>OX411306.1:217080505-218280505 GCA_948150685.1 Rhaphigaster nebulosa | reverse complement strand
TGTGATGCGCACACTGCACCAGATTTTTTTTCTTATTTTACATTATCACAAGAAATCAGAAATACATAAAGATCATAGGTAGGAAACAATAGTATAAAACGTGTTGAAATTATATCAAATACTTTTTTTCTCGGCTCCCAGGGCGCATTGGCAAGAAGCCTCGGACACGTGTCTGATGCTTTTCGACCTAGTCTCACCAAAGGAAGTTCTATTGAAATCTTTGATGCCGCATCCGTAGTCTCTTCTTGTAAGTAGAACATTGAAAATATAAGAATGGATGTAGGGATGTAGCGCCAGAGCAAACGAGTAGATCGTGATCGAGTAAGAGAGCGAAATGCCAAGGGAAAGGATGCTCCCGACATTCTCTTTCCAAAACATGAGGTCCTTCGTTCTGACGTATAACTGTTGCCAAGGATATAGTGAGCATGTTTTCTGTTATATCTCGATGATCGGGGCATTGCTGACCATGGAACAGAACAAATGGAATAAATAACGGTAAATTTTTAGTATGTAATAGGTAATGCATACTTGCCAATAAATGAGAATCTATTGATAGGTGGTAATTATTAGATATTAAAGAAATTCGCGAATCTATCCATGCTTAAAACAGAATATTTATTTTTTTTTAAAATGTCTGCCTACTAGTTCAATAAAGCCGAAAATAATGAAATATATTTTAAGGTCCATGATTTGTCTTTTGATAATAAAATCTACGGTACGAGTTGTTTTTGAAATGAAGGCGCGTCAAGGAATACACGTTTGCGCACGCGTTAGCGAAAGTTCTTGGCGTAATTTGATAAAATTGATTAAATGGATTAAATAAATTGAATAAATCTAGATGGAATGAAACCATCTAGATAACCATTTCCTTCACATGGATTATATCAAACAGAAAAGTTTGTACTGGTTTATTCTCGCACTGAACTAATAATGAAAGAAAGGAAAGGTACTACATTATATAGGTAAACGGTTTAAGAGTCGGGGTTTTTCCAATAATGCCGTTGAGTAATTGGTTTTTCTGTCATGTATGGAAATTTATTCATAGAATTTATAGAATATTGATGTACAATATTGAGAAATATTGGCTTACCGTTCTAACCGTTGGCTTCCAAAACAGTACCGTCCTTACCTAGTACTGAACCCAAGAATCTTCACGGGTTGTAGTGCTACTGGTTTTTTTTGTTTTTGTTTTTTGAGACGTAATTAAAATTGTTTTTTGCAAGTTTCTCTTGCATTTGACACGAATCTTAGTGCAATAATGCCTCGAATTCTGCACCTTCAAATGTTTCTGGCCTTCCTTCGCGTTCCTTATCCTCTTTATCAAAATAACACTTTTGAATCCTCACTCTCGATTTAAAATTGATGGAGCATGGTCTCCATAAGCCTAGCAAAGCAAGCGATGTTCTTAAGCTACTTTTTTCTTGAAATAGAAGCAGAAAATTTAGGATTCCCGCAGGCAAAAAAGTCGACATATTGTAGTTCAAACATTATTAAGCCACATACTGACATCTAAAGCTTAATGATCATGGTTTAGTATAAAGGTGGTTAGGTTATGGTCCGATGTGATTTGATGGAAGTAACGCCCTCTTTTGTAGATCCTTTTAAATTCTTTTAAAAACTTACTTTTGCATCCATTAATTTTACCGCCTCTTCTTTTCCTCTCTCTCCCAATAAAATCAACTCTTTTATAACAGTATTTGTATTTCTAAATAAATACCATCATCTAATAGCATTAACTCATTTTATTAACTGAATTAAGAACAAATAGAAATGAATATTTTTTACTCTAAATTTTGCCGCTTGATGCTCATTTCGCACTTGCCCCAGACCCTACTATGATATGCATACTTCCCTTCGCCTTTAGTGTATGAAAGGAAGGAATGTAGTGCCTTGTGGACGTGTAGTTTTATTACTATATTGTCTGCCTTACTTTTTCTGATAGATAATATCTGGCTATAGATATCATTTTCTTTTTTTTAATTTGTTTAATATCTCCAAATTTGTTCTACCATTTCTCCCGACAACTGCCCCGATGCAGTCCTAAACCAAATCTAGAGTTGCAGATTATCCTTGCAGGTTATCCGCACAAATTCAGTCTATTATATGCTTTATAATTAATTACCTTATAATAAATACCTTTATTATAATATAATAATACCCTTATAATAATTACCTTATAATTGATTAAATGCCTTATAGTTAATTACCTGTTAATTATGCCTTATAAGCATAATTGTACTTTTTTTTATCACTAAGGTGTATTCATTTCCTTTCAAGTTTCCTTTTCCTCTCGCCGTTCTGCTCTTCCATGTACAAACATTTACAAACTTGAAGAATCTAAGCAGATTTAATGACTGAATAAATTATCTTTAAAGACGAATAATAAAACAAGATGAACAGGAAAAAAATAGAACTAGGTGTATACTGACCTTTAGAAAAAAAAGTTGATGCCATATATTATACCTGGCCATTAACCCGGAGTAATGAATAAAACAAGAATATCTTAGAGGATTAATGAGCCATGTCGTAAATTTTAGATACAATTTCTTTTATTGCTGCACAACTGCAGTTTCAAATAATTTATCTTTAATTGTTTTAGTATTAACAATCTTGTTATTTTATAACAATTATTATTAAGGAATGTGGCTAATTAGAGGCTGAAGAAAACTATGTCACTTATTTCTTGGTTTCGTTTAGAAAGTATTGATTGGTAATTATAAATCATTATAAAATTATAAATCAGCCTTGAGTTCATACATAGTTATAAATTATATATGGTAGCTATAAATCTTCTTTTTATATTAAAAAGAAAAAAAAAACTAGTTATTAAAATGTTAGCTTATTTTTTATTTCTTATTCCATAACCACTAGTTTTTTTATTCTATTATTCATTGATTTTTATCTTTTAATGATGTTACTATTTTCTTTAAATATTTATGAATTTTAATCATAGAGTGTTTCAAAATAATTACAATTCCAACGTTTTCAGTTCACATTTTAAAATTTAAATTTTTGTTCCAAAAATCCTCTTTCTCAGATGAGACGATATTGATCAAACCTTATATTTTAAAAAATAGAAAAATATAATTAGAATTAGTAATTAAAAAAAAGAGAGAAAATTCAGAAAAGTCATACTATTTGACTGTTAAAATAATGACAATGAGACAAGTGAAGTTGCATATTTATTTTTAATAAATAAATAGAAATAATTTGTAATTATTATTTTAAATTCATATATTTGTGAAAAAATGGAATGTTTAGGATATATATATATCTTTGTTCGATTGTCCTAGGGGAGGGAGGATAATTATTATTTTAGGATTATAAATTATTAATTTTAATCACTATTGATGTTACCTAATATTATTTGTTTTGTTAGCTTTTGGAACCCCTGGTAATTAAAGAAAAAAATGTCAAAAGGCCCTAATTTTTTTTAGGTTAAAAATACAAAATGTGAAAGCCCTATTACAAGCATTTTTATTTCGACAAATATTTTCCTGAACGGCCTTTATTTGTAAAAATAAAAAAATTATGATCAGCTTTCTGACCTTAGTTTTTTGAGGGTCTATAAGTTCGGCATTTTTCATTTTTTTTTTTCAACCCCTAAATCAGCATTCAGTTCGTTTCAAAGGAGAGCACATTTTGAGATATTTAATGCTTAAAAATAAAAAATAGAATTTCTTGTGAACAAGTTCACGCGAGTTACATTCTCTCCGAAGTTCATTTCAAAAATGTTAACTGTATAATTTAAATAAAAATATAATATGTTGACTATGAGAGGCTACTAGTGCTAATAGTAAAAAAACTGCCAGAATTTTTTTTTCTACTCTTTAAAACTCGGGATTTTAAAGGTTTTATTTTTATATTTTAAAAAATCGAAAAATTGTAAAAATCTAACCAAGTTAGACTTCACACTCTCTGACTTGCTGTAGAGCCCTGGGCTGGTTTCCATGATCTTAATTTTTTTTTATTAAGATGCTTAAATTCAAGAAAAATTATAAACCTTTCAAACTTCTTTTATCGATTACATAGACGACATTTCCAGAAGGATTTCCTGGTCCATTTTCAAGTCTAAAAACATAATTAACAAATCTTTGCCCGACAATTACTATGCAAAATGCCGTAACAAATATTATTTAATAAATAAATTGTCTATATTACCTATAATTACTATTCAAACGTGGTGAAAACTGAAAACAATCTGGTAACAATATTAAATTATAACAATATGGTGAAAATTGAGATATAGGCAAATAAAACTATATAATTAAAAGTTAATCTACATATTTACCTGCATGAGGTATTCTAATTTATAAATATCTCACCCAATCATGGATTATTGTCATAAGTTTTTTAATATAAAAAATATTCAAATTTAAGTGACCTGTGAAAAGTAAGTCCTGAATTTATTTAATATTAATTAATTTATAATAATATTTACAAATCAACGAATCGAATAATCCAAGCATACTACTGCGTCCGTTAACATCCCTTTTCTTAACTTTGGCTGCACTGTTGACTGTTTTTACTCTCATTCAAAGGGATTTGACTAATACTGCATAATTAATATTGTTATCATTATTAAATATTAATTTTATTGATGTCAACATAATGTTGATCAATGCCTTTTACGTCTGTCTTAAAATGAACTGCATTTTTTATAGTTATAGTAATATATATATATATATATATATATATATATATATATATATATATATATATATATATATATAATAAATTTTCTACTTTTGTTGTCATCTTCTTTATTTAAAATGTTTACATTATTAAAACCAAAGTTTTGGCTAATAGTTTGTAAATAAATCTTTCGTTACAGTTAGGTGCGCAATATATCATGATTGTTTTTTTTAATGACCTAATAAGTCTCCATATTTACCTCAATTAATGGGTTGAACATAGAAAAAAAAATCTATGTCATAACCTCCCACTTCTTTGAACGTTCCATTTTTCACAATTTTATGAATTTGAACTGATTAAACTCGCAACTGAACCTGTCTGCCTTTAATGAATTTTTTTTATTGTTTTATTTCATTGAAAATTGAGGCTTAAATGTTATGTTATGATGATGAAATGTTTAATTGCATTCACTATTCATTTTGGTTAATATGATTTACTGATAGATCGGCGCTATTTCTGGTAAGTAATACTGCTGCGGCTAATCAACGACCGCCCTTGGGTTTTGAGACATTTGGCGACGCGCTGAAAAATTACTACAAATTCATTTTCAAGTGTTAATTAAAACAATTATCACATTCTGATAAAAAGATGAAATTACTTTATTTTTTTTAAATATATATTTTTTGAATCAAATTATTGATTATAAATGATAATTAACATTATTTTAATTTATTTATTTATTGTTCAGTTAACTTTATCGCACAGGGTCATTGGCAGTTCATGTATTTTTAATAATCTGCTATAAAACTTTCTTATTTTCAGAAATTCCATTAGGGGCTTTTCTTTCGTTTCTGAATCTTGCAGGATTTTGCAAATACGAGTGGTTACAGCCCAGTAAAATAAGGATTTGTAAGGCCTGTAAATTACAATCGTACATCTCAAATAATTAACTCAGAAACTAGTATACATAATTTATAATATTAGGTACTCTTATGACGCAAAATTAATGTGTTTTTTAACTCTTTTTTTTCGGTTGGAAGCACCGTTTTGGAGTTATAAATAAAAGTTCGAAAATTTCGTTGTTTTTTTATGCTATAACTAAAGCTCCACCAACAGTTCCCATTGGTGAAAAAGCACAAAATTTGTTCTATACGAAAAAAGTCTAGCTCTGTCTAAAGTATAATCGATGGAGATATGGAAAAAAAATTGATAGGACCAAAATTGTAGATCTTACAAAATCAGAAGCTGCTGGTGCAATTCGTTTGTTGATAGGTATTACCGTAAGTTGCGTTCACCATTCTTTTTTTTTTTTTTGAGAGAGAGAGAATTTTTCCGTCGGTTACAGGGTAAGAACTACAAGTTTGCCAATTTTCAAGTTTATAACTCATTTAGAAAATAAGTTAGAATTTGTACTGATGAGCGATAGTTTAATCTGACTCACTGATCGTGTTTGGGTGAGTAAGTCGCACAAGGAGTTGTACAGTATTTAGATTCGAAATATAAGGTACTATCTAAACATAAAATTTGATACTCTGGAAGTTTTATTCGAAAGATTTTCTATTTAGAATAGCCGTTTCCGTGGTACAGGCGTTTAAAAGACACTATATTGAACTTGGTAAAAATTGATATTTTTCGACCGTCGTTTTTGACCACATTCCCTAATCTAATTTATAAAGTTAGATACTCATCCGATATAAAATTTATTAATGTTCTTAATACATTTTACATTCCGATACGTTTTTATTTTTGAAAGTGAAATGTTTTCGTTTGGAAGAACCGTTTTGGAATTAATGATTGAAAAACTCCGAACATTTCGTGTTTTATAAAAAAAAATTTATGCTATAATTTAAGCTCCTCTAACGGTTTCCACAGGATCTAATTTTATTGGCCCATGAGGCACATTTTGTGATACTCAACCAGCATATGGTTTTCTAAAATAATTTATTATAAGTTATATTGCTTTTTTTTTATATGATAAATTTTAAATTTATTCTTGAAAATTACCTCAATTTAGATCATGTTTTTAACAAGTGTTACACATTTTTACTTTTTAGCCTAGTTATCTTTAGGCCTTTTAGAAAAATATTTGTTTCTTCAACCATAGCAAATTTTCCTTTTTTTTTTTTTTTTATTTATTCCGTTGAATATTGAGACTTATAATTCATCTATTTTTTTTTTTTACTTTTTAATTCATTATTCATATTTTATTTTAATTCAGCATTCATTATTTAAAGTAATTAGTATGATTTTTTAATCGGGCAGCCGACGCAAAGCGGTGGTGCTACAAAGAAAGCGCGCCGCTGGAGGGGACGGAAAGGGGAAGGGTGGTAGAGAGCGACAGGGCGGCAGTCAGTGCCGGGATGTACGGGTGTGAAAAGCGGCCGCCGCTGATAGCGAAGTCACCGTCGAGCGAGGGCACCGCCAGCTCCAAGCGGGGCCGATCCCTGCTCCTCGCCGCCTCCAACCTCCAAGCGGTCTCCGGGCTGTTGATGCTGGTCTTCGGGGTGCTCTGCGCCGCCTACGGGAGCAGCCTCAGCCGGCTGGGGGGCGGTCTTTGGGGTGGGCTCACGGCCCTCGGGGCGGGCGCTATAGGTACCGCTGCCGCCCTGCGCCCGCGCCGCCTCCATCAGACCCTATACCTCGCCCTCTGCCTGGTCTCCCTCGCCGTCAACACACTCGTCCTCTTGCTCACCCTCACCGCCACTGTCAAGGACTCCAGGTTCGACAATCACGAGAACTTACACGTGAGTACATTCTCTGATTTGGCAACTTGCGATTTCCGTGTATTTTCTTTGCAAATTATTTTTCATGCAGAATATATTTTATTTTGGATTACAGTGCTGAATATAAATTTGAATTAGTATTTTATCACACATATAGTGCATGCATTGTATTTCAGTATTTTAAATATTTGCGTATTTTCTGAGTTTAAGATATTCTAATTTCATAGTAACTAATATATAAAAAGAAAGTTTAAAGGACAGAACTTTGTCATAGAACTCTTTCCTCTCGACAATCAAACGTCTAAAATGTAAATAAATGTACACAATCAGGACTACAAGATAGCACCAGTAAGAAAACACAGATTTGACGTGATTTTGTAATAGTTTATTCGAATTCATTCGAATATTAATTTACTAAAATTAAAGCCGCTATTATTTTTGCATGCATTGTAATAAGCTTTTTATAATAAAGGAAAGAGCTGTAAGCTACTAATTCTAAATGACAAACATGATAAGACTTACTCATTGCTACAAGTTGATACTTGGATGAAATGAATTGGCGTCTGTGCTGATTAGACCTGACTTCACAGATATTTTTATCTTCCCACGTGAGATTTGTAATGAAAACTAACAAACTGACAAAACTTGGATGTGTGCTAGAAAACGAAACTTAAACCTAAACTATTCGGTCCACTTACAATTTCGACTTTTTTTCCAGCTAATTTGATTTCTGGCCCACAGTGCGATATAGACTGATGGGACCTCCTTATTTGTTGGTGAGGCCTATTTGTGTGAAAAATAGGATTTCACGATATTTAGTATCTGATGAATAAATTAACTTAAAAAAATGGAAAGGCTTCATATTTTTTTTCATCTATCTTCTATATTAATAGAGAAATCCTACTTAGGATGAGTAAGAAAAATCATTATATATTATAACAAAAAAAAACAAACAAATATTTTACCATATCCAAAAAAAAATTGTTATGACCATTATTCGAAGATTTAAAAATAAAACCTCGTCTCCGGTATTCCAGTAGATACCCAACCAGTGGGCCAATTCAGGCTTCATCGTGGCAGCCAATGGTAAGATCACCTCGTTCGTCTAGTAGAAGAGTCCCACAATACGAAAATTTATGGTTTTCATTTTTTAAATTTTTATTGGAAAGCTTCCATTAAGGTATATTTTTTTTTAGGAAAAATATTTACTGCAATAATAAATTATTGCAAGTTTAGCTATAATAAATAGTTTTAAGATAATAAAACATTTTTAATACCTTTTTTTTTATGTTGGATGTTCTTAAGTCCATTCTTGGCTCTTACCTTGAAATTTGAACCAACTCCAGAAACGGTGTAATGGATTGCTGGCTGTCTTGTAACGGAGACTGGCGATTCTCCAGTGACTTGAATGCTCATTACTGCTTCTAATTCCGATTGGTCTTTTGCTTTACATAAATATTTGTATAGTTATTTCTCTTAATACTTAATTTAATACCTTGTAAGGATGCCTAGATAACATGAATCTCTGGCTTTTGAACAATCAGAGCAAAATCTCCAAAAAAAATCAACAAAAAAAAACTATATGTTATTAACGGAAGATTCTAATCAAATTCATTAGTCTTTCAAGTAGCATTTAATTACTAAACGTTCAATGTTACACTAATTAAAGCATCATCAGGGCTACAATACTATAATAAACATATTGAATAATTATTTTTACGGTCAACTATTAATTATAATTAATATTTGACCGTAAAAATTATATGAAGGAATGAGATGGATGGTTCGGGAAGAGGTAAAAAAAGAATGGATCACAAATAGTAAAAACTATTTATTATAAACCGAGGTTTTGACTCACTTTGCAGGTCTTCTTCAAGGCTTGAAGCTCAAAGAGTGGTGGAGGAGTTGAAACGTCGGTTTCAAATAAATTTATATAACAGCAATAAATTTTCACGTTTTCACACCTTTTTCCTCCTTATTCTTCTATTGTATTTACAAAATAACGTTTTTATGCAGTAATTTTACTCTTATTAAAAAGTTAACTTTAAGAAGTTGGGTGGATGGAGGTCAATGAAAAAAACCATGCTATAAGTGAATTTTATTTTTTTATTGTGTGCCAACGTTTTGGCCTAAGTTGAAGATCTTCTTCAGGGCCAAGAAAAAAAAACAAAAAAGGATAACAACCATTAAAGTATGAAAATTTAGTAATACAAAACATAAAAATAGATAGGCAGATATATACCAATTTTTAATTACATCTACAGTCAACAGCATACACACCAAAATTAAAACGTTTGTGTAGTCAATATGTTTCCACGAATATGAAATTATCATTATTACTAAACGTAAGCAAATTGGACACTTTTTTTTAAACCAATTTATTTATGGTTACTGCTCCGTTCTTATGGGTCGCAGTTAATCTAACGCAAAACAGAATTTTTCAGATCGGACTGTTAGTTCATGAAATTAGTGCGTTAAAATACACACACTGTTCAGCTTTACGTATTAGGATAGAAATGGATAGATGAAGTTGTCATGACAACGAAGCTTACTCAAATTGGTCACTTTTTCTTTTACCAATTTATTTATGGTTACTGCTCCGTTCCAGGGTCGTAGCCGTGATTTTATAAAACCCAAAACCTTCCCCAATGCACGGTCTGTCGAATGCAAAAAGAATCTTTTTCATTGGACTGGAATGTCCTGAATTTAGCGCTTCAAAACACACATACTCTTCAGTTTTATATATTAAGAATGCAAAAAAAAAAACTATACCACAAGTACCCGTGAAGGGTCTTGGGTTCAGTACTTGGTAAGAACCGTACTGTTTCTAAACCAACGGTTGTGCAAGGAGGTGATTTGGCTGAGATCGCGTCCAACCGCCAAGTTTTTCCCCCAACTATGAGTACCCACTTCTGTTGCTGAGCCCCAGCAGGGTCTCCTGAGTCCACAGGACCGATCCTCAGCTGCAAACAATAAATAATTATCTGCCACAGCGGGTCTCGAACCCGGGACCTTAAGATTAGTAGCAGAGTGCCCTACCCACTGACCAACCCTGCTCTTATATTAAGAATAAATTTGTATAAGAAAAATAAAATTTATAATTTCCAATTAACTCAGAGAAGATGTGTTGATAAAAAGTATTACACCTAGACTGTCACGCGGCCAATGAACGTGTCTTGGTGAAGGTTGAAGCTTTACGCAATTCGCTTTATATTCATTTCTTGTTTTTTTTAATGTTTTTTAATCTATTATACTATAAATTTATAATTTAATTACCTGTAGCGTGATAAATAAATGCTAGTTCCTTCTTAGTGTAAGCTATAAGCCGTTTTCTATTTTAAATAGGTATCTACTTTATTGCCTCGTTGTATAAATTAAAATATATTGACAATATGACAAATTTAATTATTTATTTCTTTTACTATACTGTTTCGCTTACTTCCATGGCACTAAAACTCTTGATGAGGCAAGGCCATTAGTTTCGAAATACAGTCATAGCAGTGAAATGCTGCTGCCCTCCAGCATTCCAGTTGTGGAAACCTGCCATCAGTGGCAATTGATCTGCCCACTTTAATACTATATTGGCTACTTACACTTCTTTTCGTAAAGATCAGTTTGTCTATAAACTTCCTTGATATCTAATTTTATCAGCGTCGGCAGCCAACATTAACTACTTGGAAAATATTGATATTATAATTTATCACCTTTGTCCTTTATGCTCTGTTATTTCAGATGAGACTCAAAATTCCTTGTTTAGACCGAATTAATTCAATTTCACGATTTTTTTTTTGATTTTTTTTTATAAAAGTCCGCATTTTTTACCAAGCATCGTGAATTTTGTAAAATTTATTGCGAATTAAAATATTTTTGTATTTTAATTTTAATTTAAAATAATAATAACATGAAGCTTTTCAAGAATAATATATTATACCTGTATAATATAAATATGTTATATTCAAATGAATAATATATATATACTAGATAATTTAAATTCATAAGAAATGTCCATAGCCTCTGAGAAACCATGATAAATTCGAAAATTTCAGGTTTTATTAGGTTTAGCAGTTTCAATGTTTCATTGAAGCCTTCCGAAAATCGGCGGCAAAAGATGATTTTTTCCAAAACGTTTTACATTTTTTTATACGAGTACTGGCTTTCTATTCAGTAGATAAGTTCTTATTCACCGAGATTCAATATATGCCTGTTATTTTACCATATGATCATTAAATGAAAAAATTAAAATAAACCTATACCACCACAACCCATGGGAGGATTGACCAGTTGGTAGAAAAGCTATAAAAGAAGGAGATCGCTCAACCGCCACGTTTATCTCCCAACCAAATGACTTTATAGAGGCTGGCTGTGCCCTAGGAGGATATCTCGATCCCAGATTCGATTCACGGCTGATATAACAGAAAATACATTTTCTGCCACAGCCGCACTCGAATCTGGGGCCGGTTAAAACTTCAGTGTCTTATCCTCATTTCTCCCCCTCCCCCCCCACCCTCTCTTAATACTATTACTATTAAAAACTCTCCCAATAACGTATTTCTGTATTTTTAATTTTTCCATTCATGACTTAGTATATGTTAGGAATTTTCAGCCTTATTAATTATCATAAAATTAAATTTAATAAAACAATAATATTAGCCCATTTGATTTATTTATTAATTAATTATTGGCAGTACAATTGCCTAATGTTATATTTGTTTCATTACCTGAGTAGTTTAAATGAATTAAAAAAAACAAAAACAACTAATTTTCGACTAATCCAGTATCACAATAATACAAATATTAATTTCTGAACATAATAATTGAAGGAATCTACTGCTAAGGAATCGCTGCTTGTCGAATCTTCTCTGTTTATTAGCGTATGCATTCGCCTAGTTTAAAAAATGCTTAAATAGTAACTTGTTTCTTCTATCCTTATACCCTATCGTATCGCGTATCTAATTCCCTGCTTTTGCAGTCTGTTCCTTTCTAAGTAGCTCACCATTCTCCGACGACCCTGAATCTGAATTCCTTTGCTTGCTAATTCTTTACCGGAGTCAAGGCAGGACCGAGTTCAAGGAGGACCGAAGTTAGAGTGAATTATTCGTCCCGTGGGTGTTCCGCGATCGGTTCTGTTTCCGCGGTGTTGACTTCGACAATCCTTCCCAAAGGCAGTTTGAATAACAACTAGTCGTTCCTTATTGTTCTATTCTATTATTCTATTTCCAAATAGTTTTTTCAATTCTCCGTCTTGCTTTGAAGTGATTAATTCCGATTTGTAATGTTTTTTTTTGTCTGTTGAAAATCAATAAAGGATAGTATTACGTTTAAACAGTTAATTAAATACAGATACTATTTAATTGTACAAAGAAACGGTGTGAGAGACAAGCCAAAAAATCAGAAAGACTTACGCAACAAATATTATTGAAAAGGAACCCCAAAAATCCTTTGTTAATAATTTTTAACTTCAACTTAGTAGGTTGAAATCAATACATTTCAAAATGTTAATAGTTGAAATGGCAAGATAATGTTTAAAATAAGTACAACTTGCTATATCTTTTATTTATAATTATATCTTTAATCACATTTAATAACTGTTATAGCTTTTAAATTTTAAGTGGTTTTAAATATGAATATTTTATTATTTGAAGATATCGCCATCACGTTTAAATAACGAATAAGAAAATTCACATGTTTCGAATTTCTTAGTATTATTGATTTACCAGAGGCATATTTGCTAAATAAAATCTAATAAACTGAGGTTGAATCTAATGAACTCAGATTGAGGGCTCAGAGAAATAAAATGGCCCAGAGATTAAACAAAATTATCCACAGTGGGAAAGTTGAAATTTTTTGTTCCTCCTGAAAAGTAGCTGTAATCACATACGTTGGAAATGGGATTTTCATATGTGTCGTTTATTTCCAATTGAACCCTAATCATCATTGACAATTTTCAGATACCGTGAAAAACTGTACATGCTATTCAAATTCTGATATCAAAACCATTTTTTTCTTTAATATATTAGAAAAATCTTTTATTGATTATACTTGTATTAATTAAACAGTATTTAAATTTTATAAAAGCCGCGATTTAAAAAAAAATCCTTTTGGGTTCATTTGAGAAATAAACGACTCATATCATAAGATCATCCCGTTTGATTTCCCAATCGTGTAAACGCACCTTCAGATCCTGTAGAAAATCTTATAGTATTTTTTTTCCTTTTAATAACCGCTATCGAATCGAAAAATTTAGTTTTCTAATATTATTTTTGTTTCATTCATAAACCTACGATTTTGATTAGGTACCTTTCATTTTATTTACAACTTCTGTTACCTTTAATTCTATTGGTTCTCAGAAACCATTCTACTGAACAAGCATTTGTTTTTGATCACCATGCTTCATCATCAGAACTAACTTTTCATTAAAACAGTTTTAAGGTTTTTGATATATTCCTTCTTAAATACCTTATTTTCAATTTAAATCCGGTCATTAAGCTCTCTATTATCTCGAATATTTTCCTTAACGTGATTGCATCTAATAATTTAAATTGAGAAATTGCTTGGTATTTTAAAGAATTATTAATTCTGAAGTGTCATAGTCTTGTTAATTCTTCTACGTTTCGTAGGTCCAGTATGTCAAGCTTTCCTACTTTCTCCTTCCTAAAGAGACGCGATTGTAAATAACCATCCTATAATGGCTGCTGCAAACAGATGTGTGTTCGTAGTTATATGAGATAGCAGTCTTAGTACTTTTTAAATACTTGTTAAATTCATTAACTAAATAGATTAATTAGATAAAGACCGATTACATCAAACTTATTCTGAATACATATTTTTATTCGATAATTTTATGAACTGTAACATCATTTTATGAACTGCCCCCGACCAGGCCAATCAAATGTTTTTCTTATTTATAATAATTTCAAGACTTTCAGAACATGTACTACATTTTAGTCAACGTGTTGACCAAACAGTCACTAGATGATATTTAAAAAAAAAAAATTAAATCGAGATACTAATATTTCCTGATCTAAATTCTGTACGTCTGAGATATAAAATGTCTTAAGTCAAATTGCGCTGATTTCAATTTTATTATCATATAAGCATTATTCTGGCCACATTTTCTGGAGTAAAGTATTCTAAATAAGCTGAAAACAGAAATAAAAAGTACAAAACACTTCAAATATAGTATAAATATTGTCCACTTTCCACAATTAGCAATATAGTGCGATCTGAAACTTCTTTTTGTTCTCCCGAAGAACTTTAAAAATGTTATTTACGGCAGATTACCTCTGGCGTACATAATTATATTTTATCACTTATATAAAAATGAAAAAAACATAGTTTTTTGTTATAGTATAATTTAAAGCTGAGAGGTTATGGTTAATATAATTATTCTTAATATATCCATTAATTTTGTTCTTTGAATAATTGTATTTATCTTAATAATCTAGTACGATTAATATCTCTTAAATAATCCCGAAAATGAGTAGCTTGAAAATTGTGAAAACTACTCATTATTTTTATTGTCACTTTGTTTTTTTCATTAGTATATCCATAATTTTGTGTATGAAATCTGTCATAGAATTTAAAAAAATATATATTAACTATTTGCAGAACGAAAATATCAGCTCTTCGACTATGATTTTTTTATTTTATTTAAAGGTCATTCATGACTTGAGTCTAATACTTCGTCAACGAGTATTGTACCTTCACCTATAATTATAGAATAGAAAAGAAAAAAAACACATCAATCTTGTACAATGTCCCTTAAGAAAAACAAAGATGTATATAAAATAAGAATTATTACTGGGAGTGATGTCAGTATTTACGCTCATCCAATAAGCTTTTACCTGAAGCGACACTCCTTTTAGATTCTTAGTGTATGTCCTATGTCCTATGGTTTACATATATAACTATATATAACTATATATAAATAAACTATATAACAAAGTGGATGTCCTATGAGGTACTATCGATCACCACAGAATCCATCTACGGCTGATTAAACAATTTTTTTTATTTAATATATACATACTCGACTTTGGTCCAGACAATACGGAATAAAATAATCCATCAAGCTATTTCACTACTGGGGGTTACCTACAAATCTAAACAATTTATATTCTAAAATTTGAGTTATTCTTCGCTCGGGTAGTATATGGACGTTATGAATACTATTTTCTAATGATGAGTTAGTATATATTTTCTTGCATATATTTATCCTTTATATTGTATGATTACATGTCTGCCTGTGTACTAAATTATGAAAGATGAAAGAAAACATGTTGGAATGGATTGTTAGTTGTTTTTAAATCATGATGTTCATAAATCATCGAGAGTAGTATGCTGTTATTAGCTTCCCCCTCCCCCCGTTTATTATCGACTTGCAAGATCATGAATGTTTCAAGGCTACTTTTGTTCACATCCTCAGGATCAATCTTTGATACAAAAACTGATACTGATTGTTTTGTTTTTTTGGATTATTGGACTATTGCTACTGCAAACCGAACCACCGACCAAAAAATTTAATCATACCTTCTGCAATTTCATTAACATGCCTCTCAAGTAATGAAATAGGCTGATTTTCAATTATCAGGAATGATTTTCTTACCGACTTCAAAAAAAGGAGATTATCAGTTTGACATTATGATCTGTGTATGTCCTGGCATAACTTCGTCAGTTTTGAATCGATTTCTATGATTATTTTTTAAATCAAAAGAATGCACCTTAGGGATGATTCTGTATAAATTTCTCCAGGATACGAGGAAAACGTTTAGAGATATAGTATATTTTAGTTTTTCCAGGATTTGCAATTTATATTTTACTACATATGATCATGAACTAATCGGAGTTTAGTCGGAAACAGCGATATTTGTCGGTAGGTGCCGGTTCCAGACGTTTTAATTTTAAGGATAGATGCTTATTGCAACATTTTTTTCCATGAATCTATATTTCTTTAGAGCATGTAATATTAAAATGCGAATTAAAATGTCAGTGACCTTTTACTGCATTATATTTCTTCGAATCAAGGCATTACTGGTTTTGTATTAGTTTAATATTATGTGGTCTGTGTTCAAGAATATTACTTATGTGGTAATATGTTCTGCAACCCTGATTAGTGGTAATATGCGGGTAACACCTTCTTAGGCCATCAGTAACAGGTACTTTGCTCAGATTGCATTGACCAGCGGTGCTTTTGTAACATAGAGGCATATATTTTGTAATATAGGACAATCTTATTTTTAATCTGGTCAGTATAAAAAAAAGATGCTGACCACACCACCTCTAACCATTGTTTAAGAAACAGTACGTACTTACTTATTACTCTTTATAAGTGGTAACGTAGTGTGGGGTAACTGCGCTCTAAATTTTACAAAGTCCGACTTTAAATTACTGTAAAATCTTTATATTTTTTTTCCTCTGTTTTTTAAAATATTCCTTAGACGATTACGTTTAAATATTACATTAAGGTGCACGTTTCAATCATGTCAATTTTTATGAGATTTATATTTCAATTTATTAGTATCTAATACGCAATTGCCCCTGTCTAAAGCGCCCAAATTCATGCTCAGTAAAAGACAGCTCTAACCAGTTCAGGGTTTGTTTGGATTTAACGAGATATTTACGCACTTACCCTGAAAACGTGCTTACCTCACATTAATGCATATTTATCTCTTCATTATACAATTACGATAAATTATATTAAAATTAGATTATACGAGTGCGATGACACTATATCCAAGCATTTAATTATTTTTCTATTGTTCCTTATGGGTAAATTGATTACAATTAACAACACATTATAGAAGAAAAAAATATTCAGGTAGGGTAAAAATGTAACACAGTTACAAAAATGTAACACAGTTATCCATTCAGGAATACGGCAGTAGCTTATTACTAAATTCTCCAGTGCAACTTAAAGTGTCGTCCGTGACTCTGTTTACTTGTAGAGGTTTAGTGTAGTTTAGTTAGTAATCTACACAAATTGTTTTTAGGTAGTATTTGTTTTAAAATTAAAATTGTTAGTCATAATTAGATATAATTTCAAAAAATGAAAAAATAAATGTAATATAATTCTATAAAATTTATAGAAAAACTTTCTATTAAATTATAGTACTTACCTAAGCAGTTTAAATTTAAACATCTGATTGAAATTAAATTTTTTGTCCATCTCTAATGCATAGATTTCTTGGTGTCTCATTAATTTTGTCACTTGTAATTTGACAATGTAACTATTTATAACACTATTTCTAAAACTTTTTTCTCTTGCGGCTCGATGAAATTATTAAATACAAATTACAATTAATAAAGATATGAACGATGAAATTAGAAAATATAAACATAAATAACATAGAAATGTATGAAAAAAAGATACTTATTTTATTGCTTTAATTTATAAATAAATTTTAATTTAATAATTTTACAGTCCCCTTGTAGCGTATATGTGGAACATACTTTGAGAACCATTGCTCTATAATGTTACTTTTATCCAACTGTTTTCAAAGTATATTTATTATTATACAATATATTCAAACCAACCGTTAATGTATATATTATATATATACCTGTGTGAAATAGGTCCTCCAGAATTCTTGAAAGCGTTTTCTTCAGAATGGCGCAATCTGTTAAGGACTTATACTGAAAACTGGCCGTGGCCAAATAGCCACCCTTAGGACTATACTTTGAGCTAACGGTCCTTCGGCTATGAATGGCCATCATTTGAAGAACCTCTTTCGTCAGGAAGTCCTTTGGGGAAAGCATTAAAAAGCCAGTCGCTGATTTTGAAATCTTCAACGAGCGTTTGTTCAATTGTAGAAAACTTTGAACTACCACTTTATTTTTAGAGACTGTTACAAACTTACTGATATTTTATTTTATCAACTTTGAAAGGCAAAGAAACTATAGTGATCGCTTACAAAAATAAGTTCGCGATATCTTTTTTATAATTAATACGATTTATAAGAGCCCCTTTAATTCGTAATAAAGAATGTACTGTACCTTTTAAGATGAAATTTTATTAGTAGTTGTTAGTTGGTAATCCTGAAGAACCCGAAGAGTTTTGGAAAATAAATCTTTCGGGGCGAAGATGTAATAATATTCGTTGTTTACTCTGGGACAAGACCCTTTGGAATAATAACGCAATTAACAAAAAGTGGACTTTAAATCTAAGAATAAAAAGGTAAAATAAAATAAAGCTATACATATAAAATCTAAATGCTTCTATGAAATTGAGAAAGTAAATAAATATTGTACATAGATGGAAATAGTTTATTTACAATGCTGGAGAAACTAAGTAGAAAGCAGATGATTAAATAGGCGGGATTTAAAAATGGGAATGGTATAAATAATAGGAATGGTAGGGGATGGAGGAAGGAATACTGTTCCAGAAGGATTAGGATCGGATAAGGAAAGATCTGTCGAATACTGCGGTACGGTAAGCCGTTGTATATAAATCTGACGGGCTAGAGAGGGTATTGCGGGACAGACGATTTGAACTATAGAAGATCGGAGATGTATGATGGACTGCGGGATTGGAGCTAGTGGAGGAAAGATACTTGGAAATATTGACTATGATAAGAAGGTTTGAAAGGGTCCCTTTAATTCATATGACCGAAGACAGATATATCCATCGGAATCCCAATTATAAATCATGCAAAGCAGTCTATCAGTCCTTTTAATGAAGATATAGGCAGCTAATATACAATTTACTCGCTATCAATAACTTAACTAGATTAAAACCTTTCGCTGTTTGTGCTATTTTTTTTTGGTTTGTTATGTAAATAAACTGCATCATTTTGCTTTCTCACTACCGAAGGTAGGGTAGCTTTGTTTGTATTCATGTAGGAAGTGAAGAAAAATTTATGACCTCAGATACGAAAATTTCCATTCGCGTTTTATATTTTCGACATCAAGGAACAAATTTGATCAACTGTCTGTAGTCTAATCCATGTGACGGGTATAACATCTACTATCGTTAATCTGATTTTTATGAAATTTTCATGAATAAATTTTATCAAATTCCATTAACCATGAACGCATTTTCCATGATCAAACGTATTTTCCTTGACATTCCTACATTTCAAAAATGGCTCATTCGATTAGCCCCAAAGTTGGAGTAAAATTGGAAACTATCGAATAGACGATAAAATTTCATCAAATTATATAGTAAAATTAAATTTAAATTAAATTTATTATATTAATTAAAATTTAATTACGTATTACCCATGACGTATTACTTCCTTTGAATGTGTACAATTTTAATTGTTTATTCTTCAGTTTAACTTAGGTCTAGACATGACGACGCATCGGAATAAACATGATATTTCAAAGTTATCAATTATTGGAGCCATTACGCTTTTGAAAGAAAATATTTTTTCTTAAACTACTTAAAATATTGCTATTAACTGCTACTAATTATGTTCTTATGTCATCTGAATTTTTCGGCAATCCGAATCCCTAGTTTCAATTATTTCTGAAGAGTGTCCTTGTACACCTGTAAGGAGAAAGAGAGCGCTCCAGCAGATGATCCTCCTGGTGCCTCAAGTTACCTCCTATATGTGTAAGTGGGGCTGTTGACAAGGCCGTGGCCCAGTTGTGTCCAGACAGTTACACGGGCCGCTACACCAATAGCTGCACTCTCATGATAAACGCTCTCCTGCCATTGGTCCTAGTCCCGTGACCAATCCACTCCAGCAACTCATCTTCCTCTCCCTTTACTGACCAATGAGGAGCCTTAATTCGGAACGCGTTACCTGTCCACTCCTATCCATACTTGGAAAACAGCCTACTACATGTATGTAGTAAGTCTCTTGATCCTAACTCGAATCTTGGCTAGTTATATTTCAGGATTGGATTTATCGATGTCCCCAATATTTATGTTTTTCATTCAGATGTTCCAATGTTTCAAAACAGAAATTAAAAAAAAAATAAAATGAAATCATAATAATAACTAAGAGGTTTTTTCTTTGAAGGATTAGGTGGATAGGAGATGACTGAATAGACGAGATATGAATGTGGGATGGGTATCAGAGCGACGTATGAAGGAAGAAGTTTAATTCCTGAGGAACGGATAAAGAAAGATCTATTGAAAGAAATGAAATGTGATGAAAATAAATTTATTTATTTTAGAATTGATTTCCACTTAGAATAATTTATTGAAGAATAATCGAATGGATAAAAACCGACTATTGCAATACGGTGAGCCGTCTAAATAAACCTGATGGACAGTAGCGGATTTTGAAGGATTGGAACTGAAGGAGATTGGAGATTTATTATGGACGGCGGGATTAGATACTTTGGTTTAGAAAAGATGCCAGATAAAACTTGCGATGGAAGAGTAATGCTTCTTCGACTCTTCGTAAAATCAGCTGGAATCAGAGGAATCTCTTGAAATGATATCGATAATTTGTACAAAATAATTAATCATCCGTTTTAATTTTGCCTGGAGATCCTTGAAGACACCTTCGTGCACTGCATTTCTGCTTTTTCTTTTTCTTCCACCTATTTGCCTTTCAGCGAAGGGGCGATTCCAGCCATTTGTGACATACGTCTCTGTCCCTTGCAAGGTTCATCATTTCTCATAAGGTCTTCTCTCTGCGTCTCGCCTTGCCTATTCGTTCCAAGTGGTTGATATAGGAGGTTACGCTGTACAATAGAAATAAAGTTGGGAAAAATTAAGGACTTAACTATGTGGTACGAAATTTTTTAGGAAAGAGTTTGGTCAGAAGTGATTCCAAAGCTTTTGATGGTTAGATAGAATTTATCGAATTCTTATGAGGAAGAGATTTGAAATTTGAAATATAGTTGATATTAATCTCTCTCTTGACAGGTATTAATCTCTCTCTCTCACTCTCTCTCTCTCTCTCTCTATATATATATATATATATATATATATATATATATATATATATTTAAGAGCTTCGTCACGCAAAACATAAAAAAAAAGAGGAAAGGGGGAGATAAAGTACTCACATGAAGGCTGGTTAAACACTAACTTTATTCAGATTCTAATACTCTATATATACTATTTACAATGTTTATAATGCTAGTTTGGAATTAGTGGCTATATTAATGTAAGTCCCAACTTAACTTATATATAAGTTATAGTAATAGCCACAATAATTGAGATGATCCTCAGAAAAGATTGGACACGTCAGCTTATCTCACTTTTAAAGCTTAAGGAAATTAAGAAAAATTTGTCTCGGTAGAAAACATGAAAACGGTGATCTAGACGGAAAGAACTAATCCTCTACCGTCTCCGTTTTGGGCACTGCGGGTTTTCCCACGGTTGCCTACTGCGAGGACTGGAAGCCCCAACATGCACCCATTTCTAAACTGCCAGAACAGTTAAACACGTCCTTCTAGAATGTTAAACCTTCTCTACTCTGAAGCAAAACTTGAAGATGGGTTCGACAATGGAAGAAATATTCCAGGATGACGGAGATTTAATAAAAAAAAACTTTTGGATTATCAAAGAAGATCAAAAATTTACAGTAGGGTTTAATAATGGTAACATAATACGCCAATGATCCCTAGGGATAGAGGCAGAATAAATAAATAAATATTTACATTATAATTCTTTTAAAATATCACATTATGCCATTAAATACAAATTCATAAAACAAAAATTAAAAAAAGTTCTTGAGAACTCCCCGCTCTAGTGAAGTTGAAGTCAGATTTTTCGAATCAATATTTGATAACTCTGTAAAGATTGGCTTATGTTCATTTCAATCAAATTTTATTTTTATTCAGAATCTCAGAAGTATATCATTATTAAAATGTACTTTTTTTTTTTAATTTCAATGTATTTATCAATAGGTTTTTTCATTTTTTTAAAATACTGATATTGAATATCCTTCACTTCATTCTCTTACTTTCTCACTTTTATTTCCTTTTTTTCAGCGTCTTGAACAATTAACATAAACTATGATTTTTGCGTTATTTATAAGGAGTATTGAAGTAAAAATTATCTTTTTTAAACTCCAAATAACTAATTTTGTTGTTAATTTTCTCTTATTTTCATCATGCTTTAAAAGTTTGAAAACTATCTTACTTACCAGTCGTTATTTTATTTTATTTTTTCCTCATTTGTGGGCGTTAACAGCTGAAAATAAAATAAACGTGTTGTCCTACATGGACTCAAGCTGTTATATGTTTAATGTTTTATTAGAAATTGGAATTATTCATGTTATTCTTGAAGAAAATTATTTAATTATGAAACTTTTACCATTAAAAGCGTTAACAGATCTGATTAGAACATTTTTTTCTTTTCCTCTTAGACTAGTTTGTAATGTACCTATTAATTAATGTTCCTTTTTCTGTCTCCCATATTTGTCTAAGGAAGGTCGCATAGTTATGAATGAGAAGGCCTATAATTACGTGGCAAACCGTAGGTGATGGGTGACGCAAGGATAGCTCTGAACAATGGGGCCTATCTTTGGCAGGGTGTTATGGCACATGTAAGATATATGAATAATGTATGTCTCTGTGATGATAGCTCTCTCTACATTCCCGGGCCATGTAAGGAGTGTCCAAGTAATGAGATTCTATTTTTGTTGTTATTTGGTTAAGACCCCTGTCGGACCCTTCCCGACTTATTTATTTATTAGAAGTGATGGGATATGGTAGACTATGATGGTATAATGATTTAGTTGGGAGTCAGTGAATATGAATTATAAATAAAGAAAAAAAAACAAAGTATTATTTCTTTATAATAATAATCCTATTTGGTTGACACACCAAAGAGACACAAAGAAGATGAATATATGCCATTCAAATGACATAATTTCCACAAATATGGATGGAAATAGCCCCTTGCTCAGTTAAAATTAACATCGAACATATAAAGTCTTAGAAGGTAATGGAGATTGACGTAAAAGGTATAAATTTAAGTCATTGTTGTAATTAATAATTTCTATTTTTATATTATCTTTGCCAGCACATTCACTGGTTGTCATATCGGCATGTGTGAATTTAAAAAATAAAGCAAAAAATAAAATATTGTTCAGTTGAAACTTTATGTAATTTCCATGGAAACTAAATAGAAAGTTTTAAAATTCTCTAGCCTTCAAGTAGACTATGTATTAATTTGTTCAGAAATTAATTTTTACTCTAAGTACTGTGGAAAGTGAAAATTGTGTGATGCGCATTGCACCAAATTTTTTAAAATTACTTTAAAGCATAATTACTTATAAGGTCCAACATTATAGGCTATCTTCAGAGCTGCCAAAAACATATGAAATAAAATATGATGCAAACAATAATGGTGATAATAGTTAACACTATATCTATCACGATTTCTTCTATACCTATTTCGACAAGAAGATATGTTTTCATACTTTTGTGTTTGGTCATACCAGTTTATCAATTAAATATTATATTAAAAGATAATAGAATATTTCCCATCCCCAGCAGAAACAATTAGTAAAAAATATTATATGTTTTTTTTAATGAAAATAAACTTTCAGGTTGTAAGCTTGTATCAATCTCTGAGAATTTTTAAAACTATTTCCATTCCTAGAACGAAATGAATATCTAATTTTGAACCATAGTTTGAATAAACTTTAAGTACTTGAAAGAAAAATCTTAGCTCCAATGAAAAGAACGGAACAATGAAAATTGAGATACAATAAGGAAGCCAGAATATTGAAAATATAACAAAAATAATAATAAGAAGAAGATGGCTATTTTTCAAACGTATCTATAGGCCAGGTGATAACGTATTAACAAAACAGATATACAAGTATGGTTGGAAGAAAAAATAAACAACAAGCTGTATCCAAGAGGTAAAAAGAGATTTGGAAAGAAACAAAATAATAGAAGAGGAAATTATAGAAACTGAAATTATTAAAACTAAATTTTTATGTATGGAAAGACTCCAAATAAGAATGAGAAGGAAAGCCGACCTAAATTGGTCTGAGGGAAGAAGAATGAAAGCAAAATGATGAAAAAGTATTCGGAAGAACGAAAGATAATACGGTAATGAAGGAATTAATCGAAATTGTCATATAATCATAAGTAGGCCTTATCGTAGAAAACAAAATAGGGAAAATAAACTATAAACACTCCTCTTCGATGAAAAGCACGAAAAGAGTGTTGGCAAAGAAGAAGAAGAAACTAAAATAATAATTTATAGAAATTATTACCTAATATTACTTACTAATTACATTCCTACAATGCGAATTTCAATTACTTTTTTTTTTTCTCGAATTGTTTACGAATGTAATTCAAATATGCTCAACTTCAATAAATTCCAGAATTGGAAAAATAAATTCCTATTGTATGTTCAATTCTTTTAGAACTAATCACTAGTATTTACAGTAAAATGCAACATTATGAATAACAACCGAATATAAGAGTTTTACGAGAAATTCACCTATTTCCATTTACTGACATAAGAACTGATATGATGCTGACAAATAGTGTAGACATTTATGCGTAAAATGATTTGGCCTAAGATACAATTTGTAATTCCTTAAGGTGTCAAATAAACATCTCATTCTATTTAATTAATTTAAGAGTCATTTATGAAAATTCAGTGGAAAAAAGATTTAGCTTAGAGAATAATTTTAAGCTATTATTTTCAAAAGTTTTATTTTATCATATAATATTGTAAATATTGTTAAAAATTGATATGATACTTAGATAGATATGATATAAAAATATTGAGATGAAAGTGAATCATGATGAGAATGGTATAAGGTGATGAAAGTGTCAGTCACTGTGAATGAAAAAATAAAATATATTCCGGATTATTAATTGAAAAATAAGGAATAATTGCTATTTTTTTAAAATTAAAACAGAGAATAAGTAAAAATTGTTATGTCTGCCGATAGTTTCCACTATGAGAATATAGCAAAATCATCGTAATCTGTAAATTTCTCAAAGAGAGGGAAAGCAATTCACAAAACATGCAATCTATGTTTAATAAATAAACAAGTCACTGAGAAAACATGTTTAGTCACGTCCGAGAAGTCAATTATGGGCTCCCGAACATAAGAAGTTGATAATGGATTGGATGAGAGGTTATTGTTGACTAGTCATCTGGCATAAAAAGATTTCTTTTAAAGAAGTTTTAATAACCATGATAGTTGACTATCGAAGCAATAACAGGCAGTTTTCACTTGCACTTTTTGAAGAAAGCATATAAACCGACCTTGCCTTAATATTAAAAAAACTAGATATTTAACTTTATGCTAAGCAATTTCGTTCTTAGACTCTTCGATGTTAATAAAATAGTATAAGCTAAAGTATATGGGCTTATATAAATATTTCCGTAGGGAATAAATGGCATGGATTCGGAATTACTTAATATTTTATTACAAACGAGTGGGTGACCCCGTACAATGAGAGAAAATACACATCATACATACTATTTACTTATTCATTTTACTTCATTTCAATAAAAAAACAAGAGATACAGATTGCAGCAAACAATAGTTGCACTAACATTATTAAATACAATATCGATTATAATAACCCGTATTTTTTAAGGTTATCAACCTCCTAACCTAATAAATGAATTTAATAAATTTTAACCAAAAGATAACCTAATAGAATTTGACAACGGTTGACAATACTACATGTTATCAGACAGCAAACTCTAAATCAATTGTAAAGCTCAAAAAGTATTTTGTTTGGTAAAGATTTTTCAAATATTCATTCCATCAGGAATTATTTTAAATTTTATTTATATCCGACCTTATAATTACCGAACTGCATAAAGAGACATATGGCTACAGATATAAGCTACAGCAAATCGGAACTTCTAAAGAGCATTAGATTTCCTATCAATCAATATTTGTTTCAATCTGTCGATTCTCTAAAAAGTTGGAATATTTTAAAAAGGACGAGAGTTAATAACCGTAAGAGGCATCATCGGATCAGAAATAACACAATGCTCAGCCGAGATAGCACATCTCACACCAACAGCTGAAAAAGATTAACCAAATAAAGGAAGTACATCTCTCCAAAACAAAAGAGGGCAGGGAGAATTTTTATCCTGATCTTCAGAATTTGAAATTAGTCCAAAAATAAATCATTTTAGACTCTTGCTGAATTACAGGGATTCTTTTAACAAATAAATTAAATATATATTGACTATTTTCCAGGGAAGTAGGTGTTACTCCAAATTTTTGAGAAAAATAAATGAATATATTATTAATAAAATTGCATTAATACTTTCGTATTTGTATTATTTCCGTTTCATGTAAAACAACTTTTTTAATTTGTCGTTCTCGTTATTTCATCTTGACTGACTAAAGGAATATTTTGATTATATCGTCACCATCCCCAATCAGGCATTAATTTAACCTTTTTCTTGTAATGTAAAACTCCTAAAATTTTATTTCAATTTTTAATGTCATCTATTCCGATTTGATTTTTAATGAAATAAAAGAAGTTCTAGGCTTATTTACGAGTGAATCACTTGATAAAAAAAATCTAATGTGGACATTATATTGTACACGTGACTTCCTTGTACGTCTATCAAATTATTAATCGGTAGCTCAAAACTGATCCTGAATTTGGTCACTAGTTTCCGAAGAAATACCTCAAAAACAACTAATCGTTTACTTGTGTTGGGGCCCTGGAGTCGTAATGTAGTGGAGTGTTAGACTCAGAATTTTATTTTCAGTGATGGCCAAAATGAATATTTGCGTTGAAATCTGAAAACCGAAAATGTTCGTGATTACTATACTTCCTTTAATGCGTACAAGGAAGTAAGGCATCAATTTGTATCCCTTACGGCACCAAATATTTATTTTTTTAAAATTGTTAAATTATTTTCAAACCTTGTGTACTCCGTTAACGGTGCATGGAAATGTTTAACGATTAACCTTTAAATTTCTGGAAATTATTTAAAGAAGCTAGTGTGGTTAGTGAATTTTCGTTGAGATTGAAGCATTACTGAAATCTAGCGGCTCGCTCTGATGTAAAATAGTGGCTACGTGACCTGTCATCTTCCGCGGCAAAGAGAAAAAGTAGAAACCCCTCATCCTTCATTTCGGTCTTTTAGCTACAATCTGCAGTAATCTTGTTCATCGGATGACTTCCTCTTGTAGATTCATTCTAGTGGTGAACTATGTTGATGTCTTTTTTTTCCAAATAAATAAAAAACTTCGATAAAGTTCTTTTGTTGTCGTTTAAACCTATTCCTGTGGACTTCTCATTCTCTTAAAATACTCAAATATTTTCTCTGATAGCTTTAAGATGCTGCATTGAGGTCAGAGACGTGAGCAACGCTTAAAATTTCAGGAAAAAATCTTCCATGTCAAAATTATTGGCAGTTAATAGTCCTCTCTATTACATGGCGAGAATTGAATTTTATAAAAACCTGACTTTAGTGACTTATTTTCATGCTTCCGGACAATTTTTAAAAATTGTTCCTTTCTTTGCTGAAAAAAACAAACAAACATATTTTTCGACAATCCTCAAAATATTGTGTAGCTTATGTTTCAAAACAATGTAAGATATTAATAAGCGAACACATTGCCTGCCGCCTCACGGACGAATAGTCTTTTGACTGCAAAACATTTCCAATCTTGGTATAATATAATGAATGAATATAAATATAATGAATTCATTATGATTAAACTATCTCAAACAGTTGATGCCCGTAGAAGGATCAATCCCTAATTATATTTCTTAAAATAAAAATTCACCTGTTTGTAATAAAAAATAACATTTTATTTTTTAAGTAATTTAATTTAATTCTAATTTTGATATGTTATAATATTTTGTATTTTTATTGGCTATCAAAAATCATTTAATTACAAAAATATGATGATGTAGATAATTCCTGTATAACTTTTATTTTCTATTTGTTACAGGTGAGTGGACTTTTTACATTGAACTATTGTTATACCCGGTGACCTATAAAATGGTTTGTAAAACAAAAATTATATTCTTCTGTGAGATTCAATGGAGATTCTGTTCTGTTATTAGAAGTTGTTTTTATTTTTTTGTATATAACAAAATTTTGCTTAACGTATTTTTAGCTTAAATATAATATGGCGAAATGAGAGACAAAGTGAGATTAGAAAAAATAAAATAAATAAATAAATATATATATATATATATATATATATATATATATATATATATATATATATATTAAATAGATTACGTTTATAAACAATATTATATTTTAAACTTACGCTAACTGTATGTTCGAATTAATATCCTCATATGTAATAACTACATTATTTAATTGTTTTTTCAAAGACTAGTGAACTAAATTCATGGTGCGGATTTGAAATTTCTCCATTATATACTAAACATTTATTTTGAATCTAACATAAATATGACCCTCAGGTAGTATCTGAATGAAATGAATAACTGAAATTCCTTATTTGAAAGTATTATTCCTTTGTATATTTCGCAACTAAAGCTTTTATAAGTTTATTACTATCAATGGCATGTAATTAGAAGACTCTAAAACCAAAACCTTTGGTCTCTAAAATACTAATAAATAACTAATCATTCAACGTTTCGCCAATTCAGGAATTATCGGGATAGAAAAAAACAAAACAAGATAGCATAAATGCAGACTAAATACAACACATCTCACGTCAACAGTAAAAATTACCCATAGATTTTGTCTTTTTTTTATTTTTTTGCTCTTTTATATTAATTTATCATTATCAATATTATGAGTATTTATTAAATATTATAATAAAATTAATACTTTAATAATATACTATTATTAGTAAAATAATGAATCCTATTTAGGAATTCTATAATTGTATATGCGCAAAGGATAACAAAATTGCCATTGTCAACCATCTGTACACAATCATCGTTATCCATGATCCAATAAATTCAACTAATCAGACAATTTTAACGGATTCTAGGTCAATCCTGTTTTAAGGCATTATTCGGAATGCGAGGTTGTTCAATTTATTGTCAGCATTTTACTAACGGAGTCCAATTGCGTAGTTCTTTTTAAATTGGGTCGCTGAAGCAAATCAGCAATAAAGATCTGTTATAAATTATATTATTAATAAAATATAATTCCTAAATGATATTATAAATCTGATAATAGACAACAATAAAGATCTGTTATAAATTATATTATAAATAAAAAATAATTCCTAAATGATATTATAAATCTGATAAGACAATTGTGTAGAGAAGAAAGGGGTAATGCAGAACAGGCTCGTTATTTATTTTAATAGGAAGTGAAGCCTCCAGGTAGCGGTAGGTCTAATAACAGACTCCAGGGATTGGAAGGGACTGGCCGCGTTCTGTCATCATCGCTAGAGTGCTTGTGCCTTCCTTTCCCTTTCATCTAGTCATTCCTTGAGGCGGGATTTCATCATTGTAATGGATCTGAGTGAATGTTACTCAGTTGATTTAAGTTATCTCCTCTATTACAAAGAAAGATTAAAAATAATTATATAAATAATGAGGGAGAGAAAATTATAATCATGTTAAATTTTGGAAGATTCTAAAATAAAAGCGTTAAGACTCTTAAGCCGCAGTTTGTAACTGATCGTTCAACGTTTCGCCTATTCAGGATTATAGCATCACTGTTAAATCTTAATATTTAATAAAGCCCTTAAGAAATAATTTTTCAGTTCTAAGTTTCATGAGATTAGCAACAGAAATGGAGATGTATTAGTGGAATAATTTCTTCCTTAATATCTCTATATTCCTTTATTACTTTTTTACTACATCATTCCACCTACGTTTCGGGGTATTCCTCTATTCTCAAGGTGTTCTTTTTTAAACTACAAATACAACAGTCAGAATTATTTATATAACAATATTGCACTTAAGTCATTTCTTACTATAAATAACTTCTGTACACTCCTATTGTCTAGATCCATCACTACTGATTTTGTTGATTAATAAAAACAATTAGTTTAACCAGAAAAACTGTGTGCTAGGAGTGTGTATTACATCTAATATCATCGTCATACTGCTCTGGTTTAAGCTCTAGCTCTAATCCACCCTGCTATTATTTATTTATCTCTCATGTATAAATAAATAAATCTCTAAGCTGTTACCCTAACATTACTTTTTATGTCATACATATATAACTTATATATAATATTAGATGTTATTTCTAATATTTTATTTCATTGCCTTCTTATAACAACTATTTATATGTATCCTCTTAATTTCAAAGGTTGTTATTTTAGATTCAATTTATTAATAATATCAGGATGTTGAAAAATTTAGATTTTTTGACAGCCTTATAATTGATTGTATTATCTATGTTGATTGCTTCCATTATTCTTCTGTTCTTTATCTATTTTTTTAGAAAAAAAAATACATAAAAATATATTTCTAGAAAAACACATTAAAATTTTCTTTAAATATTCTTTTTTTAGTAATGTTAGGGCAACAACAAAAATGTAGTAGATACATGAGAGATAAATAAATAATAGCAGGTATGAATTAGTACTAGACCTAATACCAGAGAAGTGTGACAATGATGAAATTAGATGTAATATACACTCCTAGCAATATTTTTAAAGACACAAAACACAGATTTACACAGATCTAGACAATAGAAATATAGAGATAACTTATGAGAAATAACTTATGTGGAATATTGTTATATAAATAATTCTGACTGTTGTATTTTTTGTGTGATATTTGTAGTTTAAAAAAAAAAATCTTGAGAATGGGGGAGTATCCCGAAACGTTGGTGGAACGATGCAACAAATAAAGGAATTAAGGAAGAAATTATTTCACTAATTCAACATTAGAATTCTCCTTCTTCTCAATATTAACTTAAAATACATAGAAATAGGGATGTAAATATCGAAAAGAAAATATCGATATACATAGTATCGATAGTTTTTGTATATATCGAAAGAGTAGTTCGTAAAAAATATCGGCATTTCAATACAGTGGACCTCAATATTTTTAATCTTTTACAGGGACACTCAAAAATCGATATTTCTGTGCTGCTATCATCAAGACATTGTTTTTATAATATCGATATTTCTGTGCCGATATAATTAAGATATTGTTTTTATGATATCGATATTTCTGTACCAATATAAGTGATATTTTTTTTATAATATCGGTATTTCATTGCCGATATCATTAAGATTTTTTTTTTATTAAGTTCATTTACAGCCGACTAAAAATATTAAGGAACAGGTTATTTCCTATCCTCCTGCCGATTCGTTTCGGTTTTTTTTTTTTTTTAATTTTACAAAAGAATTAAAGCTATTTTAAAATAACCATATTTCTGTGCCGATATAATTAAGATATTGTTTTTATTAAATTCATTTCAAGGAGGATTTAAATATCACATAATAGGTTATTTTCTAATCTTCCGCCAATTCGTTTAGACCTTTTTTTTTTAATTTTATAAAAACATTAACAATATATGTATGCCGATATTATCAAGATATAGACATTCTTAAGCAATATCAATATCAATGTTGATATTTTGCTTTCGACATCACATCCCTAAAACACAAACACTTTAGATATTAACACGAACTCACCACAACAAATGTTCCTAGCTTAATACTATAAAAGATACGAAAAAAAAAATTAATAGGAACATTTTTGTAGGAAATTTAATGCTCTTCAAGTTTATAAATATAATGTTTTAAGCTATGGCCAACCGTTTTCGAGATATGATCGAAATTTTGGCCGTCCCGTTATTTCCGGCTACATTCACCTTTTGAGCATTCATTGACTGGACTATCTAGACAATTAATTAATTAATTAATTAATTAATAGCTTTTATTTATTTACTAGCTCTCTACTACTTATTGCTCTGAAACTTTAAAATTATCTTCTCACTGCAGTTCCTGACCTTACAGATAGGGATGATACAAAGTCCTGAAAAATTCTGGAACAGTTATGGGGACTAATGGAACGTAACACGGACGAGACAGAGAAGATCCCGCTGTTTGTAGGTCATGCTATACGTGGCACAGATCTGGGGCGTGACGGATGGAATGACATAATCGACAGAACGTAGGATGTCATCCAGCGCCCGTCACTGAGAGAGGAAGAGGAACTGGACGTGAGCCCTAACTGTCCCTCGTCACGCTCTTTACCTTCTTTCTTCCAGCGGGCCCTACTTGATGAGTCGTCCATACCTCATCCCTTGTTGTTTCTCAAGTCTGGACCATACTCCGAATAATGCTGAGTCCAAGACGGCTTATCCTTAAGCTTCTCACTGTTATTAAATAGTAACCAAAATACCGAGGCTACATAAGATAGTTTCAGAATTCTTTCCGATTATATTTTTTATCATGACTTTTAATTCCCTATATTAATAAATTTTATTTATTAATTTGAGAGACATTGTATTCGACATTTAGCTCCTACTGCTTATATTAATTTATTCCTTAAATAAAATTGTCTGCATTATGTTCTCCTTATGCCTAAGTCCTCTTAAAGAATCGTCTGTGAAACCTTCTTTAAATCTTACCATTTTCTATAAAAGTACTTCGTAATTTTTATCTATTAGTATATAGAAGCTCTCCTCTACCCTCTGCAGTCTGGTTTTCGACCCCAGTATTCCAACCATTCCGTTTTGTTGAAAATTACCCAAGAACCATCGACCAACAGAATATCACTATCCTTGCATTCTTCGACTTTTCAAAAGCTTTTGACTCAGTCAATCATAATATTCTCCTTTCCTAACTCCAAAATCTTTCCATATCTAATTTTAAATTAATAAGACTTAAATGGAGTCTTAAAGTGGTTACTCTCCTTCCTGTCTCTTCGCTCCCAAATAGTTATCATACCCAATAAACCTCCTTCCTTCCCCCTTCTACTAACACATAGTCCTCACTTTCACCAATCCTTTTCTCTATCTTTATTAACAATTTCCTAATTCCATTAGGACCACCACTTACACCTGATGTATGACCACATATACCTGATGACCTTCAAATTTAACAATCAAAGCTACAAGAAGATATAGATTGTATCAACGCATGGGCAGTACGCAATGATTAGAGGCCAAACGTGGAAAAAACCAAACCCATCTTCATGGCTTCCACGCATCTTGTCAATTCCCTTCCTTATTATCCTTTACTCTACCAGTTTTCCCAAATCATCCGGATGTCCATTGCTATGCTTAGAGTTCCCAAAATTTCGTGATTCTATACGTCCTGAAACCCGTCAGCTCCTTGTCTCCTCCCTCATTTCTCCCACTTTGACTATGGCTGCATGTGTATGGTGGACTGTTTGATAGACATGATACGAGATTAAAGTGACTAATAGATTGCGTCATTAGATTCATCTTCGGTATCCCCAGACGCTCCCAGTTAATTGTCTTTACCCTCTTTTCTGATGGCAATACTTCCATGGTGTATATCTTTTCCAATCCTTCAGAACCAAAAAGCCTCCTTACATTCTTAATTTGTTTATCCCGCGTTTCACTCTGTTCCATTCTGTCCACTCTTTAAACAACAGATCCCAAGCTACAAACTTGTATATACCCTCTCATAGAACTGCTTTCTTGAAAAAATCCTTTAAAATCATATTTTGGAATTCCTTACCCATCTCCATTCGCCAAATCTCGTTCTTAATTTCATTCAAACATCAATTATTTCTCCACCTCCTTAATTATAAATCTTCTGCATTTATGTAAGAATTAAAGTTATATGTATGTTTAATTTATTTGTTTACTACCTCATTGTTAATAAATGTATTGCTTGTTTTTTATTTTATAATTTATTTATATAACTGTATGGTCATTATCACTGCAAGCCAGATAAATAGTAACAGTACTGTGCATTTCTATTATTCTAAGGGGAATATAAGTCCCATACTACAATTTATTTTAATTTCATTATAAGTTAAGTACGAAAAATGTTGAGCTACATCACATACTTATTAATTTTGCATTATTAACAATTAACAACAATAATCATTATATGCCTTCTTAGCATGCCGTAGCGCAGAAAGAAGAGAATTTTGAGATAAATAGAATTTTAAGCAGAGAAAAGTGAGAAGGGGAAAAAGAATCCATTGGTCTTCCGTAAAAAAATGTTAATCTCGATTTTCGAAAAAAATAGTAAAATTATTCGTAGAAAATACTAGAAAGTAAAAGAATTAAAAATATTTCTTTCCATAGTAAGTATTTATTCATGCCATACGAATTGACATTACATATCGTCGCTTCCATGCTAAACTAACGAATATGAAAATCACTACTTTTCAAGAGGAAAAAAAAAATCATAGTATCCTTCTCCATTAGCACAGAAGGATTCAAAGTTTTTTTGGTCTTCTGAAAATTAGTGATTTTCATAATCATTAGTTTAGCATGGAAGCGACGATAAGTGCTAATCCAATAAATGCATAATTCATTTGTTCGTGCGAATATAAGATTTCAAGATATCAGCCCTAAAGGCTTTGTCGAATTAAACCTTAAGGAGCAATGTTACATACATCTCATTATTTTAGTTGTTTTTTTTTTAATTTTATAACAAATATTTCTCAAGTGTTACAATTGTATATCATTGTTTTATAATATATATGAGAACGGCCGAATAATCGCCGAAACGTAGCAACAAATTATTACAAATAAATGTCATGTTGAGATTGATGTCTGTACTAATTCATAGTAATAAAAAGAATTTGATATTCTCGAAAAAGAAATCATAAAAAATTAATATAATTTATCACGCTTATATTAGAAATGAAATGAGTTGCCTTATCGTTATTATTTTTAATGATTATTAATTATTGGGGATCAGTTAATGGTTAGTGAACATAATTCATGTGGCAGATTAGCTTGTACACTCCGCTACAGGATTAGACCCAAAAGTCGGCTGTTGGAATAAAAAAAAAAAGAAAAATTAATTATTTTATTTTTTAGGACAATCTTGGTTGGGGGTGCGGCCATAAATAAACTCACAAATAAGAAGAAACTTATAATAACAATAATAAGTTATATAATGCGTGCTGACGTTTCGGGCTAGGTTTTAGGCCATCATCAATCAGCCTTGGGGAAAAAAAAGATAACAATAGATTGTAATAGTAATAGTAAAAAAAAATTAACAAACAGTAGAACACAGTAAGATAAAAAAAAAAGTACCCAAAAAAATATGCTAATCATAATGTGAATAATAAGAAATAAAGAAAAATATGTTAATAAACAATGATAATAAAGATATTTGAAATATTGTGAAAATATAAAAAATACTAATTATAATTACTAGAATGAAGATTCAGGAATATGAATAGTATATCAAGAGAATTTTGAAAATATAAATAATGTTAATTATTTCTATTTCTATGTAAGATATAATTAAATACATGGAAAAATGTTTGTGTGTGAAAAATGATGTGAAGTTTAGTAACCTTAAAGATAGAGTAGTATAGAAGAAAAATAAAACAATAAGGATAGAGAAACCATTGACAGGATGGGGAGAATTAACATAATGGACAGAATTAACAGGGAAAAATACTTAATAACAAGAAAAAGCATACCTGAGTGGCATATAGTCAAGCGCCAACTGAATACGTCAGAATATGGCCGTTGTTGCCAAAGTATTGGTTTGACAGATATCTGGTATTTATTATGGTATTTTGGATGTCTGGTATTGGTATATCTATATGTGACCGCACCCCCGAAAGATATCCTCGTGCATTTGTTTCGGACAACCATACTCTCACCGTTATTTTGTTTTTTGTTGACTAATTCACAACAATAAATAATCATTACTACGCTTTAGTGGTTAAACCCTTTATTTTGTCTATCCAAATTTTTTAATTAAAATTTTTATTTTTTTGAAGTTGCTTGTGGTATAAGAATACCTGTCAGAAGTATACTTTTAGACTCAAATATTAAGGTTTTATTCGATTCCCATTTGAAGTACTCTAATTTGCATTATTTTTTTGCATTATTGTGCTATTTCTCACAAACAAACATCATTAGTAGATATAAATTAATACTTCACTATGTTCCACATGGTATGTACCATAGATGTATGGATTGTTATCCATCTGCTTTTTGTTATAATTAACTTTTACCCAATCAAGAGATGATGAAGCTGTGAAAGCTTGAATTCTAAGCGTGCAAGATGAAGCATCATTAGAGCTTGGTGTAACGATTGATCTCTTCAAAGGACACTGGCCGCATGAAGCCCGGACGATGGTCGGAGAGAGTGCTTATGATTCGCTTCCACATTTCAAGCTCCGGTGGGCTGCTCCACATATCTGATAATGAGAGCGTTGCTGCACAATCGCCCTTGTTGTAAATACCTTTTAATGGCTATCTATATCTTGTCTTCATTGTCAGCGATACGACCAGATAAAAAAAAAAATCCTTCTCCATCGCCGGTAGTTTCTATTGAATATGGGTCGGGTTTTTTTTTATAGTTTTTCTAAGTGGAGCGGAACTAAAAATTTCACTATCGATGAATGTTGAACATACTTAGTCAGGAAACGGGAAGCTGTAAACAACGTAAAATCGTACACACTTTTAAAAATGTTTTAACTTGGATTTTAAGAATTTAATTCATTTATGTTCCGTTCATTCGAAATAATTAATAAATAAAAAGGACATGTAAACCCGGATTACAACGACAGTCTTTGCCAATAGAATCCCTGCGAAACCTATAACCTCGAGGTCGGAGCTTGCATATTCTCCCATCTACGTTTCAGCTTATGAAAAATAAGCTGAAATTAGTTGCATCTTAGAAAGCAAGCAGTCTCTTCTTTTAATTACCATATTCCTAATTACACTGTAGCTCAGTACGTCCAGTAATGTTCCGTTCTACATAATATGCTAATAGCTCTCTTCAGACTGTACATCACTACTGTTGGGTTTGTACCTTGTTTTTTCTGGCAGTTCCAATATCTGTAGGTAGCATGTTGTTCTTATATCGCCGGCTTATAACAGTTATGAATTATTTAATTTAAAAAAAAAAAATTATTCCTAAAGAGGTGAGATATGCCTAAGCCTCCGAATGAGAATACTGTTTCACAAAATATCTTACTAATTACAATTTTTATTTTCGATTATTGCAGTGATAATAAGCTGTTGCTGTTGATTATAATAATCATAATATCAGTTACAACTATTTCATACCTTTATGTTAATTTTAATTGAACTAAAAAGGATAAGTAAGGATATGGTGACAGTTGTCCTATAAAAAAAATTGTAATACACAAAACAATGAAAGCTGTTTTCTCCCTACCCTTGCCACTATTATACAACAAAACAGATAAAATAATTTTAACTTGATTCTAAGGTCTTTGATTATTATTATTCCAGGAAACAGTAAAGTAAATATCCGAAATATAGGGTAAACATTATAATAATGATAACTACTGTTTGAAATATTAAGTAAGATGATACCGTAAAATAATATATCTTTTTTTTATTTTAAAACTGATCCAGTTCTAAACACGGGATAAGTAGAAACGTTTAAACATTGCAGTGCTGTAGAGATCTATTTATCCCATACAAGAACTTTTATATTTCTATACCGAGATGCGATCTAGATTATATCCTAGGGGAAATCGTGCTGGTTGCCCACTTTTTCCGCTCCCGAGAGCATAGCTATTTAACTTAATTACAGTAGGATATTGAGTCTGATAATGTCGCTATCTTATATTACAATTTATCTTGAATACAATAGCTGCTAGTTATATGAGCTGATTTTATGAATAAATTTAATATTGATATTTATGTAATAAATTAATGCGCCTTCTGAAGTTAAATATGCGGCCGTTCACTTTGCTAGTCGACATCAAACCTTAGTGAATTTATCCTGAATTAGAGGCGATTATTTACGAAATAAATAAAAATAACAAAAACCGACATAACAAAAAAAATTTCCTAACACGATTTTTAGAAAATTGTGTTGTCTACGGCTTCCGTAAAAAACATTTTATTTCTCGGATATTTGGATTTCTTTCCCAATAATAGGGAATGCTCAGTAAAGCCGTGTTCCCACGGGGCATGAATCACCACCGTGAGCCACCCTTTCTTGCTGTTCGCTTCTACTGCACCTATGTCATGAACGGTTGCTCACGAAAGCAACTTTAACAAGGTGTAAAAATACATTAATCTTGACTGAATACGAGCTCTGCCATCGATGGAGAATCGTATTTTTCTGAAATTTATATATTTTTATCGCATTTTTAAAATTTAATTAGCTAAAATATTTAGGAAAATTTTCAATAGCCCAAACTGGTGTTGAGTTAAGAGCATATTCTTGAGAAAAATACTAGACTATTTTTATACTTGTCCCCACATTTGCTCCAGCTTTGAGCCAAGTCGAACGGCTGTTTTTTGGAATATAGGCGTGTCAAGGAAATATGCTTTAGCGAAAGTAGTGGATGGAATTTGATGTGGAACCATCTAGGTACCAACCCGTATAACTCCTGAAAATTATATAAAAATCGAATTAACGTGTTAAGGTGTATTGCCGGCTACATGGATTTAGGCAGATTTGTTCCTTGATGTTTACACCTTAAAACGCTGGTAGCAATTTTTGATTCTGACAACAAAAAATTCTCGCTGAAATGAGATGAATATAAAGCTTCAGTATAAAGGAAGAAAATCACAAAATCAAACTTATAATTTTCTAAGTAGAATAAAGAAAAAGTTTATAAGTTACTTTTGGTCATAGATTGAGAATAGATTCAGTTCCCTCAGCATTGCTGTAAAGCCAAGAGTTTTATGTAAATATATATTAATCCAAAAGTGAAGTTATCTTAGTAAAGATTAAGGTATGTATGTATGATTCAGGATTTTAGGATTGTCCCTTTCATGATCATTTTCTTGCAAAATAAATAGAATTTTGTTTAATTACTACATGCTATCTTTTCTTCAGTGGTCCCTGAGTAGAGTAAAATATTATCTCCTATTCTCTCCTCGCCTTTTCCTTTTCTCTTGATCTCAGTAATAGCTAGCAGATCAACCTTTGCCTTATCTTTCTCTTCCAGTAACTCGCACTCCTTCCCCCTCAATCCTCGCACGTTCCAAGTTGCCAGTCGTAAAATTCCTTTTCCTCGCCATGTCGAATTCCATAGAAGCTGTCCGGCTATATTTCTTCCTTGACTCGTGATATTTGTAAATTCGGATGGGCAGGGTATCGGCCTGTCCAGTCCTAGTACGGTCGGGGGGCTGCCCCTTAGGGTAACCGAACACACCCTTTCCTGGTAGGAAAAATCTCCTAGGGGAGGTGGTCCTAGGGTGTGTACTGTAGTTGACCTTATGTTGAGAGTAAGTGATTTGTGTACTGTTCTGGTGAGTATGCATGTTGTACTGAACTGTGGTAACCCGTGGGGGCGTTACTCCCCAAGTACCTGCATGCAACAGTTACTCCTTGCGGGAACGCCTAAACGACAGGCGTTCTTCCAACGAGACCTAAACGGCAGGGTTGGAAGAAATTCACAGTTGTGGCCGGATGTTTTAGGTGTACATGGAGAAGAATTTAAAAACGATAATGGGGAAAGAATACTCCAATTGTGTGCCAGCAATGGAATGATTGTCGCTAATAGCAAATTCCCTCATAAAAACGCACATAAATTTACAAGAGAGGAACCAAACAGGAACGAAAAGTCTGTAATAGACTATTTTCTAGTTAAGAAACATTCTCTCAAAGATTTGATTGACGTGCGAGTTAAAAGAGGTTTTGAAATTGGAAGCGACCACTACCTATTAAAGATGGATATGGTATGGAAAGGAGAGAGAAAAACTGGAAAGAACGCAAGAAGGATCCAACCAGAAGTGGTGAAGGCACATAGGCACATAGGTTGAAAGAAGAAGATGAAATCGCTACCTATTACCAGGAAGAAATAGAAAGAATGGCCAGTGATTTGGACTACCCGTGGGATTCGGATGACGTAGAAACGAGCTGGTTTTACTTAAAGAAGATAATTTTGGATGCAGCAACATTGGTTTGTGGAAAGAAAAGAATTGGAGGCCAACACAAGAGAACAGCATGGTGGTCTGATGAGGTAAAAAAAGTAATAAGAGAAAAGAAGACCCTCTGGAAAGAATACCTCGAGCACAAAACACCGGAGAACTACGAAAAGTACAAGAGGAAAAGAATTGAGGCTAAAAATAAAGTTATAGAAGCCAAGAGGATTACCTGGACAGAGTTTGGTCGAAAATTAGAATCCGATTTCTACCAAAATCAAAAGTTATTTTATCGAGTCCTCAAGGGATTAAGAAAGGAAAGAGCACCAATCCTGAAATTCGTCAAAGATAAGGAAGGAAACATTCTCAGGCAGAAGGATGATATAATGGAAAGGTGGAGGGAGTACTTCCAAGATCTGTTGAATGAGAATGGACAAACGCCCTCCATAGATGAAGAGAAAAGAGAGATAGGACCCCGGGAAGAGGATGATTTTATTGATGATGACGAACTGGAAGAAGCACTTTTTAGTATGAAACTCGGGAAATCCGCAGGAAGTGACGGAGTAACTCCTGAAATGCTAAAATACATGGGGGCCAAAGGAAAAGAAATTTTGCTGCATCTGTTAAACTTAGTGTGGAAGCAAAAGAAAATACCGAAAGATTGGGAAGTAGCCGTCATTGTCCCTATCTTTAAGAAAGGAGATAACAGAGACTATAACAACCACCGAGGTATATCTCTCTTAAGCGTACCAAGTAAAATTTACTCTAAGATTCTAGAAAAGAGAATAAGAAGAAGAATCGAAGGATTGCTTGAAGAGGAACAGTACGGCTTTCGTGAAAATCGTAGCACCCAAGACCTTATCTTTGCTATGAGACAGGTCTTCGAAAAAGTACTTGAAAAAGAAAGGGAAATGTCCGTGTGCTTTGTTGACCTTACAAAAGCCTTTGATCGAGTAAGAAAGTCAGATATCTTAGAGGCCTTAAGAGAAAAAGGGATCGATCATGGTCATATCCTGGCGGTTGAGAGTCTTTATAAGAAAACACGAAACGTGGTAAGATTTGCTAACTGCACCTCTAAGGAAATCGAAACTACCATAGGAATCCGGCAAGGGTGTAGTCTCAGCCCACTTTTGTTTATCTTAGTTATGGACTCAGCTATTCGGAGGGCTAAAGAGAAAATGCGGAAATATCACCTAGGATACGCCAATCTGAGACCAGTTAGCCTCTCATTACTTGCATTCGCCGATGACATTGTCATTTTCTCCGACACTGATAGGAATCTTCAGTACAATATTAATAAAGTGAAAGAAGAACTGCTGAAGATTAACATGATTATGAACCCTGCGAAAACAAAATTAATGAGGGTTGGGAAGAAACCCAGGAGAAACATGCGCGTCATCAGAGTCGAAGACGAAATCCTCGAACAGGTAGAAAACTTCAAATACCTGGGAGCGCACCTTAACGAATATGGATATATCGATTCGGAAGTGACTGAACGAATCGCAGCTGCGGGCAGAATGTTTGAAGCAGTGAAGAGAGGTTTTCTAAGCAGGCGAGAGGTGGAAAAGAAAACAAAAGTGGCTGTATTCCGATCGACATTTCTGCCCATTTTAACGTACTCATCAGAATCATGGACGCTGACAAAGAAACATCGATCGAGAATACAGGCATCGGAAATGAGATTTCTTCGAAAGATCGAAGGAAAAACAAGAAGAGATAGAATACGCAACAACACCATCAGGTTGAACCTCAATGTTAAGTCGGCAAACGATATAATAGAGGAAAGTCAACTAAGATGGCTAGGGCACCTCCTGAGGATGGAACCAAGCTGAATCGCTAGCGAAACTTATCGAGTTAAAGTTGAGGGCAAGCGAGGAAAAGGGCGGCCAAGAAGAAAATGGGAAGATGAGGTAAAGAGCCACTTCCAGAGAAGAGGACTCCAATGGAATGACAGAAGGCGTCTTGTAGAGGACCGGCAGAGCTGGAGAGGGCTCTGTAGACTTCCTCCTCACACTGCTTAATGCGGTTCATAGAGGATAGACAATGATGATGATGATGATACTACATGCTATATTAATTTTAACGACAGTAATATTGAGATCCTGAAAACACTAAATAACTATATTGTGATTCGGTTTTGGATAGTTATTGTTTTATAATGATGAACATAATTATATATTAAAATAATCCTAAATCAAATATCAGTCATGCTTCCTAAAAATCTTCCTGATGATTTGAACTACGAAAGAGTTTTCTAATCATTTTTTTAATTTTATTTATATATTTTGTTTCCAAACTTCTTTTGGAAATATGGCCAGCCACTATTTTTCCAGCAGGATCAGACAATTAAAAACAAATATCAGTTTTTAGGATTATTCTCTTTGAGTTTACTTTAAAGATAGGATTTCCGTATACTCTTTCTTTCTCTGAGGACAATATATCATTGTATTTCAAAAATACAATAGTCGAAATCCGGTGAGAGAAGTTACAGATTACAAAAGGATGCTCCTTTCTTTAGCTCCAGCGTCAGAGCTGGAAAAAGATTTCCAGAATGGACTGTCGCATTCCTTGGAATGATTCAAGATCCTAAACTTTCTTTCTTCGATCATGTATTTTTTCATTCATTCAGGATTTTTATTGCTTCTCTGCAACTTCAGAATATTTTTAGCTCCTGGGTTCTTTATTTATTAAGAATCTTATTTAATGAACTGGTCGGTTTCTTAATACAAACTATATTTGAAAGTCTCTTTAAGTTTTTCGACAAAATAATTTCTAAAATTAGGATTTTTTTAAGCTCCTTAATTCTTCATGACTTGAATTGGCTTTATGAGGTCATTTACATTTTTAAAACGTGCTTGCAATGTCAGAAAAAAAAATCGTGATTCGCGGTCTTTTTAGACATTAGTGGAAAAAAAGTTTAAGCGTAAAGGCAGTCGCCAAAGAAATTTGTGCCATAGAAGGAGAGCAAATTATTCATCTAAATACTGCCGCAAAACCCAGTAAAGTCGCCCATCGGTCGTTGATGATGACGTTCTTCTTGAATGTGTGAACCAGAGCCCACATGCAACTATTTGTGATTTATCGACCGTAGTAGGGACTCAATCCTTTACTGTGTAGGTACAAAACTTACTCTGTTAGACAGAGTTTATGCAGATTTGAGCACAGAATACCCCGCTTTGGACAACAGGAACCATACCATTTTGCAACACGACAATGCTCCTGCACATCGTTCTCGTAAGGCCTTGGAAAAATTATCGGAACTCCTTGGAATAAACGTTTTGCCTCATTCTGCGCATATTGCACCATCTGATTATGATTTGTTTAGATCAATCGCTCATTTTTTAAAAGGTCGGGCTTTTGATAATTACGAGGACGTAAAAATTGGATGTGAAGAATTCTTTGCCTCTAAACCAAAGGAGTGTTATCGGCATCAAATGCAATACTGACAGAAAGATGAGTGAAAGTAGTTGAAAACAATGGGCATTACTTTGAAGAGTAGTTTTCAATAATGTTCAAAATATGTTATCTGAAAGCTATAGTAATGATCAAGGATTTTTGTAACAACCTAGTTTTTAAAAATATTTTTTTGCTTAAATTTTTATTAAGATGGATTAATATTTAGTTTTTGTTAATAATACACGGATTCTCATTTTTGTCAAACTTTTACATATTAAAAATTAAAATTTAACGAGGAAAGTTGTATATTCTCTCTTTCATTATCACATTACCTTTTATGTGATAATAAAAGGTTATGTGAAGGTTCTCGTTAAATTTTAATTTTTAGTATTAACCAACTATCGACCAACAAATAGTTACTCTTAATTTGTGTTTTTATAATATTCTTTACGGACATAAGAGACAAATAATGGCTCCGGCTGATAAGCTCATTAGGAGAGGACTAAAAAGGAGCTGAATGAGAGATCTCCTTTTCTGAATTAAGAGACTGATTGTCCAATACTAGCAGCCTTCCCCATGCCTAATATGCTATGACTTACTTTTTTTATTTTCGCTGATTGTCATACTCATCTGTAACAGATGAGATATAAAGAGATGAAGTTAAAAAAAAAGAAAAGTTTGGCAAAATATAAGAATATATGGATTAACTTGAGGAATACCTACATACAAAAACAATTGACGGAAAATTAGAAGATTAAGTTCCAGTTGATGAGGGAAAACCTAGAAAAGTTGAAATTATTATATAAATAACATTAACAAAATGTGTGTAAGAAAGATGGGAATTCATATACTACCTTGTATATTTTTTCCTTTTTATAGATTTTTAGATTAATTGTTCTGATACCTTCTTTTAAGACGTCACTATAATATTGTTATTGTATTCCTACGTATTGGATTAATACTGAAAAAATATTTATATTGATCTGAAATAAAGCATTTATTACATATTTTTCTTTTTATCATTTATAAATTTTAAGTTAAATAAATAAGTACAAAAATTTCATTCGATGTTTTATGTTGTTTTTATATTATCAAGCAAATTTTGGGCGTAAAGATTTTTGGAATTTATAAAATTATTTATATGATCATAAAACTATTGGTTGGATAAAAGTATATTCCTGTGTACATCCATTCTCATTAAAAAAAGAAGAAGCAGTTAACCCAGAAATTAACTGATTCCCATGAACTTGGCCTATACAATGAACTACAGAAGAAGGCCATTGTTTATCTAGAGGATTTCCTTTACGTATAAACATTAAGGTTACGTGTTTTAATTTACCACGTCTTTTTTATTCCTGAACTTTCTCCGTTCTTCCGTAGTCAAGAACTCTGCCCACCATCAGTGTTAGTAAAGTATTTTATTCTTTGATTACTTTTTTCTAATAATTGCGATCAATTAACAACTTAAAATTGATATACGAGTATTTTTTTTAATGATCTCATGTGGGTAATAATTCAAAAATAATTACTCCTAATTTCTTAACGCAGTGTAGTTATTCTACAATAATTGGACCATGTAAGGATACATTCCATATTTTCCGACATTATCTGATGGATTATTGCTCTATCCTGTATAGCAAATCAAATTTTCTATAAAATATTAAAAAGTTATACACTTGCTATTTCAGTTAGTTATTTAATAACTACTTTGTTAACATTCATTTTTTAAAATCTTTTTTTTTTAACCCTTATGTCATAATAGATAATCTTGATTAACCACAAGTACTTATATACATTATTTGAAGCACTTCCACCTAATAAATAAAGACATTCATCACTGTCGCGGGCAGACGCCACAAACATTGAAACACGTCTTATTCCACTGTAAAGTACAAGAAAACAATAGATCAAATCTAGTCAAGATTATCATGATGCAGGAGACCTGCTCTCCAAAAAATTCTATTTACTGAGAACAAGAAGAAGTTTCTAAAATTCGCCACCTTCATCGATCTGCAATAATAATCAGCTGATGGAGATAAGAAAACTAAAAAAAAAAAAATTAAGAACACTCACTACTCAAGCTTTGGCTCCCACCATCTTTTCTTTGTGGTGGTTTAGACTTATCTAACTTTATCTTATTTTATTTGTAATTTATTTAATTGTCTATTGACTCACTACTTTTGTTTTGATGTTTCTTTTATACTGTTTATTGTGATTTTCTTTTTCTTCGTACACTCTTATTTTTTGTTTATTAATGCTTATTTTTCATTAGTACTTTTTCATTAATTAATGATCATACGCTAAAACATTACTTTGCATGTAATATACCTATTTGAAGCAAGGATGTGTAAAATTTATAAACACACGACCCTCCTATAGGTTTCTATAGAAGAAAAAATGAAGAAAAATGAATTCTGCTTTACTACGTATTGTATAGCTTCACTACCCTCTGACGTTCTCTAACTTCTCCCCTATGCTGATAATGATTATTTAATATGTTTCTTGATGATCACATTTATACTTGTTGTTTTATTCATTTACTATTACTTATAACGTAATTACTATATTTACCTATATAATATTTATTATAAAATGTCTTTTGATCAGAAATGATTTCTGCTCCTTTGTATCTTAAAGTTATTCTTACGGGAAATATTTACAGAATAAATATTTTAATCCTATTTTGTTATGGGACCATTATTCCAAAGATTTTCTTAAATATTTTATAATCTAAAATAGACGTATAAATGTTCTTTGAATTCTAATCACTTGTTTAGGTGAATTTTATTTTTAGTTGTTTCATCTTGACTACTCTACCCTGAGTATTGTTCTAACCTACTTTGTGTCTTCCTCGTATTCTCTTTTAGGCTTACCTGTGAGTCACCCGCTATAAAAAAAAATGCCTAGTTTTAATGAACTTAATTGGTATTTTATTTTCCCTAGAAAAAAAAAATGATTTGGGAATATATTTTTTTTTTATATATGTCATGAACATAAGACACCACAATCATGGACCAAAAATCAATGTATAGTTTTTTAACTGATCTCTTGAAAAGATACTCTGAAACTAGATTAAGAGTTAATAAAAAATTAATATAAAACAATACATAGCTATTATTAGAGTTAATTTAAATTCAATATGGTCTCCTTTGTTGATTAAATTCAAACTACGCTTTTATCTCGCTTTCGTTCGCTTTCTTTTCCGCAGCTCTTTGTTCTGTTTCTATTGTACTCGCCTTCATGACATCTGACTTGTATATCAGAAATCAAGAGTAATCTTCTGTAGCAAGATAATTGTATCGTGAAGGTACCGTCTAATGTCCTCTGTATACAATGGCAATCGGCTTTACACTTCTTGTGACTTTGTCTATAAAAATATTTTTTGGAGGAATTTAGTGAATGATTACGTCTCCAACTTATTTAAATACACCCTATGTAACTATTTCCTAGAATAAAAAACAAAAAATATTAAATAATCAATAGTTGTCCGTCGTAAAACTTTATGAACGAATGAGATGGTCCAGGAGGCGGTCAAAAAATGGATAATAAATAGTAAAAACTATTTGTGATCCATTTTTTTTTACAGCCTTCTGGACCATCTCACTCCTTCAAAAACAAAAAAATGTTCTGTTCAAAAAATGGCACATGTTCTGTGTTTTTAAGAGGTACAAACTTTTTTATTTTTAAGAGGGACAATGTTTAACTAGTAAAACGAATAAATAAAATATTTTTTTCTTGAAGAACTACAGAAATCAGGAATGTGGAATAAACAGTTACCCATTAAACAAATTCCAAAAATTATTTTTTTTTTTCAGATCCGTAGAGATATTGTGAAAAATAAAATTTCTAATTGTATTGATTGTTGTTTTCATTCATATTTTTAAAAATAAGACTTTCGGAAAACTGCTATATACATTTCAGAGCTAAATGAAATCCAAATTAAGTATTGGGACATTTTTTTATTATTCTCATCTTAAAGTATTAAAGTATTCTGATCTTAAAATACATAAACTGACATTTTAGTTACTGTAATTAATTAATTTTAGTTACAGCAATTAATTCGTTTTAAAAATAATATCAGATAAGTGAGTGCCGTTATTATTTACTCACTTCTTTCTCGGAGAAACCTAATTCTACACCACCCTTATTTGGCAAATCATGAGCCAATTCTATTCCTATCCCAAAATAAACCGCGACTTATTTATACGAAATTAAAGCTTGATAAAGGCAGAGGATTTTCTAGAAGTGGGGTATCGGTTACCCTATAGGGAGCTGAAATATATAAAAATCACTCTTTATATATATATATATATATATATATATATATATATATATATATATATATATATTTTTTTTTTTTTTTTTTTTTCCGGTTGGCTCTATAGACCTTGTAGATCTTTGGCCGCGCGATGTGGTGTTCCTACAGACATTTATGGCTTGCGGGAGCACAGACAGCCTGGAGGGGGTCACCCAACCTCACGTTGCTGCGAACTATGGTTTCCATCGTCCAGCGGTAGGCTATCCATAGCTCTATAGCTATGGCCCTTTGACCCTAATTCGGCAGTGTCCTTCCCACCGACTCACTCAGGCTCAAGAAGAGTGACAAATCGGACAAGATCCATGGAGTATTGCTGTTCGGGGTCAGCAGGCGTACGAGGACCTATATTTCTTTCCCCGAAGCAGACCGTCCATAGACCAAACCTCTGGGCGGCTATTTCACATCCTGGAAAACCAGAACGCAATTCACAATTCAGGTACATGAAGTAGGGGTCATCACTCCTAACCTAAGGTCATCACTCCCACACACACCCGGTCTGTGCGAGTTGCCTCCAGGGCCTCACATATACTCTAGGGAGAGGTGAATAATTGCTGGAGGAATTATATTAATTTCTAATTAAATCAAATTAAAATAATGTCGGGACCGGCATTCGAACTAATAGCCTTTGGGTTTGTAAATAGGTGCACTTTTGCTAGCGCGTTAACCCGCTTGGCTGCCCGGACCCCATATATATATATATATATATATATATATATATATATATATATATATATATATATATATATATATATATATATAATTGTTTCATTAAATATATATGTTTAAAAAAGGTTTTTGTTTATTTATAAAAACTTTTTGTTTAGAATTTAGACAACGATTTTATTAAACCTGATACTGTTATCAGAATGAAATCAATTTTTAATTATTATACTTAAAAATTACCACAATTTGAGTCTCAAAGTCAAAATAAAATACTAATAATGAGTTCTTGTTACTGTTTTTAACCTAGAAACGATGAGACCTTTAAGAAAAAAATTGACAACAACTTTTAATTTATAATATTTCCCTCTTGTAAATTTTCAAGTACTGTTACTTCAAAATTATTTCTCTTTTTCTACGATGTGTGAAGGAGTTCTAGAGAATGTGGAACTATCAAAGTATAAAGCGGTCAGTTCGTAACGAATCCATCGCAAGTAACAGTCTGGCACTCCTCACAGTTAGCCCACTGTTCTCTGTTACTGCAGTTCTCGCCATTGGCACGTACACAGTTCTCATATGGTTCCGGTTCTTATCCTTTCGGTATCTGTGTCAGTTTTCGGATTGGGTATAAAAAAAAAAAGCATTGACACTATCTATCACTGAGCAATCAGTGATATTTATTATTTATGGTTCGTATCACTTGTTATAATTCATATAAAAATTATATTACGCTATACACAGCATGTTTCTGTTTTCGTCAACGGATTTTATTGAGGATGATTAACTTCTTACCATAACATATCGTACATTCAGAATTAAATGGGCGCAGCTCAAAAAAATATCTTTTTGTTAGAACAGATATCAGGCCCACGCCAAGTTCTACATAGCAGCGCCCAGGGTGTTACCTCAAAACATCCTGCTGCTGGTAGATCAGCTATTGTGTCTGTTGTTTCGGTCTGCTCTTTGGAATTGTAGGAGTCCAATTATTAAAATGTTTGACGTTAGAAATTTTATTTCGTATCTCAATTTTTTGCATTTAAAATTTGATTACATTAGGAACCATATGAATATATTTTAAAGTCGAAGTGAACTTCCAAATAGATAAAAGGCCTTCTGTGGCACGGCATTTTACCGGCTAAAAGAAGCTGTTTTACCTTGTTACGAGATACCATTTGTAGTTTTATTAAATATATATTTAATAAATATTTATTAAATATTTTGAAAAATCTAACTTTTAATATTAAATTGGTTAAGAAACGTAGAACTAGACTATGAACACCCCAATATACTCCGTTTTCCATTCTCAGGTATAAATTAAAAATTTGAGATGTTCAAAGTCCGAAAAATAAGAAGCAGTTCCCTGCTTTTGAATTGCATTATTTATTATAAAATAATGTACTTTAACATTGTTTCTGAGTTTTTTTTACATCTCGTTGTGATTTTACATTTCATTAATACCGTCTAATATTCAATGTACGTTACTGATTTTTAATTTTGGCCTTTGGATGCATTTATCCTTACTAATTAGTGTCCTTGAATGTGATTGATTTTAAGACATTAAAAAGAATTTTATGTATAAAAAAATAAAACTTTTGGATTAAGCATTTGGCAGAAATAATGTTCGATTTCTATCAGTAGTTTTAAGAAAGAAAATAATACATTGAAATTATAATTTGTTGAACATTAGAATGGCATATTTGTATAAAATCCCGAACGTCGTTCATTTCTGTTTTCGCTTATAAAACACCCGAAAATCAAATGTACTATAACCTTTTCCTGCAATTTAGTGACTTCCTACCCTGATGAAGTCCTCATATTCTAATGTCACTACACATATTATTGTTTATTGAGGTTAATTAGTATTTCTGTATTTTGTTAATTATTCTTTCAAATGCTTAAGAATACTTTTTTTTATTATACATTTCCGTTTTAATATTTCAGCTCTAGTTATCTCAGTATTGTATTTAGTTTAATGTGTTATTCTTTATCACTGGATTTATTTCAGTTCTATGGCGCTCCTCGTATTTCCAGCAGCACAAGCTAAACATCACTATCAAGAATAACTGAATTAAAAATAAATGTTCAAGAAACGGTGCTATTACAAACGGTGGGAATTGCAGATAAAGATCGCAGGGAACCTTGATTCAGTAAATCCGGTGGGAAAAAGAAATCTCAGCTTTATATTTTAGTAAAAAAAACTAATTGTTTTTTTTTTGTTTTTTTTTTATAATTCCATCAACAAAAATTATTGTTTTCCTTGTTATTGATATTAGCCAAGCTTTTCATAAGGTTTCGCATGAAGGATTGCTTTCCAAACTTAAAATTGTACTTCTTCCAACCAATTATTTAATATTACTTTCATACTTAACGGACAGATATTTTGTAATTAAAGTATGTACTGAACTCTTTGACATTATGCGTATTAAAGCAGGAGTACCTCAGAGTAGAGTCCTAGCTCAATATTATTTTATATATATATATATATATATATATATATATATATATATATATATATATAAATATAGATATAAATAGATAGATAAATAGATGGATATAGAACCTACCACATCAAAGTAAGGCTTTACTTGCTACTTGCTGACGATGCAGTGATCCTCAGTTCAGATAAAATCCTTTTCTAGCATCAGCCACTATTTTAAGCTACCTCGACGACATTACTTTTTGAGCTAAAATGTGGAATATAAAAATTAATGAGAAGAGTGTGCATGTAGTATTCACATCTTGTCTCCAGATATATTTAAATACCTATATCTGAAAAAAAATTAGATATTTAGGTTTTTACCTGGACAAAAGACTGAATTGGAAAACTCAAATCAAGGTAAAACAGACCATATGGTCATTTTATCTGACTAAGCTGATAGAATTTGCTTATTGCAAAACTATTTATTTTGTCGATAATTAATAAATAATTATTTCATCATGTTATATCAAGAAGTAGTTATGTTTATAAAAACATGAAATGCTATTTCTATTGATTTTAGTACGGGCACCAAGTATTATTTTTAATGTTTTTTTTATCAGTTGAAATGAATTGAATTCATCATATAGTTTGATAATTTGATAATCCTTTTTCAGATAATTTTTTGTCCACGAAATTTGAATATTGTTCATATTTTTGTGAAGTTACATGTCTTGATATCCAATAATATTGTTTTTTTTTTAAACAGTAAATAACTTATTAATAATATTATTTATTTTAAATTATAATAGGTTTATTAATATTCTACAAACCGGACCCTAAAAATATGTTTCAAGCAAGTTAGTAAGCTAGGAGACTGGGTTCCAATACACATATGGACCTGCTTTGCAACCATTATTGGCCAACAGAAAGTCGTGACTCGGAATGCAATTATGTCTTTCTCAATGGTGTTCCCCGCTTGCTTCAGTGCATCTTATCAAGTCTATTGGAGCCTCACAGCTTAGTGGAAGAGAAAACGACTACATAAATCTGGGAATACACAATAACGTCTTGAAATAAAGACTCTTCATATTTTGTAAAGCAATGGTAGTTTTCACACATTCTTGGTTGGGGATTATATTCGGAATAGCATTTATTCTTTTGTTATAAAAGTTTTACTGTTTTTTTTGTTTTCTTTTTTTCTTCAAGGACGTGAAAATGTAGTAAAATAATATCGAAAAATTCAGTGGACGACTCAAAGTTTGTCAGTTTAAGTGTATGCGGGTGTAGAATTTGAATTCCAGCCACTTGTGTGACAACATGAATATAATGAAATGTATTAATAAAATATTAATTTTGTTAATGATGAATTCGATTAATTCTACACACTCTATAAGATAATAATAATTTGAAACGAAATAACTTTTACATTATTTTTTCTTTCTTTATAATTTTTTTTTTTTTAAGTGATTTTCAACTTCCCTTTCAAATTCATTTAATGAAAGAAAACTTCTCTCTTCCTGTGAATTTTTTTTTCTTTCCCTCTAGAAAACATTATAAAGTACCAAAACCCGTAAGAAGATGGTCGAGGCAAGGTCCTTCTTGTGCCGAAGGCACTATGACATTTTACTTTAAACCAAACTGTTAGACTGAGGTCGCAAACTTGATATGATGGGATCGGAATTGATTAAACAATTGTTAAATATATCTCTGCTATTTCTATATATATTTAATATTCTCCCTACTCATAATACTCGAAGTAATTGCACTTTTTTCGTTGCCTATAATATTGCAATATAATATTAGCTGTTGTAGCATCAGAATAATTCTATATATCTTTAAAAACCTATGTTTTAGCTGTCTTAGGATTCAGTAGCAGTGTCTGATTCTTTCCAACACTCCACGTACCATTAGGTTTAGACAAAAAAATTTAAGCAAACTAACTCAAAAAAAAAAAGGAAAAAAAAGATGTTTTTCCTTACTTCAACTTTAATCTGATATTAAGGTATCATTAACGTGACTATAATGATGAAAATTTGTAAATATGACGGGAAAACGTTATTAGTTTGTTATTGCAACCAAATTTGCAAAATTGAGGGATACTCTTTAATAATATTATAAATAGTTTCATCGTTAATAAAGGTAATATATTTAACAACAATAAAAAATCTTATTAACATACACCTGAATACTTCGGCATCAATGTAAAGATATAGTTCTGTTCATACAAATACAATATTAATTAAACAAATTTTCTTCGCAAATCAATGTTAACTATTGTTAATACGGCAGCAGTGTCGACGGTAAAATAATGTGAAAAATTGAAGCCTTTATAGAAAAATCAATAGAATAAAAAGAAAAGAAAAGAAAAAAGTGAATTATCTCTTTATCTCAATCTGTGGTGCAATTTTCTCTTCTTAACTGTGGACACTAACCCGTGACGTCAGGGTTAGTTGAGCTTCAACAGCTTCTCCATTACGCTATTAAGTGTCTTCAGGAAAAACTTCACACTCTAGTGAAGGTTACTCGTAAACAGAAAATCTGTATTTTTAAACTGGTTTTTCGACATAAGGAAATTGATATGAATTAATCATTTAAAGTGAAATTTGTATGATATTAGTGGAAATAAGATTTTTTTGGAGTCAGATCATTTGGCACTTCGTTAGCCTGTCAGTCTGTTTGTTACGCGATTACGGCCAAACGCGTTGTTCGAACACATTCGTTCCTTGAAATCAGGAAAATACAACGTATTAGCAGGGATTTTTATTGTTGTTATTATAATCCAAGATGACGGTCATTTTAATGGTCCCATAGTATCAAAAAATATATTATTTTCGCTGTCACAACCAAATGTGTTGTTCGATTTGTTTTCTAATTTGAAATGAATATTCCTTCAAGGAAATTTTTTTTGTGTTAAACCACAAATTTTCTCGAAGGAATCGTTAACTCGACCATTTGGCATTTCATTTGTCTATTTGTTTACGACGCAATTACGCGATTACGACGAAAAGCGTTGTTCCATTTTCTTCGAAATTTGTTTTGCAGTCACGACCAAACAAACAAATGTTCGATTCCTCTCAAATTTGACCTGAACATTTTTTAAGATATTTACTTATTTAAAACGAAGTGTTTACAATTTTTTATTTCTTGATTTTATTTATAGACATTGTACGCAGGCACTGGTAGTGAAGAGATAACAAATCAGAAAATTACAATAATAATAAGGAGATTAAATTATTTTTTAAATGAAAAAATTGATGAATTGTATAATGGGCTCGTTGATTATTTTTGAATTCTCCTTAATATCTCTCGCACGATCAAGTCGAATCCTATCGATTTTTCACCATTGAGATTTTCTCGTCAAGTGGACAGTGTGATCTGAGGCGAAAGAAGTTTATGCAAAGTTGGATTTGTATCAAGCACATTTATATTGTAATTGGAATGGATGCGAAATAAAATAAAAATACCTAAATTGGTTCGCGAGGTCTACTTTTCACCGAAATACTAGTAATAAAAGAATAACAATTTTTTTAGCATGGTATCTTCACATTTAGGATCTCTTAGGAACAAGACTGCACGAGGTCTATGATAATACGTGTTATGTAAATTATTATCGCATTTCATTAATTTTTTTATATCTAATTTTTTTTAATATATAATTATAATAAATCTAACGAACCAGAATTACTGTTACTGCTAACGGTGGGAGAAACAAGTCCATTAAGTAGGTCTATCGGTTCTTTATGGCTAAACCCAGAACAACTCATAAGAAATTATTCTATCGCCAGGAACTTTATGGATTTACTTATAAAATCCAAAATGCCGACCATTGAATAGAGGAAGCCTTATTCTCCTGGATTCTATCTGATTGTGAGTCCAGTTATCATATTGATGGATAATAGTCACAGTCTGCAATGTAATGTTCCCGTAGTGGCAGATTTCATCATCACCTACCCTACAAACCAGGGCTCGAAAAAATTATTGAACTTTTTCAAAAAGTTGTAGTTAAACTGTTTTAAAAGAACTTTTACAATTAAAGTATTAACATAAAAACCTTCTGGTAAAAAGTTCCTTAAGAAAATATATCATTAAAAGTTTTTGATAAAACTTCTATTAATACAAGTTCTTGCCCAAAACTATTTTCATAACAGTTCTGTTAATAAAAGATCCTACTAGAACATTTTAAATATAAGTTCTCAAATATAAGTTTTCACTTACATATGGGACAAATCTTGAGAGATATCTTCGGGAAGTGGAAGAAATCTCGGGAAACTGCAATTTTGTTGAAAAAATTAAATCTTTTTAACAAAAACATAGATGTAAATAAAATTCGAAATAAAAGAAAAAATAGAAAAACAATTATCTTTTTTATTTATTTATCATGTAATTTTTAATTTCAATAGAAAAATTGCTTTAATTTTAATTGAATCACCAAAATAATGTTTATTTAATGAAAAAAAATTAAGATAAGAAAACCCTTCAAGACACAATTCCAAAAGTATTTTACAAATTTAATTGGGAACTTCAATAATGAGAACTTTTATTATAATATCACTGAAAAGCTCTAACGAGGACTTTTTTTAACACATTAGCGCCCTGTGTCATATCTAAAGGAAAATTTGTTTATTTTTATTTATATTGTAAATTATATTTATACTATTTTTATTTATTTTTATATTAAAAATTATATTTACGATACATTATAATATTAATATACACAGGCAATGTATATTTTTATATTATATATATAATTATATTTATATATCCTATTTTTTGGACAGGTTATAAATATAATTGGTTTATTTATATTTATCCAATTTAGTTTATTGGACTAAATATAAATTTGGGCGCTAATGGGAGCATTAGTATTATTATATAGAACTTATATATAAAAGTTCTCAAAGAACGTTTACAAAATAAGTTCTGACCAAAATGGTCTTTTAAGAACTTACAATAAAAGTTTTAACATAAAAGTTCTTGCAGAAACTGTTTCAAAAATGTTCCTAAGGAAAGGTTAATTTAGAAAAAGAATTTTTCAAAATAAAAGTGCACATTTATTTTGGAGCTCTGCTACAAACCTTTAAATATAATTTGAGCCTAAAGTGTCCTGTTAGGACTATAATAAACAATCGGAATTAATTTCTTTTTAGGTCTAGCAATTTTTTAGCCACTTTGCTCTAAAAAGGAAGAAAATGTTTAATTAATTGTTTGGCCTGTCTTGAAACAACACATTTCCTTCATTACTAGTATGCTTCTTTCTCAGTCCAATCAAAAATCTTTTTTTGTTGATGCTGTTGGAAGATGACTACTGAATGTTCTGACTCAAAAGGGAAAATTCAATATCTTGTCTTGCAAGCTGTTCGGCCTTCGCATCTCCTGCAATTCCAGAGGCTAGTTCTAGTGTTAAAATATTTAGAGCTAACAAGAAACTTGATTGTCTGTTTGCATTCTTTTTTAGCAGTAGTAGATGTCACCTCAGTAGATTCAAGAGCTTAATGAGCTGACTGATTATCTGAGAAGATAATAATGTCCGCTCTATATTAGCTAATAACCTCTGGACATGTCACGGCAGACAACATGGCAAAAGCCTCTTGAGGCATGTTTGTATATTTGCCTAATGAAATACGTAAATTAATACAAAATCCGCTATGAGAACTCTTGCGCCTGTCAGATCGGTAGGGCATTGCCGTGATCCATTAGAGTAACAAAGCAGACTATATTCTTAAATTACTATTACATCTTGGAACAATTCCTTTGTCTTGGAGTACTAGCAATTAACTTTTGAATTTAAAACAAGTGACCACAAAATACTTGAACGCAGACTTACACAAGTCAATGGCACAATCCAAATGTGAAGCATTACCCACCGTAGACTGAAAATGAGCTAGATGAGAGACCTTCTCAGTTAAAAACAAATACTTGCTACAAGTCAGGAGTTAAACTCTACTGCAGGTGTTCCCAAACCAAAGGACGTCCAATCAAGGATATGTTGCTGATATGGAACATGCTAGGAATATGCTGGTGGTATGTGAACAAGCAAACAAAAGTCATAAATAAAATAATCTTTTTAAATCGTCCAATGAGGGAAAACAAATTGTTTTTAATTATTATTAAATATATCAATCATAAGATGAATAAAAACGATCTGCAATTAATAAAATAATTCGGGATGGCTGTCATGGTAAAGACAAAAGTACTCGGTGTTGAAGAGGACTGAATGAAGAATCAAGTTGAGCTCCATCAAGCCTAACATTGATTAACATTGATTTAATATTTAACATTAACATTGATACAACATGCTTCCAACTAAAAATATAGATGCTTTTCTTTACAATGTCCAAATTTCTTACTTTTGATGGATAAACTTTTATTTGCAGACGTTTTGGTATTCGTGTTGGTAACGTGAATCTTTTTGTTGCTTTTGTAATGTGAAATTGATAAACTTCTGCTTTTAGATTTTCGTACTTTATTTTCAATTTATTATTTTCTTAAACAAATTTACTGTAATGTCGTAACCAAAAAAAAACTTCACTTTTTACTTTTAACTTTCCCATAGCGAATAATTTTTTTTATCTCTGGGCCTATTTACTGTTTATAAAATTTTATTTTCCAATGTGCTTCTAATAAATTAATAAAACTAAGGAATTCGAAAAATACGATTTTTCACATTCGTTACTTAAACGTGTTGGTGACGATATATATAGTTGTTTTGTTTTTTTAAATAAAATTTAACAAATTAGTTACTATTTTTCTATGAAGACGAATCTTTAATACTATTATCAATAACATTAGGCAGTGGTACGGACATTAATAAAAAAATGGATGTGATACGCAGTTTCAAACGTCTGATCAGAATTATTTTCTTTTCGAAAAACAAAATAGTTTCAAACGTCTGATCAGAATTATTTTCTTTTCGAAAAACAAAACAGACTGACAGAAATATTCGTAAAGTCTATTAGAAGAATGCTGACCTTGTTTTACCAATGTAAGCTCAAACGTGGAAATTTCAACTTCAGAGTAGTTTAGTTATCAGTTATCAGTTAAAATGATATAAAAAATTGATAATGCCACAAGACAACTCTCCGTTAATGAAGTAACTCTAAATTGACTATATTTTCTACATAATTTTGATCTTCATGTATTGTGAATTAACAATAATGTTTCAGTATTATACCGAAACATGGTAATATCATAACTAACCCGAAATAAATCATCGATACTTCAATTATAACACTCACATTTAAATAATATTTTGAGATTTATATTAAAGCCTTTTTGATTTAATTGCTATTATTTTTAGTTATCTCATATTTTTTCGTTCCGTTTCCTTCTGAAGTCAATACGACTAAATAATTTTCCGAAAAAAAAGAATTTTTGATATACAGAATCTTGTCGGGCTTGCATGTTATTAAAACATGATCCACTTATATTATTTAAATTAATAATTTATTAAAAAATTGTTTTCTTCTTCTTTAATAGCATTACAACCCGTGAGCTTTGGCCTACCAACTCTACGGCGACTAAAAGGGGGCTCGATCTGTATCTTCCTAGGTGGTAAATCGTCAGCCATTCTGGCGAGATGTCCTGCCCAACTGAGCCTTCCAAGCTCGATGAAACGGGAGATGTCCTGCTCATGATATAAATCGTACAGCTCCCGGTTGCTTCCCCGCCTCCATTCATAGTCTTCATAGGCACTTCCCTAAATTCAGCGCAAAACTTTTCGCTCAAATATAAGAAGGAGTTGTTCCTCAGTCCTGGATGTAGTCTAGATCTCTGAGCCATAGCATAGTACAGGCCGAATATGAGTCTTATAAATAATAACTTTTAAATCAATGAGATCAGTATTAAATTAAATCAGCTACAAGTGGTTAATGCTTAGTAGGTATTCCTCGGCTAGTTGATATTGAAAGATAGCATAAAAATTAAGTTTCGTCGTGACATCTGTACGTACGTTCGTACGTATCTCGTATAGCTCAAAAAAAGTCAGACATAGAAAGTTAATATTTTGTATTTGAGATTTTTGTAAAGTCTAGTTGTGAACCTCTCTTTTTGGTCACCATATGATCACTGGAAGTGGTACTTCACTTAATGATGGATGGGCGACCTGATCTGAGCTGTACGGCAGTGTTTCGGTGGATAATATAATCTCCTTCTATAGCAGAAATTTCTTCGACGGCTGCCTTTAGGCTTTAACCATTTTTCCAGTAATGTCTCAAAATACCGCGAATTTTTATTTAAGTCAAGAGTATGTTATTTATTAATTTTTACTTTCCCTTACCTATTCAGAAACAAAATATAATAAAACCTCCTGAGTCCTGCTGCGATAAACCAGCGGTCTACCGAACGAATTCGGTAGTCCGAACTATCGATGCGACATATTGACTGCGATATTATCGCAGTCCTAGATATACCGTCGCTGAGTAAACGCATTCAAATATCGCAGTTTAAATAAAATATCGTCCCATATTTTACCGAATCATCCCGAAAGGTCCCGAGCGAAAATTTCGCGCCTGTCTGGGGGAGCCCCTAAGTTCACGCAACCCGCAACCGGTACTGCGACATCTCCACTAATGTAAGAAGACTATTTTTTTTATGAAAAATTAGTAAATTTTCTATTCATATTAATAAATATAAACTTTCCATTTTCATAATCATTTAAAACCAGATGGTCCCTTTGGCCTTGTCAAGATTAGTATTTCAAGTTATTACTTTCCAACAAACTACATTTACTCATTCATAAAATGGTGACTAGTAACATATTCAACTCAATAATCATTGAAGAATGACAGGGAGTCAGATGAAGGACCTTCTGCCTCAGGCATAATAGGTGTTTCAAGTAAGGAGCATGTACTCGTCTACTGGATGGCATCTCCTTCATGCACGACCATGGCACTTTTTATGAACCTTATAGCACATTTGCTAATTGTGCTATTGTGCACAGGCGGGGAAAAATATTTTTTGAAGAAAACTCAGTAATTGTTAATTAGAAGTAAATATTAAAGGATAGTACAAAGTGATATGAACTCATATGAACGGAACAGTGACCTTAAATTAATTGCTAGGAGAAAAATTGTCCAACTTGCGAAAGATTCTTTCTAATGATAACTTCATACCCGTGGAACCAAGCTGTCTACACAAACTTATTAATTTTGGTGAAAATGAAGTTGACGGTATTACCATGATGGACAGATATGAAAAATTGGTTAGATTAAAATAAAATAATTAATTAGAGGGGATATAACTAAAGAGAATGGCGTAGTATAGAAGCAATAAAAGATACAAGAAAGAAGTAAGCTTTGGCTTCATTGGGAACTCTAATATTTTTAAAGATTGATTGGACTAGACGCTACTCATGTGATCAATTGAATGTAAACAGCTGCTTTTTAGTAATTTCTGTCTTCTGAAATTAATAAATGACTAACAAGAGAACAACATTCATTATTTTCTTGAAACTGTAATCCGAAATATAGGCACTTATATCAAAAGTTATATGCGAATAAACTGTTAATAATAAAATTAATAAAACAAAGTGGATCTACTTAAAAAAAATTGTTGAGGCAATATATGAAAACGAAATAGATAACTATTTGAATTCCTAGATATCCTAGATATAGACAGAAAAGTTAGTTCTTAAAATGCAATATAATATATAATGTTTACAGGCACTTAAACAGGACAGCCAAGTGTAATAATAATTTTGAGAAAATAGCGCCATTACAGATATTGTCACACAAATTTTTTGAAACCTTAAGTATCAAAAATGTTTGTTTAGTCTGTTTTGAAGTTGACATCTACAATTAAAAATTTAACGCAGTTGACCTAATCTAAAATAGCTATAAAATGACTATAAATGTAGGAATATAAACTGTTCATACGACAACCTACAGCATTAAAGCTAAAAGTAGGCCATTCAAGGAGTCACCGAGATATTTCAATTGGTTTTGGGACAGACATGCTCCGCTGGTTCAGCAGTCTAACGTGAACAACGGTTTTTTTCACGGTCAACTTGATTAAAATAAAAGCGCTTGTCCGACATACTCTCACTTCAGTCATTTACTATTTCATTCAATGCACAAATCGCGTTTGGGGAGAATTTTTTCAATGACTGTTAGCCTAAAGGTCTAGGAGGAATTAGGAGGACACACGTAGCAGGAATGAGGAAAAGGATGCTTTGGAAATGCATCTTCGGAGCAGGAGAAAAGCACTGATCGAATTTCCTAGAGATCCTTTCCAGGCTATATAGAAAATCTCCTCTCTCTGTATGAGCGGTTAGAGAGGAATGACTATGATTACGATATGATTTATACATAGAAATCCACAAATGTATAGATGGCATATTTACAAGCGTAAATGGGTACAAAAGCAAAAATGGTACGCATATACATTGCCAGGTTGGAGTGATACCAAAAGACAACTTCAGCAAACACAATTCAGTGTTGCAGTGCAACCGAACATCGAACGCCATGGGTTTAAATGCAGTTAATAATTTATTTTTATGTTTGCTTATTGAAATGGTCTGGAAGGATGTCCAATGCCGTAAATAGAAACTTCTTAAATACGAATAAAGGGAAAGTCTCCAAAAAGATAAATAATAATAATAACCTTTATTTATTCCTAGATAATACATATCGACGTCGACAAAAGGCATAAGCGCCATTTAGCAAACTTTACAGGAAAAACAGAAACGATTTTTCTCCAAATAACAATATATTTTTTTTTTAATTTTTACTGTATAGTATTGAGTAGGAGTTTATTAACCTGACAAAATGTTTATAATTACAACATATCTTAAAGGATTCTAGCACTGGTCAAGGCCAGAGCGACGACTCAGAATCGTTAGTATTTGGTACTTACGTCATCAATATTCGATTTTTAAACCATTTCTAATTTTTTTCCTCGATAAATCGCGAACGGGAATTGATAGAGGTAGTGTTTACTTCCCAAAAGCAATTGAAACCTAAATTACGAATTTTTGGTGCTTAAGCCTTATACAAATAACGACGTCGATAAGAACATCAAAAAATATTTACATAAAAATAATATAGATTATAAGCAAGATATATCTAAATATATCTAAACAGATTTGGCAAAAATATTAATTCAGAAAGATGTAAGATTGTTATTCCCAAGTTTCATTTAAACAACAATCGTCTGAGTTACTGCTGAGTGTTTAAAACGAGAAGATAATGGAATAAAAAGAAGTTGGTTGCTTTCTCTCGACGGTATCTGATTTCATTGCGAGGAAGGTCGCAGCGAAAGCAGGTCTTTACTGCAGGAGATGAGGATCAGGAGAAGGCTGTCTAATAAATATTTCTTCCATTACCTTCTTCATTCTCAACAAGTTATCTCCATGAAAGGAACAGCTGTTGAGGATTGATATATGATCCTGTGCCACTTTCATATAGTTTTTAATACAAGCGACAACCTGAAAGGAATCTTAGTAGAAAAACAAACAAATAAGCAATAGTTAGAGAAAGTATGAAAATAAGTTCAATCATATAAGTTGGAATCGATATAGATACACAAATTAAAATATTTTGATATCTATTGCGGATTTTTTAAAAAGTGTATTTTTTAGTATAATATTATTATAAATTATTTTTTTTTTGTATTATCTGTAAACAATAAACTATTAGTATTTGTTTTGGGGCGGTATTCAGTGGCGTAAACGACGCCAATGCAAACCGATGCGACGCATTGGGGCGCAGAGCCTGTGGGGCCGCTGTGTTTATTTAAATGGATACACTGGAAAACGTCTCAATCAAATGAAACAAAAAAATGTTTTAAAAGAGTTTTATGTATTAAAGGTTAGCGTAATTATATTCTTTTTAGTATGTTTAGGAGTTAGTTTAAAAAATATTGGGAGGTAAAGCAGTACCTAGGGGGTAACCATAAAGTTGGTTATTTTTTCTGGAGGAGTAGAGGAGAGAGACGCACAAGTAAGAACCTTACTTTGGGGTGCAATCATCCTTAGTTACGCCACTGATGGTAATATACCTGTCTTTATGTGATGGTATGACGATTATTTGGTATTGCTGGGTGATGAATGAATGAAAATAAATTTTATTCTGGAACTTTTAGTCCCCTTAGAATAACAGAAAAGTTCAGTACTTGTACATTTTGTCTATCTTACATACAGTGAATAAACTAAGAAAAAGTTAAATAATAAATGAAATACAGGAGATTTTAATAATTGCAGACATTTAAATCATAATTAAATATATATGTACACCTATTTACACTTACAAACAATAGAGATAATAAGCATGAAACTATAAAAAGTTAAAATGAAAATATATACAACTTTAGTACTTACATAAATGAGAATAATCGATAGTTAAGGAGGTGGAGAGATAATTGATGCTTGAAGGAGGTTAAGGATGAGGATTTGCGAATGGAGTTGGGTAAGGAATTCCAAAATGAAGTAGCGCGAAAGGTAAAGGATCTTTTGAAGGAGGCAGCTCGACGAAAGGGTATATACAAGTTTGTAGGTTGGGATCTGGTGTTTAAGGAGTGTACAGAGGAATACACGGTGAACAGATTAAGGATATAAGGAGGCTTTTTGGTTTTGAAGGTTCGGAAAAGATAGATACCTAGGAAGTATTGCCGTCGGAAAACAGGTTGAAGCCACTTTAACTCGGCATACCAACTGGAGACGTGGGAGCGCCTGGGGATTCCGAAGATAAATCTAATGAAGCAATTCATGAATCAGTTGACATCCGCATGGTTGTATAGAAGGATCAATCTAATTAGGTATTGATAAATTATTTGCCACTTCTATAAATTTGTTTTATTGAAAACTAGTTTCGAATGTTATACATTCATCCTCAGTTCTAAAAACACAGAAACAATTCAAAAATAAGCAATTCAAAATATAGTGACCCTTAAACCGTTTACCTAAAAACGTACTACCTACCTTCCGTTCATTGTTAGTTCAATGCGAGAAGAAACCAGTACAAACTTTTCTGTTTGATATAATCCATTTAAACCTTGGTGATTACCAAAATGTATTTGATTTCTTGTCTTAATTAAATTCATAATTTATAAATGTAAATATAAATATATAAATATAAAATATACCAAACTATATTTTGAATTGCTTATTTTTTTTATTTTTTGTGTGTTTTTAGAACTGAGGATGAATGTATAACATTCGAAACTAGTTTTCAATAAAACAAATTTATAGAAGTGGCAAATAATTTATCAATCCCTAATTCATGAATCTCTTCAATATCATCTCAAGCCCGCCAGACAGTCCGCTATACACATCGCAGCCATAGTCGAACAGAGGGAAAACGATGCGGAAACTATTAGGAAAAATACTTTTAAAAAATACGTATCTGGTCTCTACAATCCTATTAACGCTGCAAATTATTGTACTATGTTTTTTTTTTATTTCCAAATAGTAATATATTTTTAAAAAAATAAGTTATTTGGGTTAAATACTATTTTTTTTTTTTTTTTTAGACTTTAATATAGGTAATGATTTCAAAATGCTGTATGTTTTCCTCTAAATTTTTTATAAAAGGCCGCGATATGGGCGTTTGAATATTGGAGGGCAATGTTGAGATCCGAGTTCCAAGGATTATTCTGGGATGATCAGTGACTTTGGTGCCAAATCTAAAAAAAATCCGAACCATTAGGCTCGGAGAAAAGCCGCGAACGGTAGATTTTGTTATTCGATGTTTTGGAATTTATGTGTCATGAAACGTACAAGCTCAAATTTTGAAGGCGGTTAATTTTTCTTTTCATTGTAAATTACAAAGGTTCATTATGGAAAATATGAAACCAAAAGAAATATATGAAAGGTTATAGGTGCAAAACGAGTGTTAGCAAATTACTCATTTCTCATCAATTCTAGGGCAGCCCACAAGGCCCGAAAGAGCGACAACTTTCAAGAAATCCGGAGGGATCCGACCCTTAGAACCCGCTGAGGTACCCATCTGTGTGCCCAGTTTAGAGCTCATCACAATTCTTTAAGTATTTATTTATTTTATTGATTATTTAAAGTAATAATTTATTGCAATAAAAACTACAAGTTTTGAAATAACCAAAGTCAATATTCGGCTAGGAAATTTGTTCTTGGAGGCCCGATACATCTATTGGCGGCTCTGATTAATTTGCATCTACATTTACTCTTCCGACACAAAGGATACAATTTACAAAATATTCTTCTTCTACTGTTCTTTAAGGATGCGAACAGTTGACGCTAACTTTAAGGTAGCGTTTTAAGTCCACCTAATAGTATTGAGTAGACTGGAGTATTTACGACTGCACATGGCCTAATTGCGCGACTTGTACTCAGTAAATATAATCGAAGATATGGCTTTGCGATGTTTGAAGTAGGCGTGCAAATCTGTCGGAACGGATGACGAATGAACCAATAAAACATAAATCAAAAGCGGCGGGTAAACGTCCCAGAGACAGACAGAGGATGGAAGGATTGGGTTGACATTGAGGATTTGGGTTTCAAAGGGGTTCAGTGGAGAAAGGTATTGCCATCGGCATCGAACCTTTGGGCTCGTCAGGCCATATCATTGTTAGTGTTACAGTTTTAGTATGCAGCAAGTACAGTGCTAGTATGTAGCCATGTATAGAATTAGTATGTAACATGTGCACGTATGTAGCAGGTAGGCACATCTCGGTAGTCTGATATATTTCGTTGATATTTGTTTATATAAATTATAATAAGACTTTTAATTAGATCAACCCAAAATTAACAATTTCTTTAATTTCAAAATAGGTTTTCGGGTCACAATAATAATTGAAATTGTTATGAGGCAGGTATTCGACTATCAGGAAAACGTAGTCACAATATACTTCCAGATTGTATGCTAACATTGCATGGTTCCAGACTATATATTAAGATGTCACAGTATTATAAATTATATTTTTAATCACGACATAAATTGAATTAGGGCAGAATGACTATTAGAGTTTGAAAAAATGGGAATTTCTTTTAATTGAAAAGGAAACATTAAATCATTTTATTCCTTCACGGAAAGTTTGGACTAACTTCTTTTCAGACAGTCGAACAGCCAATTAAGTAGGATGCTTGACCCATTAGAAATGTGAATGGTCTGTCTGTTTTTACCTTTTACAGAAACTGGAGTGCTGCTACCACTGGGTAGTTTCTTGTCTTACCTGTCATTTTATCATGGTTCACACATTTTTCTTGTATTTTCTTGTTAATACAGTTGTTAATAACAATAACTAAAAATTAAAAAATATCTTTTACAGCAAACTTAGTATTTTATTCTCTCTATATTTTCATCAAGAACTTCAGTAATCGGTCAAGAAAAAAAAATTAACCACTCCTCAAAATTTGAGGTTTTACATTTCACGATAAGTAGAATCCAAAAATGAAATAAAAAAAAAAAAAAATCTGCCCATCTGCCGTTCGCCTTACGCGGCTTAGATTTGAAACTGCAGAGCCGATTTAGCATCAACCGTTTTGTACCGAAATGGCGGCCGATTAGAGGTTTCATAGTACATATTTCAGCAATTTATCAGGAATATGAAGGAAAAACATAAAGTTTTTGGAATTATTGTACTAAAAAAAATTTTCAATTCAAATAATTTCATATTTATATATATATATATATATATATATATATATATATATATATATATATATATATATAATTTTTGGAAATAATAAACCATAATGTAATAATTTGCAGTTTTCGTTTATTTAGATTAATGAATGTTTTATATAGCTATAAAATAAGAGCTGTAGAAGAGTATTTAAAGTGATATTATTAATAATAGGAAGTGAACTAGTTCTATCTATGATTTTAAAATCAACTTTACTTTCAAATATCTTATATTCCGTTAATATTATTCCATATTGTATTATTTCTTCTTACATCTGCAAAGTAGTCCAGCATTAGAGAGTGAAATAAATTTATCTTCTAGTGCTGCTAAGAGGCTAAGACTCCGACGAAAGGGAAAGAGGTCAGGATGTGTTGAGGGTTATTTATTTCGTCAAGAATTTCTCTTTCGTTTACTTTAGTGCCTTTAGTTTCTCCATGTCATTCCCTCCAGTTTGTCTACTCTACTCTTCAAATATAAACGATTACAGATATTCCGTCAACCGTGGTGGGAATGACCGAAATTAGGAGTTTTCTGCTGTTTACACGTATGTTTTGATTTAAAAAAAAAGTCTCTTTGGGGAGATGTTTTACAGTATCTTTTCAATTGTATTTCTTATAATTTAAGATTTTTTAGACTATATGTACTAGTGACAGAGCAGCATATGTCCGTGACAATATTCATCCCGTGTTCGCCATATTTTTTCATACAAACTCACATATTTAAAGGCTGGGGTAATTATAGCCAGAAAGATAATCTTTTAAACTTCCAAAAATGTTTTTAAAACATTTTCTTTGCATTTTTTTTTCATAGATGTAAGGAAAATAAATACTGGAACATTTAAATAATGTAAACGTTTTATTTTTATACTAATATTTCACTAGAATATAATTTCACTAAAATTAAAATTAAAAAATATATAATCTTCTTTCCAAATTTCGTATACCAGCTAGCCATATCATTAAATATACGAGTAGGTTGGCTTCTATTCAAATCTGTACATATCTTTTTTTTTATTATTATTATTATTATTTTTATTTATGGATTGTTCAGATTGTAGAACGGTTCGGATTGGTGACGTTTGGATTAGCGAGAATCCATTGTACAACACTTAATAATCACATGTGAGAATGACCACGAATCCATTTGGCGGATTTCCTCCATTTTCCCTAGGCGTGGCAAGGATCGTTTCCAAGTGACGCATATGAACATCGCATTATTTCAGATTCGAAAGTTTGAAATGGAAGGGGCGATATATGATCTGGTTACATGTCCCTTTCGTGATAACACCTGAATTGGCGAAACATTGAATGGTTAATTGCTTGCCGGAACTTTAGGGAATCAAGATTTTGTGCTTGGAATCTACCAAACAAATGATATTATTCTTAACCGTATCAAATTTGTTAAAAGACCCACGAGAAAACTAGGACAACATCCATAGCATAAGTGAGATAACCAGGTAAATTACCAAGTGAAAGAGCTGGTACAGTTCCTATAGGGGACCCACATGCTTGGGTATATTAGTCACTAGTACTGTAACCTGCTTTCAAATATTTGGCTCTACTAACCTCAATCAGTCAGTCAAGAAATCACTGTAAAGCAAAATGAACTGTACACAGGTAATTATATTGCATATTACATTAATAAAACGCGAAATATATATCTATTTTTAATAATAATTAATTTAAATAAAAAGTTAATAAATAATAAGGTACGAATTTATTAGTCTGTGATAAGTACCGTAAAATGGTTTTAATTTTTTTCAGTGGCACATTTTTGAATCCGGACTGGATACAACAATGCGCCACGTCTTTTTCTGCCTCTAAAAAACATTTAAAATAGAACTTGGCATATTGTTGTATAAGTTTTCATCAACAGTTTTCATTTGTAATTTTTTTTGCTTTTTAATATTGTTTTTCCTTAATTTCTCCATCAAGGCACAAAATTAATGAAAACAAATTTATACACTTTATATTTTACATCTATCTTTATAAATGGCCGAGATAATGAACTTTTGAAACCTCAAATCGGTCGCCATTTTGAAACAAAAAGACGGATGGTGGTGTCGAGTTACGAGGATCATTCAGCTACGACGATTTGGCCAAATTTCAACAAATTCGGCCCAGTAATCTAATAGAGAAGTCACGGACGGATGGATTTTCTTTATATTTAGTTTTGGATTATATGAATCTCGAAACGTAAAACATCAAATCTACATGGTGATTAAAATTTCGTTTCTTTGTCGATTGAAAATAATAAGCCGAAACATTCATTCCATTACTACTTGGTGCATTAAGATTTAAAGGAAATAGCAGAAACACCAAAACAGGCACGTTATCTGACTATTGTTGAGTTTTACTTCTTTATCAGCTTAATAGTGGCATGGTTATCTGTAAAAAAACGTAAACATGCGTGATTCTTGAAATTGTTGTTGAGTTGTTATATTTGTTACCAAGTACATATAGACTTTTCCACCTCTTGAGAAAAGTATATTCAAAAGTGGTCACTTACTAACGATTTATAAACGACTGATAACTTCTTATAATCGATCTTTTGGCGGAGATTTATCTTCGACATGCCTGTGCTATGAACAAATCTTCCTATTGACTCCAAACTTTCGTTCTAGGAGCAGATAGAGAGCGTCTACGCCCATAGACCACGGTTGGCAATATTTACCCACCTGGCACATTCTTGTACCATATAACGGCACAGATGCTTCATTAATAGAGAATGAAAAAGTAATTTTAGTAGTAGTATTTTGATTTTTAAGCTTTATATAATCTATGACATATTGTATAATCTATGCATATACTTCAAATATTGTATAAAGGAGGACATCAAAGACAAACAATTCAGTTTAACATAAAGTATAAAAAAGCAATAAAATATTAAGTGCACACAATAAAAAAAAAGTTATTCAGCTTATTGGATATATAATAAAATAAGTTAATAATTTGCAAGTTAGCAGATCTTGACTTATTGTTAGTAATTTAAAATTAAAACTTTTTGTTGTCATGTTCAGAGAGACGGACTGCCATCATGCTACGTTTATTTTATTGAGAAAATGGTTTACCTATCTTAAAAGAGCTTCAATTTTCTTTGAGAGGATTAAAAATTGGATTCAATAATTTTTACAATAATTAAAATAAAAGTGCATGATTTTACAAATTTTAAATCTTAATTTAAAACTGGTCGAACACTTTTCTAAGACCATTGCAGGTTTTTGAATGCATACATATTTAATACAATAATTAAAAAATCCACGTTGGTAATAACTATACATTTTATTATTTACAAATCGCGATAAAAAAAAATCTGATATGGATACCACATAACTTCCTTGTACGCCTAAGAAACTATAAATTAACGGTCCAAAAAAAAAGATAGAGAGTAAAAAAAAAAAGAAAAAAAAACTGATTTAGGTTAAGTACCACTTCCGGCAAGCCAATTTTAACCAAAATATAGTATGTTATTTATATTGTTATACAATTATATACCAAATTTGAGATTTTTTGTGTTATATTTCAAATTAATTTTTGATGAAAGTCGTCAATGACCTTTAAGTAAAGTGCCACTTTCGGTTTTCTAATTTTAATTAAAATCTGACATATTATTTATATTAACATATAAATTTTATATACCAATTTCAGAAGTTTTGCATTATATTTTAATATAATTTTTGATGAAAACCTATTATAACCTTCAAGTAAAGTAACATTTCCGGTGATCATGTAGTGACCAAAAAGGGAGGTGTACAACTAGATGCAACAATGATCCCAAATACAAAATTTCAAATTCTACAACTAACCATTTTCGAGTTATGTGATATACAAACTAACGAACTTACGTACAGACGTCACCACGAAAAAATGGATTCAAGGATGATCAAAATGGATATTTCCGTTGAAATCTGAAAACTGAAAATGTTCGCGATTTCAATACCTCCTTTACTGCGTGCAAAATATTAGCTCTCATTGCTAGTATTAAATATTTACTCATAAGAATGTTGAAGGTCTGTATCAGACGATGAAAGATTTTGATATACCTAGTGAGTTATACGCGCGGTAAAACTAATTTTGATGCTATATTGAATGTGTGGTGGGTGTTCAAAGGGATCTTTCTAAAGGATTTACCCCTCATAATAGCGTTCGATAAAGAGGATTATCTTGACTATCTGTTCGTCAATATTGGTTTGGAAAAACCAATAAGAGAATCAATGATTCAGACTAGCGGAATCGTATGATACAAATTTTGGGCTATGTTGACGATCTTGACATTGTTGGGATATTAAAAGTTGACGTTTAAGAAGCTTTTCTTGTCCTAGAGGATGCAGCCAAGACGCTATGACTTGCTGTTAATACGCCCTAAGTCAAATATATGATTTCTGGTCAAACAAGAGCATTTAACGAAGATTTTGCCAGGTTGGTCCTGATTCATTCGAATAAGATGATCAGTTTGTCTGAGTTCACAGGTTAATACGAGTAATGACGCTTCGGCTGAGATAAGGAGGCCAATAGCAACAGACAATAGATGTTATTTTGGACTACTTCGGCACCTGGGAAGTAGCTCAATATCAAAAGCTACAAAAATAAGATTGTACTATATAAAACAACGATCAGACCAGTGCTTACTTAAGGGACAGAAACATGAGCCTTCACGAAGACCTATGAAAGTGCACAAACAGAGAAGTATACTCCTTGCTTAATGTGTCTGATGTTACAAGAAGGCTTAAGCGGGCTAAGCTGGGCAGGCTATGTTGCCATGATGAGTTCGGAAATGGAGAGCATCAGCACTTCATCAATTAAACTGGTGGAAGCTGCTTGAGGTTGTCAAGATAGAGTAATGAATTATTTTCTAAAGAATGTTCGATTCGTAGATATAACGTTCTCTGTATGGCTTACACCTACAATACCGTGCGAAACAAGCGTATTAGATTGCTTCATACCCGCATCCAGGTGGCTACCTACATTCCATCCTAACTGCGGTGATCTAATAAATAGGCATACGGGATCAGGTGGCTTCTGTTCGATTCAACAAACTAATAAGCACTAGTATTCAAGTTATAATATACCGTATAAAAAAATACGTATTTTAATTTTAATAATTATAAATAATTTTTCTATCTTAATTGAAGCGTGGAAATACAAAAGGGTGTATGTGCCTTCAGAAATTAGTTAATACAACATCATTAAAAAAACAAAACATTTTTTTTCGATCACCTATGGTTTTATAAGTAATCAAATTAAAATTATAACAGTATTAATCGGCACTTTGTTCTATTATCTGCAAAAAAAAAATTTAAATGTTGCCAAATGCACTTAGACCCTTTTGCATTCCCACACTTCAATAATGTAAGATAAAGATAGTTTTAACAAGAAAATAAATAAATAAAAATAAAATAAGTGATAAGTAATTGCTTTGTCTATTATTAATAACAATTAGTTGAAAAAGAAAGTAGCATGAATTTTCAATTATTATTTCTGCTGATGGGCATGTTAAAAATATATTAATTTTGTGAACATAAGGGGTTGGAAAGATCTTTTTAAATCTTTTAATGATTTGATAAAATATTTTTTTTTATAAATGAGTTAACAGAAATAACCTTCAACATCCTCAAACGTAGAGAATGGATTCTATAAAATAAACAAAATAAAAGAGTATGGCATTACTCCATCCGGCGGCAGGAGAAACAAACGGATGAGCATGCCAAGTAGGTAACTGATAGTCATTTGCATGAAACTGCTTTGGCCTTCAATTTAGAGGAGTAAGTTCTCAACCTCTTTGTAATTCTTTTATTTTTCCGTCTCGGCAAACCGAGAGAACTCGGATAATGAGAAAGAAGAAGAAGAAGTATTTTGTGGTTTTAACCGATGATGCAGCGGTTTATAAAACGTAGGCAAATAAAGTATTCGCACATTAATATATAATTAATATATTCGCGAAGAATAAAATGAGATAGAAATAATCAAGGATACCACCTTAAAAATAATACGAAAATACATGTATCGGTATATTATGCCGATTATTATGTATATATTATTATTATTATTATTATTATGCTATTTTATCTACCATCCCTTACTATTTACTACTATCCTTTACTATCCCTTTTATGAGTTTAAGTGATTGGGAATCCATCAAGTGAAAGAATAAGACGATAGATACTGTATTATACAAAGACATAATTAGAATTCAGATTAGCATGCCGCAAACCTCCGAAGGAGGCTGACAAAGTTTCCAGGATGCTTTAATTCCCGCATGAAGTATAATGGTTTTGTTAAGTCAACAGTGATTTTCTTATATCAACTGACCGGATTTTATAGCGGTTTCATTTTATATATCAATAGTTTTTTCCTTATATCGATAGTGGTTAGAAGTTTCCTATTCCGAATTAAATAGTGGTTTCCTTTTATCAACTGACCGGATATATTCTATGAGCATCTAACTTTTGTAGAAATTGCAACCGTCTAAGTTTGGAACTGAGTTAGTTACAGTGCACACACTAAATCTTTAACATGTCTTCTTTCAATTATTATTTCAATGACGAGGAGTTGAAGAGCACCATGGACCAAATCGCAAATGACCTAGAAAAGGCAGATACGAGGAAGGAATCTGTAAAACGAAGTCAAGATGTACGAGTCCTGTCTCTGTGTATTGGCCGACGTGTCTAATCTTTGATCCGGGCAATCTATGTTTCCAACTTCTGGGCAGGGACATCGTCTCTGGCTTGACCATGGGCACTCCTGGACGACATGGAGATGTCTTGCAGCATTACCAATGTCGTGGTAGAACGCGATGAGGAGGGTGAAACTTGTGAGCATTTTAATGATTTGTGCAATGCACGCTCCAATTGTTTCACGTGTTCCTCGAGAGTGTGTATGATCCTGTGAGAATTCCTATTAAGAAGTCTTTGAATTGTCCCCTGTGGTATGTGTAAGTCTGACTATATTCTCTGAGTATGTCGATTAGTAGTGTCTTAAGGAGACTCCCAGGTTTAACCCTCCTCAATGTCGCAATGATATTGTTCATGTCGCGAAGGCTGCTGGGGTCCCATACGCTGCCCTTCCCTATGTACTTCACTATTAGGTCGATTATGTTCATTAGTCCTGCCTGGATCGGGTTCTATATAAATTCAGTATATTAGTATATATTTATGAATATATAAATGATATATTTCTTATATTATTATATTTACCGTACTTGTGTAGACGCTAATTCCTCGTTTCCTGATAATAAATCATCCTTCGGCATTTCTTCATCATATAAGCAATCGTCAATATCTGCAATTTTAGCCGTGGAAGTAGGAGCTTCTTAATCAGGTGTTACTTTAGGTTTTCGTCATACCTGAGGATTCCACAAAGTCCAGTCTCCGTTTTACAGCTTTCTTCCTCTTATCTGTCTTTTCTACATCATTTGCGATTTGGTCCATGTTGCTCTCCAACTCCTCTTCATTGAAATAATAATTGAAAGAAGACATATTAAAGATTTAGTGTGTGCACTGTAACTAACTCAGCTCCAAACTGAGACGGTTGCAATTTATGCAAATGTTATATACTCATAGATGTATCCGGTCAGTTGATAAAAGGAAACCACTATTTAATCTGGAATAGAAAATGTTTGAAATACATGAGTAAAAGAAGAAAAAATTATGACAGAAGGGATTATGCGAATGCTCATTTGAAAGATAATTAAATTACCTATAAAACAAATCATCGAAATCGGACCATTATTAGCATTGATACAGCGCATTGAACATTGTAACATTTTAGCCATGTTTTTATTTTCCTTCCACTGCTGATCGGAGGAACTGCAGGATATTAGCGCGCTATTAGCGTAGAGGAGGAGTCAGGACCGTCTCCCTTCCTCACTCGTCCCGAAATTACAAAATACTTTGATTTATTCTTCTCTGTAAACAAAAATGGTATAAACCAATTTGAATGTTATTTCATAAATAATATAACTAGACATATTTAGAGAGGACCGACCCTCTTACATCCACGGTTGGGGTGGGTTTGTTTAAAGTACTCGTAGATCCTAGAATGGACCCCTCCTCGGAACGAAATCCTGGCCAGACTATTCTTGCAGCTGGGCAAGAATAGTATCGAAATCGAGTCAAAATTTCGATGTGCGTTTTCAACGGTTCAACGCACTGGAGATCCTCCTGAGAAAAACAACGTATTTTCTGATTGATCTATCTGTATCACGATTATCTCTTGAACAGGTGAACATATTATATTTTGAACTTCGATTAATTCGATTTTTTATTACTACATTTATGTATTCCATTGTTTTTTTGTTTTTTTTTTATCAAACTTTCAATTGTGTTCATTTGATCTTTCTCTCTCTCTCTCTCTCTCTCTCTCTCTATATATATATATATATATATATATATATATATATATATATATATATATATATATATATACTCATATCAAGCAGTAGCGAAGCATTGCCGGGTCAGCGAAAGAAATAAAGAAATTTTATGCTTAAAAAAATATATTTCGTATAAAAATGAATATTAAGTATTCTATAATTTTTTAATTTTGTTTATCCTCCTACCCCTCATGAATTAATAACATGTCATGAATTACGATTTAGAAAATATAGTAATGTGGATAAGCCTAAAAATTACAGCTATGAGATGTACATAAAATCCTATTTTAGTATCGAATGAATGATAGTTAATATTATTTATAAATGGTATATGATCATAAGCGTACGCAGCATCCTATATTAGAGGATGCACGAACCATAGTACAGAGGGGTCCTTCTATAGTCCCCAGTCGGGTGGGGGGTCCGAGGATATTCTTTACTACCATGGAACAGTGATTGAAGAATTTGTTGTATAAAAGGTATTTTACACAATTTTTGTGTTAAAATGAAACCAAAAATGTAAAACTCTTGGGCAACAAAAGATATAAGACAAACTTATTATGAGGTGTCTGTACACATGCGGCACTCTCCTTGAGCACATCTATGTGTATGATGGCAGGTATAAAAAACATAAATGGAGTCATAACCTGCTTCAATGGCTATTCTTAAAAAGCTCTATACCGATACGGCACACAGCTGATGAGACAAGGCACTCTTATCTTGGCTCCAGCCGGTACAAAACCGCCCCGCTTTCACAAGAGGACAGCATTACATTTCTCCACGAGTACAATAGTTGGCTAAATCGGAGTAGCTGTTAACAGCACTAACAGGTTCTGACTGATCTCTCTCTCTCTCCTAAGAGGAAACTATATGAAAGTCATTTCCAGACGGCGGAGACTGTGTAGGATCACGTCCCGCAGTACTGTCTACATTGAGGAGGTCAGTTATGTACAGAGTGGAGAGTCATGTTATCTCGATTAGGATGTGGCCAGGAAGGCAAACTGTCTAAAAGGAGTAAAGAGGCAAAAAAACATCGATGTCTCGAGAAACCATGAACGGTATCCATCTATTGAAGCATATTATATTTCCTACATAAATTAGAATTTAATGAGTTCTATAGAAGAAATGATGCTGCTCAATGCAGGATGTTCAATATAAATCGGCTCAAAAGTTTCTCACGACCAAAAACGGATGATCTAATCAAAAACTAACAGAGGAAAAATTCATAGACCTACTTATATAGTTTTAAACCACTATTGATTTGAAGCAATACGTGCGATTGACGTTCGCTGAAAATTTGTGGTTTGCAGATAACACTTAATTTTTAATAAGCTCATTTACAGGCATAAAACAGTTATGAAAGATCCCGTAGCTATCGCTTATAAAAGAACCAAGAGCTTACAACCCAGAAAAGAACTATCGTTTCTCCGAACACCATAACAATGTCATTTGGTGTGTAGATTACAAAATAAATAAATAACTAGATCACAAAAATTAAATGTTTCCTTTTTTAAAAAGTTTTTTCTTACGTTTCGATCGCTGCATATCAGAATGGGATCCTCTTCAGGACTGAAAAACAACATAAAATGCATCATGGCTCTCACAATCAAGTCTCAAAATTCTGTGAATGGCACAGATCATCATTTGAGCGCTACTAATGGGGAGATAATATTTTCCATATTAATTTTCAACATATTTAATTGTTATATAAATATGGCCATAATTCACTAAAGGCTATAAAAAAAAAAAAGAAAAAAAGAAAGGCCATGAGGACCTAGATTTACACTTCCAGATTTACAAGTAGTGAAATTAGTAACACATGACTTTATGCCCACTAAAACAGTTTTGCTTTTAAAAAATAAATAAGAATCCTGATATGGTTCCGTGCCTTAGAACAGATTAAAATTAATGAAATTTTTTTTTGGAACAAAAAGTAACTTTAGTTTTTCGTAACTGTTTCAATTCGAAGTAATTTTAACATTATAAAAAACTAGTTAGCTGTTGCCCACAACTTCGCACGCGAATATTTCATTTTTGCTATTTCGTTTTAATTTACATAGGTTTATAGTAAGGATAACTATAATGCATACAGTAATTGCATTAGTAATTGTGTGCGTAAGGCAAGCCCCACTTCTGCCACTCCACAGTAAGCTTGGACTGAAAATAGAATCTTTAGTCAAAACATTTAATGCATCTCCAATTTCAGATTATTTCGAGTTACAAGTAAACGTGAAAAACAAATCAGGACGGTCATCGACGATGGTCATAGACGAACATATGCCATGAAATTTTGAGTTCTCTCATGCATATAACGAGACATATGACATCAGTAAGATGAATGTAGTTTTCCGCTCGATTAAATCTTATGAAGTTAAGCCATTCTGTCTCTATTTATATACGTCAATAGCTATGATAATCATAACGCATATAATAATTGTTTCACATTGTATGTGCGTGAGGCAAGTCCCACTTCTGCCATTCCACAGAAAGCAAGTAACACCTACTTGGACTGAAAATGAAACCTTTAGTCGAACCATCCATCATTTTTTAAATTTTCAAAAAAGAAATACTCGAGCTATTATATCATTTCTACCATGAGGCTTTTGTCCATCTTTTAAGGCATTACCAATTTCAGACCATTTCGGTTATTTGTAAACGCGAGAAACAAATCAGGACGATCATATGTCAACGCATCCTGAGTTCTCTCATCGAAATAACGACACCCACCAGTAAAACAGTATAGCAACACAAACATCTTTCCACTCTCCGAAACGTTACCATTCACCTTCCACTTGACATCTTGAAGACGAAGATAGTTTTCCGTTCGCTGCTTGCTCTGGTTGAATCTTATGATTTTTAGCCTATCTGTCTCTATCTTGGCTTAGATATTAACAAACAACCGGTTGAAAATACTACGACACAATTAAAACTAGTAATTAAAACTAACATCTTAGCCTATAAGCATAACCACTGTATACCATCGTAACACATTTGTATCATAAATGCTATTTTCCCATTACATGGATGAAGCCTTCCGCCTGTGAAAAGTGAAAAACTCGTGTTTTTTTAGGTTTTAAAAATAATTAATTTATGTTACTGGAATATATTTTTTTTTTAATCACGCCTTACTGCAGCATTAAAAATCTGAGCTTTTTCGGTATTGCCGTTTTTGAGATACTGTGATTATTAAATCTGTCAGTGAGTGAGTTTAAATTATACTGATAATTTAATTACCTTCCTTTTTCATGATCATATGTGTTTGTATGTGAAATCTATAGTTTTTGATCTGCGCAGAAAACATGGATACTATACCCAATATACTTTTATATATTCTTTCTATATATCTAGCATTTTTGCTAATAATGGCCCTTGTTAGATGATTTTGTTTTTGTTTTGTATAGAATTTAAACATCTTTCAAATGAGTACCTATAGTTTTCCAAGAGATGTATAGTTTTTAAGTTATTCGAAAAACTAATATTTTCTTAATCTTTAGAAACAATTTTTTTCAAACCCAGCCTTATTGCACATCTAAACCATAAGAGGAATTAACATTAAAAATGTCAGCTTCATAGGCATTGTCGTTTCTGAGATGCAGAGATTGTAACTAGCATTTATAGATATAGATTGAAGATTCGATCATAGGGACCCGTATGATATATTTTAGGAGATTAAAATTAAATTTATAAATTTTTAATTAAGATTTGTAATTTGTTTTTAGATCTAGTGTGCCGTGTCCTTCTTCCGTTTGCATCCCAAAAAAGAGTACTACACCGAAAACTATTATTATTTATTTATCTATCGTTAAATTACTCAGTCACGGTTTTCGAAAATAAAGTAACGATTAGAAGGCTTGGGGATTAAGAAATATGAATCGACTGGAGGGTTACTTTGCACAAACCCTTTGTGTAATTTTGGAATTGCCTGACTTGCAAAGATGTGCAAAGTTTTTGGTGTACACAGTATACGAATCTCTAAAAAGGGTAATTGGCACTGCAAAGATGTGTAAATGTTCGAGGAGGTAGGCTGAGGCGTATATGGGAGGATTTACATATATTTCTTTCCTTGTGGATTTATGTGTTGTCGGGGTTCAGATATGTAGGTTGTGCGTGGTATTGGTAGCGAATCTCTGATTTCGTTATTATTATTATCATTATTATAAGTTTACAATATGAAACTGAGTCTACAAGGCATGCCTCTAGTTAGCAGAGCGGAGACAATATCGGAGATATTCCTCAGTAACAGTTATTTCAATCTTAACTGCTATAACGGACGTTACTGTCAACGAGAGACATCAAGTGAAATGGCGACCACAAAATGACCTGAAAAAATCTTTTGAGGGCAACAGTTCCTACCGCACGCCTGGATTTCTAATCATTCCTGCAGACTTTGGATAACTTAAATGAACGAGGTAATATAAGCAATTAACGGAGTAGCAGATGTTAAAACATATATTGATCAGCATTCAACTCTTCGATAGCACTACTATACAAAAGAGACAAGTTATGTTCTAAACGTATTCCACTCAACCTGATAAATGATTAACCATTTGAATTATTGCACGCAGGTATGGAACTTATAATAAAACTGTGTAAGAGGGCTTGAAAATTTTATGAAACTTTTTCAAAAAGTTCCTCTTTAACAGCATCGAAGAAACTCTGTTGAAAAAATATTTTTACAATAAAAGGTTCAAGAAACTTTTTAAAAAATGAAGTTTTAGGTTAATTATAAAAGTTGAACTTTAATTTATTAAGATTATTTAAAAAAAGTTTCGTTAAATATTTAAAAACATAAAAATTAATTTAAAGAAAATTGTCAGATATTTGTTCAGTTCTCTTTTGTTAAATAAGGAAATGTCTATTGCAAGCATTTTTATTGCTTAACATTTGCCAATTTTATCCGAAATCATCAAAAGTAAAACAGGTTTTAAAAGCAGAATCAAAGCAATGATTTTTTTACTTATTTATTTAGCTTACTGCTTCGGAAATGAAAATTGATGCATAACCAGTCAAATTAAACGTGTCTCATTACCAATGAGATATAAATAGTAAATGGCCTTAGATTACAAATATAATTTATCTTGAATAAATTTCCTAGTACTTAGATTTCTTTTGAGAAGCTAAGAATGTCCTCTATAATTACCATTTTTTAGATCTGCTTTTTGGTGACATGAATTGATTTTTGATTTAACATAATTTTTAAATTAAAAAAAATTCTAATAAAAGATCCACGAAAAAACGTTTTCGTTCCTAATGAACAGAAAAATAATCAAAAATAAAAATACCAATTATATCAAAATGATTTAAAATAAAAGTTAAATTCTAGTTTCAAGCCATGTTTAGTAGGGATTTGTTCCTAGCATACAAGAGAGATAAGGACATAACCAGACGTTTTAATGACAATAATTGGTTTAGTATATAATGACAGGAAGCAGTAGCAGAATATACAGAGTCAATTGATTAAACCACAAGGCTCAAGAGAATGGTTACAATTTAATAAGGAATACCAACCACCAATCCCAAACCAATCATAAACTATCTTGAGAGTAAGAGGGTAAATCAATAGTGGTTTTGAGACAGGTAAGCCCTTACTTTTTCTAATTTATTTTATGTTCAACAATTGCCATGTTGTATTGACAATAGGAGAAAGAGTATCACCAAAAAAATAATTGGCACGATAAGCCCCTCCTTACTTCTTCTTCTTCTTCGATGGCGCTACAACTCGTGAAGAGTCAGGGCCTCCCATAGTCTGAGCCGCCAGTCTTCTCAGTTTTGTGCGGCTGCTCTCCAATTTCCAGTCCGCAGCATTTTTCGCGCGTCTGCAGCCACACAATCCTTCCACCGCAGGCGAGGTCTACCCACTTTTTGCGTCCCCAAGATCTTTTCCTCATGGAGCCTTTTGGGGATTTCATTACTACTCATTCTTGCAATATGCCTTGCCCATCTCAGGCGTCCAGATTTTATAAAATGCATAATATCCTGATAACTAGGATTACAATAAAAACAGAAAATAATTAAATTACTTTTATATACCAAAAATTTGTCTTCATAATTAAATTTGTTTTTCTTTTTATACTGAGGTTCTCCTATTTTTTTATGAGAAAACAATTTAAGATAAGTAATTTTTAAGTGGTTTCGTTGTAATTATTTATTTTTAATATCTTACTATAATGTAATTGGCATGAATGAATATTATTCTTCAGTATAATCAGCTACTGGTGCAAACATTAGTTCCATCCAAATCTCCTAACCCATAAAATCTTTCCCATCCCTTCTTAAAACACTCGTAAAATCCTTTGACCTTTCATTTTCATCCACATCGATTAAGTATGGCATATGATGGGATAAATGAGAAACTCTAAGATAAATTAAAACGTTTTATGAGCTGTTGGGCCAGATTTGTTTTGGAGTTTCATAGAGGCTCTAACGCAATGTTACCAATTTCTGACCACTCAGTTATATTAAATATTATTTAAATCTCATTCCTGCGCTTAAAGCTTCTCTTCCCTGCACATGCTTATCTGAATTCCTAAGAAACCTATAGTGGTTTGTTTGAGACCACCTGCTACATTAATAAACAGATCCTACGATTCATACCAAATCTCCCCTCTACTTCCTGAGCTTATAAAACCCCCTCCAATAAAAACCAACCAGACCCATTCGAGTTCGCGAGTGCCTACACGTCAGTCGAATCTTTTAAATTAGGTCTATTTATCCCCTAGGAGTTATTTTACAGTACTTACATCTCTCTGATCCCTCATTAGCTTACCCTATAGACTTTCAGACTCTGAGCGGTATTGGCAGCCATCATTCTATTGATCATTTGAATTAGTGATAAAACACTCTGATTGTTTTTGATTCAATAAAGGATTGTGATTAGCCATTAATATGACCACTCGGTAGTTCTGTCCTGTAACAGACTATTTCCATAAATTTGCCTCATTTCGTCATTGAACTACTCCAATTCGAATCTAGTTTGCATCCCAGACTTACAAATCCGACCTTCCAACTTGTTCCTCCTTTCCCCAGAGTAGCACTATATAACAAATCCGCTCTTCAATACTGTGTATTCAAATCCCTTCATTTACATCACCTCTCATTTCAAGCTGATGTGAAATAGTTCCAAAGCATTTTTAAGTTAAGCATTTAACTAAAATTTATTTTATTTGAAATAAAAAGCATAATAATGTACATCTTTATTATTCATGGGGATTTGTTTAAGAATAAAGTATTTTTTTTCAAATTTTATTTCATAAAGCGTTTTTTAATACGGCGTAAGAAAATCGACGCCTTGAAGACACGCTTCAACATTACTAAGTTGTGAGGTTGTTTTGTCGAGACAAGCTCAAAGACTTCTCACCACGAGATTTCCTTAGGCGGAGTTCACTCACGGCAAGTTGTTTTGAGCAATGCCCATACCCGATAGTATGAATTTAAAAATATACAGCGGCGAGAGAGGTTGCAAGTCCGGCTCTATAGAAAATAAAAGGCACTCTTGGCAGTTGATATTTGAATAAAACATGGACGAGACTTCCGTGGGAACAGCTGGCCGCGCTACGAAGCCCACTTAAGACGTGCAGTAGCTTTCTGCTCTAAAAATACCATAAGTAGTAGTTTTAAACATAATAAGCTCCTACAATATGTTAATAAGATGTCAACGAACCGATTATTATGATAAAAACTAATTGTCTTGGTGCCCTATAGCCTTTCAAATATATTTCTCAAACTTAATGAAAATATGATGGAACAGCATTATATTGAAGAATAAAATAACAAATATTTTGTTATTTTATTATATATATAAAATGTCGCTAATATTAAAATAAATAATATTTGTAATAAATACTAAATTCGAAATATATATATATATATATTGTTGGTCTTACTCACCATTCCTTAGAGCGCCTACCTTCATAATAGACGAATAATAAAAGACCACTTACCTATAACAAATAGAAAATAAAAAAAATTAAATACGGGCATACAATTAACAAATTTTTTTTGTAAATTGGTTTTTATAGTTAATTACTATAAAAAATATTAAAAATAAAATTATAACATACGATGGTTAGAACTATAGCTGGATCACAAAATAAGCAGACTGAGGGTGAATCCATACGGAGCTATGTTGAAACTAACAGTGCTGTTTTTTTCCTTACTCCCGATTCTATTTGAAAATATTTACAAAGATATACAATTACTAGATGACATAGTAATCTTGTATATACGTAGGTATTTGTAAATACTTTGTAGATAAAATCGAAGGGTAAGAAGGAATAAAAAAACATGTTCTTTCAACTCAGTGCCGCTTGAGTTCGCTTAATTACATTACCAAGAAAGAAACAGGCGTTACATTAAAAACAGGTGTGCTTATGATTATTTTTACGTCATGTTTGTCCCACTTATTTAAAAAAAACAAATTTCAAGCAACGATTTGGGTAGCATTGGAAGATTATCAACAAGGGTAGAATATGATTAAGAGGATACTAATGCTACTACAACACATGGAGATCGAAAATGTCTGATTTTCTGATAAAATAAGTAGTATTCTTGGAGCGGGTGTACAAATGGATGAAACTGAAACCGTTTGGAGTGATTCATAATACCAAGTCTTATTTTACGAAACCATAAGCGGCGAACAGCTGTCCTGCTCTGCTTAATTTTATTGAATGGTTTCTCTCAATAGATTCACTTTATTATTTAATTTTATTCTGTGTACCACAAAAATTAGCAGAATGATATTTAAATAATAACGCATTAATTAATAACAAATAACTTATTATTACAATCGTGTTCCATCTAACGCACTGTCTCCTGCAGTGAGATATTTTATTAAGACAATTGCAGGTTTGCGTTTACATCAATTATCATCAATTCGTCATTTTATTCGCTTTAAAATGTAACAGATATTTATTATATAAGTGGGAGGGACAGTCCCAGAGAGGGATTTCAAAATTATAAATCAGTATTTATTGATTTATACCATTTCGTTTCAGTAAAAGACATAGGAAACAAATAGCGGCAAAAAATAACTGCTCAAACTTAATTAAATACTACGATAATAAATATAGTAATAACCTATAGTTTTTAAGGTTATTAACCTCCTAAATACGAAATAATCTAATAAATGAAGTTATAAACTTTTTCTGGCCTACCCACCCTCTTCCCAAAAATGAGAAATAAACAGCTGGAGTTAATGAACTTTTTTTTTTTCTAAACTCTCTTCGTCTCTTCTTTTGTAATACATCTTTTATGACACCCGTTTAATCAACATTAACCTAAATTTAACCTAATGAACTCGCTTCCACAGGTATTAAAATGATGACTGACACCTATCTACCTTCGTACGGTAGCTTTTTTTTTTATATAGATATCCGATTATGATTTTGTAAAACTCTCCAAAAAATTTTAGCTCAATATAAATTAGCCATTTTTTGCACAGCTATTTTTCGGAATAGTAATAAATCCAAGATCTTTCAAAGAATAGTAACATAATCGCGTGAGACACGTTAAACAAATATTTGTGTTTATTTATTTAAAAAATTATAACCACAATAAAGAGGAAAATGAACTTTATTCGTTATATAAATTATAAGTCGGGAATTGAAATTGAGAAGACCCCAGAAAAAAATCAGAACAATTTTCTTCTCCACTATGTTTAAAATCTAGATTTCCCGAGTTGAGAACGCTAGATAAGTTCAGTAGCTGTGTGGCAACTTGGGAACATTCGAACTAGTATGGTATTTTCATACAAACTATACGTAGTGACCTAAATGTTTTTAGAACTGCGAAAATCTAATCTACCTGACCATTAATATCATTTTATTAATCTTCTAAAATTTGCTATCTTATAAATCGGTCCAATTTTCGTGCCTGATCCGCAGAGTTAATCTTTATCTAACCATTCTTGCTAAAATAGGTTGATTGTATAAGGGTAGATTTTCGCCAATAATGAGCACAGTTGCGCCTGGCAGAGACTGCTGGCTGTTGACTACTGCTTTACTGGAACAGAACAGGGCATATGTAGTTGGCACAACTCGGCAGCCAGGTATGACGAAGGAGTCAGCCGGTCGGCAGTACAACGGGTCTAGGTTTTGATATCATGTCGAAGCAGGGTTTTGATGATAACGCTAACATTCCGACGGTTCCTATGTTACTTTATTAATTTTTTCGTCAAGCGAGACAAAATTAAATGAATTATTGTTAATAATATAAACAAAACTACAGCCAATTAATTTTGTACTGTCTCGGTTTCGTTACAATTACGTGTAGGATATTTATTACTGAAATAATCGTCAGCCATTACGGTTCATAGCAATAAATTGAAAATCAGAGATACATCTTCAATTTTCAATTTTCAGAACTACAAGATGTCATCACTATTTAGAAGTTGGGCATTAGTATGTAGTTTATTGGCACATAAAGGTTAAAAGTTTATTGAGTCATCAGCTAGCCTTGTTGAACTTATTGAACCAGGAAAAAAAAATTACGAGTGTATTTCTGCCTGGGCGATATAAATGAAAACCACTATATTCAAGCCTATTTGGCAACTATGGTGATTAGTTTACAAGCAGTAACAGTTAGCGGGAACGGTTGGTAACCGCTGCCAGCCGCCATAAGAACGGTAATGAAACAAATAAACTCGAAAATGGACTACGAGGGACACAAAAATATTTCCAAGCAAATAATCATCAACACAAAATTTACGTTTTGGGTAAAAGCCAAAACAGTTAAAGATAGTGAAAAAGTTAAGCTGTCAAAGGGGAAAAAATATAAGGCTACTAACTAGGATAAAAAAAAAAAAAAATAAAAAAAAAAAAAACGCGAATCGAACTTTTTCACAACTTCAAAGTCGTTAATTTTCACAGATATGCCTACAGATATGCCTACATGAGCGTGACCACAAATCGAGAAGGCCTTTCCCCATAAAAATATGATTTCTTTCTATAGAAAGCGGCACTGTTCTGAGTCCCTCCTGGCACGGCTCACTTCATGCACTGTTTAATCTATAATATGCTCTCTCGCTGGAACTTCTTCTCTTCAAGGAAAATAATACTTTTTGGATATTGTTGCACATTGACAATAGCTAACAGAATTTAGGGTAATTACGGGTGTTAAGGGTTACATTTATACAAAAAAATACTAGTCTGCATAATCAGCTCTATTATATTAATACAGCAGTAATCCAATTCAAAATATTCGAATTATGTTTGCCAATAATTGGCAAATTGTTTATGTCAGACCTATACAATTCTTAAACATTAATTTCAGAAGACAGAAATTACTAAAAAGCAGCTGTTTACATTCAATTGATCACATGAGTAGCGTCTAGTCCAATCAATCTTTAAAAATATTAGAGTTCCCAATGAAGCCAAAGCTTACTTCTTTCTTGTATCTTTTATTGCTTCTATACTACGCCATTCTCTTTAGTTATATCCCCTCTAATTAATTATTTTATTTTAATCTAACCAATTTTTCATATCTGTCCATCATGGTAATACCGTCAACTTCATTTTCACCAAAATTAATAAGTTTGTGTAGACAGCTTGGTTCCACGGGTATGAAGTTATCATTAGAAAGAATCTTTCGCAAGTTGGACAATTTTTCTCCTAGCAATTAATTTAAGGTCACTGTTCCGTTCATATGAGTTCATATCACTTTGTACTATCCTTTAATATTTACTTCTAATTAACAATTACTGAGTTTTCTTCAAAAAATATTTTTCCCCGCCTGTGCACAATAGCACAATTAGCAAATGTGCTATAAGGTTCATAAAAAGTGCCATGGTCGTGCATGAAGGAGATGCCATCCAGTAGACGAGTACATGCTCCTTACTTGAAACACCTATTATGCCTGAGGCAGAAGGTCCTTCATCTGACTCCCTGTCATTCTTCAATGATTATTGAGTTGAATATGTTACTAGTCACCATTTTATGAATGAGTAAATGTAGTTTGTTGGAAAGTAATAACTTGAAATACTAATCTTGACAAGGCCAAAGGGACCATCTGGTTTTAAATGATTATGAAAATGGAAAGTTTATATTTATTAATATGAATAGAAAATTTACTAATTTTTCATAAAAAAAATAGTCTTCTTACATTAGTGGAGATGTCGCAGTACCGGTTGCGGGTTGCGTGAACTTAGGGGCTCCCCCAGACAGGCGCGAAATTTTCGCTCGGGACCTTTCGGGATGATTCGGTAAAATATGGGACGATATTTTATTTAAACTGCGATATTTGAATGCGTTTACTCAGCGACGGTATATCTAGGACTGCGATAATATCGCAGTCAATATGTCGCATCGATAGTTCGGACTACCGAATTCGTTCGGTAGACCGCTGGTTTATCGCAGCAGGACTCAGGAGGTTTTATTATATTTTGTTTCTGAATAGGTAAGGGAAAGTAAAAATTAATAAATAACATACTCTTGACTTAAATAAAAATTCGCGGTATTTTGAGACATTACTGGAAAAATGGTTAAAGCCTAAAGGCAGCCGTCGAAGAAATTTCTGCTATAGAAGGAGATTATATTATCCACCGAAACACTGCCGTACAGCTCAGATCAGGTCGCCCATCCATCATTAAGTGAAGTACCACTTCCAGTGATCATATGGTGACCAAAAAGAGAGGTTCACAACTAGACTTTACAAAAATCTCAAATACAAAATATTAACTTTCTATGTCTGACTTTTTTTGAGCTATACGAGATACGTACGAACGTACGTACAGATGTCACGACGAAACTTAATTTTTATGCTATCTTTCAATATCAACTAGCCGAGGAATACCTACTAAGCATTAACCACTTGTAGCTGAAGAACGGCTCTCGTTTGTGACAGTTCTATTCATTTATACATCTCATTGTATATAATAAATCTAAAAGGGCAAAAATCCAAAAAGGGACATAAATTAATTGCTAGAAAACAATTGGAAGATTCCAAAACACAAAGCTTCAATTCTCTAAATTACCAGCAAACAACTAACCAGTCAACGTTTCGCCAATTCAGGCTTAATGCCGACATACACCAAAAAATTACACCTATGAAGACCAAATAGAGCACATCTCACATAAACCGTCCAGAAAGACGCATCAACTCATAGAGTATGTGATTGGATGTCTTGGAATGGATGAATTGGATGTCTAGAGTATGAATTGGATGTCTTTCCGGACGGTTGATGTGAGATGTGCTGTATTTGATCTTCATAGATGTGATTTTTTGGTGTGTGTATTGATGATGCCTGAATTGGCGAAACGTTGACTGGTTAGTTGTTTGCTGGTAATTTAGAGAATTGAAGCTTTGTGTTTTGGAATCTTCCAATTGTTTTCTAGCAATCACATAAAATAACAAAAAAAACACTAAATTGCATTGACTATGTATGTAATTTACTATTGTTAAAATATTAATACAATTTTGCCATTAAACATAAAAAATTTTAATCTATATATTTATTTTTTTCACCGTCTTAATTGGTTGATAATCTGGTAATCTGTGTGAATTGCCTTTAGCTCGCTGGAATTTTTAGCTGCAATTAAAAAAGTCAATTACAATAAATACTTTCGAAGAATTTTCTTCTCAGACAGTTTGCGATTTCCGAGTAAATCCTTCTCTAGTTTTAATGCTTTGATGTAAAAACCTTAACGAGTTGGCTGCTCCTGACGCAACCATTATCGAAGAGGTGAACATTGGACAAAAACATCTGAAGTGCTATGGATATTGGACATATTGGACCAAGAATAAGACCTGTCAAAGGCTCCCGACTGAGGTGGAATGCGATGAGTCTATTCCCACTTGATGGGGCATCTCTGAAATGCTATTCCTTTCCACCATTCACAGGCTCGTTGCTTTCTTCTCAGAATTATCGAGTTTGATTTTTGTTATTTTTATAAGTCTATAAATATATTCTTCTAAAACAAATATTAGCAATAATGGAAATTTTGTTTGATATGATCACACAATTTTTTATTAGAATGAAGGCCACCAGTAACTAGTTATCGCCTAGAACAGGGGTCGGCAACCTGCGGCTCTTTTGGAAAATTTTGTGGCTCTCTGAAAATTAAATATTTCTGTATAAAGCCATCCCAAATTTTAGATACAATATTTTTAAGACATTTGTTTTCTTTACATGCAATATTCAAAGTGCTCTAGAAGAAAAGAAAATAAGCACATCTATGTTTTTATGTCTTATTTGTTAACGCCGAATGTTGATGATGGTTGCATCACTTTTCGAATGTTTACTATTATGCCCTGATTTGCTCCTGCTTGCCTGTTTACTCTAAGGTACTGAACAGGTTTTGTATTGTTCAGGATGTTTTACGGCGCAATTCTCCAGGACTAACAGACGATGGTTGGCTGTAGTAATTGCAAGGAAAAGGGAAACTGCATTCTCTCTTTTAGAAGAAGTAATTTGTTTCGAAAAAAAGTTATCTGTATTTGTGAATGATTTTCATGCAGGAACATTTTTACATTTTATTAATTTACAAAAACATAAGAGCAATAAAAACGTTATTAATGTTAATTTTTTTGCTCAAACCATTGTTAACATGCAAGAAGCTTTTGGTGAAAGATTTAAAGAATTTAGAAAATATATACTTACATTACTTTTTTTTGACAAAACTAGTTGAAGCAGGTATGCAGCATTTATCATCATTCTCTATGATTAATCAGGCACAATTTGAACTTAAATTATTGGATTTAAAATCCAAAGATTCATGGAATAATATATTTTTAGAACATAATTCTCAACTAGAAGGTTTAGAAAGAGAAAGGTGCACTTTATCATATCAGCATAAGTGGACCGAAATTCACAATCTTCAAAATGTAGATAAAATTATTGTTGAAGCTTGGAACCGTCTTCCAGGATCGTTCAATTAAAAAAATTATGCTTTTGGACTATTGACAATTTTCGGATCCACATATTGTGCGCAAGTCTATTCATATACGAAATTAATAAAGAGTCACTTAAATAATAATCTTACTGACCTAAAATTTAGTACTGCCTGAAGTTAAAGATTACTGAATATTTACCAAACATTGAAATCTTATCGAACACTATATAGCAGCAATCATCTCATTAAAAAAATATTATTATATTGTAATACACTGCCAAGTGCAGTAGGTATCACAAACTAATTTATAAATAAATAATAATAATTTATTATAAAATTTAATTATTTTGAAATAAATAAACAATTTTGATGTTTTTTTGTTAAATATAATATTTATTTTTTGGCGGCTCTTCCATGTTTTTTTCAATATTGATTTGGCTCTTTGTCACCAAAAGGTTGCCGACCCCTGGCCTAGAACAATTACCACTCTTAGCCTACGCTTTGAACCTAGACTATCACCCCTTTTTTTTTAGATGATTAAAATTAACCAAGACATCCGACACAAAAATATATTTTCGATTCTAAATTTTCCATTTCCTTTCGACAAAAACGAAATTCAATCCTTCCGTTATCAGTAAGAATATCCTCGACTGTATCTTTCCTTAAAACGATAACACTTAATAAACTGAAAATGATAACCCACCTTGGACCCACCAACCGTCCTAAAACAATCCGTGATCTCGCCAAGTACTCCAAAAAGAATACAGAACCATGTGGAATGAGCAAACTAAAAGTTAAAAAAAAATAAGTGAAGCGCTGAGTTACATGAACTATCCAAAAATCAATACAAATATTATTTAATAAAATCATATCAAAAACTATACAACACATAATTGGTATAAATATACGATGTATGAAAAAAATTAAATACAATAAATTTGAATTGCCCAAATTAACAATTAGATAGAAACACTATTTACATTAACTATTTTAAGTTGGTGGAATTTAATTTTATTCCATACAATCGTTAATTAAAAACCATTCTTCATCAAAAATATTTAACTTTCACATAAGAAGTTATTATCATTCGATTTAGTTAAAAAAATTAAGCACACATTATTTATCAATTTAATTCATTACTATTAATAAGTTTTGGACAAATATCTTTAAAGTTATAGCAGTGCATAATTACCTATCTTAATCAAAATATCTAAAAATGTACTGTGCCCAATACTTTGCTCACTGGGATTTCTCTAATCCATACTGCTTATTTTTTTTATTTTCTATACACCATTACTTATTTAAAAATTTAATTTATTTTTAATATCAACTACATTTCTTATATGTTTGTTAAATTAATTCAAGGTATTTTCTAATTTTATTATTTTAAGTAATATTCATTATTTATATTTCATTGAAGTTAAATTGATGATTTTTAATTATACTATTTTGCGCTAAATCGGTATAAAATGGAAAATCCAAAAAATAGTAATGTAGTGACATGAAATGTTTAATACTAATATAACTGCGTATATCAATGGTATCTCAATGGTTTCATGTAAAAAACAGTTTAGTGAAAGCTTATCCATCAATTAATGGCTCTCAAATAATGTCGGATAGGATAAATAACTTGAAAACGCTGTGACTTTTAACAAAGTAAATTTAATTGCTTAAAATATGACATCTACCGTGTATCTCCATTTCAGTTTGAATAAACTAGGCCTAAAAATAGACGTTTTTTATAATACGTGTATGTAACATACATTTATTTTCAAAACAATTAAAAATTTCGTTTTTGTGTTTTAAAAATAATTATTTTTTTGGAATTTTTTTAACATTTTAAGATTGGTTTTGTAAATTCAAAATACATATAAAATTAAATTCCTTTTAATTATGTAAATAATGACACTATTATGTGGTTTTAAGAGAAAATAGTTCTGGAGCTATAAACAGGACCGACTCGGTATCGTCCCGAATAAAGTATTGCGCCTGTCTGGGGTAGCCTTTAGAGTTCGCTTAAGGACCTACTTTCGATTAGGTGTTTTCTTTGTTAGCCGGTATTCGATGGTCCATTGTTTGATTGGTAACTTGTCTTGCTTCTTACCATTTTCACTAACTATTATAACTCAAACCAGCCGTTGTATTTTGAAGGGAGCCTAACAAAAATCTCTTTGCGTAACAAACTACTCCATTCTGACACTCCGAAACATCTTCCGTTCCCTTTCTGTCATCTGTTTCTAGGACATCTGCCAGAGGGGTTCCGGGATATAAGCAGCCAGCTGACCTGCAGGATCTGACATTGCAGAAGACTCGACCTTTATTATGGCTCCGATCCAGTAGATTTAAATAATTGTGGGAATATTGCTCTTTCTATTCCTGTTGTCTTAAGAACTACTAAGATATACGTTTCCGCTCCTGGCTTTATTCTCTTTGTTCAAAGTAACTATCAGATTTCCCACCACCTCCAGACAAGAGAGATTTCTGCCTGCCCAGTTTGAACAAATATTGAGCAGACATGTTACCTGAAACAGCTGTTATTAATTTGCTCATGCAGTTCTAATAAAAAACTCTCATTGTTGTGGCCCATGCAAAAATTACCGTGTCTCTTGAATGAGGCCTCTAAAGATATAAACAGTCGGCTCAGATATAAATATTCATTTTGAAAAAATTATTGATAGCATATAATAAAGATAAAAAATCATTTAGTAATATAAAAACACAAAATGGATAAATATATAAACGAAAATAATAGGCCTTTTAAATTTAATAAAAATGATACTAACAAAATTAACAAATGAATATTATACATATTCATATATGTATAGTTAAAATAATAGAGAAAAAAAAATATGAATGATGACTGTTTCTTTGGCGAACATTGTTGATAATGAAATTATGATACATGGTTGTCGCGACTCTGATAGGTGAGAGACTCGGTGAAGTCATGAAGAAAAGGCCTGCTAATTGACTCTTAACTTACCCGAAAAATTAAGTGCATGGCTCAAAGTGTCAGTTTATGTGTTTGTGAGTCTAAAATTTGAATTAAAGCCATTAGGTCAGTCATATTTTTTTTTTGTTTTTTATTGCTGTGACTAAGCTATTTCTATTTAAATAATAATTGCATGTAAAATAAATGATATTATACTAAAATATAACTATATAATTATAAAAAAAATATGTTTTCAATATTTTTGTTGATTATTTAAAAGTAAATTCTTGCTACTCGTGATTTGCTAGTTAAATATTTGTAATTTGTTCAATATAGTGCAATATGTATTAATTAGTATATATATATATATATATATATATATATATATATATATATATATATATATGTGTGTGTGTGTTGACAAAATACCAGAATACGCTAATAAAAAAAAAATAATCACGGTCTCTCAAAGTTCAACATCAGCGCGTGGTGGCAAGTTGGGACGATGGCGTAGCTCTAGGATTGGGTGAAGGGGGTAGCTGCCCCAGCCGCTTAAAGGGGGCGCCAAAATGCCAAGAAATAAGGGGACGACCGAGCCGAAAATATGATGTTTGCCAGGAGAGAAGGAGCAAGCTGAATTTTTCCGCCCCATTTTTCATTCCCCCTCTAATGAAAGTCAACAGTTTTATAACAGTTCTTTAGGTAACTTTTTTTTTCGAAAAAATATCATCATCTCATAACTCGTTTTATTGAATTAATTAAGGTCAAAACTATCAAAAATAAGAAACAAATGTTTTAAAATAACATTCACTTAAAACTTAAAAATAAATATTCACTCGAAATTTGCCGCCCTCTAGTTTCTGCCGCTTAGGGCAAGCGTACCCTTTACCCCCTCCCTGTAAGTTCCGAACCTGGAACGGCAATCTTGAAGTTTGTCCGGGGCGCCAGATGACTTGGCTACGCCGCTGAGTTGGGGCAAGATCTATTAACTGTTTTTAGAAGTTAAAACCTTCATTACTGGGTAGTAATTTTTCATATTTTTTTTTTGTTTGAGTAGTTTTTCGGGGGATTTACCTTATTTAATCAATTTTTTCACAATTGTTTATAGCATCGGAGTAATTCTATATATTTTTAATAACCAATGTTTCAGTTGTCTCAGTATTCAGTAGCAGTACATAATTCTTCCCAACACATAACATTAGGTATTTGCAAAAAATGTAGACAATCTAGCTATTTTTAAAAAAAAATCTATATAAAAAAATATATATAGTTTTCCTTCATCCAACGAATATCTGATTTTAGAGTATTATTTTAACCCGACTATAAAGTTAAAAACAGATGGTCATGACGTAAACATTATATTATTTTGTAACTATTGCAAGCAAACTTCCAAATTTCAACATTAGTTTTTCTCCCAATATCCAACTGAATCTATTGCTCGCCTCACTGTGCGTTGGTCTTCCACTAAGCAACGCCTGCCAAACAAAACACCTACTGACATCGAATCACAAAACCAGTTACTATAAAAGGTATTAAAAATAAATCAACGTTTTCAAGAAAAAGTGTTGTCATATATTAAACTAAATGTAATAAAATTAAACTTAAACACTATTTTCAATATATGATTACAATTTGGCGATAATACGCGTTAATGTTTAGATATCTGGTAAAGAAGATAATTCCAAGTTATCCTGCCATAGACTTACTGTTTTTTCATACTATGAATAAACAAAATATCGATATTTTTTACTTACTGTCTTTTCCATGTCAATGCCTCAGTTCTTTGTAAATATGTAGTCATAACATGATACCCTAGTGCTATATTGGATTCTTGTTATAGTTCTTTTTATTATTTTTAATTATTTTTCACTTCTATTCCTTCAGCCAATAAACATTTTGAATATCTCTAAGGCACCCAGGCTTGCCAGTTAGCACAGACTCCTGCGTTAAATAGTGAAATTTAACTGTACTATTTTTTTATTGTATTAACAGTATGTTTTATTTTAATCGTGAACATCATCTCCGAGATTAAATCCACGGAAAACTATTGCTACAAAATTATGAATTCTTTTAAGAATATAAAACTCCAAATTGAAAAATAAAAAATGCATATAGAAATCTAACAACTTAATTATACTATGCTTTATTTAGTGTTATATTTTGTGAAGATATGTAAAAAAGAGTTTGTTATGCTCTCAGAGATCAATCAAGAATAAAACAAGTATATGGTATCCCAACATACCTCTAAACTATACCTCAGGGAAAATGTACAGTTGGTACTTGCGTCCCTATATAATCTGCAATTGTAGAAACCAGAAGAAGAGTAATATCTCCAAACCGAAATTACTTTGAGCTAAGTCAGAACTTATGAATTAGGTTTATTGAAGGAGGACAAATTTTTTCTGTATCAAACTCTATAACGTACATGGCTCGCCTAAGGGGCAGATACCTGGACCACGATCGTAGTATGTTAAAATCCAATGATTAGAGAAAGAAAGATTCTCCGCCAAATTTGGGTCAAATTTGGACCCGTCTTTGTCAACGGAAGATGGGAAAGGGGGACCAACCATGAGATTTATAACCTCTATGATGAGCCCAATATTGTTTCCATAGAAAAACGATCCAGATCAAGGTAGACTGGTCATGTGTCGAGGATCCACTGGCAGAAGATTTCGAGGAAACGGCAGACGGAAGATGGTTCGGCAGGCCAAGACTTCGCTGGGTTGACTGCGTGGCTGGAAACACGAAGAGTCTTGTGGTCTACAACTTGATGGCCTCAGCATTAGACAGAGGCCCCTAGCGGTTTCTTTTTGAGGAGGCCTAGACATGGCACCGTGTTGTACCGCCGCATAATGTATATGTGTACGTATGTCTAATCAAAAGATTTTCTTGTTGAAATTATATTGAGTGAGAAATTCATTCGGTAGGAATATATGCTGGTAAAATGTTTATTTATTTTTTATAGAAATTGCATTCTTGAGAACTTTTTAGTTCTTCTTGAGATTATAAGTGCCGCCATATTAAAACTATTATTTGCCTAAGTTACGAGCGAAAAAATTTCATATTGACAGCCCGACTTTAATCCATCAATTAAATCCACCACGAAATCAATTTTCATATATCATATATACACTAAAAATATCTTAATACTTTTGGTATGCCTTAAAAGTACTTAGTACTTTTTGATAGTTCCGCCAGTTTTAGAGGAAAACCGAGTACTCTCGAGTGGCAGCACTCAGTTTGGTATCTTCAGTACCTACTTTTCCTAGATATCCAGTGGGTATAGCGACCATTGGCTAAAGGAAGCCCTAAAACGGTGCCTGTTAACTATCTCGGGTTGCCGCTATGTCACGGCTTTAAACCAGGACCTTCGCGGTAGTTACGGCGCTAACTGTACGCCACGCAGATAATTCCTAAACAGTCTAATTATTTTAGTCTCCTTAGTGTATTTTGATTATCATCTCGGCATCTCTATAGTAGCGGTGTCTGTGGTCATATCTCGTCAGTGACACAATTCGTAACGGTGCAAGTGTGGGTCGTCTTGGTTGGGGTAATCTTGCTAGAATAAACCTTCACTGAATTCGAAGTCTAAATTAATTTTTTTTTTTTTTTTTTGGTCAAATATATAAGTATATAAAAAGTAGGGAATAGTTATGCGAATCGGTTAACAAGGGCGTAAACCGCTCAAGAGGAGGGTGGTAGTTTTCTAAATTTAATGGTATTGTATTTAAACGTATAGGGAGAGGAGGCCCATAGTGCCATGCAGAGAATAATAATAATAATTTCCAGCAACATTCAAAAGAACTGAATTTATTTTATTTTTGATTTATTCTTAAACAGAATTAGCTGCGAAATTTTGGTGGGGGAAGGTATCTGCTCCACCTTGCCCATCCCCTCCGGCTATACCCATGCCAGTCAATGTTTCGCAGATTTAGCATCATAACGATTTAAATATATGAGATCATTCAATTTCTGACCAGACATCTCCCATCAACAATATAAAAAAATGTTTGCCAAATGGAGACAGTAAATCAGTCCAAAACAATTCAACTTATACTCATTGTGTGTTAAATTAATGTTTGTTGTTTTCTGCTGCATGAGGGGCTCCCGGTTTTTTGTTTAATCTTCCATCGAAAATCCAATGTTTTTATTTTTATTTTTTTAATGAAGTGCAGGGGTCATGAAAGGTTAAATGGTTGGACATGTGGTATGTTTTTGTTTTTTTCTATGTTTGTAAATATTTGTTGAATGTTAAGTTTTAATTATATTTTATACTAATGTGCGAAATTTTATACATTTATTGTAAGCATCAATTTTTTATAGATTATAGAGTTTTTAAATTATAAAAATTAATAAATTATATAGTGATATAATAGATTTATTAGGAATGTTCAAAGGAAAATTATATTAAAACCGCTAGAAAAAAAAAATAATGAATACCAGTATACATATACTTTCATTATTTATTATGAATATCTTAATTATCCTATATATTTATAAGTTGTACAATTTGTCAATGTGATGATGTTGGCATGCAGTGTGTATAGCAACCCACTACAGTTGGGCAGCACATCTTGGATAATAAAGTGTTTCTCTCTAGTTTTTAATTAAATGTTTTACTGACAAGGGGAGTGCACGGTGTGCCCGTCGCCGATTTTCTTTAATTTTTTTAGTGATTCTACATTGAAAAGAAATCGACGGGATCAGTCGTTTTGTCAAATTGTTTAAACGTCCAATGGACTAATAGTATTTTCTAGGAGCTAAAAAAAATATATAACAAACTGAGACTCCTTTATTTCAGATCTCGAGTTTGGATAATGATCCAAAATGGTTCTTTCACCAAAACATTTGGTTTTCAGGGTTGATTCCTTTTTTGTCAAATAAATTTCATATTGACATATTGAAATTTAGCATATTATTTATGTTGAAAGTATCATTAAAAAAAAAAACATTTCAGTTCCGAGTGATTCAAAATTTTAAAGCCACGAAATTACTTTTCGTTTTAAAACTCTGTATCTCGTATTCAGTTTATCCGATTTTGAGGTTCTTGTATACGTTAGGAAAATGAGAGTTTCTTCTTTTCATCCATATAAACTATTTGATTATCTTAGAACGTGTGTGTAAATAATAACAACATTAAAAATTGTAAGTAAAAACAACATTGAGGTTTTTTTGCGGCTAAAACATGTAAGAATACCCCGATTAAAGCATATCGCGTGATTTAGGAACCTTTTGAATCGGTCAAAGGGTTCCTGAATTATGGGCGATTTTTTGAATATTTAAAAACATTTGAAAAGTTCTTAGCTGGAAAATATCCATATTTGAATTTCCTCTATTATTTTACTTTCCCTTACCTATATACGAAGTATATAGTAAGGGAAAGTATTGCGATCGTGAAAATTTTCGAATTCGAGTTTTCAACGTAAATGCATGTTTTAAGGTCCACTGAATCCAAATAACTAAGTCTCGAAAAATAGTCTGTGAGTCTGTGTGTATGTGAACAGTTTAGCTCAAAGACGAAAAGTTGTACGATACTGAAATTACGTATTTAAGATAGGCACATGCATGTGATGTTACAACAACTTTTTCGTCAAAATCGACTTACCGGAAGTGCCACTTTATATAACCGATTTTACATTTTTTTACGATTTTCTCGAAAACGGCTCCAACGATTTTGATGAAACTTGCCTAAATTATTCTTCACGAAGGCTTTTAACTTTTCATATGTTTAGTACATCACCGAGAAAATACAGGGAAAAAGTTATAATGAAAAGAATATTTTATTTGTGCATAACTTAAAAGTATGTATTTTATGGTAAATTATTTCTAGACATGTATGAAAGGTAATTAAATTATCTAAAAACAAAACAAGAATCTTAAAAATCGGGCCAGTAATAGCAAAGATACAGCGTATGTCATACGGACTACTAAACCTTTGAGGGAAAACCGAGCGCTTCCGGAAGGAGACGACTTCGGCCGAACCTCCTCCCACCAAGCTGCCAATCTGTTGTTAACAAAACGCTCTGTGACAATGTATTATAAAAACATAAAAGTAGAAATTAACTTAATTATTTCTAATTTTATATTATTTAATGGAAACAAAATAATACTATGGAAACTAAATGGAATTTTCATGAAAACTAAAACAAAACTTTTAAAATATATTTTCAGCTTGGCAAACCAAAAATATTTAGTGTACAGAATTGTAGTTAAAGTTATTTAAAAACTAATTTATTATACTATTGTGAGAAAAGACCTGAAGAAGCTGAGTTTATTTCATGTAGTGTTTATGTGTACTCATTAAAATAATTTTAAAGATTATTATTATTATAACTAGGTAAGGGAAAGTTGTGTGATGCGCGCACCGCACCAGAATTTTTTTTGTATTCAAAACAAATATGACGCTAGTTTTTTTCCAAATATAATTCACTCCGTATAAGAGAAGTACTTTGTTCATTGCATATGTATAATTTAATAGACCTTAGATCGCTCTAAAATTCTATAAAAATTTCTATTCTCAAGAACAGAGATTGACGGATATTCATCATGTCTACTTAGTTATATCTAGGAACTCCCTAATCAGCATGGTTATGTAAGAAGCTCCGCTGTTTACCAATCTTACCGATGAGTACGCAGCGTCATCTACAGCGATTCCAAGACATCATATTAAGATGGTCGAAGAACGTCACTGAAGAACGAGAAGCCACAGTCACTCTGAGGCACACTTAAGTTTAGTGTTAGTTATAAAATTAACTATTGGTGAGCCAAAAAATATATCAAAGAATTAATCTTAACTTCATAAATTCCTTATAATGTAACACTGTTACAGTAAATGAAAAATCACCAAAAAGAAGATATAAATCTACTTACAAATATCAAATGTTCATAAGGGGCTATGAAAAAAATAAATACACATGGTTATGAATTGGTTAATATTTCTATGTGGAAATGTTTAATTTGTATGCTTTTATTTACTTTTCCTTTATTTTACTAAGTCAACCAAAATTTCCTGTCGTTGACTTTATAAAGAAGCTGCCACTAGAAACGCTAAACTATTCAGTCGGGGTGTAGACCCCCTCGGAGCTATGTTATAAGAAATAGCTGGGCCTGTGGAAGAAGACGCCAACAGAAAATTCATCGGATACGGGCCTTCAACTTACCGCCGCAGCCTTTTTTATTTACCCCATTTAGCTCTGCTTACTGAATCTTTCGCTAATAGTATACATTGATAAGAAACAATTTTTTTTATTTTTGTTTCTATTTACGAAACATTTTTTTCTCAATTAAAATACCAATCGAAGAGAAGGAACCTCTTGCTGATTTTAAAAATTTAACTTCTTTATTAGTCTTGTAGTAGTTTAACAAGACTTCTGCGCGTATCATATGATATTTGTTAGGATGGCAAACAGACATCAATGTTTTGGAAACATAATTTTTTTCATTGATGTTTTCAGAACTATGTATCGGTGACATCGATGTTTGACTTTTGATGCTTATAAAAATCGATATATGTTTATATTCCAGCCTAGAAGATGGATACAACAATGGAGAAAATCCTCCAGGATGATGAAAATAAAATAAGAAGACACTTGGGGATTACCTTAGATAAAAATTTTATAGCAGGGTTCTAAAAATTGTAGCTTAATACGCCAATGGCCTTTATGGGTAGAAAAGGAATAAATGAATAATATGCTGTTTAGATCATTTTTGTTTGCTGATTATTTAAAATAATTGTTTTGTTTAGTGGAATTGTTTTGTTTAATTAATATAGACAAGTGCCAAGTTCTACAGTGAGTATGAGAAATCATAGATAGAAACGCCTAACAATGAAAGAAGGTTGAGGTTGGAGCTAGAAGCCACGTTGAGTAATTACCACGTTGCGTGGACAGGGCAGTGTCAAATATGTATATCAGTTAAGTATCGTTTAAACTACTGATTTAAAGGTCTGGTTAAACTTAATGTTTTAAGTACCGGTTTATATCGAATCATCATTAAGATTCATTATAAAATTAATATTTATAACCCGTCTCCTTTCTTTTATTTCTATAATCAGACAATAATCTTCATTTGTCAAATAATTCTGAACCACCTTCTGTTTACCACAAACTGGGACATCGAATAATTTTCCAATAATGGAGATATATTTTTTTTTAAATTTTTGTTGAAATTATATCTATATTTCAGAACTAATAAATAAGGCCGAAATGTCACATTCAAGATTGTGCTTGGGATAAAAATTCCATTAATATTTATATTTTTATAATAAGAATCCCAGAAATTTATAACATCGAAAAATAGATAAATTCGTTTATAATTTTAGTGTTTTTTTTTAAAATAAAATAAACAATAAATATTGTATATTTATTGAATTTTTAATTTTTGTGATCTAAATTCTACTTTAGATAAATAAATAATCCTTTTAATTAATAAAGGAATTACTTGACTATAGTTAGCTAGGCAATAACCCAATTATCGGGCACCATTACAAAAAAAAAATATAAACCATGTGAAAATATCTTTTTGAATTTTTTTTTTAATTAAGGCATTATTGATTGAATAGAAACGTAAATAAGCAAAATAAATAAATATAACCGACTATAACAAATATGGAAGTGGAAGTGATTTGAATACGAGATAAGCTAATTTACATTACAATCGATTTGCTTTGAATGGATACGACATCGTTGAGTTCAGCGTGTGAAAATTATATCTAGGCCTCTGGTATCAGATGCAATTGATGTATTGAGAAAGTTTTCATTACTTCAGACAACTATTAGGACTAAAAATGATCTTAGGCATTGAAAGGTTTGTTGGTACTTTGATAAATCATGAGCCACAGTGACAGGTAACTCAGAGATCATTACGGTCATTATGCTTCAAGTATCAGCCTGCCATTGTGAGGTCTCTACTTGTCAATTAGTAAAATTAATAGTCATTGTGCGAAAGTTAGGGCACTAAATTGCTCAGAGCAGTACTTTATTACCTGATGTAGATTCTGTAGTAGTATATATATTGATATATATTATACCTAATATTGTATTGGTTTCCATCATTATAATAATCGTTTCAAATTAAATATATCTTTCTATTAATTGATTTTATTCCTTTTGCAAATTGATACTTGTATAATCCATAAAAGTACTTAACAAACAAAAATTATTATGAGGACATAAATGGACAATTCCAAACAAGAAGGCAAGAGTCTCAAAATTAACAGAAAATAAATCTAATTAGGGATTGATAAATTATTTGCCACTTTTATAATTTTGTGGATAAATTATTTGCCACTTCTGTAATTTTGTGGATAAATTATTTGCCACTTCTATAATTTATCAATCCCTAACTAGATTGATCCTTCTATACCATCATGCGGATGTCAGCAGAAAATGAATCACCTGTCGATATTTCGCTAATTCTGGTATCATCAGGACAGAGGAGAGAAAGAAAAAAAGAAAAAAAAAACTAATTAAAAGAACAAAATTTAGCACATTTCACATCCACATTTAAAAAACACGACATTCACTCAGTATGTGTCTGGGTATCTTGGTGTGGGGTGCTGTCTCTGGTTAGTGTCGTTTTTGAATGTGGATGTGCTGTATTTTGTTTTTTTATTAGTTTTTTCTTTATTTCTTTTTCTTTTTTTATTTCTCTCCTTCTGTCCTGATGATGCCTGAATTGGCGAAATATCGACAGGTGATTTATTTTCTGTCATTTTTGAGACTCTTGGCTTCTTGTTTGGAATTGTCCATTTATACCCTAACAATTTGTTGTGTCTCATTTCTGAGCTTTGTTCTTGCATATTAAAAATTATCATGTTTATGATTATCTGAACCCTAGAAGAGATTGAAGCTAGTACCAAAATTAGCATACTAAATCAATTTTTAATCTAATATGGACCAAAAGCACAGAGATAGAGAAACACTTTATTATTAAAGAGGTGCTGCCCAACTGTATTGGATTGTATACACATAAAATAAATATATATACTACACACACATATATATATACTACTTACATCATATTGAAAATTTTTAAAATTCATTATAAATGCAAAGGCATAATTATAATATTCATATTACATAATAATATATATATATATTCTTTTTTTAGCGGTTTCCATAACATTTTCTTCTTTCTATTTATTTTTTTTTCCCTCTTTTTGCTAAATAGATTCTTTCTATTAACGCTCATAAAACTCTTTCAGTATTAAATCAATAGATAATTTATTAATAAATATAATGTAAAAGCTCTCTAATTAATAAAATGTATGCTAAAATATAATGTATAATAAATGAATAAAATTTCGCAGATCTTTATAAAATATAACTAAAATTTCTTTAAAATCTATTAAATATATACAAATATAAAAAAGAAATAAGTAGTGTCATATATACCTTTCCTACCATTCAAGCTTTATAACATATTATTATTATCTTTTTCTAATTAATTTTATCAATTTCCTTTATTTGATCTATAATTTTTCTGTATTTTTTTTTTATTCTTGTTCTCAGTTTTTTTCATGTTTACTCTTATGGTTTATTCTAAATTTAAACTAACGTTATTTATTACAGTTTTATATTTAATTAATAAATATATTTTTCAGTATTATATTCCATTATGACGACTTGTAGTAAAAAGCGGCCATTTCACTGGTTCACTGTGAAAAAAAAAATTAAATAAATACATTGTTTCTTAATTTCTTCTCATTCCTCAAGGATTTATATTTTAAATCCAATTCTTGGTTATTATCAACGTAAAACAAGACTATGCAATTTATTTAAAATTTATGAATTGACTGAGTAAGATGTAATCGATATCACTCGAACGTTTTTCAAATTTTGATATAAAGTTTTTATATTACTTTTCGGTAGCGCGTCAGGTATATGCCGCTTGACAAAATATCCCAGTGCTATTCTTAACTGACTATGCTTCTTGTAAATAAAGTTCTGTAAGCAACTCTTTATCACTTCCAAAAAAAAAGAATTAATTTTAATCTGTTTAAATGTGCTGGAAGCTGATCAATTTTGTATTTGTCTTATATTACCGAAACTATTTTTCGGGGAAGATAGACATGTATCAATATTTTCTTTATATTTATTTAAATATCAATCCTGCATGATACGTTTTTAACATTATTATGATGAAACAAGTAAATATAGTTAAAAAAAAGTAAAACAGCGTGAAAAAAGCTTCTTAACTTTCCAAGGATAGGACAATACATGATAGTCAAGGGGTAATATTCTTTTCATACGCAGCATTTGGGAAACAATATCCTTCTGAACTTTCCCGAAAGTCGTCGGGACTATGTTGCAATAGAATACAAAGCAGTTAGCACAAATGGCGCTAGAGTATGCTAGTCCGGCGACCTGCGGGTAAGTTCGGTAGATGCCAGTTATAACGCGCCCCTCTTGTAAAGTTGTACCAACTGGGAAATTTCAGATTTCAGATCTTATTTCAACCAGCTAAAATTTTGGTAAACTATTTTACTCAAAGGTTTACTAAAATTAAAAACTAATGCCAATGCCATTTAAGTTGAGAAATTGAGATTTTATCGGAAAATATTGATTTTAGATAGAAAAGAAAATTATTGTTGTCAAATTTCAATAATCGCGACACGTAAATAAAAAGTTCAAATCCAAAAGAGTAGGAAAAATTAAAATATTTCATAATATCGTTGGGAAAATTAAAGTATTTAATATAGTTGGTTAATCTCCTTAGATTTTAGGTCTAATAGTATAATCCAATTATATTTTCCTCCCTCTTTCCAATAAATTGTCGTAGCTACGTCACTGGAACAGACAATAAAATATTAAAAAGGTCTGTAAATCTCGTCGTATTTTTTCTATTAGGGTTTTTTAACTGAGAAATGACAGGTTATTCCAATATGAAACTTTTTGGTTTCTTGATATTGCTTAGTTTCAACCCTAAGTATTACCTAACCTTAATGTTGGAATAATTTTATCAATTCTAACCTAACAAATCCTTGTCCTCATAATTATTATGCTTAAATATTTTTTTGTAAAAATACGAAAATTTATCGCGTTTTCTTCGCACATAATTACTTTAAATGTCCTATTTTACCATTCGAATAGTGGAAGCATTGATGTTGTTATTAGTATAACGATCTTAGGTTCCTTGGCCTTCTTTTAAAAGGTGCAAATCATTTTCGAAGTGCTAGTACTTTTACTGCGTGGGCCTTTATTCTTTAATTATAGTATGTGCTTTGTATCAAGCCCGGTATTAGTGAATTATGACTAGTCATTTTTGCTATCTCGTAATCTTGACACAACAGGTTGAAATTTTATCTAATGATAGATGATTGGCATTCGCTTTCGAAACCATCTGACCTTTCACAACCAGTCGCCATGTGAAATTTGGAGTCAAGCCCCAGCTGATAAACCTGTGTAGTAAGTATATTTTCAAAAATAATGCATTTAAACGATAAATTTATAAATCCTGGATTGTTTTCCCCTTTTGAATGATTTACAATAAAAATGTAAGGTCACTTTTTTTAAAATCCAAATGCGTGGTTAAAGTAAAAAATTATTATATCTATAAAAAATTATTACTAAGTATTAAGTATTAAGTATTACAATAAGATGGTCTCTAGTAAGTTCTTAGTCTTCATTGCAGTTTTATTGTGCTTATTACACGAAGTACACATGACGAATTAATTCCTTTATGATTTTATTCGACAATCTTAGTTAATACCAAGTTTTACTCTTGAAGGTGCTTGAAGAATTTCTAATAACTTCAGGTTTTTAATTTGGAAAACTCCAAAAAATAACCGATTTATAAACTATCTTTTCTATAATTTCCTTTTGCTTTATTCTAATTTATTGATGTAATTAAAATGCATTTTAATACAGAATAAATTTATATCGTCGAAAATTCTGTGAAAAAAGATGATTTTTTGTTTTTTTCATAATCCCAATGATCACGGGCATTTTTATATAATAATTTCTAAAGTAGTTTTATATTTCAAGATGTTTTCTGTGGAATCTATTATCTTAATCTATAAGTCAATTTTTTATGTTTCAACCAGCCTGATGGAGCTCAGCTCTGTCTTGAAACATGTTTTTTAACTTAATCGAAAAAAATAATAATAATGTAGAGATTCCAAGTTGTAATGGTTAAAACTCTGGACATTGAGGAAAAAACAGAGCATTATCAGAGGTTAAATATAGTACAAGAATAAATGTTAACGATATTTATATATTATTTGTAAATATATTACCATTTAAAATTAATAATATTTATTTTTCAGATAATTTTGGTTTATTATTTTCAATAATGAATCTTTGCAATCGATTAAGAAATATTTTTTTTTTTTTTTATGCCCTTGCTCTAAGTTTTACGTTTCAAGATAGGTAGAATCCAAAAATCAATATTAGTCCGCGGTTTTTTCCGAGACTACTGCGCCGATTTTTTAGAGATTTTTTAGAGATAGCACCAAAATGGCAGGTCAACTTGGGATGATCCTCGGAACTCGACATCACACTCCGTCATTTAGTTCCAAAATGGCGGTAAATTAAAGACTTCATACGTCCATATCTCAGTCATTTATGGAGATCGAGAGAAAATATAAAGTGTTTACCAGATACTTCACAAAAAAAATCTATCCCAATAAATTGTCATTTTTTGGGGAGTATATATAACTATTTGAAAATAATAAACCATAGTGTAGTAATTTGAAGCGTTTTTAAAATAGTTTAGTTATAATGATGGCTTATAACATTTTGTGTTCCCCTTTTTTTATGGCTAGAAATCATTATTTCATTTTTTTACCGCTTAATTTGACAAGAAAATGAATCTTTACTAAGTTTATCTTCCTGTTATGGACTTTAGTAGTCTGTACTGAGCTAAGATTGGAAATATTTACACTAATGCTAATTGTTCAAGCTGAATTAATAAAGCAAAATTTAGAAGGATGAGAGAGGTGTTATACTGTAGGTACCTGGTATCCATTTATGCACTGTAAAATCTAAAGTTATCAGATGTGTTGTACTAAGAATGACAAAAAATCAGTGTTGTTGCTTAATTAGTCCTATTCTTGGTAGTATTAGTCTTGACTTATCAAACCCTATTAATTAAGTAATAATTATTTAATTATTCAATCAAACAAATTATCATTCGCATTTTAATCAGGCATATAATATGAGTTAATAATGTGCTTATGCATAAAATGTCGATATTTCATTTACTTAAATTATAATGAAGTAAGTATTGAAATTAGCAGGAAATTGTAGTGTTGATATATTAAACAAAACAAAGAAATAAAAGCTAATGGTTCATTAATAAAGTTAATGAAGACATTTGTTTAATAGTTTAGTACTGTGGTCACGTACTGCACCATGTTGGAATACTAATAGCATAGTGGTTGCTAATATTGATGATAATCGGTAATTATCGACGGCTTTTGAATCATAATTTTATCTTCGTGAATTAACTGTAATTATCCAATTATTTTAATGGTACGTTACGGAAATCTTATTAATTGTCATCGTTTATGTACAAGATCATTAAATAGTCTTTGTGTATAAAATAAATTTTATTTAAATTTAAATATAAAATCTACACATTAAAATTATTCTTCAAAATATAGGCCATCATTGTCAATTAATTATATCCATATTTCTGTCGGAAGTAGAATTTGATTGTAATATCATTTCTGGATTTTTTTCCTCACATCCTGATTTGGCATCCTCATTGTTTTCGAAGTACATTTATTTACTAAAAGTAAGACGGTGCAACGTCAGATGATGAGGTGATGAGGGTGGAACAATAAACTAACATCTTCCGTTTCTGAGAATTTGTCTTTGATAAAGCATGAACGAACAGGAGCGTTGTCTTGATGAAATATCGCTTTATTCCGACTGACCAAAGCAGGGTACTTATGTTTTAAAACTCCACGTGCTCTTTCAAGTTGATCACAGTAAAGCTCTGCGTCAATAGCTCTGCCATATGAAACCAGCTCAAAGTCCAAAATTCTCTCATAATTCCACCAAACACAAAGCATGATCTTGAAGGCTGTTGTCACCAAAATAAAGCCTCCTGAACCAAAACGCTGCAGTTTTACGATGCGCCAAATTTCACCTTCCGCCTCAAAAATTTTCTGGGCTAGTGCCTTCGCACTTAGTCCTTTTTTCCAGTAGTACGTCAGGTGGCCAAGAATGACAATTTTTTTCCTCAAAAAATTTTGGCGAAATTTATTTATTAAATGATCAGTCAAAATAAAAAAAGATATATTCATTGTTTACATCAGAGTCAAATAAATATTAAAACGGAGACTTTAAGGTCTGTAATTAATTTATATTCAAAGACTTTATTCTATAATATTAACGACCTAGTATTTATTAAAGTTGAAAATTATAAATGACGAATAGTTTAAAAAAAAAAAAAAAAATATATATATATATATATATATATATATATATATATATATATATATATATTTATATTTATATATGGTTGGTTATTAAAAAAGTTCTTGTGCATTAGTATAGCTTTCAGATTACATATTTTAAACATTATTGAATACTACTCTTCAAAGTAAAGTCCATTGTTACTGTCCATTGAACTACTGTCACCCATCTTTCTGCCAGTAATTGGATTAGATGCCGGTACCACACCTTTGGTTTTGAGGCAAAGAATTCTCCACATTCAATTTTTACTTCTTCGTTATTATCAAAGATCCGACCTTTTAAAAATGACCCATTAATCTAAATAAACCATAATATGATGGTACAATATCTGGGCTATACGCAGGATGAAGCAAAACGTTTACTCCTCGCAGTTCCGATAATTTTTCCTTGGTCAAATGAGAACGATGTGCAGGGGTATTGTCGTGTTGTAAAATGGCTTGGATGCAGTTGATCAAAGCGGGGTACTTTGCACTGAAAATTGCATAAACTATATCTAGCTGTTCACAGTTAAGTTTTGAGCCCTTAATATGGCCGATAATTCACGAGTAGTTGCATTTGTGTCCGGGTTCACACGTTTAAGAACATCATCATCAACGACCGATGGGTGACCTGATCTCGGTTGTGCGGCAGTATTTCGTTGGATAATTGACTCTCCTTCTATGGCACAAATTTCTTCGGCGGTTGCCTTTGCGCTTAAACCTTTTTTCCAGTAATTTCTCAAAAGAGAATCACGATTTTTTCTTCTGACATTGCACGAGCGTTTAAAAAATGTAAATGGCCACATAAAGCCAACTCAAGTCACTAGGAATTAAAAGATTAGTCAAAGTAATCATTGACAAGTAGTAGGAACAAAAGCATTATTGGATAATTATGAGAGTTGGTATTAAGCATTGTGTTCATCCACAAGGATTTTTGTAGCAATCTAATATATGTATATATATATATATATATATATATATATATATATATATATATATATATATATATATAGCGCATTTTAGATTAGTATAATACCTTCATACTTTTCTTCTTTGAGTTACTCAATATCAATAATGACTGTTACAGAATGGGATGTGGGCAGGACAGTGGTGCGGTATCGGCCTTCTGGGCGCAACCAGCCTCCACCTGCTAGCCACTCTTGTCTCGGTTCCCCTGACTTGCAAGAAGTCCTGCGCTGGACCAGAACCCGGCACCCACGAGCTGCAGGACACCAAGCACCACCTCGTCAGTTCCTGGTTGGGTAGGCATAACCCAGTGCTTACGCCACACCATTTACTGGTAAGTACAAAACTCATTAGCTTATACTTTCTGTCAGCCGTAGATTGTGATTATTATATTAAGGATGAGGGCACAAGTCAAAACCAGCTATCTTTGATTTTACTTTCACTTACCTATGAAAGTATGATAATAATATATATGTATATTTATGAAATATATAATATGGGAAAGTGTTGCGATCGTGCAAAACTTCCAAAGATTTTAACAGAATTGCACGTTTCAAGGTCCCCTGAGTCCAAATAAGTCTCGAAAAATGGAGAGAGGGACTGTGATTGGGGCTATCGGAACCATTCTTCCTAAGGTTCGCGTGGAAGTCCCACACCATGGATCCTGAGGTGGTTAAATAAATAAGTTCAAAACGCTGTATCATTGCTTATACTGGTTCAATTTAGATGACTTTTTTAAAGAATTTGATTATCTTTCATATGATCACATACATAATTTATCATAAAATTCATGCTTCTTGAATTATGCGAAAATATAATTTTCTTTTCGTCCTAACATTTTTTCTCTATGTTTTCTCGATGATGTACTACATTTTTTTGAGCTCCTAGGACACAATGGGCAAAGCGCTCAAGCGCGAATAAATTTTTGTTTTCAATGTTTGTTTTTTCACCAAAAAAATACTCTTTGCACACCCCTTGAGAGTATTGAACTATGTCTTCATATTCCTATCAGATAATGGGTGAAATGATTAAAAATGTTTTCAATGCGGATTTTTTAATCAAATCATTAAAAAGAAAAAAATATTTGTTCTGCCAATTTAGAACTGGAAACTTATATAACGCGATAAATCTAGAAGATCTAGAACTCTGGTTATCTTCTGAAAAGGAAGTGAGTCCTAAGAAGTTAATTGCGAGGAATTTCATTAGTGAATACGGTAACTGTTCTTTTGGCTGGTGCAATCGCAATCAGGAGAGTCTAATCGAATAAGGAAGGAACATTCTTAGCTACGAAGCATATAAAGTCTTGCCAAAGAAACTCTCCTGACATATCAATCGAAATCTATCGACTTTGCTGTTTTGCTGTTTCCATAAATTCTTTTGATAAGATCAGAAATGTTGGTATAGCAATTTATTTGGGGCGAGTAGGAGCAGAATCCAAAATTTCTCCACAATTTTGACCGGATTTCTCAACAATAGTTTTCCATTCTCTTCTCACTCAACCTTTTAGGTAATGGTTTTAGTTTTAAATTTTAGAATCTCTTCGAGTAAAATGTTTTACCACAATTTTCGCAGTTTGAAGTAGGTTCTCAAAGCTCAAATATTCTAACTGTTTGGGTCTTCAAACCATATGGAGAGAGGGAACACCTTCTTACTCTTTTCAAAACGACGTCCCTGGATAATTGCAGTGTAAAAAAAAATAATAAATAGCTGTAAAAAGTTAACACAAAAATTGATTTGTAAACACACACACAAATTGCTTTAAAAAAAATCTTCAATTCTTTTTCTCTAGTTTTTTTTTCCTTTTTTCGTCGTAACTCATTATTTATTTTAATTTTTTTTGTAATTTATTACTTACTTAAATACTTTTGTTAGAGTGTTTTCGTACTTATAAAATTAAAATTACATAAAAATAATTGCTTATTTCCGTTACTTCGTTGCACATTTCGCAATATATTTTAAGTTTACTTTATCCTGGTAAATTTCCTTCTTTTGCCATAAACCATTCCAGGCTCACCCTGCATACTCCAAGAGGTGCTGGACGCTTATATTGATTGATGATGGGTTAGCTAAGCGAACAGCCAGCCAACCCGGCAGGTACTTTCTCCTCAACACATGCTCTGCTGATGGGACCACTTTCTGTTTCTCACCCGCGACCTACAACCAATCTTCTATTCTCCCTTTTATCTTACTTTATTACCGGCTTGTTTGACTGGTTCTCGAGTCGCCTGTTATATCCGAAGGTTTCACTTTCATCGCTTTATCTGTCCTCCTTATTACTTACTTATCTTCAGATGAAAATTGTTCGGGAGGTAGCGTAATAATATAGTTATAAGTTTCCGACCCTCTATTTTAACTTTTCCAATTATTTTAACTCGCAAAAAAAAAAAAAGAACAAAAGAAAATCTAAAATATTACAATAATATGGAATATATAATATATGTGTGTGTATATATATTGTATATATGTATATATATATATATATATATATATATATATATATATATATATATATACACAATATATATATATACACACACATGTATTATATATTCCATATTATTGTAATATTTTAGATTTTCTTTTGATTTTGCATATATATATATATATATATATATATATATATATATATATATATATATATATACACATATATTTATATTAAATTAGATAAAACACCTGTTAACTTCACCATTAGGCTTTGCATAAATGAGCAAACATTCAAATTAAATTTTAAAGGAGAAAAGTAGTATGCATTCAATAACCTTGGTGTCCTAATTCCTGACATTCCTGGTTTTGGTTCCAACGGATAACGGAGTTTCTATTGGCCGATGATGTAGTCTTTCCCACATTATTTACCTTACCATAGAGGACTGATGTTCCGTTTTTGCTCAGTTCTTGCACAAATCGAAACAGCAATTTTCATTTCATATTATATTGTCCACTGCCAAAAATGCATTAAAAAGAACATTGGAAAATTTGGACTTGCCTGGTTCTTGCATCAAGCCCTTGAATTGTAATTAATAATTACTTAAGCATGTTCTTAATAGGCCGCATGCTCCCAGTAGACTCAAGTATGTAAAATTAATTACGGCTCTCATCGGTTTACTGTAAGTGGGTAATAAATACTACTATATTACTGGAAGATCATTAATTAATTCTAGCTCAGTGTGACAATGAAAGGACACTAAGCAAGATTGTTCTTGTAAATAAGTAAATAATAAGAAATACAATAAATAAAAAAATACGAAATATCTAACAAACTAACAAAATGAGAATAATAAACGAGAATAGGAAAATAATTAGTAATAAACTAAAAAGAAATCTGTAAACCTCAAAACCACATCTGCGTTTACTGGTGAGCGTGAAATGAACAATGGAAGTTTAGTTGTAGTCCGTGTAACGGTTTGAGTTTATAAGCACTAGTAAGCAGGCGAGTAGATGATAGAATGTTTATTTTGTCATTTTTGGTCAATAGGTTTGATTTTTTTTTTTTTTACGAAATTTATTTTGAATCTAATTTTTTCTCCGTTTTTTTTATTAAAAAAAAAACTGTTATAACCGATATTTTAAAAAAAACGATTAAACCCGGTTATTCGATGATTATTCGATTAAAAAAAAAACGGTTATCGGTTATAACCGGCCGGTGTTAGATATCCCTTCTGCGTACAGGAAAGTAAAAGGTTTTTCCTATTAGTTAAGTGAACAATAGCATTAGTATTTTCTTTAGGCTCGTGTGTTTCTTCTATTTTACATATAGACCTAGGTCAGGTATTGTTTCGGTTATAGTTCTCAGAAAGTGGCTCCATCTTCTTATTAAAGAGATTATGCATGATTCGTAGTCATCGATAGTTGAATAATGGATCCAACAACTATCGGCTGTATGCTAAGATGTAGCTCAGTTCTGAGAGAAAGGTCTTGGGGATTTTCCGCTAAACCGCTAGCAGCACTTTAGCGGATCATCCTCCAAGTAGATCACGATCTCGAGGGATAGATAGCGTGAACAAGAGGAATAAGATTGCAACGACAGCAATAATGGATGAGAGATCTCTCGAAATAGCATTTTACTGTGCTGGGAATAAAGTAGAAAATGTTGCTCAACTTCTTACATTACAAGGGTAATATAAAAAACATTGCATTGGTCATTCTGATAATATTATAATTACATATAAAATTATGATTAGATAAAGATAACTAATGATTTTAGTTTCGAATAATAAATTTTATATTTTGAATATTTGTGAGAGCTTTCAGGTGAGTCGTTTATTTCCCAAAACCACCCAAATCAAAGGTCTATTCCAACACGAGTTGTGACTCATCAAACTAATGGGTGCATCCGGGGTACAGGTTTTGGCACAGGAAAGCTCTACTGCGCATGCGCCCGACAGTTTGTTGACTCGTAGTGGAGCACACCTATAATTTGGGTGGTTTTTGAAAAAAAAAACGACTCATTTTAATAGTTTATGTCTTACTGTGATGAAGCTATCGTTAATCAAGATATCTCTCGAACGAAATTATTCTGTTAATTTATATTCTTGAATAAAACCAATTATTTTTTCATGTATAGAAATCCATATAAATTGTTCAATTTAGGTCTATTTTCGGAGTTTTAATTCTAATTTATAGATAAACTTAAATGCAATCATGTTACCGTGGAGAAATCAATTCATTAATCCCTGCAAGTGCTAAATCAAAGAACGTTGTAATATTTACGGGGTTTTTTTATCATAATTTAATTTATCTGCATAGCCTCATAAATCTATATGCCCAAGATACTCTGTCATTCCTTCTCACCTACAGTAACCATCTGAGAGAGCCGTTTATTGATTTAACATACATGCTCCATGTTCTGAGAGCATATGGTCTTGAAAGAGCTTATTGATATTAATACAATGATAGTGACATAATTGATATTAACATATTGATATTTTATCATAAAACATGAATTAATTAAAAATATATATTATGCATAAATACTATAATATTTGCTGTATTAATTATAGCGCGAGTTGTAACGTGTTTGAAGTAGATTTTAAAATCGAACGTAAAATAAAATATAAAATATTTTTAATATTACAAGTAATAGATAGTAATTAATAAATAATTGTTAATAATACAATTAATAGTATTTATATCGACGTCGTTTTTTAAAAAAGAATTAAGCGCAAAAAATTCAAAATTTAGGTTTTAATTGATTATGGGACGTAAACACCTTCTCTATCCATTCCTGCTCAAGATATGTCGAAAAAAAAACTGCTTTAAAAATCGAATTTTGATGACATAACATCAAATACTTACGAATCTCAGTCGTCACTCTGGCCTTGATCAGTGCTAGAAGCTTTAAAAATATTGTAATTATAAAGGTTTTGCCAAGTAAATAAATGCAAATAAAATAAAAACTGTTACTCTACACGATAAAGAATAAAGTTAAAAAAAAAATTGTTATTTGGATAAAAACCGTTTCATGTGTTTCCTGTAAAGTTTGCTAAATGGCGCTTAAGCCTTTTTCAAAAAACGAAGTCGATATATATCCAGTATAGAACAATAATACAAAGAAGAAGAAATAAATAACATAAGATGAGTTTTTAGAGGTAATTTCCAATTAAATATTTTGAAAATAACAATATATAAATATACATAAATGAAAATAAAAAAGAAAAATAAATAAATAAAATAATAAAGAAACTGACAAAATATAATTAAATAATTAGAAATAATAAAAGTATGGTATAAATAAGACCAAAAAAAAAAGATTAGTGATCACTAGGATAAAAATAATGTCATGATTAGTTAATTATGACATTATTAGTGGCGGAAACATCACTGGAAAAAACCGACGGTTGAACTTGATCTCTTTCATGTATAACTGTCAAGAAGCTGTGATACAGTGCCACGTTATCACGTACTGAATCCAAGTTTCTTTGTGTTTCTTGCCATTCTAGAATTCATCCATTGTTTCCATGAAATATATCTAATTAATTTAAATTATGAAACGGTAATAAATCATTTTTCTAAGTGCGTCACATCACCTTCTGCTTGACATTGACTTCTAGCTTTGAAAATAAAATAATGGAAGATGTCTTGTCATTTACCATTATGAAGCGGAATAATTATCTCTAAGTAAGCTAATGCAAAGATGAATAAGATAATTTATTCATCTATTCTTTTCATCCTTGATTGGTGAAGTTTTTTCGTAATCGCAAAACTATTTCGCCTAAGCTGAACCACGACCTTTGTAATCATAAATTATTAATGAGCCTCTTAAAAGTCAGTAAATATTAATAAGGTTGGTGGGCGTCTGTGTAGCATGCCAAAACGATGCTCTTACAATATTTTACATGCATATGTTTTGCAGTACATTGAATTAAAACAAGACAATACTGACTAAATAAGAAGCTAAAAAAAAAAAATAACTGAAATTTCCGCTATGAATTCATTCCCCTTAGTTGTACAATTGTTTGTCATAAAAAGAAATCTTGAAACTCTTCATTTTGTCATCCTAAGTATCCTGTTTATTCCCTTCAACGTCTGCAAAAAAACGCTAATGTCTTTGACCTCACAATGGAGTGGCGTCATATTTTCAACGACGCAAAAAGGAGTTCTTAGGCTGGTTGCACACACGGCCGATTTTTTCCCGTCGGAAATTTTGCATCACGGCCGTTACAATAGTAAACCAGACAAATATACAGAGCTTAAAAATCTCATCAAATATTAAAATATTTTATAATGAAATCTGTTTTAATCATTTGAAAATTTTTAAGGAGTTTTTAGACGGTCCGTGTCCTTTCAGAAGATGTGTAAGTCGGTAATGTGTACTATATATGAGGTGTCTTCGTGCAGAGGTTCTCCTTTAGTAGAAAGTTGCCAATATCTGTCCCAGCCACGGATTAAGTCTGCTCTAATAGATATTTCAACCCATATTAGTTGATATTTTCTTATCCTTTTCATTCAACAATAACGCTAGAATCTGCTCTCTGTTTATTTCAAATTAAACTAAGGAAGCAATAATTTGTATAATACCGTTAAACTGATGCGAATTGATTTCCAGTGTGTAAGGTAAACGCAAAGAACATTTATGCTCCGAAAAAATTTCGCCTTTTGTGTAATCGGGCTTATAGATATGGTTAGCTGAAAAAAAAGATAAGTACTGAGCCAGTAGTGTTAGCAATAATGCTATTTCTGTACAAGGAATGAGATCTTAAATTCTGATGTATACACAATGCTGTTGTATGTTGATGCTTTGCGACAAGATTGCCATCCGATTACTAACAAGATGTCTGCATATTTCCAAGCGGTCAGTAGCACAAGGATTTTAACATATCTTCATGTGGACGGAATGCTAAGTAGCGCATGGCTACTTTCTCGTACTCATCTCTGTGTCAATGGCTACTTCAATTAGTTGGGAATTGATTATAAAAGTACTGCTATTGATAGATTAATTGTGCTTAAGTAATAATAGGTTTTTATGGATTTGACCCCATTAAATAGTGTGTTTTCCTCTTTTTATTACTCGGCTGTTATAGGTTTTTTGTGAAAGATATTTTTCATTTTAAATAACAGTTAAGCAGATTAGCCGTGAAAATATAAAAATAATCATTACTTCAACTATCTATAAATTTAAAAAAGATAAATTACTTTACAACTAGTGTTCCAAGCTTCTAAGCAATATCTGCTGATTATATTAATTATCAGCATATATATTGTGAAATAAAAGTTAAAAAATAAATTGAATTTATACGATTTCTGCCATATTTTGAAATTTTTAATTTTTTTTTAAACAAAATATAGTAGGAAAAACTGGGACTTTTTTTGGATTTTGGTTTTTCATTTTTATATTTTTTTGGCATTACTTTGAGAGATTCTGGTGAATGCGGCGGATAGTTTACCTCTTTAACTGCAAAATCATATGACTTCCAATAATTAAATCTGTTTTTAGGTTATCCAAAAAAACATTTTTCCTAAAAGATTGCAACTATTCCAAATAACCACGGGTCCGGGTTTACTTTATCTCTTATACTTCCTCATAGCTAAAACAATAAGTGGTTATTTTCCTCTCAGAACCTTACTTATAAGCCTTATTTATAAATTTTTTACAGATTTTTTTTTATTTTTTAATGAAAATTAATGAAGGGATTAGTTGGCATAAGTTTGGGGCGAGTTGTCAAAGCTATGCCAAAACGAACCCCACTGGGATTTCGAAAAAAAGATGGATACCACATAATCCCAAACATCAGAAATAAAAAATAATGATATTTGCATACAACAGTCAACCATTCTTACGAAAACCATCATCAGCAGCACCTTTATTCGATTTATAGGATCACCAAAACAAAAAAAATTACGATGAAAAAATATTGCAATCTCCACGAAAAGTTATTAATTTTTGCATGAAATTTTTATTGCACGAGTGAATCAGTAAAAGCCAGAAATCCAAACATGTTTATACTACAATGATGAGCCTTTTAATTAAATGTCCAAAAATAACCATATTTTTTTTTTAAACGTTCTTGGCCAATTTCAATTGTCTTGAACTCATTTTTTTTTAAGCGTTATTACGTATTATGTGTCAATTTCCTTCCCCCCCCAAAAAAAAAATACGTTTTGAAGGTGAAAAAACCTAAAGAAATATAATTTAATGTTAATAACAACCATATATATTGAATCGATCAGGAAAAATATATCTATATTCCGTCGCCTATGACAGATTGATAAGTTAGCATTGCAAACGGTAGCAGCTAGACCTATTTGGCCTGAATAGGTCATAAATCATCAATTTTCCTTTCTCTCTCTCTGGTATCAATATTTCACATTAAATTTGCAAATTATTTTCCTTCGGTAATTTTTATTTATTTTAGATACCTAATATTTATTTTCCATTTGTAATTGCCAAATGGAAATTTTACGGATAATCTTAAACAAGCCAGTTTTCATCATGTGAGAATGGCCTTGTAGGTATTACCCTTTTTATAAAATCTAAATCTTTACCATAGCAAGTAAATACAAATAATTATGAAGATATAAATGAAAAATAAAAGCTCAGAGTCCTTAAGGATGTATCCTGAAGTTTTAGGGTTAGCAAAAAAATGAGTAGCTGCTTCCACAAACAATTAGTCCGGTTTATAAAACCTAAATTTCTCACAATCTCATATGCCTGTATGAGCATCTTTGGTCAGGATTTTTAATCGTTCATTTTTTTTTTTAGATAAAGAATGTGAAATCGGTTCTCTGGCCCTTTTAATTTTTTTAATTTATGTTAATTTAAGCCATAAAATGACCATTTAGAATAGTTTATGTTGCGGCAAACATACATATATAACACAACTGAGACAGACCCGTACTTTCACTGGGTCTAGGAAGTCATGACCATTTGTGGACAGTATTGTGGTTCTGTCTCTGTGACGAAAGGACTAACCACATAGGCATGGTGCTCACACTGCAATTTCTATCGGCAGTATTGCATGAGCAGCTTTAACATTGTAAAGAAGCATATAGAATTTCCTGCTTTTAAAGAAGTTTTTGCTAGTGTTTAGCGCTGATATAGATTGGTATTACTTTCACTTCAATATATGTGAAATATATAGTAAGGGAAAGTATTGCAATCGTTAAAAACTTCCAATCCGAGATTTCGACGAAAATAATAAAAATAAGTTTTATGGTCCTCTGAATAAAAATAACAAAGCATCGATAAGTGGAATGTGTGTATCTATGTGTATGTGAACAGCCTAACTCAAAAAGGAAAAGTTGTATGAAACTGAAAGTACGTATTTAAGATAAGTTTATGCCTGGAATATTGTAACTTTTTCTCTAAAATCGACTTTTCGGAAGTGCCATATTGTATCATCGAATTTACCCATTTTTACAATTGTTCCGGATTTTGGTTAAACTCGTTATATCAATCTATAATTAAATCTTTATTATAAGCTAGGTTTTATCCTTCTAGAAATGGTCTGACCTGACTTAAAAGCCGATTTACTACAAATGGTTTCCTCTTAAGTATTTTTAATTTTGTTTATTTGAAATAATTATTCGTCTCTGATTGTTATTGGTATAATAAATGGATAAATGTAATCTACGAAAGAATTCGATAATTAACTAAAAGAGAGAAAAGTGATGGCATTACTGCTGATCCCCGTAGTATCTTTGGAGTCCACAATTGGGTAGTAGTTGCGCAAGATCGTGAAAATTGGAGGAGGTTGTTGTACGAGGCCAAGACTCAACAACGAGTTGTAGCTCCACTCAGATATTTTTTTACTTTCTTTTCCATTTAGGTAAGGAATGTATTTTAATCAGGTAAATTTTTCGATATACGATTATTAGTATTTTCAGAATCCTCTGAGTACAAAAAACGCATTTTGACCATTGGTCTGTGTGTCTGTGTCGCAATTATCTCTTAAACAGGTGAACCGATTTTGTTGATTATTGTTTTGTTTTGTAGGGCTTTGTTTTGTTAATTCGATAACTATACATTTCCTGGAATATTCCAGATGTGCATTTCATTGGTTACAAAACTGATCATAAAAAAAAATAAAATAATATTAATAATATGAGAGAAGTTGTAGCAAACATTTTTTATATTTGACTTTAACCCAATTGGTGAGGAAAGTCGTATTGACTGGACACACATGGATATCTAGAGTATGGTTTGATAATAGGGACCCTAACCCGAAACGTCAACATATTGTAAAAGAATATTATAATGAATATTGTAATTAATTATAAAGATGACTATTTGTTCACATTTTTTAAATTTAGAAATACTTAAAATTAGTTAAATATTAATTGCATAAGGTGATCTCACTCGTAAAAAATTTACTGAACTGCTGAACTGATTGTGACTATATACTTAGTCTGTAGTAGGCTGTTCAAGTGAGATGTACTATTTGTCTGCATTAATTTAATTCTTCAATTGTTATTCTGTGATGCTTGAACTGGAGAAACATTGGCCGGTTTGATATTAAATATCTGAGAATCTAAAAGCTTTAATCTGAAATCTTCGAATAATAATCTTTGTTCTTTTTTTTTTTTTTTTCTATCTTTACCTATTTTATTTTTTTCGTTCGAGTTAGTTTGTATTTATTTCAAAACTAAATAAATGTTGTTTTTTTAAGTCTCCTTATTCAGGAAACATTACAATTCTAAAAATTCTCAATAAATTCTACTTCTTTGTTTATTGTATTGTTTAGTTCCTTTTATGTCATTAGTTGTTCTTGTGTTGTGTATATTTTTTTTACTCTTTGTAAATGAGTTCTCGGCTCTAGTGCAACGCCTATTATTCTGATACAATCCTTGTAACGGAACAAACATGTGTAACCCTTATACTCCTCAGAGATGACCTTAATCTAGCGTTGAAGTAGGCTGTACGGCGAACATAGTCTTGCGTCCACCCTGGCACATTTGGCATCTGTCCTAGTCTGTGTTATCTAGTCTGCCCTCCACCGTGTCTGACCCGGACGTATGATACTCTGTCACTTACTGTTGTTGTCATCTGAGAGGTTCTTATGTACTCCATCTAGGGCAGGCAGCACGTGTTGTTCCCAACCCATACCAAGGCCAGGTTACCAACCTGTAACCTACAGCCTACCAACCTATTCTGGCCTGTGTGAAGAGCGGACATGGGGTAAAGGTGTACATGGGCCCGTAATGAATAATGTCAACTATCGTATTGTCATTCCCATGCTGAACAAACGAATATGAGAATCACTACTTTAAAAAAAAACTGATTATTTTTTTTCTGCTGGTGTTGAATATAACATGGTTTCGTTATTCTCCTGGAAATTATTAGTTATTTTCATATTAGTTAATTGAGCATGGGAACGAAGATATGCTCTGTCTTTGATTCAGAGACTATTGACTAAGATTAATTTTATTTACTTTGTCTGGAAGTAGATTAGTTTTCCAATACAATATTTTTGCCTTGAACACATTCCTCATTTTCTACAACTCGAAATTGACAATTTTTCAGGTGATGCATTTGAAGTATGAAATACTGTATTTGTTTCTGTGTAACTATAATTCCATATTTAAAAAATCGCGTAATTGTCCTTGAAAGCTAAGAAAAAGCATTCTACCAGTTAAAAGTTCAAACCATTGTAATTTTCACTGTGGTATTAATTAAAAAGTCATAATTTTCATCCTCTGATAGGACTACTTCATTCTGAATGGTGTTATGTAATGAGTGTTGCGCAATCTGCCATTTAAAAACATTTATCATTATCATTAAAAAATACTAACCTCTGAAATTGATCCCCAGCTTAACGTAACCCATTTTAACTGCGCCTTAACTTTAAATACTTTTTTTTTTTATGTAAATATGACAGCTCAAAACTAAGCAACTGCCACTTGGTTCCCAGTATTCTGAAGAGTATTTTCCCAATATTCTCGCTGAGATGTATTGTCCACATCAGATTAATAAAGGAGAGCAATAGTATGTGTTGAATTGTCTTGAAGTTATGTACTGTATTTATTTAGTGAGTCTTTTTGTGACTAATACTGTCTCTGGTCTGCAGTTATGTGGCATTATCTTTTTCTGTCCTGATAATGCCTGAATTGGCGAAACGTTGGCTAGTTAGTTATTTAATAGTATTTGAGAGACTTGAAGATTTGCTTTTGTAATCTTCCCATAACGTTCTAACGTTGCTACTGTATTCCTTGAAGAAGATTTAAGTTAAACTTCCAAGCGGTTAGCAGTAAATAGGGACAGTTTTCACGGTGATCTGGAAGTAGTTCCACCGCTTGGTCCATGAGGCTAGTCATCGTGCCCCTTATAGCGGTCCTAGATCCTTGGTCAAGCTTGTCTTCTTTCATGATTTCCTTGCTTCAGTCCTTATTCCAGGATTGAAAGTGTAATCTTTGAAATGTATAACTGTTCCTTATTTAAAATATTTTGTATATAGTTTATAAATCATATAAATGAGTAATTTTATTCCTTTTCAAATGTTTACGTCTGTATCAGGATCTTAAGTAGGTTTTTTAATACTGCTTTCACTAGAAAGAATGAACTATTTAGAAAAATTATATAGATAAATATTTTTAATGATAGAGAAAATGATAGACTATAGATAATCTCTATAATTATATTAACTATAATTATATTATAGTCATGGAAAATATGCTTTGGGGTACGGTGTGGAAAAAAGCAAACAGTAAGATATTATACTGCTTTAATGTGTGCCGACATATTGGCCCAAATTTTAGGCCTTCATCAGGGCTAGGTAAAATCAGATTCAAGAATCAGATAATGAAGAGGAATAAGAATCATAGAAAAATAAGAATAAATACACTAGGAAAAGGTTATAAGAAAAAGTAAAATAGTAAACGTGAAGATATATGAAAATATAAAATAGTATATATGTGATGTATGTATATTAATTTATTCATAGCTTAGTTCTGATAAAAGGACCTACAACTTTGGCCAAGATGTCGTTATACGCGTCGGCATACGTTAAAGTAGTTTAATATACCTTACAGTGTGTTTGTTTTCTGCCCGCACCCCAACCATCTTCTTGAAATATTATTATATATTTTTTTTTTAATTTAATAAAGTTATTTGGATCATTTTTTACATTTAAAAACATTATCACCAATGTTGATTATTTTAATAATTTATTTTGGGTATTTTTAAAAGTATGGGAAATATAAACACAATAAGTTAATGTTGTATCCAATTCCAATCACAATAGCGTGTTAAGAAACTACCCATTGGTAGCACTTCAATGACAGTTTTATGTTATAAGGTCCTGAGCTCATCTTCTTTTCAGTTCTCTCGAAGAATTGCCAATAATCGTATAGGGTGCAAGATTTAAATAAGGGGACATGTAGTTTATGATGAAAGGATAGGTGTTTATTCCGAGCCAAATAAGCAACGGATGGGACATTGAGCTTATAATGTATAATTTTATTTATGGCATAAACATCGAAGATTCTACGAAGAAATTTAGTTTGTTAGGAAAAGATATGGGATGAATAGAATGGTTTAATGGAGTCCTAAAGCGCAACTCCTTACGTACAAATCGTTCTGATTATAGTCAGGAGGTTTTTCTCACAAATTTAAAGCTTAGGGTGTTTATCGAATTACATATTAAATACGAGCAATTTTTTGTCGTTTCAGTTTTGAATGAGGATTTCAAGTTAGACGCTTGTCCAGAAGTCCTAGATAGCGGATCTGTTCGACAGAGCTCAGTTGAATATTATAAAAGTTTACTGCAGAAAACGGCAAAGAGTAAAAGTGAATTAATAGAATTTGTTTCAATCTTTCTGTCCGATAAAAATAGAATAATTATATTAAAGATTTGTCAATGTCACAAATCCTTAACCCGAAGAACGCATAAAAGGTAACATCGGTTTAACCAAATCGAAGACTTAGAATATCCAAAAACGATTACTTGAAAATATTTTAAGAATAGTATGATATAATTAAATCTGTTTCAAATAAGAAGTATTGTTAATATATGTTATGCGATAAGTTCAGGGTTGGAATCAGGATTGCCGTTTTGCGGGTAATTATCCGAAAAGAGAATAATCTGGAATTCGAAAGGGTAAAAGAAAGGGTTATGATATAAAACCGTAAATTTGAGGTATTTCGAGTGAAGATAATTAAGTTTAAACAAAATAATATTAGAATTAATTTAGTTAATATCAATCTCTATCGATTTTTTGTAAGCATGGAACGAGCACAGCTAAATTGATAAACATACAAAAAGTGCAAAATCTTTATAGGACTTGAAACGACGGAGTGGACATTTACTGGAAGCGATGAAGTATACGAAGCCGCCTTTCGTCAACATTCGCACATTGAAAAGATTGGTCATTAGATTTCAGTTGGATTGTTATCAGAAAGTATTTATTTTCTCTTTTTATTTGTATTCAATGTGTATGCTTATGTATGTTTGTTTTTTTATCGACGTGACGCTCGTGTTTCAGGTATAGGAAACATACAAATTTAGAAACCTGAATATAATTCTTAAAATCAAAAAGGGTATTTTCAGTTCAAAGACCCGGCAACCTTTCATACATTACTCATTAAAAAATAAACCTGTACCACTACAACCCATGAAGGGACTTGGGTTCAGTACTTGGTAAGGACCGTACTTATACTTACTTATACCGTAAGCCAACGATTGTGCAAGGAGAAGGTGGTTTGGCCGAGACCACGCTCAACCGCCAGGTTTTTCCTCACAATTAAGGGTACCCACTTTATAGAGACTGGGTGATCCCCAAGAGGGCTTCCGATCATACAGGGTCGATCCACGGCTGAAAACAGAATAAATAATTATCTGCCACAGCCGGTCTCCGGAACCGAGAGTATGTTAGCACAGTGCCTTACGACTGAGCTACTCCGCTCCCCACATTTCACATTAAGATGGTTAAACATATGACGGAATAATGTAATGTACTTAAAAACTAGGGCCCCAAGGTTGTCTAATATAACATTTTGGAGTTTTGATTGGATTTAAACTTATAACAATTCTGGTGTTTTTTTTTTTTTTATAATCCGACAAATATAAACAGTTTAGTTATGCATTTGCTGCTTGGACACGACTCCCAAATCATATCCCTTCTGGAACATTGACCATTGCGAAAGGACTTGGTTACGAATAGCTTCTCATTGAGTGAAAGTGATGGAACGCTCATAATCAGAACTGACTGACTACGCTCCATCGAGTTCCGATATCCATCTTATCGCTGTGAAATATACGCAATATCTTTAGTCTGTTATATGCTTATCTTTACCATGGTAAAATGGCAATGCTTGAAAAGTGCCAGCGAGAATCGTTCGACGATGATTGGGAAAGATTCATTTTTTATTTATTTACTGACAGCCTCAATGATTTATATGTTACGTGTCTAGCTGAATTCATTCTGAACCCTCTCAAGATTTTTTTTTCTTAATCAGTTAGGTCTTGAACATTGTATTATCAGATTTTTGACTCAAATAGCAATTTGAGAAAAGAAGTTTATATTGTCCAGACAACTAATACGAAGGTTATGGTGAACGATCATTAAAAAATAATTACGTTTTTTGGACCACCGCAGAAATGACAGGCTATTTTGAATAAAGCTCCTAAAAGAAAAAAAACAACGAAATGGCTCCAATATCATATATATTATTTCTTTTGGAAAGATCCCTTTTTCATTGCAAGTACTGAACCAATTAAAAAAGAAAGGTGCCGTTTGAAAGAGGTTTTTATTTTGAGAGGGCGAATGTAGCTTAAATTTGTGTTAATGCAACCAGCATTTTTAGAATTATTTCATATTTTGTTATGGTCAATCAATAAAGGTAATCAAATTCCCTACAAAAGAAAACAAAAATCTTTGAAATCGCACCACTATTAGCGAAGAAATAGCATATGTAGACATGTTTTATAAAATATTATGTTCCTATGGAAACTGGATCAGCTTTGTTTAGTTATTTTAAATCTGGAATATTCCATATTAGTATAAGGAACATGCAAGTATAAAAAATAATCTTAAACAGACTAATTTAAGATATAGAGAACACATTTTGTATTGGTCTATAACTCAAAGAGATAAGGAAACATGTTAAAATCCATGTAGGATATTGAACGACTTATATTTCTTTCCTAAATGTATGTTTTGTTTTTTTATTGTTTTTTTTCATTGATAGACATATTTGATAGATTGATATCTTAGTTTTACTATTTTAGTTTTACTATTACTATTTTTTGAATCTTTGGACAAAGTTTTTATAGTCTTTATCTGAAATTTAAAGGAGATCTTTAAAAGTTTTTGTAATTTTTTTATAATACTTTGCTGGAAGTTATATGGGAGTTATTATAAAATATTAGTTATATTTTAATTAACATTATAACTGAGCATGCAAACTTTACTCGCTCCATGGTGGAGTGTAGATTTTATTGATCTACAAATAGGTTACTAAACATATGTATTAAATATCTGTGTGTACAGACATTACTGAATGTAAATAATTAAGTTTTACTGAGCCCCTAATGCATGAAAATCTGATACAACTATTTATGACTCTGTACATATAAGTAAGACAAAAAACAACAAAACAACGTTAGTAATATAAAAACGAAAGAAAGAACATAAAAGGGAAATAATAGAAATTCGAAATAAAACTAAAATTAACGAACGAATAGAGAAAAAAGAAAAGATTACTAGGTGGCGGTCGAAATTAACTATTTGATTTATTAAAACTGTTTAATGAATGGCGATGTTTCAGCCAAGTTTGTAAGCTTTCTTCAGGGCAATAATGAGAGGGAGTTGGTAGACTCACTCTCAATAGATAGTTAAATTAAAAGAAAAACAAAATCTTTGCTTTAAATTTTTCAACTCTATCTCGGTGCCCATATCTATGTCAACTAATAAACAGCAGCTGATTAATAAACAAATATTATACAACGCATATCAAAATATTTCTATTAAAGTTAATTTAAAATAACATCTTACTGACGGAGTTCAGCTGCTCACGCCTTTTTTTATTATTTTAAAATAACAGCTGTGTCTAATGCAATATCACAAAAAAAAAAGAAAAAAAAAAAGCATTAATAAATATTTCTTTTATTTTTATTTGTATACAAACTTGAATTTATATAAGGAGTACTTCTGTCCCTTCTCTTTTGTTTGTGCAATTTAATGCGTTTGTCTTAAACGGTTTTTAATCAATTCCTAAGGGATTTTTTTAGATATGTTCTTCGGTCAGAGCAACTTAATTCTCTGATTCATTTTGATATAGTTTGGCTATACTCAACCAGATTACTCTTTTCATAGATGTTCAACAAGGCCTTTTAATGTATCTAGAAAATATTTTGGTTAGAAAATTAAGGTGAAATGTCCAATTCAGGGTTCCTATTGTTTATTATTTTTGTTTGTAATTTTATTACACTGTTTGTGTAATATTTTGTTACAATATTCATTTAAATCTAGTTTTCTATGTCACCTGCGTACATTCACTAGGAAAATGCACTCGTACAAAACTATTTGTTAAAATTGTTTTTTAATTAATTGACAATTACTAAATATATGTCATTAGTGTCTAAAAAATAATCAAACTACATAATCAATGAAAATATTAACGAAATACTTCTGAACACTTTACTTATCGGTGTTAGCAATTTTTTACATTATGAGAATGAATATGGTTAAAATGTCATACAGTAGTTTCTGAACAGAAACGTTTGCAATATTTGTTTTTGCTATTCGTTTTGTAAATCTGCTGGATGGTAATTCAGTACCAGTGCATACTAATCAACAGTTCCACTGTGACTATGGGCTTGAAACTATAATTTGTGGATTTAATTGTTTTCTTGACTATCTTACTATATATGACTAGTTATGTCCCGCGGTTTTACCTGCATTAAATTTGGATTAATCCCTAAAATAATAACGTATAATATGTTTTTCAGTCTTCTTTGTTGGAGACATTTCCAAGGAACGGGATCAAAACGGCAATAAATTTTTATAAACGGCAACAAAGTATCACTTGAATAAGTTTCATGTTTTCACTCTTTTTTTTTTTTCTTGTCCTCCTATTTTATTTAAAGTATAACGTTTTCATCCTAAAATTTCGCACTAATTAAAAAGGTTGGACACTTTTTCTCTTAGAAGTTTATTAATGGTTGCTGCTCTGTCCCTATAGTTCGTACCGTGATGTTATCAAGTCTAAAGCCTTCCTCGATAAATGGTCTATCTAATGCAAAAAGTTTTTCAAATCTGATTCGTACTTCCTGAAATTAGCACGTTCAAACATTTAAACTCTTAAGCTTTATATATATCAGTGTAGATAGATATAATATTATACGTGTCCTGTCTACGAGTAGACCTATCGGGTCTGTTGTTGTTGACCTATCGGTTTCGTTAAAATCTGGCTAAATAAGTTTGGTACCCTTTAGAGTAATCCTATCCAGCCTTGGTTGGAGGACATAAGAGCTTCGATACCAATAAATAACGACAGCAGTTGTTCTCCCACAAAAAGTTACAGTTTAATTTCTCTCGACAGAAGCCACAAGAGACCCCAGATGCCAGTTTCGATCGGGATAAATTCAATAGAGTACGTGTGAAACGGAGATGTTTTGGCTGCGAGCTAGCTGACTGGCGTGCGAAGCAGGGCAGTGGAGCGAGCCAATTTCTCCCCGACTCATCGCTCTTCATGATCAAACCCGTGCTCGGGATTCCCTTTGACGGCCTTTCAGTCGATCCCGCTTTCTTAGCAGTCCCAGATCCTAGCGGTACGGAATAAGGGGTGTCACTTCGCGGAGTAAGCCCTGAGCTTTGTAAGGTTAACCGAGTAGTTGGAACTAGTCATGGCAAAAAAAAAATAAAAAAATAATACATCAATACATCGATGTTTAAGAAGTTCGAATCGAGAATTGTTTTGGTTAAATTAACCTCCTCGTCTGCAACTTAAGTTCTTATAACATCATCGGTTCTTTTATATAAGAATTTATTTAAAACGAGATAAAAAATGAGTTCTCGAAGAAAATATGTATTATTTCTACTGCTAATTAAATTAATTTTGCAGAATCAAATGATTTATACAATATATATTTTATGTGTATATACGACAGAACGACCCAAGCCCAACCCCTCTATCCTATTGGAAGGGATGGATTGTAGATAGAATAATTTGATCCCAAAAAGTCAGCAGAATTTTTCCTGATAATGACGAAAATATGTGATTTCCTTCCAACGGTAAAAACAGAAAATGAAGATATTTTTTAAAACTTTGTTTAAGCTTTTTTTTATTTCACAAAGAACCTTTTTATTCTGTATAAGCGTTTCATTTTATTGAATAGAAACAAAGTGAATTTAATAAACTTCATTCGCAAAACACTTCTTTCTCGGAGAAACCTAATTCTACATCATCCTTTTTTGGCAAATCATGAGCCAATTCTAATCCCATCACAAAAAAAATCTCGACTTTATTTATACGAAGTTAAAGTATATATATATATATATATATATATATATATATATATATATATATATATATATATATATATATATATATATATAGAAAGTATATTCTATTGGAAGTATATACTTATACTATATGGAAGTATATCCTATTGGAATATATATATATATATATATATATATATTTTATCGATGTTTCTTATTAATTATTTAATTATTTCTAATGCTTGGCCTTCGATTACAATAATTTTTGGAATATAAATTTGTATAATTTTTTTTTAACGTTTCAGAGATACTATGTTCCACTCTTCAGGGCCTAAATATAACAATAATAAATTAGCCAATTAGACTCTGAATTTCTCGCAATACACATTGCATTATTTTGCTCAATTCTATTTAACTTGTGAATTTAATTAAAATTTAGCAAAAATTCCTTGCATTCCTAATGTGTCCCAGTATCGTTAGGTGCGTCAAACTATGCAATATTATAATAAAACATGGTCAATAACTGAATATAGTGTGGGCTAAAAAGTTAAATATTTTTTAGGGTAGGAAGGTCAGTAATAAAATTACTTTTATATAATTTGATCTCAAATAAGAATCGTATCCCTGATTATTTTAAAAAATGTCATAAATGTATTACTACTTATTGCAAAATAATAATACTTAATTGAAATATTTTTCTCTTGCCAATTTATTTATGGGTACTGCTACGTTCCTATGATGTTATAGAGCTTAAACCCTTCCTTGATGTACTTTCTATATAACGCAAAAAGAATCTTTTAAATCGGACAGGTAGTTACTAGAGTTAGCGCGTTCATACCAACCAATTTTTTAGCTCTATATAATAGTATAGTTTATTCTTAATAACGTTTCTGTTTGACAAAGAAACTATAACATTATTACAGTTATTTTTTTTATTTTGTACCACATCTGCCATTATTCATTTTTATCAACATTTATGTATTATTTTTTTATCTTTTTTTTCATTTCATTTTTGCTATTTCCTATCAATATTGTAGCCCTGATGAAGGCCTACGTGGTTGGGCCGAACGTCGTCTATCAGAATAAATAAGACAAATACCCATTGTTTTGTTTTTATATTGATCAATTATCCACTGATATCAGACCAAAATATAACAAGTATAAATAATTAACAAACAAGCACCCATCACTTGATAATTTTATATGAACAAATGAGGCGGTATCCTTTGCTCATAGCCTTTTGTTTCTCAGCAATAGTGTCTGTTTCACACTTGGCCGTTGAAGATCGAAGAGCCATCATTTCCGAGGCTAACAACCGAGAAAGGTAGAAGAATGGAGAAAAAGTACGAAACAGCGATGAAGCGAGAAGGCAGTATTGAGGGTTCACGTCGACCACGTAGCTTCATCAGCCGGATAACGACTCCTTCGGGAATAAGACAAAAATAATACTTTCTAACCATTAATAGCAGCAATTGCACATTCCTCCTTGGAAATGCCTTCCCACAGTGTCCGGTCTTCTTTGACCGCTGCGGATATAATTGTATTTTTCTTCTTTCTTTTTTTTCTAATAACTTTTCGGAATAGATAATGAATTTGAATTTTGTTGAGGTTTAAAAGAGATTGGTAATGCTAAAAAATAATTAAATCGTATTTAAGATTTTTTAATATAAATAACTAAATTATTATTTCCCTTTGTGTACTTCCATAATTGGTTACCTCCGATCCTTGAAATAAGCCTCAACAATGTATAAATAAAGTCCTTTCATTGATATACCGTTTCATTCATGGTTTATAAATATTACGAAATTAGTATGTAATTGGATTCCAAAAACAAAGCCTTAATTCGCTCAAATATCAGTTAACAATTAATCAGTCAATATTTCGCCAATTCAAGGCATCATCAGGACAGATAAATTGCATAAATGCAAACCAAATACAACACATCTCACATCAGCTGTATTAAAGAGACCCATCAACTAGAGAATCCAAGATATCTCAACCTCTGTTGAGTTTTTGATTTTTTTTATCAGTAACCTAATATTTACAAGTAAATAAATATGATTTACTTAAAATAAATATGCTAAACTACGTCTTCTATCCGAAAACGGATCATGGCTGTTCACAATAAGGGTTGAATTACGCGTGAACTATATCCGCATCGCGATGAATGAAACGGGCGTCTGAAGTTTTTCAGGACGGATAACGAACGAACCAATAAAAAGATAATCAGCGCATAACCGACAGGCAAGCGTCCTAAGGATTCATTAGGGAGACCTTGATGGGATCATTGTTTGTGGTAGGTTCGGTCAGTTTCGTACGCAGAATTCTTTTTCGGGGGATATAATTTTTTTACTATGGGGGATTTAAATAAGAAGAAGGGATTTAATAAGAATTTTCATGGTCGGACTCTCCCAAATCACTATGCCTGTAATCGCTAAATTGGGCGTAAGTTTTAAGGATAAGAATGAGAATTGGATCAAAAAGAATTACTCAAAATACAAAACTTATGTTGTTGGGTATGAAAATTACATGTTTTCAAAAATTTGGTAGGGAAAAGATCTACCTTAGTCCTCCCCCTGCGTACGCCACTGGATCCGCATAATATGATACTAATTATATATAAATATTCGGACTCATAGTTCCTGAAATTAGCGCGGTCATACAAACAAACTATTTAGCTTTATATAATAATATAGATCGATAGATAGATGAAGCTGTCAAGACATGAAACGTACGCAAGTTGGAGTCTTTTTCTTTTAGCAATTTATTTATGGGTACTGTTCCGTTTCAATGGGTCGTAGCATTGTAAAACTTAAAGCCTTCCTCGATAAACGATCTATCCAACGCAAAAACAAGTTTTAAAATCGGACTGGTAATTCCTGAAATTAGAGCGTTCAAACAAATAAACTCTTTTGCTTTATATCATAGTAGAGTTCATACTTAATAATATACTGTTTGACAAAGAAACTGTAGCATTATTACAGTTATTTTATGTCTAGTTTTCACAGTAAATAAATTAGAAAAAAAAAATAAGTAAGTACTTAAAAGAAAAATAATAACAAATAATGTAAATGATAATAATTAGTAACTTCAATTATAAATATCCGAAAGCCACGCATAATAACCTCGTAACCGACTTTTTTGCCGTAATTTATTTATTTTCCCAAAATTTGATGAAAACTTCTTATCTGTATAGCTCTGTGGCTTAAAAATTTGCGGAAGTCGATATTAAAATTATTTCGAGAATTTCCTTCTGGAACTTTTAAGGCACAGAGCTATCCAGATCTAGGAATCTAGATTTCCATATGAGCCACAGAATTCCAAAACCAGCCAAGTCCATTTTTGGAGATTTTGTTATCAATGCACAGCTGATATTTTTTTTTGTCACTGCCACTTAGATACCTGTCGATAGATAATAATTTAAAAAAATCAAGAAAAAATAATTTACATGCTTCTAGCACCTATATACTTTTTGGATTTAGCTGATTTTGGAAGACTATTAAAAAATATGTATGTAATTTTGTAATGTTTAACCGCATATATTTATTATAATTAATTTTTTCATTGTATTTCGAGGAAGGTAACTATCAACAGCACAATAAATCAATAAACAAAAAAATAGATTTTTTTTTCATTTAAAACATGATAGAAAAGTTTTTTAATGGTCGTAGTAGACATTAAAAGTTTGTATGGTAAAATTTATAAACACTGAATAACCTCACGCAGCTGGGAAGTCTTGCTGCACCTGTTCTAGCAGAGTGCTTCGTATATGTATAGAACCATTTTCTATGTGATTTAACTGCTTTTGGAAGCAATCCTTTAACCACACGATAATATAATGCAGAAACTGTTTAAAAAAAATAATCGGAAAATTGACTTGCTGGATTTATAATTCTACGCCTTATATATGAGCATTCGATGAAGGTACTGTGACACACCCCCTAAGAAAGTGTATCCCTTTCTCCTTCTATAACCGGTCGTCCTAGTAGTGTCTGATGGCCCCGTTACCACACAGGCAGGTACACCCAACCCAGCCTGCCTGGCATTCCTTTCGTCTGTTGTAACAGCTCAGTTTGTATATGGCATCTAGCTACAAAACATAATGACAACCATTAAGTTGAGGATTAGTTGGAAATTGACGTATATTTAGAAAAATATCCAAGCTTTGTCACTATAAGTGCAGACTTAACTCTGTTTAAATAATCATCTACAAGAAGTCCTGTAAATTAATTTCAATCAATAATCATTTCCAATGCTTTTCAAATATGAAGTTTTCTATAATCAACTCTATATATAAATATATAATCAACTCTATATATAATCAACTCGATATGAAACTTTATTTTCCTCTCCTAGCTAAAAGTGATAGTTGAAGTTAGCGCGAAAATTGACAAGGTCATTTGAATGAGGATCCTAAAGAAAAAACACTTATCAACGAATTACCTCGGATATTAACATTTATTTGGAAAAAAGTAGTTATGATTCTATGCATTATAATACTCTGACATATAAAAGGGACAAAAAATCATGTAGTAATTTAAAAACAAAAGAATGAATGAGAAAATATTAAGCCTTCAAAATAAAACTAACAAAATTAACAAATGAGAGATAAAAATAGATCATTTATGACTCTTTCCTTGATAAATAATATTAATAATAAAATCATATTTTGCCGTTGTTGCGACACCGATAGGTTAGGGACAGGATGGGCCGGCGTGTTCTTTAAGAAAACCTCTTATAGGCTGATGCTGCGAGATTGTTGAGGCAGCAGAAACTTTTGGAATAATAGTCGTTAGAGTATTATAATATTACACTATAATATTAATATTATAAAAAATAAATTTAATATTATTATATTTTCACGAAAAATAAACTCATTTAAACTTTATTTTTTCTTTTATTCTTCATTAATTACTTTAGGCAATGTTTCGCGCCCATTTTCAAGTCTCATCTATCTCTTCCACAAACATCCACAAAACCCAAACACTATTATTTAATAAAGTTTTAATAGCCTAAAGACACTGTTATAACATTATTAATTTGAATGGAATCTGTAAAATTTATTTAAAGGATTACTAATAAAGGGCATAAATATATATATATATATATATATATATATATATATATATATATATATATATATATATATTTATTGCGATAAAGGGCAGCTAAGGACCACGTGTATTGATATCACTTCATGGCTTTCATCTTTCTTTCAGCACACACTTTCTTCATCTTTTCCTACATTTCCTTTCTACGTTCCTCTGCCTACCTTCCTTCCCTTCTTATCATCCTCTCCACCTCAAGGACCTTCTTTCCAGATAGATATCATCCTTCTAAATTTCTCTCTGTTCTGGTAAGTCCTCTTCCCTGATCCACAATTCTGCTCGGGGTATCCTTTGATGTTTTTAAGTTTCATCACCCTGTCAATGATCTGCTTGTTCACTCTATCCTTGTCTAGCCTCTTCGTGCCAATATATACATTGTGTTTTAATAGTTACCCACTACAAATTTTACTAATTCCATTCGAATTAATATATTATTTATATTGTAATGACCATGCCTTTGAGGATCATTCGATGAAAATTTTTAAAAGAAAATAAATGTTAAACCAAAAAAAAAAATAACTTAAAAGAGTGTGTGTGTATTTGGAATGTTTTTTGAAAAGTTATGTTCACAGATGAATTTTTTAAAAATTGAAAATTGAAATTCAATTTATTTTTTAGGTATCAGAAATTAAAAAAAAAAAAACTTCATTTCATTTAACATTTGCCAGATAATTTGTTTTTCTTTTGTAAATTAAATCAAAGAATATTAATCTTGAGTAATATAAATTTTAATGCATTTATTAACTGAAATAAGCTCATTTTTCTTGATAAAAAAAAAATTAAAAGTGATGGGTAATTTACTAGATAGATTTAAAATTATTACTTATTGTTGGGATCAGTAGATATTTGAAATAAAACCAAAACATAAGTTCTGACAGGCGACGTAAGAGCTTTAACAGGCTCTGCGTTCCTGTGACAGATAAGCTGGTTCAAATTGCTCTATCCCTGAAGATGTTCCAAATGGTTCGGTCAAAGCGTCTGGTTTTAAAATTAAATAATTATTGTTTTGTTTTTATTTTGACCATTTTCTGATTCCCAAAAATAAATAATCATTTTAAAAGAAAATTGATATTACATCATATCAAGGATCATATATTTTGAAGAAAAGGTCAACTTTGGCAGGACGTAACATGTTAAGGGTGAAGCTTTGCCTTCGAGCAACTATGAGTTCATCTCCTGACCGGCCTACCTCCAACCGTAGAAAGGAAAACCGCATATCTAAATTCAACGACCAAATCCTGCTTTCTCTAACTTTCCAAAGGCAATTTTTCCATAATTAAAACCGGTAGCTATTATGTTTTCTCTGTCAAATTATCGGTACTTTGCGCAACACGATAGTTGATAATTATTAAACATATTTTATAATTATAGAGGCAGAGCTAAGAAAAACAATTTCTAAAATCAAGCAATTTTTTTTTTAACTGGGATATAGTTACATTTTATTATGCTATTTGAAAGAGCTAGTTTTGATATACAAATTAAGTAAATTTAGGATTATTAGTTGTTGCAATTCGACCAGAAAAATAATATTATTTCAGTTTTGTGATTTATTTTTACAGTTAAATTCAGCAGAAAGCATTATTTTGTTTTGTTTTTATTCTTATTTTCATCGTTTTGGAAAGTCCCGAAGAACATTTCATAGATTCATTTTTGAAATTAACTTCCAAATAATATGTTTATTATACAAATAATATGTTGTTTTGTTTTTGTTTATTTAATTTAATTATTCGTAACGGCCAATGTTTTTTTTGTTTTTTTTAATTTGGATTTTAATGCCCTTACTAACTCCGATGGAGAATCACCCAAAAAAGTGACACCCTCTTGTCAGTGGTCTCTGAAATGCATAAAAGCATTGGAAGCTGCACTCAAGGAAAAGTTGTCCCGATTGCAATACTTTCCCTATATGGGAATTGGAAAATGTGTAAAAAGCTCAATGCGCTGTATCCTCGCTAATAATGGCACAATATGGATGATTTTTTTTTTTTTTTTTATTGTAGGAAATTTAATTACCTATCAAATGATCATTTATATAATCAACGAAAAATTAATAATTTCTAGTTACTTGCAAATATAATATTCTTTTCATTATTACATTTTTTCCTCCGTTTTCTAGGGGTTGTACTATATGTATGGATAGTTGCAGAGCTATAAGCACAAGACTTTATGTAAGTTTTATTAAAAGCGTTTAGATGCTACAGTCCTTAGAAAACGTGTTTTAATAATGGTCATGATACCAATGCCATTTTGCCAGAAACGGCCGAAATTTGGAAGATGTAATTTTTAAAACCCATTGGAATAATATTTTTAACGTTCTTTTTACAAATTAATTCAATATTTTTCTAGAGTCATTGGTTTTTTTTTTTGCATCTCTTCGAAGTGTGTTATTTCTACCTGATCCTATACTTCTAGAATCCCATTTACAATGCTCTTGTCAAGTTACCAACGTTTATAGCTACCATGTTCTTGTTCATTACAGTCTATTGTATACTTTAACAACACTCAAATCCAAGAAAGGAATTCTCCCAGGAAATTCAGAGAAGTACTTTCCTGTAATTATTCGCTAGCTCCTCAGCTCTCCGAGTTCATCTCCTCTCCTATCGGTAGTTTTAGGTCCATATAGTTTAGAGGAGGACATTCCATATTATTAATTGTGATATAGAAACTTAGTTTGCAAGAAGTTTAGTTGTAATAATTTTTTGTAATTAATTTAAGGTAATAATAATAATAATAAATGTAATATATGTTAAAAATTTTCTTTGATGATAAAGATTAATCTTTAAACCAGTACTGTTATGAGTTCGTTAATTTGTATTAAAAATAAATAAAATTGTACCACTACAATCCGTTAAGGGTTTTGGGTTCAATGCTTGGTACGGTCCGTACTCTTTCTAAGCCAACGATTGTACGAGGTGATTTGGCGGAGATCACGCTCAACCGCCAAGGTTTTACTCGCTTTGTAGAGACTGGGTGACCCCAGGAGGGTCTCCCGATCCCGCAAGGTAGATCCACGGGTTAATTTGCATCATTGGGTCTTAAAATCACAAAATCGCATTAATCCAGATTAGCGATAGGATATTCCAAAGTTCAACGCAGATTAACTAATAGTGTTATCATTTTTATGTGATAATAAATCCTAAATATGTGGTTATTATTTCAGGAATATTTATAAAGAATGTAAATATGTAAAAAAATATTTATTTAAAAATATATTATAAATGCTCCAACCATCATGTAAAATATTTAGATTAAAAAAACGTATTATCAACAAGGAACAAAATTGGTAAAATTATAAGAGAAAAAATTAGGTAGCAAAGAAAATTATACTAAAGAAAAACAGCAAAAATATTCAAATTACTCAGGTACTTTAGTTAAATTGGCAAAGATTAGGTGTATTTTTAGATTTTCGAAGGGAAATTTCCGTCGGTACATATATCATTTAGCCGGTACAAAATAATTATGAGGGGCGTAATTGCTTTGTTCCGGCTATATGATCTGACTGTACGAAAGATAATTTTATGTGTGGCTCAACACAAACAAAAAAATATAAATGTAAGAAGTCAAGTTTTTAACTTGGAGAACTTAAACTGAATATTGTAGGTGATAAGCAAACTTTTCAAGAGAATAAAAACCAAGCGAAAATTTGAACTAAAACTGAACATCGGACACAAGTACTCAAGTGCAATAACATATATGGCAAGAGTTCAAGCGCTTTTGTTGGATGTGGATGGAGAACGCAACCTTTCTGGAATAATTGTTTGGCTAACCCATCCCCACCCACAAGCTACCTCCTCCAATTGGTGCAAAAGTAATTTTTTACCTCCAAATTATCCAGAATCTTTATAAAAATACTTTATTGAAGGCCTACTATACAAAAAAAAAATCAGCCGAAATTTCCAAATTATTTATGAAAATATGTAATTTAGGGTCAAATATGTGAAAACGGTAAAATATGTAAAATTAAAAGTGCTCTATTTTACTTCAAATTTCTTGAAACTCATTTGGTCGAGGAGAATCGTAACAATTTTTCTTTGGTAAAAATATACTATAGTAATATAATATAAATAATAATAATAATAATAATAATAATAATAATAATATAAATAATAATAATAATAATAATAATAATAATAATAATAATATAATATAATATAATACGTAAAAATCTTAACCCTGCTAATTAAATAATTATCAATTAAAACCTGACAGCGTTAGCTCTACGATCTTTCTAATTAATTCAGTCAATCACCCAATTCTGGAAGTTATATAAGCCTTGTAATCCATGCGTCGTTACCGGAAAGATATTCATCTAGTTAGCATAATAATTGGAGGATATCCAGTGCAACCTCTTGGTAATCTCTACTTGCCAAGTGGAACATCTACCGCGTTCTTCTAGCTCGCATTTTGTTATTATCGAGCCTAGTAATCCGTATTAATCCCTTGTATAATATTTTTTTATTTAATTATATACAGATTGTGATATAATAAAAAGTGAGCGGAATCCTTGGAAATCATATGCGTGGAATACTTTTGAAAAATCGTACAGGATACATGTTACACTCCGCAATAGTTTTTAACATTCGCTTAAGCGCAATCCCATCTTCTCAGAGAGAAGGAAGGAAAGTAGGAGCACGCACGTAACCAACATCAAGTACTCTATGATTGTAGTAATGACGAAACGTGTGACTTCATAACGACTACAGCCCATAATAACAGCTACAGCGCAGATAGGTTTTGGTAGGCTATGTGTTTGATTACTTATCAGGGATTGGTAGGTATTTTGTCAGAAAGGCAGGTTTATTCTAGTGTATAAAAATAAGGAACTAAATGTTTAAAGAAACCTGATCTAAACTAAGGGCCGGGTTTAGTAATAGATCTGGTATCCCTCTTCTTCAGCGTTTACTAAGTATATCTTACATATAATAAAATAAACTATTCATAATCAATTGAACACTTCGATATGTATATATATACATGCGTTCTCCACATATATATTTCTTAATTACTTATTTATATTAAAGAAACAAGTTTTAACGAACTTAAAGTTCATCTAATTAGCGATTAATAAATTATTTACCACTTCTATAATTGAAAACTAGTTTCTAATGTTATACATTCATCTTCAGTTCTAAAAACACACAAAAATTCAAAAATAAGCAATTCAAAACACTGTTTGGAATTTGTATGTTTTATAATACAATATTTATTTGTAATATTTTATAATACTAATTTCTACAAAACTGTATTTTTAATTGCTTATTTTTGAATTTTTGTGTGTTTTTAGAACTGAAGATGAATGTATAACATTCGAAACTAGTTTTCAATTATAGAAGTGGCAAATAATTTATCAATCCCTCATTAGATTGATCCTACTATACCATCATGCGGATGTCAACTGATTAAAGTTCATCGATAGTTTTAGATCGCTATTATTTATAACATCATCAACCATCGACGTTTTGCTCCTTCAAATGTTTTTTCGACATATACATATATATTTTGACATATAAATATTAAAGAAAATAATATTCGATGCATATAAAAATAATAAAAAAACTCTTTATTTATTCCGAGACAAGAACCTTTAGGATAAAAATTACAGGCAGTGATAACTAGGCTTCATAGCCTTAGAGTAGATGAAATAGGAAAGCATGAGTTAACAGATAATAAAAAAAAAATTAAAACAAAATAAAACAAAGAAAAGTCAATAAATAAGTACAAATGAAAATTATAACAAGTCATAATGCAGTAACTTCTAGCATAAGAAATAGGCATTGATGGTCTGAGTGTTTACGTCTTAAAATGAAAAACACACGTACTTCTAATATTAATAAGACTATTAATTATGGTAATTAAGAAAGAATTATTTAAATGGTACAAAATCTATAGCACATACTTCTAAATCTTGATTGAAATGAAAGAAACTCTATTTACAATTATTTTGATACTGGATGGAAAGGAAGTGATTTAATAAGCGGGATTCGGGGAGCGACAAATGGAAGGAAGAATCGAATTTCATAAGGATGAATATTGGATAAGAAAAGATCTGTTGAAAGCTGCTGATGGGTGGGCTGCTGTATACAAATCTGAATAATCAGAAGAGGTAAGGCGAGAATGAGCACAGGATTTGATTGGATATTGGGTGGAGGAAGGATACCAGGATGTACTTCATTTATCGTAACCTTTATTAAAAATTCTGAAAAACAAACAAAACCATTTTATTTTTTATACATGTTTTGGAACGTGACCTTCAACTCCTCTATCATGTTGTAGCAACAGGTCTATCAAAAATTGTCGAAACTAATCAATTAAATAAAAACAAGTTCAGTCTGACTTGATAGAAAAAAAAAATCTCTCAAATTAGGTTTATTTCTGTAAATAATTGATAGAAATAATTTTTTTTTACCGTTATCAGCCGTGGATCGGCCCACTGGGGTCGGGAGACCTGTTGAATGTTGACTTCGGAACAGTACACTCCTTACAATTTACTGAGCCTAAGACACCCATGGGTTTTAGTGGTACAGGTTTTATGATATACAAATTTGTTACAAACCATATATAAAAAGTTTCTAAATTAATTTTATATGAAATACAAAAAAAAAAACTACATTGATTCAGAAATGTGTTTATGAACGAATCGATGTTTGATTTTCGGTGTTTTAATTTATTTTTGTCACTTTTGTATTTTATTATAATTAACTTTTACTGATCCCCAGTTATGCAATTAGATAAATTATTTTTAGTAATAAATAACTTAGTATATACTTCTATTGAAGTATGATTTTTTGATTCTTCAATTCTTAAAAACTATTATATAAGAGCTGCTACCTGATCTAACCTTAGCATGTAAATGATGCGTTAGCAGCACGTCACTTTCTCTGTGCTGGTACAAGTGAAGGTAGTCCTCTTAGCTGTGTTACCTGAGCGCCTTTCGATCTCGATTTCTTGTAGAACTCCGATCTGCTGGTGTAGCATTCTGCCTATAACGTCCCGTGTCATCTATGGAGCCTTTGATGTTAGAAAGTTGATTATACAATATGTTACCGCACCAATACTAGTGCAATCCTAAGCTCGGCTTAAAGATAGGTTCCAAGGTGGTGATCCAAACTGTATGTCATTCTGAAAGATTACGTCATCCTCCATCATAACCTGCATTCATTTTTGTCAAGCCGATAGAAAAAAATACTCTAAGAACATTGCTGAGAGCACTTACGGGCATTTTTCTGTAGTACAGAGCGTTGGCCCTCTGGTTGGAAATAATTCCTTCTTAATAATAATTCTAGTCGTCTCCTGATATAACAAATCTGACAACTCTGCGCCTATTATATATGGGTGGATTTCATCGAAAATAATAATTTGCTTGAACATAGCTATACATCATGCCAATGATGTATTTAAAATAATCTAAAGCTAAAACTTCCGTTGGTAATTTTTTTTGTAGTTACTATTCTACTAAATTATTATACTTGTTATAAATGGCATTCAATAAAGAAATTTCCATTTTCTTTCTTTAAGCTCTTATTAAGTTTATAAATTAACAGTAAGGTAATATGGGGTAAATGTGCACTAGATTTTACAAAGTTCTATTTTAAATTACCTACTGTAACATCTTTATTTTTGAAGCTAGATTTTTCCTCTGTTTTTAAAAATGTTCCTTAGGCGATTATGTTTAAAAAATACATTCTGATCCACGTTTCAATCACGTCTATTTTTATGAGATTGATAATTCAACTTTGTAGTTACTAGTACGTGCTTCGGAGGATTATTATACTGATATGACCATCTAAAAAAGTTAAAACTTGTTTGAGATTCACATTTTACAAACTTCAGTCAGTTACGAAAGTGGGATGTAGAACATAATTGAATAAATGTATAAAAAAAAATTATATCAACGCGCTAGTCCGCTGTCACTTCGGCAAATATGTCAGTAGAACTAAGTGTACATACAACACAGCACTTGTCCCACAACAGAGAACTGCACTTACCCCATCTATCATGTTCTACAGGGACAACTGCGGACTAGTCCAAACTGTGTACATATGTATATTTGTATATTATATTATTTTCCGATTAAATTTAAAAAAACAGACCTGGTGGTTGATAAACACCTATATATTCACAGCTATATAGTTGCAGATGGGAATAAATTTAAGATTGGGCTATTGTAGATATTCAATTAACACGTTATAATTCGCCTCTTGTGGCTGCCTTGTGATGTATCAGTGTTTAAACTTCATGCTCCGTAAAGAGCAGTTCTTCCCAGTTCATGGTTTGGATTTAACGAAACGGTTACGTACTTACCCAATATTGTCATAATGTTTAGTCCTGAAGATGCCTAAGTTTTTTATAAAATATGATAAGAGAGACTTGAGGCTTTGAATTTGAAACCATCCAAAAGTAACCTACTTATGGATTTAGTTTCTGATTCGAGTTTTATGTAATATATTCATTAATATCTCCTAAATTTATAAATATCTAACAGTAACCTTAATATGTGTTGATTTAGTCATCATATCCAATTGATAGGTAATTATTGGCTGGCTGATTAATAACGAAACCATAAGGTACTGCTTCTGTTATGTCAAGGCGAATGGTGCAATGACCACATTCCACGAACACCCTGACCACCTTTCATTTCGGGTTTAATTTCATCCTTTTTTTTTATCCGCCACTTTCTCCCGAAGTTTTTTTTTTCAAGTAATCTGACCGTTATACCATTACCTTTGATATTTAAAAAGGTTATGATATTAATCTGTTTTCTGTTATATCCAAAGTTATGTGTTTAAAAAAAAAGATCTTTTTTTTTCTATTGACCCTTTTCTATCAACATAGAGCCAGAAAAAGGATTTTTGCCGATTGAGCCTGCTTAATTTTGCCACCCCTTCTGTCACCCCTTCCCAATAAAAGTCAACAGTTTTGTAGCTGTATTTTAGTTGCTATATTTTAAATATTTTTTTTAGACTATGGTGCAATGATTCCGAAACACTTTATATTTTTCCTCTATCTTCATAAACGGCCGAGATCTGGGCGTTTAAAGACTCTCTCCATGATTATTTCGAGTTCCAAGGATCATCCCAGGGTGACTTGTGACTTTGATGCCGAATATAAAAGATATCAGTTGAAGTGCGTATGATACTATCCAAGGATCAATCTAATTGGGGCTTGACAAATTATTTGCCACTTCTATAATTTATATAATATCAATATATATATATATATATATATATATATATATATATATATATATATATATATATATTAATATTAATATAATACCGATCTGTATTTTAAATTGCTTATTTTTGAATTTTTTATTGTTTTTAGAACTGAAGATGAATGTATAATTTTTGAAACTAGTTTTGAATAAAATCAAAAGTATAGAAGTGGCAAATAATTTATCAATTCTTAATAATATATTAAATAATCCTCGGACGGCCGAAGGACGGATTCGATTTTTGGATTCTACGTTTCTTGAAACGCAAAACCTAAAACGTAAAAAAAATTTAGGGGACGTTAAAATTCTCTTTTTTCGTGTTCGATTACAGAGATTCATTATTGAAAGTAATAAACCGAAACCAATGAAACAAACAAAAATACAAAAAATGAAACATGTTTCTGTAGGTATCTTATTATAATCTATAATCTTATCATCTCATTATCTTATATCTTATGAGATCTTCCTTCTATCATTTTATTTTATAAAATAATCACTATATTGTTCCATCAACGTTTTGGAGTCCTACAGGAGATAGTGATGTTGAATTACACTCTTCCACCAGGTTTTTCCTTTTCCTAGTGGATGGATCAGGTATTCACTTTATTGAGGCAGGTTGTGGCTCAGGAGAATCCATCCATTACCCCAGTAGATCCACGATTGAAAAAAAAAATTGTTTCTATAAATTGGCTCACTCCTCTTCCTGAGAGTTAGGATCCCAGTGCCTTAAATTTTGAAATATATAACACTTTAATTTCTCAATCGTGGAAGTCTCCCGCCTTTTTGGCATCACAGATTGATCCATAATAGATTCGTCTAATCATCTCGGATGCTTAGAAGGCACTCTTAGCTTTCTAATTCTTTGATCCCTTTCGACTGAGAGTTGGTTATACAAGCATGTCACCTGGATGCTCCCTTTGAACCTGTTCTTCCTTAAGGATCTTGCGTTTCTCTCCGATAGATCACGGTTACCTTATTCTGCAAAGAGGCACTGTTGGAATCTTTAGGTGCCACCTCATAATCTCTTGGTGAAAGTTAACTCTTCATTGCCTTCTTGATTAAACAGTATTTCAATTGTAACAGAGATCTTGCTTGAAGTGTCACTTGAGCGGAGTATTTTATTTGCCTTTAGATTTCTCAGAAAAGTCTTAAAAAAATAAAACTAGCGACGAACGAACATAAGGCTTATCCTAATAATTGTTACGGAGATGGTAACTCACCGCGAACATTGCCTTACAGATGTAGCGATCCATCAACTGGCCATAATAAAAATTAAGGTACTGGCTTAAAGTACCTACCTTAAGCAATAGAATAATGTTAACAGTTGTCAAATCATTCTAGTTTACTAGAACCAGGGCTATAATTAACCAAAGGGGCTCCATGACATTCTAATATAACCTGATTAGACAACAATGTTGTAAAACCTAAAGAAGATTGTATTTGTCTTTCTAAAAAATATTTTCTAAAAAGATTATCAACAGAAATAAACAGCATACTAGTTAAACTTATTATTTAATGTAATATTTGAAAAGTAAAAAAATATATATATTAAACATATACATGGTACTTTTCTTGATTTTTGCTTAGCAAAATCATGAATTACTCTTTCAATGTCTATTTCTTTAAGCACATCACTTTCCATAGGCATCAGTGATAAACTCCTCGATCTATCTTCAAGCATCTTGTTTCTCAGTCCATTCTTTAATTTTGAGAAGGAACGTTCTCCATTGTAATTTCTTACCATCATAAATAAAAATATTCTCATATCAATTTCTATATTTGGAACGTGTCTTCGATTTTGACTGCTCCTGCAAGTTTATATTGTTCTAAAATACTTCAATTGTCTTCATTATCTCCCACCGCTCGAATAACCGCTTAAAATGAAGACATTTCATCTTTAGCTCTTCTGCGTTAATATGGTTGAAGTTAGAGGACTCAATGAGTTAGAGAAGGTGAAGGGGGAGAGGGATAGGCTATGGATTGCGGGCCCCAATTAGGCCTCATTGAAATTTATGAGATCAAATTTGTACTTTGTGGTCTAAAACATTAGAATCCTATCGAAAATATCTGTAAAGAACTAATAGTTTTTTTACTGGTTTTTACTGGAGAATCTTCTTTTAAAAGCCTAACTACTAATTTTTTGTTTCTTTCATTTATTAAATAAACATTTTATTGTAAAATATTATATTATAATATTATAATATTATATTAGATTATATTATAAAATATAATCTACACTTGTGGACAATAAATAATTTCGCTAAAAATAAATATACAAAGAAAAATACACTGAAGTAAAGACTGAAGAAGTAAAAAAAAAATTAATAAATAGATAAAATAATTATCTAAATAAAATTAACGAATAGATGCTATTAAATATTATATTTTGTAGTTCCGCTACTATGTCTCGTAAATTATACTTTACTTATTATACTATTACTTATATTATACTCGTAACTTATACAATAGATATGAGTTATGCTAAGAAATGATCATGAAAATAATTGATAGATAGATAGATAGATAGATAGAAGAAGAACTTTATTCCGGGACTAGGTCCCTTAAGAATAGAACAAATAAAACAGAAACAACATCTGGCCATAAGATTACAAAATAAAGATCAATTAATGTTTACAACATTTTCAAGCATTAAAGGAGAAAATTATCTAATCTAGAAATTAGATATTAAAATCCTAGGAAAGTTGCCTATCTAAATTGTAGTCTTTTCCTATATTTAAAAAAGATTCATTCTTTTTAATGGTTCAATTGAATAATTTATGCGGATTAATAAAACTTATCAGTTATTACATATTGTTTATTAACAATTTTATTTTATTTTAAACAATCCCATACTATGAATGGTCCAAAAATATTAAGAGAAAGATCGGTGTAAGTGAAAGAGGTGTTTTTTTTTAATAATTGAAAAAAGTGAAGGATATCTTTGGAAAAGGAAAGTTACCATTTGAAAATTGACTATTTGACTGTACTAGTCAAATAATATCTGGAGTTTTTTTTTATTCGGAAGAAACATTTTTATACGAAAGCTTTCCAATGTTAAACAAGTATTCCACATGTGCTGTACATATTAATTTTTTTTTAATTCTGACAGTTGAATGTTAGCATTTTAATTATATAAATGAATATAAATGTTTGAAAATGGCCGAAACGTCACCAATATATATGATGTATATTGTAAATAAAATTTTTATGGGATTTTGTTAATAAAATTGTTCTTACGATTAATAAAGGTCTTTTTTTTAGTATATGATTAACTAATTATTAAAAATATTATAAAGTCCAAATTTTTATTTTTTAAAACATAAACAATATAATAAAAGATGTAAATCATGAAAATCTTTAATTTATTGTCAGATTTACCAGATTGGTTATTGCTTTTATACGAGTTGTAAAAATAATATCTGTGAAATTAAATAATTTGATTGCAAAAGCTTTTGGTGACAGTACGCACTTTACGTTGCAACGCCAACCTCAACTGCAATAGTGTGTGGTTTGTAGTAACCCATATCTTTATATGCGTTTCCATCTTGGTGACATATCCCAGTATCAGAATACTCTCTCCCTTCCCTGCACTATACATGTAATTTATTGACATTATCTGGTTGAATATAATATAATATATAATAATCCAAAATGATAGAAACACAATTCAAAATTTCAAACATCAGGCCTAAACAGTAAACACAATAGGTCATCTACCAGCAACATGTGTTAGAAGAAGCAGTAGAGGGAGGCTTCTATGCAAAACTTAACCTTCGTTAAGCCTAATGTTCGTTCAAACAAAAACATATTTTTTTTTAGTTTTTCCCCTTTGCTTCTGGATGTTGGAGAAAATATAATTGGCCTTTAATAATCTTCCAGCGTTACCTCACGAACAACTCGTCCGTGCCTCAAATGTCAACAAGAGAATCTTTTCTCCTTTAATGCGCCATCAATTTATTCAACGATTCTAATGACTGACGTTTCGGATAAGTTCGGAATGGGAGTTCCGTTAGTTTTAAATCACCCCGGCTGCTTTCACTGCGGGTTATTCGGCTTCCTTCTTCCGGGCAGGACTTGTCCTGGAGGTCCTTACGTCGGCTGGAGTCACCTCTGCCCTTCCGGAGCCGCATACCTTCCGGATCAGTTATCAGGTTGAGCTAGAGCGCCTATCAAAGCTGAAGGTTGTTCCTAATGGTATTGTTTTACCACATTAAAATTGAAAATAGAAATACTAAGAAAGTTGCTAAAAGCATTTATTTATTTGATAATACGTACAACATTCAGCTAAAATTTAAGAAAACAGTACAAAAATGTACTGTCCATTCCACCATAATAAATCATAGTATTATATTTAATTTGATTCGAACCCTTAAAATGAGCAGTTCATCAGTCGTTCTCGAGTTTCTAGTGAACTTATTTACGTAGAAAGTTACTCCTCGATTTAACTTGACACTTTAGAAGTATCGTTACGCTTTATTCGTCTTCAAATCATGTGATCGCCGAAATCACTGTACGTGACTCATTAATGCGAATCATCTCGACACAACACAAAGCAAAATATTTGGCGTGTCCACTTGCACGAATTTCCTTACCGCTTAGGGTTTAAAGTCCAATACAGGCATTGTTTACTGTATATTTTGCTAATATTGGTCCGACAAGGATTTTGTTTTTTATTTATTAAGTTTAGCTTTGTGAACCATTTAATTATTTTTCAAATGAGCATTTGAAACTATCCAAGAGATGAATAATTTTGAAGTCATTCGAAAAAATAAAAAATAGTTAACGGATTTCCAAAGGGACATGCACAGAATACTTATTAAACGTGGTTACAAAGTTCAATACGCTGTATCTTTGCTAATAATATTCCGATTTCTATTATTATTTTTTTTTAGGTAATTTAATTGCCTTTCAAATGGTTGTGGTGTGATCTTACAATAAAGCGTAAATAAAGTTTTCTTTTCTTCCTAACTTTTTTCCTGTCTTTTGGAGCATGTACTATAAATAAAAATTAAAAGGGCTTTAAGGAGAAGGTTTTAGGCTAGTTTCATTAAAATCGTTAGAGCCGTTTTGGCAGTTGTCTTTAGAAAAACACGTTTTTCGGCTATTGCGCACAGGGTGCCCGATTTGGTTGGTACTCAGACCCGTTCAAAACTGCATATCGAAAAGACCCGATTGCAATACATTCCTTATCTAATAGCGATAAAAAAAAAAGTGAAAAGATATAAAGCATGTAATTTATAGATTTTATGATTGATAAAAATTATTTAAATGGTTATTTTATGTATTAAGTCTTTACTTATGAAAAATTCCAGGAATTTATTTAGGTTAGTAGTTAGTAGTTGGTCAATTGAGCGGTTTATGTTTTTCCGATTTAGGCATCGTCAGGACTAAAATATTACGATTATAAACGATATTGTTTTATATAAGCCTTACGAAATGGACTACTAAAGAATAGTACACCTCACATTTACAGTCAAACTGTAGGGAAGAATAAAGGCGGTAAAATTCAAACAAATAAGAGAGGTTACTTTTATATACCTGATCAGCGATATCGAAAATTGAAATTATAAAATGTAATATCTTATGGTAATATTATTATTACTGCATAATAGTTTATGGAAATATCATAAAGTTCAACCAGAATAAAACAAGTTATAATGAAATATTTTTGTGAATACATATAATTAGTATTTTCGACATCAGACTTTAGGCTTGATTTCAGTTTGCTCGGGTAAATTTGTGATTCCTGCCTGTTAAAAAGACGGTTTAAATCAACAGTGAGTCAAAGCAAAGCATGAAATCTCATTAACTGAAATATGCTACGAGCCTGGGTTACGTCACAAAAGGTTTGTAACTAAGTTTCTCAAGTAATGTGGCTTAACTCCAATGTTGCATACTTTTATTTTTTTATTGAGTTTACCGAACGATACTGTAAGAGTTTTTTTTTTCCAACTTAAGAAGTAAGAAAAAAAAAGTTATTCAGTTTTGTTTGACATGCATAACTAAAAGTTGACGAATAGCTGTATATATTTGGACGTGTTAAACTGGAAAATTGGATAAAAGCACATACTTATCGGTACGGCACTATATGCATAACCTAATATTATGTTATGTAACATGTTTTAAAGAGGCTTATGGTAGAGGCTGGGGTTAGATACAGTGATGTACAACGAAAACAGCACAGCTATTAGTATAATCCATTTATTACATACCAGTACCTCCATTTACAGAATCAGAACCCTTGAACAATTGTTTCAAAACTGAAGGATTAAAATAAATTTCAGATAATAATCCATCGAATTCCTCCTGTATCCTTAAAATTCGAAATCCTTTGTAAACTCCTTTATTATCATGTCAAATAAAATTATCCATGATGACCTTATGTTACAGTTTTTGCACCACATACTTTACTTCATCATAAACTTCATACCCGCACTGACCTTCTACTTTCTACCCTCGTTTCCTAATCGATTCCTGATAATACTCAGATGTGTCTGAAAAGAAGACCTTCGAGACCTCCTGGAACTATTATTAGACTTCTACCAATAAGTAGTTTCTTCGCAAGTATCTATCATGTAATATTAATTAGACAGCATATTTCTAGTTTGTTTTTTTACTTCCTTGTACGAAGTAATCGCGAAAATTTTCGGTTTTCAGATTTCGACGGAAATATCCATTTTGACCATCCCTGAATCCATTGTGGCTAGTTTCGTCGTGGCGCCTGTACGTTCGTTCGTATCTCGTATAACTCAAAAACGGTTGGCCGTAGAAAGTTGAAATTTTGTATTTAGGATTGCTGTAAAATCTAGTTGTGAACCACCCTTTTTGGTCACTGCTTAATCATCGGAAGTGGTACTTTACTTGAAGGTCATAATTGATTTCTATCAAAAATTATATTAAAATACTTTGCAAAACTTCTCAAATTTGGTATTTATAACTTATATATTGATTTAAATAGCATACTAGATTTTGGTCTAAATTGGAAAACCGGAAGCGGTACTTTACTTGAAGGTCATATATGACTTTCATCAAAAATTATATTAAAATATAATGTAAAACATCTCAAATTTGGTAAATAGGACTTTTTTATTGATGTGAATGTATTTACTATATTTTGGTTAAAATTGGTGAGCCGAAAACGGTACTTTACTTGAAGGTCATAATAAGCTTACATCAAAAATTATATTTAAATTAAATACATAAATCATATGTTTCGGTAATAAAGGTTACAAACGCAATTTGGTTTCCAATCCAATTAAACATTTTTATTACTTGTTTTAAGTGTTAAAATTTAGTGTAAAATACTGGTTTTCCTCCCTATTTGTGTATGTGGGTGTCAATAGATGAATGTCGCGACGCCGAGTGTTGTTTTTGAGATACTGCAATCTTCGGAAACTAGTAACCAAATTGAGGATCACTTTTTGAGTCATCGATTTATAGTTTAATAGGCGTACAAGGAAGTCATGTGTTGTCCACATCAGATATTTTCTTACTGTCATAAAACCTCAATTAATTTATTTATTTTTTCATATTTTGTTCTCTTCTTGGGTAATCTACATGTTCGAAACTTTGAACCCTTCTATATTTCATTACTGTGCTTTAATTTACATTCCATAGTTTACTTTTGAATGAGTTTCTTCGATAAATATTTCTCAAATAATAATCTGATGATTCTGTTTAAGGATTTTTTTTTTATATTTATAAAATCAACATTTAAAAACCTCGGCAAAAATTATTTCAAATAAAAACGTACTTATTTATTACTTTGAGATAGTGAATGGGCTGAGAACGATATTTTTTTTTAAATAAATTTAAAAAAATAAGTTCATATTACTATTAAGATAATATTTATAATAAATTGTTGGAAACTGAATAAATTACATTTTAGTGTCTTATCACTGTATCAAAACATATTAATTTCTTAGTGACAACAAAAAAAAATCCAGATTTTTCATCACTTTTATAGAAGCAATACTCAATGATAAAATGTGATTCGTGGTATTTTTATGTAAATTTGTCCCCAAAAGGCACAATTTGGCTTTTTGTTAATCTAACGTATTAAAATATAATCTTGTTAAAGTTCTACAATTTTGATTATAAATAAATTGACATTCGAGATTTGGATTTCCTTTATACCGTACTTTCCTGTATACGTAATATTTATAGATTTGATCTGATTTTAATAGGTGATTTTTATCCAATCCTAAGTAATGTCAAACTTTTATTAAATACATAAATGGTCACTGATATTTGAATAGAATACTTTCAATACCATTATTAATTTTCAATACTTTCTCTACAAATATTTTCAATACATTCATGTTTATCATTTAGCTGTGAAACGTAGTTTTCTCTTACGTGCTTACAGAAAGAGACATGCTAACAGTTTTGTTTACCCTCTCAGTTTTAAGAAAGCTCTCTGACCTTGTTTTGAGATTTTAAGTTATATATGATAAAATTTATCGATTTAGATTATGAGATAAACGATATGAAAGTGCTCTTAGAATTTAGAATACCTCTTTTAGTAGTATGTTTACAGTTGGACATTAGTGACACAATGGTTTATAGTTTGTAAATGGCCAACAAATTGTAAAATAATGCCGAAACGTAACAAAAAATATATAATAGCATGACCATGAAAATGAATTTTTATTAATAAATATATGTGGGGTTAAGTCTTTTATCTCTTAATCTAAATTAATTTATTTTACAAAATAAATTCGAATCCCATTAGGTCATGAACAAGTAGTGTTATTGATCATAAATTGATAACGTTAAAATTGGTTTATATAGTTCAGCCTAATTTCTGAATGTCCCAAGTATTGTGTGGTTAAGTAGTTCTGAAATAGTTGATGTGCATTAAGTAAAAAAATACCTTCGAAGAACTGGCTCATTACAAAACTTTTCAGGCTCTGAAAGAGAAACAAACAAATTTTTAGTTTTAATCCTTGTAATTAATTACCTTATAGAAAAAAGTAATTATGTTTATTTCTGTGGATTAGATGTCTATTTTAAATTCAGCTCATGCTGGTAACATTTTAAAGAAAGTTGCAAGCGATTTGTGTAAGATTTATGAAATGGTGGTCTTCAATTCCATGCGATTTCATGGTATTATAAAAAACGATACGACGCTACAACGTGTCGTTGTTCGGGAAAATGGAGGGGAGAAGACTTGTTTATTCTTTCCTGGGATAAGCGACTGGACGAATTTGGTTCAAAATATTTAGGAAGAGTTGAAATGAGGCTCGAAAGTAAGTCTAAAGTGCCCCGATGATTGAATCGGAAGGGGCATCGAATTGTTGGCTCAGAGAGAGATTCATGTGACAAAAAAAAACAGCCTATATTTTAAATAGTAGGCCTTTGTTTTCGCTTTAGTTCCTACTTTCCTTATTAAAATTATTGTATTGCTTTTTTTTACTTTGAAATCGTGATCTCCAGTTGGTAAGTCAAGTTAAGCTGGTTTTCCAGCGGCAATATTTCTTTTGGTATCTATATTTTCCGATCCTTTAGAACCAAAAAGCCTCCCTATATTCTTAATTTGCTCTTCCTGTTTTCCTCTGCACTTCCTTTAAATACCAGATTCGAGTATATCAACTTGTACGATACAATTCGTGCCACCTCATTTTGGAATTCCATTTATATCCGCAATTCTTCCTCTATTCACCATATCACCATTTTTTTTTCTTCACCACGTTCATCTTCAATCTACAACAACAATGTAAACAATATTTATTCAAGCTTAAACAAATACCTATTTCTTGTAGCAATTATTTATAATTAATAATTAGTGGCAACATAAATTTTGCAATATAGTTAGACGAATGTTCATGTACAATACAATCCATGTAATTGTGCAATCCGATGGGACAAGTCTCAGAGAATTAAAGTTATTTTCAATCATTCATCCATGAGAAAGTTCAGTATGTGTGTTGATGTCTTGGAGTGAGATACTGTCTCTTAGTTGGTGTGTCTTTTTAGACTGATGATGTGAGATGTGCTGTGATGTCATATATGTGATCTTATTTTTAATTGGTGGAGTTAGTTGTTTACCGGTACTTTAGAGGCTCAAGGCTTCATGTGTAAAATTTTCCATTTATACCCTAACATAAGAATGGAGTTCGGCTTTAACACAACTTTTTATTGCTGAACTCCCGTAGCATCGCATTTACTACTTAGTCAGTTTTGAACTTTAATTTAAAATTAAAGATTAATTATTTAAAATTAAAATTTTACATTGGATAAGGACGCACCTAACTGTAATTAGCATACTATGGAATAATAAGTTGCCAACTATTGCATGCAAGGAGGTCGGAACGGGAAAGTGGCCGGGGAACAGCTGATCCAAAGAGGTGCAGTTATCCCAAGAGGAGAAAGTCTCCTCTCACGCACTGGCAGCTCTAGATCTATTAGGACTTGTACTCTCGGTTCAAGGCCTCTTATCAGCATCTTAATGATTTCATGGAGTATTTTGAAGATATCAATTTGAAAAATTATAGGTCAGGTCCATTCGGACTCTATACCAAATTTTTTTTTAGCTATGGTGGTAAAAACAGAAATGTATTAATACAATTAAATTACATTGTTTCTTTAACTATTTGTAATGAATTCCCATTGTTGATATAAGAAAATTTGCTGCATACGATTTATGGTGATTTTTTATTTCATAAAAATCACATTAGTTTTAACTCTTCAATCAGCTCTTTGATGAAATGGGAACTTATCTATGATAAAGTATTAGGAGATTGAGCTTGGGCATTATTTTACACTTTTAAAATTGGAGTTAAGAAAAAAAAACATGGTTGGGTTATCTCAGGTCCCCATTTTGTATTTAACGTATATAAAATTTTAGGTATTATTTCTTATTTCTATTTATTTCATTTTCCTTACGATATTGACATTAATTAGCGACAGTAGGATAGTAAAACACAATTACGTAGCGTTAAATTATTTAACAATTTAAGTTGGTTTACATGGCCTGATACAATAAATTCGTCTTATAAAACAGTGGGAAAAGCCTTGTATCTAATTTCTACGAAAACATATTCCACTTAGATCTAAAGAGACTGTAAGCACATTTGTTTCAGTTTTTAATAACTGGATTTCAGTGGAACCCACCATGAAATGAATTTAGTTGTGAGCTCTAATACTACTACTTTTTTAATTTCCATTATTCAAAGATTATCTAAGTTTTTTTATTTTTATTTTTCCTTAGCTTCTGAAGGCCTTTATTTCCATTTTTGAAATTTTTTATCTTCTTAAATTTCTCTCATTTTATTTTTCAGATTTCTTTCGTTGTGATTTATATATATTTTTAGGTTCTAGATTTCATTTCTTTGCATTATTAAACCTTTTTTTTTTTTAATAATAAATAATTTAATACTGTTTTGTTTTTCATCAATATTGCATCAGTTATATTAATTTATTAATTTCAAATGACTTTGCATCAATTAAATCCAGAAAAATTGCAAAAATCACTAACAAATTAGATGGGGTACATAAGTACCCATCCGGTATTTAGTCTTATTTTCTTAATTTATGAGGGTTAATTATTTTCGAGTTCATCCCTGCTATTTCTTATTTATAGCGCCATCACTAACGATATAATGCTAGTATAATTATTAGTTTATTTTTTCTACAGGTTCAGCGAAATATCCATGCATTCATTCGACTTTAGATTACTCGAATTCTGTGATATTCGTATTCAGTCCGTTATTCTAAAGAAACTAGTTTATTCAAAAATAAATTTAGGAGCTATTTTAAATAGTCTAGTTGAAGAAAAAGGTATTTATATATGTCTCAATAGTTATATGGAGGAAGGAACCAATCCTTTCAAGCCATCAAGGCTTTAATTGAAAAATAAATCTTATTCACGTTTACTTCATACAGTTTGTTATTGTTTTGTTTCAAGGCAAAAAATGCTAACAGTTGTTATTCGTATTCAGCTATTATTTATTATCAAATCATTCTTTATTTCATTTATAATTTTGGCATTATTGATTTTGGCTGTCTTTATTTTCAAACATGTTCACACATTTTGCCTTCGCTTGCTTTGCCTTTCAAATACCATGATAAAAAGCATGTATAAACCAATTATGTATATTTTAATGCCTAACCTAAATTGTTATTTTATTCTTCGTTGTTTTATTAATTTTATCCCAATCTATGTTATTTCATGGAGCTTCAGGTAAAACACCCCATAAGTGCGATTTCGCTTGATTTATCAACCGAACTCATCTAATGGTTTGCTCTAATTTATTCAGTGACCTACGACAGAGTTGAGCATTATTCGAATCAGAATTTATTCAATAAAGAATAATTTTTTTAATATTTGGAAATAGTTTCAATTATTACAGAAAACAAAAATTCAGGACGATTAGTCTTCTCTGAAATCCTGTCGTATCTACGGTACATTTTAGTTCAAGATTTTGAATTTTTTTTTATGTTACTGAACGGTGGTAATACTTCTTCCTAGCGTATTTAATTTTTTTTTTTCGTGATTGTGGCTTATGTAAAAAAATAAAAATAATTAAACATTTATTTGAATTAGCCGGAAAATATTTTGAACTTTCATAGAGCATTAGTAGCCATAAAAACAATCAATTGAATATTACAAAATTAATTATCTTTTATTTATAGTTGCAATATCATATCCATGTTTTAGGATATTTTTTAGGATATTGATAGTAACTACTATTTTCATTTTTACAATTGTAGTATTTAAATGACACCCTAAAAGGTACCCAATTTATATATTGGTACCCCAATATATATATATATATATATATATATATATATATATATATATATATATATATATATATATATATATATATATATATATATGTGTTAGGAAGGAATGGACAGAAGCGCCTTAATAGTTCTAAAGCTACTACTGGACGCATTGTCGTCATGTCGGGCGGGTCCGTTGATGGCAATCGCCCGCAAGAACTTCCTCTAATCCTGGTGTACCAATATTTCGTCTAAGGAAGAACTTTCTTTATATATATTAAAAAATTTCCAGTGCATGCAAATATACACATTATATGCAGTCGAACCTCTATATATCGAATCTGAAGGTTCCTTGGAAAAAATCCGATATACGGAAATTTCGATTTGCAGAAAGATTGCGTCAGCCTTTTCCGGCTAAAAACAATTGCAGTTATTCTTTAAGATTAAAGAAGTATCAGACTATTTTTGGGGGTTAATGATGTAACAAAGGCAATTTTTTAGGGTTAAAGAAAAACAAAACTGAACGATCATTAACACTTAATTGAAAAATTGTGCAAATTAAATTTCGATGTCATTTTTTAAAAATAACTTAAGCGCCGAAAATTCGAGAATGCTATCAAGTCCACTGTTTTTTATTATTGATTTCAATGTATAAATATTGCTTTATTTTAAATTATAAATTTAATTGAAAAAATATAAAAAGTTGTTTTTCAAATATCTCATACTTGTTTGATTTTATATGATTAGAGTGTAATTGGTATATTATTATCATTTTCATAAATTTTGTTTTTTGCATCGATTATGCCCTACCGTTTGTGTTGAAAATTGTCAAAAAATAAATATTGTAACATGATTGAATATATGGTTTCACTTGCCTTGCCTATCTTCAACAATCATATACTTGATATTTTTTAATAATTATTTTCTCTGTTGTAAACACACTATGCTTATATAAATAAATATATAAATAAATCCTTTATTTTATTAGTTATTTTTCCATAGCTCACTCAATAACTATTCAGTAATATTGAGTTATTTTCTACCTTCCAGATTGATGTGCCAGCTGTATACACACTGCCTTACCCACAAGGAATCAGCCCAGGCCATCGTCCTCCTAGGCATTACCGCCACCGACACCCCCCTCCAAGATCTGCCTCCCAGGTATTCTTTTATGAATGTTATTTGCATGTTGTCAGACTTGTTATAACTGAGTTATCATTCAATATTTTTTTTTACTAATGAAACACAGTTTCTATTTGATTAAAGATATAATTTGAAGTTATAGAATAACAAAAATATGTATTGACTGTAAAATCAACATGACATATCTCAATTTTGAATGAAATTAAAATACTTACACCATTTTATTTCAAATATCCTGGTGAATCTGAAGATTATACTCAGAAATTCAAATTAATTTAACGATTTAAAATAAAAACTATATATGAATCGCTTCATACTAAAAGAAATTTTGTCTTACAATTGTCGTAGTTACAAAACCCCTTCTAATATGAAGTGATTCATATATTTTATACAGAGATATATACATATTTATAAATGTTATAAATGTAGATTTCCAGAGTGTTATACTCGATGTAGCATAGTCCAATAAATCCGGCGCTAAGGACATTTTGAACTGTCAATATATTATAGGAGGATTGCTCTTCAGGTTAGAGAAGTAATCTTTTAATCAATACCAAAGTCATTGTGATCTGCATGGTAATGAAATGAAATGAAATGGTAATGGCTCATAAAATCGCCTAGGAAATTTACATTGGAGCCGCCAGAAACCCGGATGTCCATAGAGCTTGGGAAGAGAAAGTAGACGAATCAGGCTGTGTTGCTGAAATCCATTTAGATGAAAACTGCTTATAAGCAGTGGGGTTTCGTACTACTACTTATTAAAGAAGGGCAGGCAGTAGGTCTGCCATTGTAGAGTTTCGTATTATTATAGACCACAACTATTTAATGAATCATCTGAATAAATAGGAGTAGTAGACTCTCCTTTCTGTAATCAATGCAATCCGGGTGCAATTATGGATGCAACTCATTTAAACATATGGTCATGCTTATAACATAAGGATAATAAAGAATAAAGGACATAAAAATTATAACGCTGTCTAAATCAGAAAAGTAGTGGACTGCTTTTATGGTTGAAGCCGAAAAAGAGAGGCATAATTTAAGGGTGCAATTATGGATGCAACGCATTTAAACATATGGTCATGCTTATAACATAAGGATAATAAAGAATAAAGGACATAAAAATTATAACGCTGTCTAAATCAGAAAAGTAGTGGACTGCTTTTATGGTTGAAGCCGAAAAAGAGAGGCATAATTTAAAAAAAAAAATTTAATCTTCTGAAAAGTTGATAAAAATTAGATACGTCATGTTGCTTCTACAGTGACTATAGAACTATCTTGCTCTATCTATTAGCTATCTGCTCATTTTAGTAAATATCTTGACCACAAACTCAATATATAATATATGGTATATTGTTTAGGATCAGTACCTTTATGTTGAAAATATTTCAAATTTCATTTTTATTTAATAAATAAATTTAAATATAATTTTAATGCTGTATATTGTATTTCTTTTTATTTATTGATATGAATACATATTATGATTCATTTTCTGTCATTTTAATGTATTTATCTGTACTAAAAACCTCTTGAAATATTAAAAAAATATGCAATATTCTCATTAAATGATAGTGTTCGGGTCTTGAATCATTCATGTTATTCATTGTTAATTAGTCAGTCATGGACACTTAAAAATGTTTTGTTAACTTTATATTTGTTTTTTTCCCATAAAATGGGTCACATTAATAAAATATGAGTGAGTGCCATAAAAATTTATGAATTGCTATATTAATTATAATTTAAATATACCTAAATCAGAATCAGATCCTATAAGACTAATCATAATGACCATGCAAAACTTTCAAGGCTCTTCTTTACCACTTGGTCAATCAGCAACCTCTGACCTCTTTTTTAGGCCTTTGATTATAAAGTCTACAGTTTAAAACTAGTAATGTGATACAAAATGCTTTCCAATAATTTTTTTCCTTTCAGAATCTGAACTTTTATGATGAGGCTATCAAATAACTTGTTCATTGAAAAAAATGTATAAAAGCCAAGGAGTATATTGTGATTAATTAATAAAATCAGATTTCATCAATTCATCGATGTTATGTTCATTTCATTCATATTATTACATTGGTATTTCATATGATTCTACCAGATAATTAACAAGCCTTTTTAAAAAAGATAATTAACAAGCCTTTTTAAAAATTAAGTGAATTTTAGTAGTATTCAAATTTTGTAGAGTTATTGATTTCGAATTTTTGATGAATTTGTTTCTATATTTATGCTTTTGTTTACAGCCAGTTAATAAATTTCTTATTGTTTTGTTGTAGATCAATCCACCAGAACCAGTAAAGAAGCCTAAAAAGAAGAGAGAAATTACAGATGAAGAGATTGATAAGACTTACACTGGCTTGGACCGTGAAATAGCTGAAGAATTCATCTCCATAGCGATGCAACCGAAGCCTCCAAGTACAAGAAGTGTTTCTTCGATATCGCAGATTATTCCTTAGTAATTTATTCTAAATTTAATTTAGAAATCTTGTCAAGGAATAAATAAGGTTATCGAAAGAATACGATATTACCTTTTCTGGAGGTAAATTATTTTATCAACCGTGAACATCAGTCCCTGTTCATGATTGTCTTCAACATTGCTAGTATTTGAGGAAAGAGGAAATACTTTCCTTAAATGCTAGCATTGTGACTTTAAAATTTATTATATTTTTTTATTGAGGTATGTTTTTTATATAATATAAATGAAATAAATACAACTTATGTAAAGGTTTATAAAGCCTTATAAAGATTTATTTTTTATTATTTTTCTGGATGCTCTTTGTTTTAATGAAGTAATGAAATTCATTTAAATAGACAATACCAATAAAAAAATGTACTTTTATGTACTAATGTACTAAGGTATACAAATCAAGTTTAAATGGAAATTAATGTTTGACTAACAATTATGTAATGCAGGTAGTTAAAATGAAAGTTGTCAAAATCCAGTTTGAAAAATTTTGTGATATTGAATGTTTTGTATATAAAAGGAAATAAGCCATGAAATATGATTTGACTCTTGTTTTAGTGCTGCATAAAAATAAATTTATTGTTGGTATCAAACTGTCTCCATAATGTTATATTATTTAAAAAACATAAATATGTTATATTCCACTGTCATTCTTAGAACACCCTGGCAAATTTATTCTATAAATTTAAAATTATCGATTTACAGTTGTATCACTTTCATTCTAAACAAAACAATTGTTAGAGGTTGTGAAACTGGATATATCTCATAATTTATTTTTAATCAATGAACTTATGCCACTTTCATTCATGATTCAATTAATTTATATTATATGAAACCTTATGATCTGTGAGAATATGAAATGTTTTAATTTATTTATGATATTTTTTTAATTTTTAAAATCCATTGAAACTTAGTTTATTTTATATTAATCATTTCCTTGGATATTTGTACACAGTATTTAGCTTATGATGTAGGTATATTACTTATAATTAAGATTTTTAGATATCTGTAATTTGATAATTTGCTCATTGAAAGTATCTCTTTTTATTAAAATTTATAGTTTTTAAATATCTACTAACAATATTCCATGTTACCACGTTTGACTGGCACTTAGCCATAGCCTTTAAAAAGCTATAAAAAAAATTTAATATGCTCCATTTACAATTTATTATCAATTTACTTGTAATGCCTTATTAATTGCTAGATATTCTTTAAGTTCACTGTGATATATTGGTGAACATTGTGAAAGACAGTATTACAGTTGTGATGTGTTTAACTTTTTTTTCAAATACATATAAAGCATACAATAATATTTAACCTATGGCACTTTTTAATTTATCTATTGATTTGCATTCAAGTGCCATAAATTCATTTTTAACTAACCTGTCAAATTTAATCATACTAATAAGTATGTTATTCATTGTTTAAAGATAGTTTTTTATTCTTTCAATTTACTAATATAAATTAACCCAATAGTTTCCTACCATCAATAATCAATTCACTTATTTTTAGTTTGAGTTTATAAAAACTGATTTAGTATTAAGGTTCAGGCTGTGAATTAAAAATATTTTTTTCAAGCAGAATAGAAAAAAAAAATGATCGCTGTTTATTGAATTCAAATCATAACTTCAAATGAAAACGATTTAAAAAGATAAATTTAAAAATAAGATATTAAAATTAAATAATAAATTCTACATTCATTTTTACAAGAAATGCCCAGCTGCGAGAATTCACCAGTAGTTTCATTATTATTATTTTTTAATAATGTACATCTTATTGATAGGAATTATTTTTTTAAATTATTAAATATCATATTACTGTTATACTCACGAAAAGGATCAAATCAACATAATTTTTTTTATTTTCAATATATTCAAAGTTAAACTTGAGAAGCAACACAAGCACATACAATCTGAAATTCAATAATAGTTTTAGCTCCTTTTCATAAATAACATCCATTACATTAGTTTTACTCTTTGTATAAAATTTAGGGTATTAGAGGGATGAATTCAGTGAATTCAAGATAATTCTGATCAAATTACATTTTTATTAAACCAAATTTAATTTTTACAATTTATGAAGAATTCTCATTTGTATGATATCTCTTTTTAGAATAATTATTTGCAAAATCTCATTAAAAATAATTAATTAATTTTACAAATTATATATTCATAACAATACTTCCATTTTGCATTAAGTAAATATTATTCCCTTCTTCTAAAATTGATTATCTAGTTATTAGAAATTTTCTTTGATTGATTCCTCATCACTGAAAAAGTCAAGTTAAGGTCAGCGTCTTCACTTTTTGCTTTTCCAGAATGTTTTTGTCATTCAAACAAACATTAAACATTCAGTATTATCCTTATGACATAAAATAATAGTTCAGATAAGTTCAATATCATTAGAATTCAGAAAATTATAAACATGTTTGCATTCAATGAGAAAGTATTCAGGTTTTCAGTCAGAAATTCTTATTAAAATTTTGTTAATTGGATTTCTCAGATGAGTATTGTATGATGGGTAAGGGTTTAATAATGTATATACATATTCAAATATTAATTGTGATTAATGAAGTAGATCTTATGTTTTCTTTACAATAAACATAATTGTGGAAATGCTCACCCTCATTAAGTAGTTACTATTTGTTGATATAATTTTATTTTAAAAAGAAAAGTGTCAATCAAACAAAAAAATCCTTGTGTAGAACCATTTTATTTGCAGTAGAAAATACTTTATATTGGATGTAATTGTATTATTATAATGATTGTTTTTAGAAATAATTATACATATGAAGTGCCACATTTACTTGAAATTCTTATTGGTAAAAAAAAAAATATATGCATATTTCTTATCAAGTTTTCATGATAATATGATTAAAGTTCAACAAAGTAGTGCTGTTCTGTAAAATGCTTTAATATTCTTCAAATCATCCTCCATAAGATTTTATATTTATTTAACAATAATACATTCAACATGCATAGAAAATTTATTATTAAAGAATATTAGTGTATGTTTTGTTGATAGCTATAAATATTTTATGTTTTATTCATAATTCAAAACTGTAAACAATCATATTTTTTAAAAATAGAATTTTTTTTTTTCATGTAAAAATAAAAATTGTACATATTTATATATTGTAAATTGAAATTTTGTAAATATTTTCTTCATAATAAATCATTTTTATACCTAAAATTATTTTTTTTTTTTTTTAATTTTGTCTAAATCTATTTGTTGTTATATTATTTAGGCAAAAAACATTAAGGTCGTCAGTGCTCCTGTTTTATAAATAAACTACCTTATTCAATTTGTAGATTAATTAATTAAATCAAGACTTGGATGAGTATATCATAAATAGGTAATTATAAAAAATAAATTGATGCATACTTATTTAACAAAGAATGAATTACAGAAAAATAAGATAATAAGATTATGAATAAATAAAATGATAAGCTATTGGGAGTAATAATATCTGTAAATATTCATTGTCATATATGTCTGTACAATTCTGGTTTGCAAAAGGTCATATACTGGTTGTATCATAAATCACATCTGATTCACACTTATCAATCCCTAAAATCATTAAAACATTGTTATCCCTATTTCACACAATTTTTTTTCTGTTAAATGAACCTTTTTCAACATTGGCAAATGTATAAAATAAATGTTGCAAATGCCCATATAATGGAGGTGGAAGAAACACATTTTAGATGAGGATTTTTTAAAAATCAGGATTAGCTCTGTATGGTGATTTGAAAAATTCCAGTTAATTTTTAAGTATCAGGCTACTAGTTCTAGACCATAGGAAATGTGTAGCTTCATTTAGGGTTCGATAAAAATAAATTAAAAAAATTGTTCCTTAGTACAACATGTTGATACCAAGTGACATGTGGTGTTATACCAGTGGACATCCCTGAAAGTAAGAAAAAAAGACTTCTTTTAAGGTTTTTGAAAGAAAAACAGTTATTCACCATAATTTTTATGTAATTAAAATAACATTATAAAAAAAAAAAGATATTTTTTTTTAGAAAAAATAATTTTCAAATATGATGGTTGTCCATAATTAATAGCTTTGGTTGCTCCAAGGTGGATTTACACGTGCTGTAAAATGTTCCAAAAACACAGAAACATATTCTCATTCGACCAACCACTTACAATTGCAATGAAGATGAATGTATAACATTGGAAACTAGTTTTAAATCAAACAAAATTATAGAAGTGGCAAATAATTTATCAATTTCTAATTAATATTTAATTATTTTTAGTTAAATTTAAATTTTTTAGTACTAGATTTATTATTTTAATATGAGAGGTAAGGTAGATTTCAGGATCATCAATCTTCAGCAGTGAATCCATCACATTACAAACACAAATTCATAATAAAATTACTTAAATTATAAATTTATTAAAGATAAGTTTAATTTTTAAATATTTGTTATTATCTTCAAACATTAAGATTATAAGATTCTTCAGACATTGGGTAGTTACACTCATTGGAGGTTGAGTAACTTCAGTGAGCTGCAGAAGCAGCCATGGGAGCACAGCACTGTAAATAAATAAGCTTTATTTATTTTATTTTTTAATTTCTCTTTTGGGCTATTTTCATCTCTTCATGACTCCATATTTTCTCAAATCATGAGATCACTTATATAATATTAGTTACAAAATTTCTTTCATAATTTTAATAGTTAAAATATTACCGAATTTCTTAAATTTTTGATCAAACCAAGTTAGGTACAATAGAGATGTAGAAACTTGAGAGATAACTTGGTTTTGTATTCTATCGGCACCTAAGGATGAAACTTTGTACCAAAGACGCCTAAATTTAAAAAGTCCATGATCTATGATTTCTGTACTGCAGTTAATTTATATTTATTTAAGACAAAAAACTGATCCAGTAGGACCTCTCTCAGTTCCTATTTTACCTCACACTTCCTGACCTCCTTTCCACACTCCTTCCAACTACCCACGTTTCACTGCTTTACTTATCCGGCAGCCATCCACTTCCGTTTTGATTAATTGATTCTGGCATTCATTGCCAACTTCTCTCTTTCCAATCACTATATCAAAACACCCTCAGAATTATTTTTATAAAAATATTTTAATAATTAGAAAATCACTTTGAACTACAGTTTGGTATAATTCCAAAAAAAAAATTATCTTTAGATGTTAAATTTACAAGATTCTTCAGGCATTAGGCAGGTAAAATCATAAAATAGTATAAGAACTTAATAAGCTGCATATCAAACAAAAACAGCTGAGTACAGTAATAAATTTTATTACAGTTTTCTTTATTTCCATTGTGGGCAGTTTTTTTGGGTGCCTTAAATGGCTTCAAGTAAGTTAGATATAGCAGAAAGGTTTAAATTTGAGTGATACCTTTGTTTGGTAGACTATTGATACCTGAGGATGAAACTGTTTATTTAAGATGCATACATTTTAAAAACACTATGAATTCTGGTATTCTATTAATTTAAATTTATTTTAGGACAAACTGACTGTACTGCACTAAAAAACCATTCATAGTTTATAGGTTAACTCATCATATGTTATAGTCGCATAGGAGTTTTTGTTCATTTATTTGGGATTCAATACACCCAGTTAATTAAGAATGCCAGTAGAATAAGATTTACATGTTTGGAAAATTGAAAATAATTAAGGCAAAATAAATATTCCAAAATGAAATTAAAAACTTACAACCGTTGACAAAAGTCTCTGAAAAGGTGATAGTGGAAATAAGTAAGTTCTCTACCAAGGATAATATATAATCCTGGACCACTTAAAATAAAACCATTGTAAAGATGATTAAAATAAAAACCACATGTTATCTGAGATAACTGAAAACCAAGTTAGATATAGTAGAGAGAGGAATATGTAAATTTGAGGGATAACTTGGTTCCAATCTCTTTCAGAATTATTTGGTATTAAATTTATTATTTTAATGTGAGAGGTAAGGCAGATTCCAGGATAATCTGACTTCAGTGGCTTCCCTCTCTCAATACATACACAAAATTTCTGATAAAATATTTAAATTTATTTCTATTCTGATATCTTATTGGTAGTGGAACATTGTTATATTTATATTATTTATTTATCTTACGATTTCTTTTAAAGATTATTTTCATATGGCGGATTACAAAAACTTATTAATATTTAACTGAAAATAATAATAAAATCACACTTTATTATATTCTTGATTTAAATTTATTTAAGTAAAAAGCTGATCATGTAGTTTCTCTCTTATTTTATCTCACACTTTCTGATCCCCTTTCCAGCCTCCTTCCAATTCCCCACTTTTAATACTTTACTTAACCGACACTCCTCAATACCTGTTTTGACTAACCAGTTCTGGCACTTATTCTCAACCCCTCTATTTCCAATCCTTACACCAGAAGCCCCATAGAATTATTTTTAGTTAATTTGCAATTATGTGGTATTAGATTTATCAGTCTTCAGTGGCTAACGTCTCTCATTACGCACACACAAAGTTTCTGATAAAAGTTTTAAATTTATTTCTATTTTAAATATCTTATTAGTACTGGAACATTGTTATATTAATACTATTTTTTTCTCTCATGATTTCTTTTAAAGATTTTTGTCCATTTTGATGGGACAGATTATAAAAAATTGTTAATATTTGATTCAAAATAATTACTTTGAATTCATAATAAAATTACTTCAATCAGTTATTTTATTACAGGTGAATAAATTTCTAAATATTTGTTATCTTTAAACATTAATATTATAAGATTCTTCAGACGTAAGGTAGATAAACTCATGAGGGTGTTGAGTAACTCCAGTGAGCTGCAGAAGCAACCAGGTGACCACAGTACTGTTGTACGAATTATTATTGTTGTTTTTTTCCATTGAGGGCCCTATTTTTGCATATCTTCAATAGCTGCATCCTTTTATAAATCATGAAATTGCTTACATAACATTATTATTAAATTTGAGGGATAACTTGATTTGGCATTCTATCAGCCCTTAAGAATGGCGGTATGTACTAAATATGCTTAAATTTTAAAATTCCATGACTCTGTGCTACTGTTAATTTAAATTTATTTAAGGCAAAAAGCTGATCCGGTTGGTTCTCTCTTAGTTCATATTTCACCTCACACTTTCTGGCCCCTTTTCCATCCTCCTTCCAACTCTTCACTCTTCAGACACCCCTCCTCGACCGTATTGACTAATCATTTCTGGCACTCATTGCCGACTAAACTTTTCCTGATCCCCCTCTTTCCAATCCCTACATCAGAGTCCTCTCAGAATTATTTTAAATTAAATTGTAATTATTTGGTTTTAGATTTCTTATTTTAATGTGAGAGGTACAGCAAATTTCAGTGATAATCCAACCTAATTAAACACTCAAATTTTCTTATAAAAAATAAAAATTTCATATGAGATAACAACTTAAGTAATTTTATTAAATTTGTTTGTTGAAAATAATAAAAACTCACTGAATTCACAATAGCATTACATAAATTTAAATTTTATCACAGGAAAGTATAATTTAAAAATATTTATTATTATCTTATTAGAGATATTTCCTAGATATACTCATAAGGGTGTCGAGGAACTTCAATAAGCTACATATCAAACAAAAACAACCATGTGAGTACAATATTATTGTAATGTAATATTAGTGTTTTTTTTATTTATAGCTATGGTAAGCTAAAAGAAGAAACCCCCTAAGAAAAGCTGCTCCCTGTTTAAAGGAGGTGATCTTATAGGAAAAATTTAAATTTCTGATGCAATGCTCCTTCCTATTGGCATTAAAGAAATAATGTAATGCCCTATGAAACTCGATAGATTCTTCTTTTTAAAATGTAATATGAAACTACCTTGGGTGATTTACAAGTTGACTGATCATGCTTGAACTTGATGAACTTTAAATATTAACAGGATTAAGACATAAGATGGTCACTTTACATTACCTAAACGGTTCACAAATCATGAATGATAATGATTGGTAGATCTCAAAAATCTCAGCTATGACAAAAATATGTTGATCTCAGAATTTAGTTATGGAGGAAATCATGAATATGAAAGTCATAGGTTACCAGGTATTTATTAAAGACTGAAAGATCGTGGAGAATTCCGTCAGGAACCAGGATTGGTTCAATGAGGAATGCATAGCCCTAATTGAGAAAAAGGGCCTGGCCCGGCAGCTGTTGCAAAGGCGTACCAGACTAAATGAGGAAAATTATCGAGCATTGGAAAGAACCCAAAAGCGTTTGTAGAAAAGTAAAAGCTGATGAGGAAATAGAAAACTTAAACCTGGATAACGAAAACAGAAAGTTTTATTAGGCAATTAGCTGGCTTAGAAAGGTTTATCAATCTATATGGGATAGAGAAAAGATATCTGCAGGTTGGAAGGTGGGCTTAATATTTCCGATTTTAATTATAGAGGTATAAGTTTGCTTGGGGTCCTTTACAATTTGGGAAGAGCACCATTGACCAAATGTTTATTATTCGGCAGTCGATGGAGAAGTGTTATGACTTTAATATGGTTCTACACCTTCTCTTCGTTCATTATAAGCAAATGTTCGATAGTATAAACAAAAAAGCTTCAATAAATATATTAAATAAAAACTAGGTCCCGCGTAAGCTTGTCAAATTGAAAGGAATGACGTATGATCCAAGGTTATGGTGGGCAAGAATGTAATAAAGTAATGTCTGTCCACTCTAGCGTCTGACAGGGTGATGAATTGTCTGCAACGTTTTTTAATATTGCCCTACATGGAGCTGTTAAAGATGCGGTGAAAACAGACACAATAATGAATAAGATGTGGCAAGTATATACGTATGCCGATGATCTTGTGGTTGTTGCAAGAAGTGAGACTGCGTTAAAACAGGCGTCACATGTTATATTAGACCAAGGCAACAAGATTGGGCTCTTAATCACCGAACATAGAACTAAATAAATGAGAATGTCGGCGGACCCAAATAAAAGAGCTTCTGGCGATCTATCTATTAATATTTTCATCACCTCTACCACTACTTCTTCACCACCCACTACCACTCCCTTCTATAGATCTCTTCCATACATCCCCGCCCTTTCTGAAAACATACAGAAATCCTTACGCTCCTCAATTCCCAATCTGCGAATTGCTTTCAAATCCCACAACAAACTTTCCAACCTCTACACACGTGTAAAAGATCCCATTCCTCTTAAACACCGTTCCCATGTCGTATACCGCATCCCCTGTTCCTCTCCCAACTGTAACTCTACCTATATCGGCGAAACTAAAAACCTCCTTAAAGATCGCATCACCCAACATAAATATTCCATCTCTTCCCGCAACCAGACTGCCTCTAAACTCTCAGAACACGCTTTATCCTTAAACCATACTTTTGATTTTGACAGTACTTCAATCCTCGCCACAGTCCCTAACCATGACAAACGACTCCTCTCAGAAAGCATCTTCATCCAATTAGAATCCCTTCCTGTCAATCAAAAAACTGATATACAAAATCTTTCTCTAACCTATTCCCAAGTATTCAATTTATTAAAAAAAAACATAACTTTTCATTACCCCCCCACCTTTTTTTTTTTTTTTTTTTTTTTTTTTTTTTTTTTTTTTTTTTTTTTTTTTTTTTTTTTTTTCCCTCTCTTTCTTTCTTTCCCCTCCCCGTGACAACTCCTTATACAAAGTATTTATTTAAAAAATTTCCGTAGTAAATTAAACCCCTATTGTTATTATTTAACTTATACTTATTGTTTACTTAACTTTAATTTTATTATTATATTATTTTTAACTCGTCACCCGCAACGACTCCTTATACAAAGTATTTATTTATTTTTTATATTTTTTATTTATTTTTTTCCTTAGTAAATTTAACCCGTAATATTATTTAACTTATACTTACATTTAACTTAACTTTAATTTTTTTCAAATTTAATTTTTTAACATTAATTTTTTTTTTTTTTTTTTTTTTTTTTTTTTTTTTTTTTTTTTTTTATATATATATATAGTTTTCTAAATATAATTTATTAAAAAAAAAAACATAACTTTTCATTACCCCTCCCCCCCTTTTTTTTTTTTTTTTTTTTTTTTTTTTCTCTTTCTTTCTTTCTTTTTTTTTTTTTTATATATATAGTTTTCTAAATATACTTATATCAATACGTTTTTACAGTTTTCAAATCAATTGTTATGTCTTTTGATCACACCGCATTTAAATTTAGTGTTAGTTTTATCTCAAATCAGTAAGTTGGTAACATTGTTTTAACGGTTTTCCTAATTCCCGGCAATCCATTATTAATATTCAGTTGGCGCTAGACCTCACGCCTCGCTGGTATGTAATTATCACGTTTTCTTTACATTTCCTCCTCCTCATTCTTTTCTATCCTTCTTCTTTCTTCACCACATAGGATTTTTATCTATTTTTGTTTTTGGGGCTTACATTATTTTATATTTTACTCCTTCATCTCATAATTACAAAAATCAATTACAACAATGTCAACTTCTTTAACATCATAGTCATCTTTTGCATAACTTACAACTATCTCTGTATGCTTTTATATACTGTATGCATTTATGCTTTATGCTTTGCTATGCATGTATGCTTTACACATTACCAAACCTTCATATTATGTGTCTTTTTAATTAATAGATTTCATATATTTCACTATTCCCTATGTAAATATCGCATTGTTTTTAATTTTTAATTTTTTTAATTTTTAATTTTTTCATTGTTATTTCATTTATTTTATTTGATTTTATTTTTTCAATTGTCTTTTGTATTATGTAATTTAGTGTTATCCTTTTCTTTTTATTCTTTATATTTTTTATCTTACTTGTATTTTCTGTTTTTATCATTTATCATTTTTACTGTTACTGGTACTGCCTCTTTTCTATTTTTTCATTGTTGTTATTTTGTTTTCATTTTAGCCCTGAAGATGGCCTAAAATTTAGGCCGAAACGTAGGCACAATTATATAAGACCAAACTTATTAAGTCTATTTCTTTGACCGCACCCCCGATCAACTTCTCCCTTTAAATATTAATATTTTCAATTTTAAAAGTGTCTCAAACTTAACGTATCTGGGCTCATTAGTAAACAAAGAAAATAAAATTACTCCATAAATTGAAAGATGAATCTTGCTAGAAAACCGCGCATATTTTGCAAATTCAAAATTATTCATGCATATAAGATTCTTGTAAGGTCCGTAGTTACCTATGGTGTATCTCTGTTGCAGATGGCAACAAGTTAAATATATTCGAAAGGAAAGTAATAAGGAGAATGTACAGTGCAAAATCCAACCATCCTAAAAAATGAAGACAGTAAATTACATAACAGCAAGTAGATTAATAGGGGCTGGCCACACCATAAGTATTAGCGAAGATAGATTGCGGCGGAGGATCCTGGAAGCAGTGATTGACACTAAACGAAGAAGAGGAAGACCTCGAAGCCGCTGGGAGGACGAAGTGAGAAAAGATGTCAGAGTATTGGGAATTAAAATTGGAAAGAGACTGCCCAGGATAGAAGAGGGTGGGCTAATCTTGTTCTGCAGGCCAAGAGTCACCCCGACCTGTAGCCCCGTCGAGTAAGTAAGAAAGATTGTAGAGATGCATTGCCCTTCTGGTTAAGGAAAATGTCTTCAACAATTTTAAAATTTCAGAATTATAGCGTTGTCTTCAAATTTAATTCCAAACATTAATCTCGAAGTTATTGGAGTTAGTATAAAAATCGGATTTAGCAGAAGGGGAGCACGCAAAATAAAAATGTTTTAATAACAAAGAAAATGTTTATTGTGTGCTAAGAAAAAGTCTTCATTCCCATAAGTGATGTTATAATGCAATAAAATTGAAATTGCTATCATAAAGATTATTTTCTTGAGAAAAATTGTCGGACAGGCCGCTCCTCCCGTTGATAGTATGAAGAGGGGCGACAAAAACTCTTAGGCCTTGGAGCGTCCAAACTTAAAATCTTCGATTCTTTGTTTTTGCCGTGGAACTTGCCTATATATTGAATTATTAGAATTAATGGGGAGACTATATTATTATAATAATTATGCTGGATCCACATTATGTAACGGAAGACTTATTTTATGGGTGAATTTTTTTTTTTTTTTTCACATCTGTTTTCGGAGTTTTATGTTAATTTGTGAGGAAAAGGGTCATAGCTTAAAGACGAAAAAACTGGCCTATAACGGCTTGGAAAATTAATGTTTTTAAAATTATTAAAAGGTTATTGCAATCTTTCTGGACGTCAACAAAAAATAATTTAAGAAATAAAAACTTACGATTGTTACTGTCACCAGTTTATTTGAAAACTTTCAGCCATTTTGAATATAAGAAAAATAAATTATCGTCATCATTAAAGACGGTAATTCAGACTTAAATTCCACGTTAAAAAAAGTGTACAAAATTTAAAGGGAAGTCTCCCATAATCCTCACAACAGTAGCTTAAAGCTGGTTACGCACTTGTAGCAAACTGTCATTCCATTCCTCCGTACCGTACCACCGAATTGAACATAGATTCGAAGAACAAAACAGCGTTTCGAGTATCGTTCTGCACGAATTGGATACGGGAAGGCGATCGGAAGAATCGAATGTTCCTCTGAAGTTGTGATTGATTTCTCGCTCCAGAATCAATCCTGGCTTCTCAGCAGCCACATACATTTTTATTGATTACGTTTTGAAAAAAAAAGGAAGAAAAAAACGCGTTGGTGGAGGATTTCATCTTTTTCCCACTCCCGATCCCGTCCACACTAGTCTCCCCCCGTTCCGAACATTTCTTCGATGCGACGGTGAAAAAATGATCCGTTCTTCCGAACATCATTTCTTCGATCCTGGGATTTGTTCGGTTCGGAGGAACGGAACGGCAATTTGTTACAAGTGCTTAACGAGTGTTACCGCCGGTTTAGGAACACACTTAAAGTGAGAGAGCGGGTTGACTGGCACAAATCGAATGTGGAAGTGTCTAGGTTTATCTTATCACTTGATATATTCCATTAGAGTAACTCTTCCATCCTCCTAGGTATATCTAGTCAGGCATGATACATCGAGTTGGAAGTTCGATGATCCTAAAATCATGGTAAGAATTTTTATTCACTCACGAATGTTACTATTTTTTTCATTTTCTTTAAAAATAAATAATTTAAATTTGAGTGTTAGACAGCTACTAGTGCAAACTCCTCTTTCTGCAATTCTATTTTGCTTTGTTCTAGGAAATAGAAAAACAAAGTTATTATATAAATATTCCAAAATCTCGTGAATTTTTCTACTCACGAGTGTTACCGAACCTCTGGTAACATTCGCTAAATGTTAGTAACATTCTAGAGAGTGTTCAAAGATTCTCGTAATTTTATATTGTTTAAGCTAATAACAAGGTTTAAACCCAGCAGACAAGCAAAAGCACTACTAAGGAAAAATGTAAATTTGATCAAGAAAGAGATAAAAAAATATAAAAGAGGAGGAAAAAGACTTTAAACATTTATAATTCAATTTCACATTTAACTCAAAGTATGCGAGAACTGCTGCTATCTTCATTGTGCTAAAGTTGTAAGCTAGACTAAATATATTCATTTATCTTTCTATATTCTTGTAGAAACGTTAAAAGGAAAATTTTTCATTTAATGAAACCTAGGGGACAAAGGTGAATTCGGAAAGACTATTTGTGTTCAGAATAGAGTGTTGATATCAGAACAATTTTTAAGACTTAAAAAGACTTTTAGATAAGTGAATTTAGTTCCTTTTTTTCTCGATAAGTGTTCATTGGTCAATACTTAAAATATTTGCATTTAATGATTGAAAATATGTATAATGATATTGAGCCAGTAAGATATGTTGTATATTATCTGTATTTGTTTTTATTTGAATATTTAGTAGAATATTGTTCAGACAACTGTTTGTTTCATTTTTGGGTGATCAATCTGATATTTTCGCATTACTCTGGCAGATGTTATATTGGTTTCTAATTAATTGTACCATGTTTTTTGAAACTGGATAGTCTTTAAAAAAAAAAAATGAAAAGTGGATTTTTTGTTAGTTTTGCAGTAATAGTCGTGAGTATGTTTTACATTTTAGTTATTTTTAACAGGTTTAAAACTTGAAATTTTAACTAGCTTGGTAAAACTTGATGCAAAAACAGTGTCGGATAAAGATAAAATTACAATTTAACTACAGAAATCTAGAAAATATTTGTATGAATGGTAACATTCGCAAGTATTTTAATTCTGTTTTTTGCTATGAATATTTTTTTTTTTCAAACCGTTAAATCTCGAACTCTTTAATCACTATACTTTTATTATCCAGGGATAGCCAGGATTTCCTAAATAAAAATAATTAACTGTATCTAAGCAACTTCATTTTTTTTTTCCAAATTGAACATCTTCAAAACACTGTTAAAAAAAATATTTTCACCCTTATAACAATTTGGTACAATTTTCTAACGTTTCGTTATATAATAAGTTTGTTATATAACGGTTATTGAAAAGAAAAAGAGAAATTTAATTTTATAATTAAGTTACTAACAAAATGGTAAGCCAGTAGATATCAGTTCCCACAGTGGCGAGGAACGAGGAAGATTTAATGCTTGCAGCAGGTGCTGGTGTTATTTTGGCAACGCGTCGTAAACAATACAGGATGAGACCCTCATTCTAAGCTAGGCAACTGTACAGTGGTGCTTCACTATCATCACTCAATAGGCTTGAGAAAGATGACTCATTATAAGAAGAAATGCGAACAGATGGAAGCTTCAAAAACTTCGCAAGAAGGAAGAGAAACAGATAAATCTATAAATAACTGTACGCTGGAGAGGCTTATGAACGACTGTCGAGAACTGCGGAGAGGGGCCGACGACAATTTTGTTAAACTTCCTCACCGACACACAGTGGGTTAAACAGCGAATTTAGCGCGAACAAATTCAAATATTTAATGTTGAAATGGAAATTTCTGACCGCCACCCGTTTTTGACCATCTCATTCCTTCATAAAGTTTTACGGCCAACTATCGATTATTTAATATGAAATGGAAATTGTTCATATCAAAACTAGACTGGGTAGCGATATTGGGCCCGAGAGATTATCCTCGATTGTTTATACCAATGATTCAATAAGACAAGTCAAAACAAAAACAATAAATCCTTGAATTTCCTCTCATTATGTGTTTATTCATCATTGAGTTCAAATTGTCTGCTAAAATGGAAGCTACAGAAGTTGTACAACTATGAAAAAACAAATTTTGATTGATTGCATATCAAAGTAAATTATAGTGCAAAATCGATTCTAAAAAAGATACAGAAATTGCTTCACACGATTGCATGTTTTGTGGCTGTTATATTTATATTCCAAATGTATTGCCTAATTTTTAATCAAGAAATCATCTGCGAAAACAAAGTGTTATTTTTTGTACAGGGAGTTCCGGTCAACTGAAATACTCGGGTCTGTTTGTGAAATGATTTGACTTAAAACAGTTGAACAACGGGTTATTAGTGCTAACTTTGTCTCGGGTTAATAGACGAAAATATTAAGAAAAGTTGCATTTTACTCTAATTATCACACTACTATGCAAATTTTTCATTCTGCAATCGCACTTTTTAAGAAGCAACTTATTTAAATTGCTAACACTTATTTAAATGGATGATTTATTTTTATCTTAGTTGTTATAATAAAATTGAAAACAATAATTTTAGCACACAAATACAAAGTTTACTATCAGCCAAATAATACACTGTTGCACGTTGTTTACAATTGGGAAGGTTTCCCTCTAAAATGGTTTAGTTATAACCTTCACTTCTCACTTATCACTTCTAATCAAAATTAAATTCCTATCAACAGTGGATTTTATTTTGAAAATATGTTATTTAATCGGGCCAGATTTTAAAAATATTTGAACGTAACATATTTATGTTTTACTTGAATATTTAATATTGATCCAAGGAAATATATCGTTTCTAAAAATGTTTATATGATTGTTAGTTTTTTAAAATTGTATTAAGTTAATATAACGTTTATGATATTGAGTAATACTGATTTTACCACGTATGTTCGATTTAATCCATTAGTAACTTATAATTGGTATTTCTAATGACCACACATTCTAGATGAGTTGTTTAAACTTTTGATTTATAAAAATCTACTAGTAAATTGTATGAACTAGCATTAAATATCTTCAGAAATGTTTTCTGTAAATGTAGTTTGTGAAAGGAAACCACCACCTCCAATTTATCCTGCTAATCATAAAACAATATTTTTGTTGGATCACACTCCTTATTTTGGTACCAATTGTGAAAGTTTAATTGAATTTGACTTTTCTAAAACCCGAGGGCCAGGTGTTATTCCTTTGGCTCCTATAGCTAAAACATTGTGGACTTGTAGTGTAGAAGCTGCTGTCGAGTACTGTCGTATTGTTTGGGACCTATTCCCTACTGGAAAATTGGTGAGCAATTATTTATGTTATCATGTGTGCTATCTGCTATGTATGCATGTCTTGTTAATTGAGTATATGTGTTTATAGGTCCGGTTCATTGTTAGTGATACTAAAGGACATTCCCTGAACTCATGGAGCCCAACACAACAAAGTTTAAATCATGTACGTAGTAAATTATTCCTTAAAACATTAATGCTGAACTAAAAAAATTGATGCAGTTTCAGTTTAGTTATTAATTTTGACAAATTTTTTTAGTGTTAACAATAAATTCAACTTGCTATACTTATTATCATAGTGATAACTTATTATACTGTTAAATTCCTATTTTCATATTTTAATGTGGCATGTATGCTATCGTAGATCTTATTTTGCCTTATGTTCGGTTATCTAATTTGTAGAAATTAAATCAAGCAATCTTTTTAAGGGCGATACTTGTCATTAATAATGTGTTAAAGTTAATTTAGTTAAATTTAAAGTTAATTACTATTATTTTTCATTTTAATGAATTACATTGCTATTTTACATATCAACGTTGTTTTTTGAAAAAGATGTACGCACCATTTAACAAACTTTACAGGAAACACATGAAACGATTTTTTCCCAAATAACAAAATATTATTTTTTTAATTTTATTCTGTATTGTATACTGTAAGAGTTTATGAAGATGGCAAAACCTTTATAGTTACAATATATTTTTATGACTTCTAGCAATGGTCAAGACCAGAATGACGACTGAGAGTCGTCAGTATTTGGTGCTGATGTCTTCAATAATTGATTTTTAGACCATTTCTATTTTTTTTTTTTTTTTCGATATATCTTGAGCGAGAATCGATAGAGGTAATGTTTACGTCCCATAATAGATTGAAACTTAAATTTTAAATTTTGGGCACTTAAGCCTTTTTCAAAAAACAACATGGATTTTAACCAATATTTGGTGTCAAATTATTGTATGTTTTTGATAAATTCATAGTGAATTTTAGGAATTATTACTTTCTTTTTTTTATTTTGTGTAATGGTAAGTTAATACATGTATCAGTTAATTTATTTCTCTTCTGTATTTCATCTTTTTCTTTGGGAAACTATAGATCTTAAAAAACTGTATTCCTAAGTGACAGTAAATTTTAGTAAAGCTTGGAATGCCAAATTTATTCAGAAATAGACTGGGTATGATAATACAAATGTCATACTATTTTTTTTCCTAAGTCAGATGTTTGAAAAGTCACCACAGCCATTACAAGATTTAAATTTTCAATAATGTGGGTTTGAAGATTATTTTATCAGTTCGGTCACGTAGAATGATCAGCAATGATTAACAGAATAATTCAGTTTATGGTTGATGCTAAGATTAGAAGAAAAATGAAGATCGATTGATCAGATATTATAAAAAAAAATTATAAATTATTATAAAAAAAAAATCCATATGAACAGATGAGGAGGAGCTAAACCGCCTAATCATTACGAATTTGGACCAAGTGAAGCATTATTGCTACCTTGACTCAATATTTGAAAGTATTGGGACATGTTGATGTGAATAAAAGAATTGTCAATGATAAAAAGATTATTGGTATGCTAAATTCTCTTCTCTGGAGTAGTAATCTCCTTATAAATATTTAGAAACTAATATGTAGTGCATTGGTCGAAAGTATAAACCTGTATGGTTCTGATACTTGGACCCTGAACATAGCATAGTACAGGAAAAAAGACTTTTAACAGTGGAGATAGATTTCTGGAGCAGGTCTGCCATGGTTTCAAGGATGGAACATGTTAAGGAGGCCTCGCACTGAGGCAACCAGTAGCAACTGATTCGCTTGCGGCTTGACATCCTCAGGTTCCCAGACCTTTTACATTGGAAACAGCGCTGCTAAGCCCTTGCACTCTCATTTTCCTCAGGCAATAAGAAACCCATTAGTAATTCAGTTGGCTAATCGCATGAGGTTTAAAAATAAAATTGGTTGGGATATAAACAAAATAAATTCCCTCATTGAGTATTACCGTGAACACTGGGTTTTGTGGAATCTACGAGATTCTCATTATAATGTAGTTGATGTTAGATTGCAGTGGATTCCAAAAATTAACAGTGTGCCAAGTTACAAAGAAGCAACGAGGGAAGTTAAGAGAACTATTGCCTGCTATGGCAATAGATTTGCTAGATCCTACTAATCTGCATCTAGAATAATTATAATTTCAATCAAGGCCACAACACTGAACTTAAGTATTAAGAAGCACAGGGCAAGTAAAGTGAATATATTTTGAAGCAGAAAACCCTTGCTACTTTAGTAATGATGGATTCAGTACAGTAGTGTGTTTCTTATTGACCATTACTATCTTTAAGGCTGTCCCTACAAAATTGGTATTGCTGATAATGTAGTTTGTTTCCTATTTTACAGTGAAGAATCAGTGGATGGTGGTCATTTATTCAATTGTTCAGCATTTGCTAAGTAAAGTCTATTTTTGTAGTTGAAATAGAATATTAAAAAGTTATATGATGTGTTTACACTTTAGGTTATTTTACAGGTTTTATCAATATTTGAGCTCCCACTTTATCAATTATTATGATTGTAGCTTTTGAATGGATTGTCAGTGATTGGCACGCCCTCTGCAACTGCAAGTGGTGAAACATACAATATTTACCCTGGTTTGAAGTGTGCTGTTCAGGCAATGTGTGAGTGTTCCGAACAGCAGCATGAAAAGCGTACATCATTGAGTGAATGCCCCTATCCGGTAAGTTTAGTTGTTTTATTATTCCTTTAGCTGAACAAAGTTTTTGGATAAGTTGGCATTTTTCACCTTTATTTACAATTTAATCGCTTCATGCTATTACTTTTATGCCCATTTTAGCATGAAGCTAACCATTTATACTATTCTTCTTGCTTCTTATAAGAATCATATCAAGATGAACTTATTTTACTACTCATTAACATCCCTTTATTATTTTTCACAATATGAGAGAAGCTGTACCATAAAATATGACAAAAACAAAAAACAATATGAAGGTGATGAAGTTTGACACTTAGGCTAGGTGCCTATTGAGACACAGAACAGGGCAGCAAAGTTTGTGTGATTCGGGTGGCACATAGGCCATTTGCAACACAGTGTTGCCTCTCAATTCCCGCAATTCTCATCTATTAAACAAGTCACAGGAACTGTGCTACCCTGCTCTGTGTCTCAATGTGCGCCCAGCCTTAAGGTTAGGTTTCATTGAAAAAAAAATTATAATAATAGCATAAATTAGTTCTCATCAAATTATAACTCAGTATGTCTATGCAAACAAACTATATATTTACTTATCGTAACTCTAACCATTACTTATTTATAAATCAACTTAAAGTACCCTCTCTGGTTATAAGAATTTCCAAGAAGTAAAGTATTTTTGAAAAAATAATGTTTTGAGCTTCAGTGATAATTGTATTTTACAATTATTTTTTACAAAATATTTTTTTAACAGTTTAGCAGAGAGAGGGGGGAGAAACCTGTTTCATGTTACTTCATACTTATTAAACTATCTGTTAATCCATGCAGGTACTATATATTCAAATTTTTAAAAGCATCTATGAATTTTGCTCCAATTTCTCATACAATTTTTTGATCCAAGCCTTTAATGATTGTAGAAAATTCATATTTCATATTTACAGTTCATTTCTTCACTTAGCAAAACATATATTTTCACCTGACAAACATCTCTAAGTCATTCTAATGCCTAATATTTCTAATGGTCGTAATTTCATCGATAAATGCATTTAGTCGATGCATGTTGTTTTTTCTCCAGTCAGAAATCATGATCATACAAAATTCACCGACTAGACATAGTTACTTTAGCTAGAATGCTGACAATACAAGTATATTTTCTAAATAATTTTTTTTAATTTTTCACTAGGTGATAAATAGAAATAGAGTTATTTGTATTACATCAGTACCTGATAATGAAAAGATAAAACTCATTGAAGAGAAGTTACAAGCTGAAATTATTCAAGAAAACAAAGTCGCTTCATCATCAGATTTGTAAGTGGATCTTAATTTATTTGTTTCAAATAATTTTGTTGTTATCTGAGTGTTTAGAATACTATTGTATGGCCATACCTTTTAATTTTGATGAATATTATTAGACGTTTATCATTAAAAAAAGAAAAATATGTATCTTCAAAAATTTCAGTTTTCTCTTGAGTTTAATATGGTGAAGTGTGATGGTTAAGATTTTTGCATGTTCACCAATGGTTTTTCCTCAATACGACTGAAGTGTTTGTTGCTAATAACCATCTCAGCCTATATTGCTAGCTGGTTACAACTGATTATTCTCAGTTTCATTATACTTCTGATTTGCAACAAAAATATTCATCTGTGGAATCATTCTGAATATTTTTCAATCTAATCAAGTCTTGTGATATTCATTTTGTCATCCATAAAGCCTCTATTAACCTCAAAGTTATATAGCATTTTCTATAAGGAAACCCAATTTCTTTTACATAGTACTTTTGTTATTCATTATAGTGTTCAAAACTTTAAAGTAATCCTTCACATAATACTGACTTCTTATTTCTTTTTTTGATGTTTCAATAGAATTAGGTATAATTTAATAATTTTTCAGCTTTTATTTTTATTTATTATTATATATTTTTTTTCAGATTAATTCCAATTGACCACTGTGAACTAATTATCCTCAACATCCAACCAAATGCAACAGAAAATATACCAAAGCACAAGGTAATTATTGATGAGATTCTTTTAATTGTATTGTGAGCAATTAGGTATTGTAATTGTACTAGATAATTGAAATTTACTTCTTCTTTTTTTCTGATATAACTTAAACTTCTCAGTCCGCTTTAAATAAAAAAGTAAGAAGTTTTGCATAATTAAAGCAATTAAAACACCACATAAAATACTACTCAATAAAAGGCTTGCTAACTGCTATTGATGTATTTTATCCTTTGATAATATTACTTATCTGTCTATATAAAAATTCACCCTGCATATGTTTGTGCTCACAAAACTCAAAAAGTAGTCGGTCGATTTCGATGCATTAAATTTTTCTGAATGATCCTCTTAGAGGAAGAAATGGGGAAAAACTATTTAAAAAATAGGTAATTTTTTAATCATTGTCATGACTGTGGAAGCGAGTTCACTACAAATATATTTTAACAAGAGTGAAATTATTGTGTGAAAGTGTCATTTGTTAATAAAATCAAAAATTAAGGGGACCATTTGATAAAATTATTATCATTTTGATCCTGTTCCTATAAAATGTCTTAATGAAATGAGAAGAATGTCCTAACAATGGAATTGATTACAGAGACAAATTTTCACCCCTTCGCCCTTGGAATATTTACTGTCAAAATTTTGTTGGTAGCCGATTCTTTTGTTGAAAGTTCTGGTAGTTCCTCCTGAGAGTTCTAATAATTAAAGTATAGAAATGCAAAAGAGGCTAAGTGCCTTTAGAAAATATTTTCAGAACTCAAGTTTGAACTTGAAAAATCTTATTTTTTTTATTAAATTATTATTTTTTTTTTGTCTGATAGCCTATGGTTGTATAAATAATAAAATAACTTTTATAATACCTCTAGCTTTAGAATATATATATATATATATATATATATATATATATATATATATATATATATATATATATATATATATATTTTATTTATTTTTTTGAAAAAACATCTTTTTTCTTCTTTTCCTTTTGGCCATGGGAAAACTAGTCAGTCTGTTGAATTGAATGTGTTTCCCCGGTGAATCTATGTTCGCTACAATAATTTTATTTACTTTCCCATTCATTTCATAGAGCAATAAGTATGATGAAATGTGCAATATGCAGCCGAACTTCTATATATTGAACTTCAATAATTTTCTATGTACTTCAAAAAAATCTGCGTATGTCGAACTTTTTTTAGGAATCCTGAATTTTTATTAGAAAAATATATTCAGTATATCGAATAAAATTTTTATATATATATATGAACAAAAATTCAGTTTAACTTTGCCTCTCTTGTTGTGAACATTGCTCCTAAACATGACTTCGGTGATGAATTATACATAAATAGACATTAGAAGCTATCTTTCATGAAAACAAAAATAAATTAATTTATATATGTTTGCATATTTTTGATACATGTCCGTATTAAATTTTAAATGTACATTTGTAAAAAATCTGCAATCACAGATGTAATTTGTACAATTTTTTTAATTTGTACGATGTTCATAGATTTCCATGAACATAGGAAATCTATGAACATATATAAGCTTTTTAATACATACCAGCTGTACCCGCATGGTGCTGCTAGTGTAAAGAGTTGCAAGTTAAATACCCTTCCAAATTTCAAGTTTTTTGTTTTTTTATGTTTAACTTATAAAAGATAATGTGAGTAACAGAAGACAAAACTATTGTTCTTATCATTCCTAATCATCATTCATCATCACACCGTAAAGTTTGTGCAAAACTTTTACAAACAACTTTCAAAAAAAAAAAAATTAACTTCATAATCATGGAAGCGAGTTCACTACACAAACTATATTAACCCAACCATTAGCTGTCCTACATGTAGGACTACACTAGATATCTACTACACTAGCTAGGACTACTGTTGGACTTTGAATGGGGATGTAGGACTACATAGAGCGTGTAGGATGTTTTTAGGCTTCTCTGATCATCCTACGAACATTCCTCCCTCCTAACATTCTACCGCGTTCGATCGTGAATATTGCTGTCGTCCTACAAACTCCACTTGTTTGCTACTACGTCATTAATTGTTTTCAATATTTGTTTACTATTAGTCAACAATTACCAGGTTGGGGTTTTTTCCCTAGTTTATGATTATAATTTTTGTTTTACGCTTAAAATATTTTTTTTTTTTTGTATATACTACTAAATGCTTTCATCATTTTTATCCAATTAGAAACTAATAATTAGAAAAAAAATGGTTTGAAAACATTTCAGTCTTTTTTTTATTTCTTTATTTTACACGTATTTCCCAAACATGCAGTGTAATAAAAAATAAATAATTTGTTTTGTATTTTTCTCCGTGAAAAAAACCATCTTTGGGATGTTTTGCCCACCCACTCATACTTTTATAGCATTACAACTATTTCTCAACTCTAACTCCCACCGAAGTAATGTAATTTTCTTGTAATATTATCATTTATTGCTGGTAATTTTTGTATATTGTTTTTGTAAAAAGTAAAATAAATTTGATTGTTATGTGTCTAATCTTCACTATTTGGATCCTATTGGGGGTTTATGTATCTATAAAGCCAGCATAGGAAACAGAAATCGACAATGTAAAACTAATATAAAGTGTAAATGATGTTCTTTGAAATAACAAATTTAGGACATATTTATAGCTTTATGTCAAATATACTTGCCTAAGAAGTAAAGAAATCTCCAAGGGAGTCCTTGTCAGCAGAGGTGAAACAGATAACAATTTCTTTATTTTATTTTTAATGAATAAAAGGCCAGAATCAAAGTAATAAATGGTAAATTTTCTTTCTTTTTTGGAGGAACGGATAGGATTTAATTTACTATTCTCACACAGTTATGAAAAAAAAACAAGTGAAAATTCCAAAAGATTGAAATATTGCAAAACTGATGACTACATTGGGGCAGGGGGAGAGGGAAAAATTGAAATTGAATACAATAGAAATGACGGAATAGTGACAAGAAAGGGTGGTTTTGGAAATGGTTTCTCAATGAAGGGCAACGGGCAGATCATAGTAAAGCATTGGAATGACTCATGAAGTATGTAAATTTCAGGTATCTAATATTTTGGAAAGTGAAACTCATAATGTTAAAGCTTCTTGCGGTCTCGCTAACAAATTAGCATCTCTTATCCTTCTGCATTATAATCTGGCAAGTACAACTGTGACTGGCATCCCTATGAAGGAAGAGCAAAATGCTAGTTCATCTGCGAACTATGATGTTGAAATTTTTCATGCTGCGAAAGCACACGAATCATTATTCAAAGGTATTTATGTTTTATTTTAATGTTATATTTATGTGGATATTACTGATTTATTAGTGTTTTAATAATAGTTATTCAGTATTGATCATTTAATTAAAACTTCTAAGAAAAATTTCAATATCAAACATAGATAAATTGCTTTGCAATTCATCTTCGGGATTCCTTGGTTACCTTCCTATCTTCCAATTTTATGAAGAATTGAAATGCTTTAACCTTTCTACTGCTGTAAGTATATCCTGGCATCATTTCTCTACCAAATTATCCAATCCTCGGACATTGGATGGTGTTTTATTTCACATCTCTGATCTTAAATTAAAATCCTCTGTTCATTCCCTCCATACCCATTCTCTGCCTTTAGATTTATATAAAATTGCCCACCGGCCAAAGCTTTTGACAGATCTCTCCTTATCAAATCCTAGTCCCTATGGAATTCCTTTCTTCTTTCCTTTGTCGCTCCAATACCCCTTTCTGCCTTCAAATCACGCATATTCAATCACTTCCTATCCATCCAGTTCCAAAGATTTATAAATAGATGTTCCTCATTTTAAATCAAAATTTGTATTGATATATTATTTGGCATAGATATTGTTAGTTGACATCCGTATGATGATATAGAAGGATCAATCCCTAAATAGATATTGTTGAACATAGATTCAATTCAAGGAGATGATGGTTGGAGGTGCATCTGAATTGTATAGTCACCTCAAACAGAAATGCATCCTTTAGTACATTAATTGTGCTACCTCATTCTGGAATTCCTTTTCTTCACCTCATTAATTATCAATCTTCTGAAATTATGTAGACACATATTTATTGTTAATTACAGTTGTATTCATTAATACTTGATCCACAATTAAGAAGTATATGTTTATAAAAATAGTTATATGTACAACACCTCTGCATAATATATAATAACATAATATTCCCAGACTAAAAGTTATTTATCACCAAATTAAATATTAAATAGAGTTTAAAAATATATATATATCTTTTCTGTTATGAGAGATATTTAATCTCTGAATAATTTTTTTTTGCAGGATGTGGTGTAGATATCAATCAAATAAGCACACGGAAAGAAGGTATGGAATACTCGACTATAACTTTGAAATGGTGCACTCCTAGAGGTTGTACAGCATCTGAAATGCATAATTGTATTTCGATGTTTAGAATAACTCCTGTAGATGTAAACAGGTTAATATTCTCTTATTACTTAGTTTTCATTATTAAAACATGTATATATATTTTTTTTTGTGTTTGCATTTAATGTTCCTTTATTTTTTTCCCAGCCGACCTTCATCTTGCTTAATCAATTTCTTAATCGGAGGAAGATCTGTTATGTTGGAAGTGATAAGGCGAAATGGAGCTAAATCATTATCACATTTGCTTGCTGCACATTCAGGTCAAATATACATGCATAGTCTATCTATTGGAAGATCATTGCATGAAGATCCACCTTCAATAAGTGAAGGAATCGGTGGTCGAGTTACTGACTACAGGATTACAGTAATTAAACTTTCATTTTAAATTAATTTTTAATCCATTGTCATTTACTTATATTTTTAGTTAGTATGATTGTCGAGAATCGTGAAACTAAAGATCAGTTGAATATGTTTTCCTTATATTAAGTAATGGAACTGGTATGATAAATTATCAGTATCTGTTGAAATGTCTTGGAATTTTCCATTTACGAGAATATCCTATAATACAGAGATAAACAATCTTACAATTTTATTTATTGAATTATTCTAACTAAAACTAAAACTGTGTTATTTTATAACAGTCTTTTGGTGTATTCACCCATCGTCAAGTACACTACTTACATCTAAAATTCTAAAAAAACATCCATTAACCAACAACAGTTGATTTATAAATATAAGTGACTGACATAAATAAATCATCAGCAACGGTGCCTTATTCATTTTATATTTAGAAATATTTTAATTTATTTATTAAAGCCTTACTCAACTTATTGTCATGAATCATGTGATTTTTCTAGCCACTTATTAATCATATCATGAAATTATTAACCAATAGATGATATTTTTAGCTTTCAGTTAATAAAATTAAACTGGAGTAATCAGGATTAAAATTATCAATAAATAAATTGTTATTGAATTGACTCATATTTTGCTCATGTTACCTCCCAATCTGGCATTTCATTATTTATGACCGGATATCATTTATTTGTTATTATATTTCTGTACAAACATTTATTATTTATTTCTACATGCACTGTAGCAGGGGTTCTTAAACTAATGTAGTTGGAGGACCCCCACTTGAACATTTTTTTTTTTTTTTTTTTGCCGACCTCATCCCAACCCTAGGCATTTAAATTTTTACTGATTATTGTTTAATTATGTTAATAACTACTTAAGTAACAGTATATACAAAAGGTCTTGATCATGTAGGATTTTGACTAAGTGAATTATTTGAATAAAAGCGAAAAGTTGGTGGATCTAAAGTTTACATCAACATTGTTTCGTGGAACCCTGGTAATCAATGCGGACCACAGTTTAAGAACTTATGCACTATAGTGTTTAACACTTCACAAACCATAAATTTTTTTTTCTTCCTTTTACTTTTGATAATTGAATGAGTTGGCTGAATTGATGAGATTCGTCATTTTGTTTAAGAACTAGTCCCAAAATAATTTTATTAATCTAATACCTTTGCAAAAAAGGATCACTTTTTAAACAGGCTATCTTTAAAATTTTCATATTATTTTCTCATAAAGTATGTGTTTAAAATAAATCGGAACCACTTACCATTTCAAACCTTTGTTTTAATTTTTAGGATTTTGGTCTTTTTATGCAACAAAACAAGCTTTTACCTTGTAAGAGCTCGAAATCCCAAAGCCCAACAGTCAAGAGGACTAGGGGAAGATTAGAAAGGCATACTAGATTTTGGCCTATGACTATTTCATCTACTGTTATATTCAACTTTAAACAGGTAAAATTTAATCTTTATATCCTTGATTATTTTATTCAAGCATCAAGAAATTTATATGTATATATTCATATTACATGTTACAGTACTTGGAACCAATATTAACCATGATGTTACAACCTGAGCTTCGGGAGCAAGAGGTCCTGCAATGTAAACAGTGCATTTATTCTCTAGTAGGCCTGGAAGCGAAGCATGAGCCTCTTCATTCAGTATCAAGTGGTCAGCGTGGCAAAGGACCTAAAAGGTGTTTATTATTTGCTTCAGAAATGCTTTTTTTTTATTAGTATGATTGACAATATTACAGTGGAATCCCGATAATCTGAACTTTGGTAATTCAAAAGTCCGTTTAATCAAAAATTGAAAATAGGACATATTCTTTGGAGTCAAAAAGAAGTAAGGTAACAGTAATGATACTAAGTAATATAAAGAATATTTCTGAAAATTAAAAGTTAGACAATGCTCTGAACTAATTACTAAACTACATTGGTTTGGAAAAATCTGTCAACTTCTTTTTGTCGAAGAGGAGAATAACTCTCCCTTAAACCCAAGCTAAATTACGCCAGCGTTATTAAGTTACCTAGTGTTATTCTGTATCAAATGCAATTAAAGTGGTATACCCACTGCTTGGTGTAACCATCTGCCTCATAATAATCTGCTTCATAAACATTTTAGCGATTGGCTGATCATCTAAAACCTCATGGTCATGATCGTAGACTCACAACCATTCAAACAAATAATTTGCATTTGCATTCTCTCAGCCAGGAATATTTTCTAACAGCTCTCATACCTGTAGGTTCCGCTCTCTTATCACTTATTTCATCCTGAGATTTGGTTATATTTAGGCAAACCATGTAAAATTAGCTTTGTAATTAAGAGGAAAGAGGGTTCTGGACAAAAATCATTCCATGAGGAAACTCTGTGGGACTCTGTTGAACCAGACCCAATGAAAAGTACTCGGATATTGGTAAGAGAGCTCAGAGTTTCCAAATCCACCATAAATTGTGGACTGCATAGCTTGGAACAAGAATTGTTCATCAAGAGTGGTTCCCCATAAATTCAGGCCATCATGGCCGAGAGTTTTAAGGTGCCACCTTTGCAACCTCGACTCTGAAGCAGCACCAGTTCGATCCGGTCTGGGCAGGTTAAAATTTATTTCGTGGCGGACCCACAGAATGAATCTTGACCTGCCCATTCTGGCTAGAATATGTAGTAACCTGAAGGATAATCTGCCCTGTCTGCCTTAATTGGAATTAGTAAGGAAGTTAAAAGCAAAATAAAATTTAAAAAAAAAAATGGTTTCCTATGAGTTAAACACTGAGCAGACACAACGTCAAGTTAAAACTTGTCAACCCAAATGACCATCATTCTTTTAAAAATAATGTTACTTGCGATAAAATGTAAGAATAAGAAAAATATCTGATGTGGACAACATGACTTCCTTGTACACCTATTGAACTATAAATCGGTGGCTCAAAAAGTGATCCTGAATTTGGTTACTAGTTTTCGAAGATTGCAGTATCTCAAAAACGACACTCAACGTCGCAACATCCATCTATTGACACACACACACACACACAAAACCAGTATTTTACACTCAATTTTAACATTTAAAACAAGTAATAAAAATGTTTAATTGGATTGGAAACCAAATTGCGTTTGTAACCTTTATTACCGAAACATATGATTTATGTATTTAATTTAAATTTAATTTTTGATGTAAGCTTATTATGAACTTCAAGTAAAGTGCTCTTTTCGGCTCACCAATTTTAACTAAAATATAGTAAATACATTCATATCGGTATAAAAGTCCTATTTACCAAATTTAAGATGTTTTACATTATATTTTAATATCATTTTTGATGAAAGTCTAATATGACCTTCAAGTAAAGTACCGCTTCCAGTTTTGCAATTTAGACTAAAATGTAGTATGTTATTTAAATCAATATATAAGTTATAAATACTAAATTTGAGAAGTTTTACATAGTATTTTAATATAATTTATGATGGAAATCAATTATGACCTTCAAGTAAAATACCATTTCCGGTGATCAAGCAGTGACCAAAAAGGGAGGTTCACAACTATATTTTACAACAGTCCTAAATACTAAATTTCAACTTTCTACGACTAACCGTTTTTGAGTTTTGCAAGATACGAACGTACTTACATACAGACGCCACGACGAAACTAGTCAAAATGGATTCAGGGATGGTCTAAATGGATATTCCCGTTGAAATCTGAAAACCGAAAATTTTCGCGATTACAATACTTCCTTTACTACGTACAAGGAAGTAAAAAGGAAATGCTCTCTGTATATTGGAATTACAAAGGCATAATTCATTCCAGATGGTCACACCATTGATTCAGAACTTTTTAGCGATTATCAACAAAGAATGTATGATGTGGCCCAGCATTAATCAGGATTAGTAAGCAGAAATCGGGTCTTGTTTCAACGCCTGACCACACACTTCTCGTTACACAAAACAAAAAATATCAGAACTGAATGGGATTAGGTTTCTCCCTGCTTGCAGTTTCGACTTTGATCAACCTCAATTCTCTGGACGAGGTTCAAAATGGAGTTGCAGAATTCTGTTCAAAACCCAAAGAATGGTATTGTAAAGAAACCCAACAGCTGGTCTCGAGATGGGAACAATCCATAAAACAACAGGATATACAAAAAAAAAAAATTGAAATAATTTTAAATTAGCTAGAAAAAAGGTCATTTTTTATGATTCATCTCAGTAATTTATACATTCCTTTTCAATTTTTTTTTTTTTTTCTCATTAATATGGTTTTGTCTCAACATTTATTTGTGCTGTTGAAAATTAAGCGAAACTATTAGATAGACCATTACATATTCTAAATGTTTTTATTTATAAGAACAGTTAATTTACTGTGTTAATTACTTATTATTAATGTTAATTACTGTGTGAAATATAATATAATATTAAATTTTATATAAATATATTAAAGTTTTAAATCTCTTTGTATTTGTTACCATAGAGATTTCATATGCTTTATTTTACCTATATTAAATAGTATAATTACACTGAAACTTGAATCTGTCTCTGAAACTAGAAAATTAATGCCCACAATACTTAGTAAGTACATAACTATCTCCTGAGTAATGCCATTTATTATACCAATTATCATAGTACATGATTGAAAAATAATAAAATTGATATTTCAGTTGGAAAAATAATTCACATTGAATTTGACGTAATAATGCTTCATGTGTTGGTTGCTATTCCTAAATTTCACACGCAATATCATTAATTCGGATAACTGTTGGCTTACTTTATTATTATTCTATCTTAATTGTTTTAAGATAAATAGCTTCAATTATTCATTGCATTAATTAGTATGTTGTGTATTATATTTATTTTTTTCTTATTTCATTTGTTTTAGTTCGAGAGAAGAACAGTATAAACAATTGTGGTCTGAACTCGAAGCTTTTCTCAGGGCACATTGCATCACTGATAAACATATTAATATTTTAAACTGCCTGTTGGAAGTCAGGAACAAAGATTCACCTTCCGATCTAGGAGACAAAGTGGAATTAGATCAAGCCCTTAGAGAGCTCGATCAGTAAGTATTTAGTTATCCTATTGTAATAATTTTATTTTAACTCCATCCTTTTTCTTTTTGTGATAAATATATAAAAAAGTCATAAAAGCGTAGAGTTTTCAATTGAATAATAAACTGCATTATATATTGAATATAAATTATATGGGAAAAATCAAAATAAAATCAAACATAAATAAACAGTTAATTTTCTTTGAAAAATTTCATATAAAAAATGAAAAAAAATTAAATTGCACAAATATTAAATTCTATGCAGGAAAACAGTTCAATATTGCCGCAGTCAATTAAATATAATTGACCACTGGAAAATTGAAATTAATTACTGGTAAGCTGTTGATGATTTGAGCAGCTGGTGGATTCCTCTTCAATCTATTCTGTATTCTGATCACACCTGTCTTATATTTTTTATTGTCAAGCATTATTTCACTTTTTTTTTATTTGGTCCTTGATACCAACTCTTCCTGAAATATATTCTCTCTGATAGCAGTTGTTTATCCTGTGATCTGGTAAGAGGTCCAGGCCTTTCTGCCACAGCATTTTATTTTGGAACTGTAGGGTGGAGAAGAATAACCTCAATACATTACTACTCCAGAGAAGAGAATTTGGCATGGCAATTGTTCTTTGCTTAACTTCAGCGCCTGTGGTCCCCCCTGCTTTCCGCTACAGATGTATGATGGCAAGACTTTTCTAGTCTGCTTCAATTTCCAACTGAATTGCCTTCTTCGATCCTATTTGTGCCGATAAACTTGTTTTTGTTACTTCCTTGTACACTGTTCAGGAAGTATGTTAATCGTAAAAATTCTCAGTTTTCAGATTTCAACAGAAATATCCATTTTGACCATCTCTGAATCCATTTTGACTTGTTTTGTCGTGGTGTCTGCATGAAGTTCGTTACTTGCATAACTCAAATTCGGTTAGCCATAGAAAGTTGAAATTTTGAATTTGGGATTGTTGTAAAATCTAGTTGTGTGCTTCCCTTTTTGGTCACAGCATGATCACCAGAAGTGATACTTTACTTGAAGGTCATAATAGATTTTCATCAAAAATTATATTAAAATAAAAAGAAAAACTTTTAAATTTTGGTATTTATGATTTATATATTCACTTAAATAACATACTGGATTTTGGTCAATAGGGCAAACCAGAAGCGGTTTATTACTTGAAGGCTATTATAAATTTACACTTTGAATTGAAAAGTTTAATTAAAATATACTGTAAAACATCCCAAATTTGGTAAATAAGACTTTTATATCAATTTAAATAATATTCTAGATTTTGGTTGAAATTGGTGAACCGGAAGGGAATATTTTGCTTGAAGATCATAATAAACTTGCATAAAAAATTATATTCAAATTTAATACAGAGATCATATGATCCGGTGATAGAAGTTCTAAACGCGATATTTTCATCTTTAATTTAACAATTTTATTACATAATTTAAGTGTTACAATTGAGTGTAAAATACCTGGTTTCCTTCCCATTTGTGAGCTTAACAATCCTGCAGTTGGAGAATAAGATAAGGATTCTCCTGCTTAAACTGCGATTTGCAATGCTTTATCTAGTGACATAAACAGTCCTAATGTTGTCGCGGAACACAAAGAAATCTCTTGGGAACTTGTTACCTACTGAAAGAAAACGACTTATAATAACGGAAAGAGATCCCTGGAAACAAGAGCTTGTGTGTTTGTGTCAATAGATGGACGTCGCAATGCCGAGTGTCATTTTTGAGATACTGCTATGTTTGGAAACTAGTAACCAAATTCAGGATCACTTTTTGAGCCACCGATTTATAGTTTAAGAGGCATACAAGGAAGTAATGCGGTGTCCACATCAGATATTTTCATATTTAGTTAATTTTATTATCCATTTTTCAATTATTTAAAAAATAAAAATGGTTATATCTAATAATACAGCTGTAACGACCTTCTAAAACTCTAATTTTTAGATACTCACACACTAATAATGGTTCACTACTTTTGGGTGGACACCAGCGTCAAGGAAGTCATGCAGTGTCCACATCAGTTATGTTTATGATTGATTTACAATAGTTTGCTTTACAGATAGCTCACTTCATCTTTATCTTCTGGAGTGTTCATTCGCTTATCAGTAAATAGCCAATGATATAATAGTTTTCCGATTGTCTAGGACGTCCATCACACCACATTTTTCTTTCCAATTTATCAAACCTGTTCTAAATCATAGGTCAACAAACAGTTACTCCTTACTAAGAACTGAACCCAAGACCCTTCACGGATTTTAGTGGTGCTGGTTTATTAAAATTTAGTTATAGTGGATTTAGATTAGGTATGATTTAGTCTAGAACCAACCGTTGCAACTCTTCTTAAATGGTTTAATAATTAGGAACCTAATAAATTGTGTATCCCCTTAAAAGAAATTTTTGTATATTTATTATTATTATTTTTTTTTCTTGCTATAGGTTAACTTCCAAGGGATCTGAAAGAGTGTCAGTGATTCGAGCTACAACCGATTCTCCCCTTTCGCCCGATCCAGTTCACCACATGCAGAATAAAACAGTTCTGGAACTCTGGGTTTCGAAGTTTTGTAGGATAAAACCGAGACCAGACTTTGCTGGTTTAGCTAATGCTCAGGTATTGCCTGGAGGAAGACTGAAGGCAAAACTTTATCCACATTTAAAGGATCGATCCAAAAATTCTTCCAAACCTCCGAGGATTATAGAGTAATTTTTTATTTATAAGCTACTTCACTATTGTATATATTATTTAATTTTAACTGTATTATATATATAAAAAAATATGTTCGTTATATCTGTACATTTTTTTGTATTGAATAACTCCGATGTTTATGATTATTTTTTTTAGTATGGAAATGTAATTGTGCTTTCAAAATATTAATTATTTTTTTGATGTAATAAAAAACATCAATAAAATCCTGTTGTTAGTTGTTAGTTTCTTTGTCAAAAATCGCATATGAATCATGTTGGTTGGAAATTAAAATCACACTTCATAAAAAACAAAACAAAAAAAAAACCACTCATTTTTATGAATTAAAGAACTGTTACAATCATTTTTACCTCTGAAAAAATATTACAGAAATGTTCAAACATTGGTACGTTACATTTTTCTACAGGTGTTAAGACAATAAATAATAAATGGAGTTATTTATTTTAATCTGGTTTCAATTTATTCATCCCTACCATTTTTTTTTTTTTTTTTTTTTTTTTTTACATGAATGTACCATATACGGTATTAATTCCAATTTTATGAAAATGTATGGTTTTGGCTTACTGAAGAGATTTGGAAATATAATAAAGTACAGTAGTCCAGGAGCCGGAGAGCAAAAATTTTATTTAATAATAATCAAGCTAATGCTTTTTGGAGAGTTTCAGAACTGGAAGTCCTAACACTAGTAGCAAATCCTTTTTCCCTGATATGGATCTGAGTATCTGTGAATGTTTGTGCTTTGGTGAAAGCACAGGTTGATGTTTGTGTTGGCCGTTCCTCAGCGGTTTTCTTTCACAAATCAAAGGAATTTGCCATTGCCATTGTGTTCCATCATAAATTGATAAATTTTGGTTGTTAATCGGATTTATTTTTTTAATTCGTTCTTTTTTCTGCGTTATTAGTTCAATATTTGTAAACCAATTCGTAAAAAAACAACTAATTTTCGTAATTCAACCCCCAATCTTTGAAGTTCACAAAATATTGTAAAATTGTAGCGGTTGGAAATTAAAAAACAAAACAGAAGGACAATCAATCCCTTTTATTTAATACAATGGAGAGTTAGTTCTATTCCCTCAAAGAGCAAATAATAATGGAATTGAAAAATAAATATGTTATAATGGAATTATAAATAAATATCTGTCAGCTCCTAATAAAATGATATTTCTGTATTAATATTTATAATATTCTAATAAAATAATATATTTTTTTTTAACTACATATTTTCACAAACATTTGGCCAACGGCTTGCCATGCGTGTGGATGCCCCATTTGTTCATTTGTACTTTCACATTTCAAACGATTTGCCACTGGTTTGGACCTGGCATAGAAAAATAAGAATATAGCCTCCAAATATACCGTATAGCTTATGTAGGTGTAGGTCCCAAAATGTTTTTGAAACTGCAATTTTATAAATAATAGTAACTATGACTAATTAATATCATTTTTTTTTTTTTTTTTTTTTTGTCAATTGACTAGAAATAATCATACAATTGAAAATCTGGTGTGGTGTGTACAGCATACAACTTTCACTTAACACACTATAATAATAAGCCATTTTTTAAAATAATTTTAAAGAATTCACAAAAACAATACTTGAAATATTTTCAGCAGTATGCACTTCTTCTCATGTCTTCTCTCACAAAAGAACAATAAAATAGTTGTTTAAACAATCCTGTGCACTATATATTTTTGGTTTGTCAAGCTGAAAATAAGTTTTAAAAGTTTCCATGGAAATTCCATTTAGTTTACATTACATAATTTAAAAGTAGAAATTATTCACTACAACAGCTGAAGTTAACAACAGAAGGTATTGTTGAGAGCAGAATCCAATCTTGGTGGGAGGAGAGGGTCCTGTGTCCAATCTTGTATTCATCATAAGATTCGCTTGTATCTCTGTTATTACTAATCCAATTTAAATAATTTTTTTTTGTTTTTATAGAATTTAATTACTGTCCTTATGAACTTATACATACATAATTTACCATAAAATGCATATTTTTTGAGCTTTGCGTAAATAACATTTTGTTCTCGTCATAACTTCTTCCCCTGCATTTTTTAGATAATGCACTACATATTGGAAGATCAGGGCTTTAGGGTAAAGACTAGGCAAGTTCATCAAAATCGTTAGAGCCGTTTTCGAGAAAATTGTAAAACCGATAATATAAGTGGCAATTCCAGTAAGTGGATTTTAGCGAAAAAGTTGCAGTAACATCCCAGGGATATATCTACCTTAAATACACAATTTTAGTTTTGTACAGATTTTCATTTTTGAAATGTTCTCAGACACACAGGCCTGAGTGGCCATTTTGTGATACTTCTTTATTTGGCCTCAGCGGACCTTAAAAGTGTATTTACGTTGAAAACTCGGATCAGAAATTTTTCACAATCGCAATATTTTTCCTTACTATATATTTCGATCCGTAAGTGAAAGTAAAAACCTTACATTGTCCAACAAATATATATTCGACCAGGAGAAAGTTCCACAGTTCAAATTCATAAAATTGCATTATATGATAATAATGGAGGAGGCTAGGGGACATGGTATCGCCGATTTCAATGAAACATTTTTTGGTGATAGTAGGTCGATAAATATTAGACACGTGCCTGCCAATGCGACCTAGGAGCCGAGAAAAAAAATATTTTATGTGAACTAAACTTATGCCTCTCATATGCCAACCGATTTCTTTAATTGTTTAAAATAAGAAAAATATTACCGACTGTACTAAATGAGTTTAAATGTGCAAAAACCAAAAGATGCTTCGTGTTAAGTTAGTCAAATAAAATTATTTTAGAAAAAAGCAAGTCAGATTCATTTTTACCATCCTTCAAAACCCTAAAAATGGAATTATTCATAGAAATTCAAAAATATAAATTTTTGGTCTTGATTTTTCTGAAGGATTTTTTTCTTACTGATTTCCGGAGTTCAGCTAAACATTCCTTACTCCTCAGGATTTCCAAATTCAACGATACTACAGCCATTGGAAAGCAGAATTATGGGTCTGTGATCCATATCAATAGCTTTAAAATTGTATGCATTTATAAAGGAGAAAATGTAATGAGAGTTAAAAAAAAAAAATCCTCAAACGTTTTATTTTATATCTCCAGTTATAATTTGTTTACGGATGTCGGATTTGTTCCATTTCTTGTAGTTTATAGAGCCTTAAACCACTCCCAAGTTTCGTATGTATCAGTTGAGTCCTGTTAAAATTATCTTATCTTTTGTGATTTACGAGCGAAAATTTCGAGCAAAAAAATTATATTTTTCGATTGCGATGAAAATTCGTATTTATGATTTTTTTTCTTTTTAGGTGCGAAATAAGAATATCAACTTTGTTTCTTCCTAAAAAAATATTTTATACCACTTTGTTATGTCACACAGTGGTCTGAATTTTCCCATCATGATGCGAAAAATCCTGCAGTGCTAGTTATTTTAAATTGCGACATGGGTTGTGATTTCATTTTGTTAGATTACTGTTTGCACTTATTTATGATAGTAAATAAGTAATTTTATGGATTTTAATTTTGAATTTTATCATTTATCACAATGATGGATAATAATAGTTGTAACCTATATTTATAGAAAATTAAATTATTTAATTAAAAAAAATAAAAATAAATAAGTGATCTTATGATGATTTATTTTCCAGAGCTGTTAAATCAAGGACTTTTAATTCTAAAGAATATATAGCATATAAATCGATTGGTAAATGAGAATCTTGAAATATATGCAGAACAAAGACAGATAACAATAATATAAATATCTGGTGTATCCACCCACACGACTTTCCATACTGCCTCTGGCTATAGTCCAAAATAAAAGTGTCTGTATAAAGTTCAATAAGCTATATCTTTGCTAATATTGGTCAGATTTAGATGGTTCTTTTTTGTTTTATAGGGTATTTGATTATCGACACCGATACGTTGAAAACTGCACGTCAAAATTTTGACCCGATTACAATACTTTCCTTACCTAGTAGCAGTAGGAAAGTAAAAACGTGGCTATAATAATATGGTAATCTCATATCTATTAATAAATGACTATAATATCTTTGCTAATAATGGTCCGATTTAAGTGATTTTTTTTTTTTAGAGAATTCAATTATATTTCAAATAATTAATTACATACAAAATTTGCCTTCAAATGCATACTTTTGGAGTTATGCGCAAATAAAATAATCTTCTCGTCATAACCTTTTTCCTGCATTTTCATTGGGATATGCCTTATATATGAATAATTAGAAAGCTTTAAGTAGAAGACTTTAGATAAGTTTCATCAAAATCATCAGAGCCGTTTTTGCGCAAGAGTCTTTAGAAAGACACGATTTTCGGATATTGCGCAGCCACTATTGCGCACAGAGTGCAGGATTTCGTACACAGACATTCAGGGACAAAACCCTATAGAACAAAATAATAAGCAACAAAACGGTCCACCCGTTCATGAGATAGCAGTCATTAATACATAGCTATTTTTCTACTTTCCCTTAGCTATATATGAAATATAAAGTAAGGAGAAGTATTGCGATCGTGAGCATTTTCGAATTTTCAAAGGAAATACACGTTTCAAGGTCCCCGAATCCAAATATCCAAGCCTCGCAAAATGGTCTGTGTGTATGTGAACAGCCTATCTCAAAAACGAAAAGTAATTCGATTCTGAAATTACTTATTTAAGGTAGATATATGTTATGATGTTACAGCAACTTTTTCGTCAAAATCGACTGACCGGAAGTACCACTTTATATAATTGATTTTACACTTTTTTACAATTTTATCGAAAACGGCTCTAACGATTTTGATGAAACTTGCCTAAATTCTTCTTCGTAAAACCCTTCAACTTTTCACATATGTAGTATATCACCGAGGAAATGCAAGGAAAAAAGTCAGGATGAAAATAATATTTTGTTTACGTATAACTCGAAAAGTATGCATTTTATTTTAAATTATTGTATGAAAGATAATTAAATTATCTAAAAAACAAAAAAAAATCATCAAAATCGGACCGGTATTAGCAAAGATGGAGCGTACTGGACTAACCGGATGTGTCAATTATATCATGGATTTTAGACCTTTTTACAATTTTCTCATAAAGGGCTCTAACGATTTTGATGAAACTTGCCTAATGTCATCTTCTTAAAGTCCTTATATATATATATATATATATATATATATATATATATATATATATATATATATATATATATATAAATCTCACCAGTATTAAAAAAGATATAGCATATCTTATAAGGCTATAACACGTAATAATTCGAGCGCGTCCGAAAGGAGATGGATACGACCGAATGTCCTCCCTCCAAGCCTACAACCTGTTGCCAACAATTTGCTCTGTATTAATGTAGTGTAAGAATATAAAACTGAGTGGAACTTCCATGGAAACTTAACCGAAACTTTTAAAATGTATTTTTAGCTTGACAAACCTAAAATATATAATGCACAGAATTATACTAAAATTCTGTTAAAAAAATATTTTATTTTACTTTTGTGAGAGAAGACTTGAAGAAGTTTATTTCAAGTAGTGTTTATGTGAACTATTTAAAATAATGGTAAAAAGATTATTATTATATGGTGATAAGGGAAAGTAGTATGATACGCGCACCGCGTTTTTTTTTTCTTTTTTGTTGAAAGTGAATTGAAGCTATTTTAAGATAAAACACTTGACCGATAAATTGGGCCGGGCATACACCTTGTCCAACACTCTGAAGATGACATCTTAGTGAATTATCACTAATTACTGAGGTATGTGTTTCGGCTGTTGTCTCTTCTTGTTGGACTAAATGCTCTAGAATAAAGTTTTAGATTGATACAAATAACTCGACTTTTTGCACATCAGCTCCCAAACTATTATTGCTGATCATGGTATCCTATTGAGATTAAATATATAACTATTATTTTTTGTTGAAAGAGGAGTGTAGCCTTTAGGCCTTTTTCTCTACAACCTTTTTGGATCCATGACCTAACCATTAGGAATATGGTTGACCGAGAGGTCATATTAAAAATTGAGGCTTCCAAGCAACCTTGGTAAACCGAGAGCGAAGTCCCAAAAACGTGTCTGGTTTCAAGATAATTGTATATAGTATAGGCCGAAAGCACAATCACCATAGACAGGAAATTTAAAAGTCTCCCATCCTAGGTCAGTTGCAAATAAATTTTATAGGTCTACGAATTTGTTATTTTCATAACTTTTTTTTTCAGATTTTCTTCAGTAACTCGCTTCCAATGCAGTTTAGGTAAAACTTTTACATGACCAATTTTAAAGAACGTTAAATTTTCTGCAAGATTTTCTGCACATAATAGTCAATCTTGTAGAAGATTAAATTTTCAATAAGATTCATACAAAATTTTTGTAATTACTCTCAACAGACACCAAGAAATATTGAAATAACAATTTTAGAGAAAGTGCACGTTTTTCAGATTTTTCTCATTAACTCGCTTCCAGTGCATTTCAGGTAAAACATTGGCATTACTAATTTTATAGAACGTTAAATTTTCTGCAAGTTTTATATGTAATATTTTTTAAAATTCGAAACAACTACTGAGATGTTGGACCGTAAACATCTGCAAAATGTCAAGAAAACGCATAAACTTCAGTGGTTTCGCCGTAATAACTTCTTTTTTAGTTCAAAATGTATAATAACCAGTCTTTTAGACAAAAAAATTTCCTACATGATTCATAAAAAATATTTGTAAGTACCCTCAAAAGACGCCAAGAAATATTTTAGAGATTATATTACCTGAAATGCACTGGAAGCGAGTTAATGAGAAAAATCTGAAAAACGTCCATGTTTCTCTAAAATTGTAATTTCAATATTTCTTGGTGTCTGTTGAGAGTAATTACAAAAAAATTGTATGAATCTTATTGAAAATTTAATCTTCTACAAGATTGGCTATTATGCATTTTGCAATAAATTGTACTGAAAAGTAGTTATGAAAGCGAAAAAACGGAATATCTATTTTTTTGCGTTTTTTTGACATTTTGCAGATATATTATTTCAATATTTCTGTTAAAATTACATCATATCATGCATTAAATTCACAAATCATACATTATATCATATAATTCAATATGGTGTTAAAACTACAATCTACCGAAGATGTTCCCGAAAATTTTCTACAACACTTTTTCTGATGGAAAAACTGACATTTCGAGATGTCACAATGGGCGAGCTTTGGAGACTGGTATTTTTCTTAAATGAAGGTGTTGCGGTAGCTCCAAACTCCGACTGTTACGTGCACACTATAGAGACAGTAAGGTGGTCTACATTCGGTATTATCCACTACAGCTTTCTCAGTCACAACCGACAAGTACTATCAAGAGATTGATGTCATGCGTCGGAAGCTGTAACGTCTTTGTCTAGTACTGATTAATCAATCGGAAGCGGGCTATCCTTCTGCACGATAATGCCCGACCTCTCGATGCACAACCAATGTTGCACTGCAATACTACAACTGCACCAGTTGGGCTACGGAATTCTTCAACACCTATACTATTTGCCTGACCTCTCCTCTATTGATCTCCACTTTTTCAAGCAATTGGAAAACTTTTTACGAGAGAAAAACTTTCAAAGCCAGGGTAGTATTGAAAATACTTTTCGGTAGCTCAGTTTTTCAGAGATCCAAATTTCTTAAAGAAATGTGTACAGCTGAAAGAATATTATCACTGGTTGGAAGGTAGTGACTGTTTTATTATAAGGTAAGCAAGTGTGAGTCTTGTGTGATCTATTTCCATGCGACACAGGGCGACTATTCTGCCATTGCTGTAATTAGATGTAGACCATGATTTTACTTTTATTTTCTTTCGAAGCTTTCAATATACTCAGATTCCATATAGACTGCCATCTGCCTGAAGGGCCTACTGACATCCAAAGAGTTACTACGACATTGTCTCTTCCTGGAAGCATGTGTGCTTTTCTGGCCGAGCGATCCGCCTGCGTCATATTCCCGCATGAATTTGGGCTCAAATGAAGTGCCTAATGATTTAGTCTGTTGTCGCAAGGTAGAGAGTAATTATCTGTGTGTTAATCGGATGCTGTGAATACATGTTTCTTATTCCCTTTAGAGAGCTCAGAGAATCACTAATGAGCATCGTAGTCTCCTGGGTAATTGTCGTGCAGTACTGTAGTGCTCAGGCTATTTCATGGAATACGGTAGTAGATACTGCATAATTTATGGAGTTTAAATTCATTATCCTGAATTATGAGTTACAAAGTATGATGCCATTAAGATTTCTGATTTATATCCATCAGTATGAATCAGAAAGGATTCAGGGATGTTTTGGAGCAAAGTAGTGTAAGGAACTTTGTATTCAGAGGGTGGGGTATTGCTTTTTGGAATTTAGGTGAAGTACAGCATTTCGATAATATTATGAAAACGAAACTTAATACTAAATTATAATAACAAGAGTTTATTGTAGTCCATAAAACACAACTCAGTATTTTGACACAATTACCTACTAACATGCGTATAACTTAATAATGATTACATAAGTACACTGTTCATAATAATCCTAGTAGAGCTTGAACTATTTTTTATTCACAACACTCCTTTTATCTTCTTTTCTGCGAAAGCTTGAATAATCGAGTCAAAATCCAAAGTTTTTGCTAACCCATACTCAAAAGCCAATACTTTGTTTTCTCTTCAAACTATAGACAACATTCATTCTTATTTATAAATTAGGCTACACTGTTAGAATATGATAAAAGTACATGCTATTATTTATTATCGACTGAAACAATTTTTTTTATTTGCATGCAATTTGCTGAACAAACTTTTTGACAGTTTACATTTTTTTAGTCGTCTTTTCGGGCCCCACGGAAGTCCGGGCTCCGGGGATTTTGCCCCCACTGCCCCTCTCTGACGACAGGCTTGGTCTGATCAAGCATTTTATTCTTAGGGAAAATTTGAAATTCTTTGAAAAAAAAAATCTTCAGTACAAACAACCGAATAGTTTTGCCTAGTAATTCCTAGTTGTGTTATTGGTTCTTAAGATCCTAAATTATTCGTCGTTTTATTTTTTTTTAACGAAACACTTTATTGTATCAGATTATAGAATCTTTTTTTAAGTTTGATGATATGAATCACGAAACACCAGCATTTACTGTATTCCGAAAATTGGCGATAACAAAAAAATTGTTTATCAAACGTAGGCCAAAGACCAGATAAACCGAAGAGGCAAATCCAGAAAAGTAAAGCCAGGTTATGTTAAATGCAAATACTGTTATCTACAACTGCCTATCATCAAAGATTAGCCGAACAAATAAAAGGAAATACCCTCCAAAATTTAGTCAACGTTTTAACGAGCGTTTGTATAGTGATTCAACGTTCTTAGCGCCAATTTAAAAGGTAATTAAATAAATTATAAATAGTAACAATTGTCTTGAGTAAAAATATCAGACTTGTAAACATAAGCATAACTCTTATTATATATATTTGTTGATTTAGGTGAATACTTTAATATATTAAAATAAAGGCAGACTGTTGCTATTTCATCAATTTATTTATTACGATGCAAATTTTCGGCCTACAAACCATCCTCAGGCATCTTAAAATTATTTAAAATGCATATACTGTCATATTTAACTCCAATCCGGACCAAGTCCAAATATACAGCGTCAATCTTCAAAAATAAAATAACAATAAGGGAGCCATCACAGTCATCACAGGTATCACAGGTGAAACTCTGGCATATGACAGTATATGCATTTTAAATAATTTAAGATGCCTGAAGATGGCTTGTAGGCCGAAAATTTGCATCGTAATAAATAAATTGGTGAAATAGCAACAGCCTGTCTTTATTTTAATTACTCATATTGTTAGTTTAGCTGATCGTAGAACTAATTGTAGAGAAAACTTAGTCGGGAAGTGCGGTTAGTGAAGAAAAACACACAAATAAGAAAACTTATTTAATTGTGTGCCGACGTTTCGGCCTAAGTTTTTGGCTATCTTCAGGCCGCCTTGAAGCATTTTCAAGCGTCTAGCATCGAGTTATACGTTTATCCGTCCTGAAGATGGCCAAAAACCTAGGCCGAAACGTCGGCACACAATTAAATGTTTGCTTATTTATTAATTAACTTATTAAATAAGTTTTATTTCTATCCTGGCCGCATCCCCCCAACCAAGCTACTCCTACTCTGATTGCTTTTATACCAAATAATCGCTAAAGAAAGTGCTCTAAATATTTATATTGATATATTAATATTTTAATCACTACTATATATTATTACGGTAGTATAGATCCCTTTTCCGGCTCTCAGGAGCGATGGATTTTGATGAATGAGATATCAAAAGAAAGGAAATTTCATGGAGATGTGACGAATTCCAATTTTGTTTCTTAAATTCATACTAGGGCTAAAATAAAAGTGATGAAAAAACAGGGAGGCTTCAAAGATTTGACGACTAAGAGACGGGACAAGTTGGATTTTAAAGATTTTGACGCGGGCTTGAAGATCACATATGATCCGTTGGCTCATATTGGTCCAGCCTTTTAAAGCCTTAAAACCTACCGTTTTCGAGATAACGCACGATATAGGTCCCCACGGGCCTCATGCCATCTTGCGTACATGTCGTTGTCATGGTAACTTTATACCAATTTGAGTCTGTTTACAGAATCTTTTAATGAGTGAGAAATTATATATTGTTTCCCATGTCCAAACCCAAAGGGTTGCAAACTATTTAGCTTCACCAAATGTGTTTGTTAAATAAATTTTTTTGGTAATATTATATTGTTTATACGAATAAATATGTTTCCCTAATATCGCTTATACTTGTAATTAGGGATTAGAAGATATGTAATGCGAGAGTTCTCGCTCGGGTATACTAGTTTTATTTTAATACTAAATTTTATTGTATTAAGATCTGATATATTTGTTTTTATTATATTTTTTTTTTATCATTTGACCCCGAATAAAACTCAGTCTTTCTTTTTATCTCACATATTTCTTTGTCCTTGTATCGTTATCAAATGATTTGGTCCTAATAATAAGATTTAGATATCAATAAGTTAGACCATCATTGGACAAACTCAAATCTTTTCTTTTAAAATTAATGCTGCATTCGGCTGAAGACATAAAATTACGTTCCCGGTTAGGTATAGTTTAAATGATAAAATATAAGATAATTATCTGCTTATTGATGTGTTGCAGGATTTTGAACCTCTTTAAAACGTGAATACATAATCATGAAACAATTTTAATATTGATTAAGTAATCGATATTATCATATCATATTATTATATCATGTGCCTTATTTCAGAGTAAACGGACTAGCAGATGGTGATTTAATTGACTCGTCTTAAAATATGAAGATGGTGTGCTTGCAATTATGAAACTCTGAGGTATGTACATCATTTTAAGTAATTATTTATGATGTTTTCAATATTAAAAATATGGCCGGTATAAAAAATTACCTTTTCGAAAACTACGACTGAATTTGTTAAGCCCGCTGATTTAAATACAATATTTTCGCGCGTCCTCTTCCTTTCTTAAGTCTGAATTTATAAAATTTATCTTTGATGTTATTTAAATTCTACGATTTCTCTTAAGAGTTACTTTAAACTTTTTTATTACAGATGTCACAATTTTGATTCTGTATGATGCTTCCTGTGTTCTCACTTCCATTATTTAAAAAACACTCAATGAAACTATTATATTCCTTAACAAGAGGCAATATATCTGTCAGTTAACTAATTAGATATTTAATTGAATCATATATGATGTTTACTCTTGTAAACGATTATAAAATTCACAAAGAACTATAATATGATTAAAATTCAAACATTAAATTTTTAAAATATTGTATGTATCTACTACCTAATTTAAAACAGTTATACACGAGTCATTATATTAATATCTAAAATATACAGACATTTTGATCTGGACTTAACAATGTCAATAACAAAAGAACTTCAATCCCTCGTTATTCTTTTCTTTTTTTTTAATGACCTTCCCTCATTTTTTTTAGCATGCATATATTCCTAATTAATTATCATGCTACTAAAACATAAATCAGAATTGTTTATCACATAATTCTTAAGTTTAGCGTATGTAAAGTGACCAGATGTTTTACAATGGTATGTGTGACAGGCGCAAAATAATGTTTTATTATTTATTATCTAATTGTATATTGAACATCGACTTTGTAAAAACGTAAAGAATTAATGAATTTAATATTTTTTAATCTAAAAGAAAAAGATTATCCTGGATCTAAATGCGGCACATTCCTATCTAATGCGGGACGTCTGTTCACTTTAAGCGTATAATAACTTCCACTGTTTCCATAAATAATAATTAAAATTTCATTGATTCCGATAATTCAGATAATCTTTATTTCCTATAAATAATAATTCTTACTTCTTTAATTCCGATAATCCTCATTTAATGAGGATTATCATAAAAGGATTAGCATAAAATAATGATGCGCACTTATCCTCATGGATATGTATATTCTACTATTATATAAAGCTGAAGAGCTATTATATTCAAACGCGTTTTAATTTCAGAAACTTAAATCTAATTAAAACTACCAGACCGATTTTTCGGTCTTCGATTTTTCGGATAAAAAAATTCTTTTTTTATTAGATATACCGTTCATTGAGGAAGGAATTAGGACGAGTGGTAGAGAAAGGCATGGCGAGGTGTCAGCTCGTGGTAGTGAACGAGCTCTCTGGCCCTCGCTTCTACAAGTCTATACATGTGACATTAGCCATGGTTGCGACGGCGAAGCACATTGCGGACTGGACCCTCCGGTCTGATACGAGCTCCCACCACCGGGTCATCGGCTTCAGTATTGTGAAGGGGGAAGGCGATGCCCGAGTGAAACGATCGGCGGACTGGAGAGCATTCTCCAGTGCAGGAGAATGGGAGAATCCATTCTTCGAGGGGAGGGAGGAATCGGTGTCCCAGAAGCCTCTTTTCAATACTACTCATGTGCTCTTTCCAGGACCTTGCTGACGACTGGGAGGAGGCAGACATACCGGTAAGCCTTCTGCGCTTTTTTATCCTTACCTCCTGGCTTGTATATCAATCTCAAGTATGTAATCTTCCATTTGCCTGGAAAGTACCTCTTGTCCAAATACTTATTGAGAATTACAAGGAGATCCTCTTCAATGTAAGGGGCACTATTCTTGAGAATCGCAGCGTCGATCCGTCAAGTCGTCCTATAGCTCTACCTATACTCTGCTTCTCCATGGCAAGACGAAGGTTCCAAGATATCCGGTGGGTATAACGTCGCCACCACTCTATCAGCTTCACCTTCCTGGAACGAATCATTCCTGGAATCTTCTTGGAGTCCAGATCTCCTCTCATTGCCTTTGCACTCCTGGTACCTACTCCTAGCCCTATAGAAGTCTCTCTTCGTCTGGGTCGGGCTCCACCATAGGACCGGACGTATTCTCACCCTTTGGCGCTGAAGGGAAACACTCGCCGCTTATGTGACGGTGCCCGTCAGCATTACCACCCTGTGGTCAATGTCTGATCACTTTTCTATCGCCGCTATCTCCTCTAAAATTCCCTGCAGTGCACTGGAGAATGCTCTCCAGTCCGCCGATCGTTTCACTCGGGCATCGTCTTCCCCCTTCACAATACTGAAGCCGATGACCCGGTGGTGGGAGCTCATATCAGACCGGAGGGTCCAGTCCGCAATGTGCTTCGCCGTGGCAGTCATGGCTAGTGTCACATCGATAGACTTGTAGAAGCGAGGGCCAGAGAGCTCGTTCACTACCACGAGCTGACACCTCGCCATGCCTTTCTCTACCACTCGTCCTAAATCCTTCCTCAATGAACGGTATATCTAATAAAAAAGGAATTTTTTAAATCGGTCTGGTAGTTTTAATTAGATTTAAGTTCCTGAAATTAAAACGCATTTGAATATAAAAGCTCTTCAGCTTTATATAATAGTAGAATATACATATCCATGAGGATAAGTGCGCATCATTGTTTATAGAAAATGAGGATTATCGGAATTAAAGAAGTAAGAATTATTATTTATAGGAAATATAGATTATCTGAATTATCGGAATCAATGAAATTTTAATTATTATTTATGGAAACAGTGGAAGTTATTATACGCTTAAAGTGAAGAGACGTCCCGCATTAGATAGGAATGTGCCGCATTTAGATTCAGGATAATCTTTTTCTTTTAGATTAAAAAATATTAAATTCATTAATCCTTTACGTTTTTACAAAGTCGATGTTCAATATACAATTAGATAATAAATAATAAAACATTATTTTGCGCCTGTCACACATACTATTGTAAAACATCTGGTCACTTTACATACGCCAAACTTAAGAATTATGTGATAAACAATTCTGATTTATGTTTTAGTAGCATGATACTTAATTAGGAATATATGTAGGTTAAAAAAAATGAGGGAAGGTCATTAAAAAAAAAGAAAAGAATAACGAGGGATTGAAGTGCTTTTGTTATTGACTTTTTAAGTCCAGATCAAAATGTCTGTATATTTTAGATATTAATATAATGACTCGTGTATAACTGTTTTAAATTAGGTAGTAGATACATACAATATTTTAAAAATTTAATGTTTGAATTTTAATCATATTAAAGTTCTTTGTGAATTTTATTATTGTTTACAAGAGTAAATATCATATATTGTTAAATTAAATATCTAATTAGTTAACAGACAGATATATTGCCTCTTGTTAAGGAACAACTCAACAACTGGGAAGTACAGATCCATAATAGTTACCGTGACAGCCATGTAACTACTGTCGTAGCTGCTGGCCCTCTAGTAAACTGTTGGGCAGATCCCGTCATGACAGAATTTACGTTCATGACAGTACTGTCACACTATCAATTTTGACGTGATACTTGACGGCTGCTATCACGCTAAAACCCACATGTACTACGCGTCTTGATAAAGAACTGTTTCATCTTATCACTTTATCAAACTAACAATACTTGTTTATCAACTATACGTGTCCATTATTTCTAAACTTGAAATTGATTGTATCCAACGTTTTGACGTTGTTTAGTTCTTGGAGCAGGAATGGCGATATACCTAATTTAGTTTTCATGGAGACTTACAGATTGCTACTGTTCAGTCAGCTCTTCTATATCCGATATTTTTTCTACAGTCAAGTGGTTTATTATCAGCTTGTAAAGAAGGGCACTATTGTCTTCAGTATTGTCACCTTGCAAATGAGGCTTAAACTATGTTCTCAACAGTAATTGTATATTAAACCTGCTTTGTGGATTATTCTCCAACCAAATAATAGTTAATTAGTTCCAGGTTAATCACATTTCATTATTGTAATCACATCATGTCTTGTTGTAATTGCCAATTTCAATGTTTGTCTAGAGTTAGGAACGTGATGGCCGAGCAAGCTGGGGTCAGGGTCCCAAGTGCCTGGTTCGGAACGTTCGATTCCCACCTGGGTAAATTAATATTTATTTCGCGGCTGTGACGTAAAGGTAGCCGTCAGGAGTTGGCAAAAAAGTTACTTACAAGGCCCACTTGCCGGACTTGTTTCCCCTACCAATACCAGTACTAGTACCAGTTGAGTTAGGCGAAATAGTCCAATCGTGGGTGAAATAATTAATCCTTAATATTGCTATTGTTATTCTACCTAATTTATAATAGAAAAAATAAGGATTAGTTTTGGTTCTTCCTTGGAAGTCTTCTTAACCATCGGTAGTTGTTGAAGTTGTCCATTTTCCATTGTTGATTAATGTTTCAAAATTCGAAACATGTTATTATTATTATTAGTACTATATAGAGTAATGAGAATCCCTTCCTCACCACCACCCATTCGGATCTTTTGTGAGATATCCCTCTGTCGTCAAGAGACCCAGTACCGAATTACCAATGTCTATATGAGCCCTGAGCCTATTAGGAGCCCCCTGGCTCAAACAAAAAATAATTTAGAGTAGTTTGAATTTGCTTTACAAAGATTTGAAGGGTCTTTTCCGTTACGAATACCGCAGTCACTAACCGGTGATTTACTCGTATTTGATCACTAGTTTAACATATGATGCTAAAGTTTAGGTTATTAATAATGGATGCAGTGACCAACAAAAATAAACATTTATTTACATTGTTAAACCATAAAATAAATAAAAAAAGATTTTTAGATCCAAATCTTCAGGTTTCATTTGCAACTCCTTTTCGCACCACTTAATTGTAGAATACTCGTTTGCCCAAGAATATATAGATCATAGTGACATCTTAAATGGTAACTTATAGCCTTGAAACCACGTTCCAGTTCATAGAGGTATAGTAGTGTAACATGTCTTCTTCTACACCTCCAAATTACAGACGAAACTCCATTAGGACACAATGTTCTATGAGGTATCCATATAATAACGAACACAATTATCCTCGGTATTAAAATCAGTAACAAATAAGTATAGAGAAATTTATTTTACCCGAATTTAGAACTTTGTAGTGTAAACAAAACAGGTAACTAGGTTAGTTGATAATAATAACAGATGTTTAAAATTACTCATGCAAAATAATAGACATTATCACAGAAATCACCGATTAGTCACTGCGGTACTCGAAACGGAAAAAGCCCGATTTCAATTTGCAGAGCTTATATGATGATATGGGGAAAGTGCGCTCTAAATTTTACGAAGTTCGACATTACAGGACTGTAAGCATTTTATTTTTGAATCTAGATTTTTCCTCTTTTCTTAAAAATGTTCCTTAAACGGTTATGCTTAAATATTATATTCAAGCCTACGTTTGAACTACGTCAATTTTATTGATAATTTAATTGAATAGTATTTAGTACGAACATGCTCCTGTAAGCGGTTTTGGGGTAAGTACAAAATATTTCGGTTTCCTAAGGATTATTCTACTGGTGTAATCATCGAAAAAAGTTAAAGCTTTTCTGAGATACAAATTTTACAATCTTCATTGAGTTACGAAAGTGGGATGTGGAATATAATTGAATAAATGTATTGAAAAAATATTTTTTATTTTAATTCGCTAGTCCACAGTGGCCTCGACGAAACATGATGTTACGGATAAGTGTACATCACGCACACTTGTCAGACAACAGAGGTCTGCACTTGCCCCAACTATTATGTTTCGCTGGGTGACTGCGGATAAGCGATTAAAAAATAGAAAACTGTCAAGAAGAAATGTAAATCACAAAGTATTTTGACGAACAGCTTCTATAGGTTCTGCTCACGGCAAAAATAAATGTCTGCTGGTAAATAAACACCGATACAGTTGTACTGCAAAATTTGAAAGTCACAACATTATCAACAGGTTGGAATTAATATTTTTAGAACTTGTTATATTTCACCTTATCGAACTTTTGTAGTTGATTTTTGATACCTGAGTGTTTAGGCTTCACGCTCCACAAAGAACACCTCTTATCAGTTAAGGGTTTGGATTTAACGAGACAATTACGTACTTACCCCGAAAATGCACTTACCCTACATTAGTAAGGTATATATTAAAAATTTAAGTTGGTATAAAATTTGATTAAATGTTACCTTCCTAATCAACTACAAAATTGATTTATTATTATAACACCTATAGTGAAGTGAACAGGTTCAGGGTAATCGACTCTTTAAGTGTATCAACATTTGTGTCGTAATCATGATTATCGGATGTTCTATTATTATAAATTTACCCATGACCTGAAAGCGAAAGGATCAAGAGGAAAAAAAACTATATAGAATTGGCCATTGCTAATCGAACTGTCGCAGCTTCCCAGAATAGTTCAGTTGTATATCTATGATCAATAATAAAACATGAATTTTTTTTTATTTTTTAAGAGGATAAATAATTATAATTGGTTGGTTGACGCGATGACCTAGAGTTTTAAATAGGATGTCGATGTGAGTAATTTGTGTACTTCAGCGTTGCTAGTGTGTTGTAATTTATCGATAAAACACGAAACGGTAACTGTGTGCACGAACAGTGAGTGCGTAATGTTGCAACTGAATTCATGATGCACCTTGATGCCATATCCCCAGTTTCTGGCAAGCAGTCGAGCAGTTAGCATCTCAAGGTAAGCTTTAAAGTGTGCTCTCTAAAGAAGCTGTCAGTTAAAAAGTCGCGCAATCATCATAGCTAAGTTTAAAATAAAGTATAGGGAGGTCATTTAGCTTTCATCTATGTTTTGTATTTAAACCCAAGTGCATTTCTAATAGGCCTTTAATCGAATGTGGAGAATGCCAACAGTGATACAGAATTCTTATAATTTATAAACAGAGATCTATAAATAATAATATTAAAAATTAATAATATAAATATTAGAATTATGAATTAAGAGCTGCTAGTACGATTCTAATGAAATTTGAAATTAATAACATTTGTTAAAATTTATAATTATTTGAACTTTGGGGTTTCTTAATAATTATCAAAAATAAGATCCAACTGTAACTCTCATTTTATAATATAATCGAATTTTAATTATTTATATGAATTTAATTTAACCTTTCTTTTTCTCTTAATGATAATACGTGTGATGTACTATTCAGTCGTGGGAAATTCAGCTGATATTTTTTATTTTTTCTCTTCAAATAGTAGGCTTGTTCTTATTGTGGTCCAAAAAATAAATAAATATCGTTAAGTCAAAATAATTATTGTTCAATCACTGAATGCATAAATTGATTTATTTTCGTATGTATGTTATGAATTATACAGCACCATGTTTTTTTTTCATGGTGCTATATAATTAGTAGTTATGGAGTGAAAGCCTATTTCATGACTCCATTTTTTCGGATAGTATACATTTATTTATTGTTTTGGGGGAGAACCCTATAGCAATGAACTATATCTCTAACTAAACGAAGCTATTTTTACAATTTCATTACAAAGCTCAATTATCTTTTCTTCATTATAAGTTTATAATGCTTCATTTCTTTGGCTTCTTACTAGAACATTCAATGTCAAAATTTGAAACATTCGGTAAACAGATATTTAAATATGAATAGAAAATTTTAAATGTAAATAATGACAAGGGTATAAGTGAACAACTGGATGGGGAATATTTAGTGCGCATGCGCCTAAACATAACCTATTGTTATTGAAAAACGATCAAATTAATGCACTGGATCGAAAGAACGTAAAACAAATCAAAATTAAAATAAAAAAAATCAAGATGGTGCATTTGACAAGTTAGCTCTCTGGAATTATTTAGATGGAGGAGAGTTTCCCCTCCTTAAGCATAACCTCCCGACCTACGCTCCGCCTATAGTTGTTTGCCTATAATATTGGTTTCGCCAAAACCAGTGCCATTAAATCCCATTGGGAAAAAATACTCGTTCTTGTATTTATATACTTTTTGTAACCAATATTGACTTTTCTTTCTTTTTAGGTTTCATTCATAAACAGTAGTAATTGTAATTCTAACAATTTATTAGTTATAAAAAATACTTCACATCCTGAGATATTGGATGGAATGATAATCACACCATCGTTCAAAAACAGTCCAAGGTTTTATTATTCGTATTTAAAAAAAACAAAAAACAATGTTAAAACATTAGAATAGCTTACATGTACGAGGAGTAATCAACACTACTATACTAAAAGATCTGCAAAGTTTAAAAATCTTTTAAAACGAAACATACAAATTGCTCTTTAATCATTGTTTACGTACATATGAATGAAGGTTTCAAGGATGTCGAAAAGTGTTTTCGCGGTTGAAAGTGTTGATTATCATAGCGGTTAGCGCGGAAAATATCTATTTCTGGAGAAATCGGCTATTGCAACAAAAATTAACTTTGAATTACTAATAATTATTATAGAAAATAATTACTGACTTTTGATTAAGTAGTTTTGATTAAAGGTGTGATCTTATTACGATGCAATGTTCCTTTTGCTGCTGAAGCAGTTACATTAAGTATTCTATCCATTTTCATTGGCCTATTAACATGCAGTGACAATTGAATAGTTGGATTCCGATGTATATGTCGTTATCAAGTATAAACAAACTCGACCCTTCGAATAACAATTCTTTTTATTTTCTACCGAGTAAGTTATTTTATGATATTATGCTATAATCTTGTTCTTTCACAAGGTCAAGAAATGAATTCATTCTAGTGTTTGATTATTATTACATTATGCAGCTAATATATTGAAGCCGATGGAGATTTCTGGAATTTATTTTTTTAAGGTATATTAAGAAAATTCATTGTTTGTATTATGAGACAGATATTACAGTAGAAGAAAAAAAAAAAATGTTTTCTCTAAACCTAAACATGTCTATCCATGTTAAACAAAAAATATATAAAATTGTCACACATATTTTTTTTTGAAGTTTCGACCATATTTGTGGTCATTTTCAAAATCAAATTTAGATTTTTTCACATTCTGAAAAAAAAAAAAACACAATATTCCAAATGGCAAAATCGAAGAAAATGAGTTGTTAGTGTGACAAAGTTCTATCTGGCTTCTTCTACAAGTAGAATGTACTCATGCTGCAAATTGCAGAGTTATAAAAACGCATAGTCATATACCATTTTTTTTTAGTTTTCAAAGGTTTTTGAAACAGCAATTTTCCAAAGAATGAGGTAGAGGCAAGGTTAATAAATTATGCTGGTATTGTATTACAATATTTTGTAAATGTTCTTCACAGTCCATTTTGACAAGCATCGGCTAGTTCCATATAAAAAAAAAAATCCGTGAGCAGTAGAACTCCGTCACTAAAGTCGTATTTTCCCATTAAAAAAAGATAAAACCGAAGGAGCAAGAAAAAAATTGAGACCGACAAAAGACAGTCCCCTAACATACCGAAATTTACATATGAAATGACAGTTTACCGAAAATGATATCTCAAAATTTTCCATCATCGTGCTCTAGGGGTCATGAAACGGATAGAAATCGCAGTCGGATAGAAAGACATTGAAACAATTGAAATAGCCATATCTTTGCTAATACCCGTCCGATTTCGATGAAACTTCTTTTGTTTTATACGTAATTTAATTTCCCTTCGAATGCAACAGGTTTTGAGCTCACTAAATCAACTTGGAGGGGCTTTAAAGGTGCGCAAATGTTTTAAAAAATCGGAAGTGGGGGGACCAAGGCGAGACCCCCAAAGGATACTTCCTCGACACCAACTCAATTCACATACAAATTTTCAGCCCTATAAACTAATATGGTGGAGCTGTAGCGATGCGCAAAACTTAAAAAACGCCGAAATTTCAGGTAAACATACCGAAATTTTGACTGGAAATCACCCATTCTTTAATGGTATCGTTCTGCCTTGAAGAAAGCCCTACATACCGAATTTCAGCTCATTTGACCCAAAGCGGGCCGCTATGGTGCTCAAATGTAGCGGGAAAAAAAAATATATATAAATATATATCAGACATCACCAAATTTTCCATAATCGTGCTCTAGGGGTTATGAAACGGATAGAAATCGCAGTCCCGCCGCTCACCGCCGACCTTCGACCCACTGCAAACGTCTATTTTTTTCGGGAAAAAAACGACTAATTACACAATGGTTTATTATTCCCAAATAGTTATATTTTAAAAATATCTGGCGTATCTATTCACACAATTTTCCTTATCGCAAATAAGCAAAGATGCCCAAGATATGGTGTCAGAATAGAAGGTGAAAGGATAAAGAGGAAAATGTTAGAGGCGATCTTCAGAGAGAAGAGACAAAAGGAAAAACAAAGAAGGTGGAGGAAGTGGAGGATGGATCCAAGGATAAATGAAGTAGAGAGCGATGCGAGGAAGCTGGGTGTAGGCGATTTGAAGATAAGTAGATGCGTAGGACAGGAAGAAATGGAAAAGGATAACTCAGCAGACCAAATACTGAATACTCTAAGGTTCTAAGGAAGGCCTTGTTAGTTCTAAGGAAGGCCTTGTTAGTTCTAAGGGAGGCCTTGTTAGTTCTAAGGGAGGCCTTGTTAGTTCTAAGGGAGGCCTTGTTAGTTCTAAGGGAGGCCTTGTTAGTTCTAAGGGAGGCCTTGTTAGTTCTAAGGGAGGCCTTGTTAGTTCTAAGGAAGGCCTTGTTAGTTCTAAGGAAGGCCTTGTTAGTTCTAAGGGAGGCCTTGTTAGTTCTAAGGGAGGCCTTGTTAGTTCTAAGGGAGGCCTTGTTAGTTCTAAGGAAGGCCTTGTTAGTTCTAAGGGAGGCCTTGTTAGTTTCGTGGTTTGATTGACGCTTATAGGAATCTGAAATTATTTGTAAAAGTGACTAAAACCTAAAAGTATTCAACTTTAAATCGGAACGTTGGACTATTACCTAGTGATGGCAATATATTAAAACAACGAAACTCGAATATCGGTGTTACCGATACATCGAAAGTTAAACATCGATGTTTTTTTCTTTATTTCTTATAAACGAGGCGCTCCAAACGAGAAGGGCGGATCCGCCATGCCACCAATTTTTTTTTTATTTGATGGCTGTTATAATATACCGTATGTAATTATACAAATAATATAATCATTTACAGCATTCATAAATCATATATACCTATATATCAAGAATACCATGTATATATAATATTATACGAGCCGTAAAATAAAATAATTTGTGACATGGCGGGCTCGCCCTTCTTATTGGAGTGCCACAAATAATAATAATTTACAATCGCATTGCCTAATATTAAAATTGAAGATATTATTTTTCTTTTTAAATACTAAGAAGGGCTATCAAACACATATTCTAGCTACTAAATAAATCATTTAGGCAATGAAAATTTTCCTTTCCATGAAGGCTGCATCCACAGACCACTAATAAATACGTTTATTTCTGGTATAAATTATGGAATGAAAATTTAAAAAAAATATAATAATAAAAAATAACTATTCCCTTTAACTCACTTTATTTAAATGATTGTGCTACGTTAAAAATAATTATTTTAAATTTTTAATGAAACTATTAATTAATAAAAAATATCTGTTAATATATATCGGTATAATATTATATATATATATATATATATATATGGGTTTTTTGAGGTAAAATTGTTCATCTGCATTTTTGTGAAAATTAACAGTATTTGTAAAGTAAGGCTGGTGTTTTCAGGAAAGGGCCTATTGGAAACCCACTCTTTCTTGAGATCAGATCAAAATAATTTCCTACTCTTCTAAAAACCCCGGTAGGTCTAGATCATTTTAAATTCACAATCAAATTACTTAATTAACGGCTAAAACAAATCATTAATTAATAATAAAACAAGTGGGATTTATCAAGATGGGGAAGGTGGCTTGAAGGACGCTTCTGACGTCCATTCCACCCAAAAATTGGCTTTTATTTATCGGTCAGTAGATAAATCGAGTGGGTGGCACATGGTGTTGGCCACACTGTCTCCCAAGAAAGCTCTCTAACAATTACCTCCAGACTAACAAGTCCACTAGGAAAATCCACACTGTCGCCCAAGATCCACACTGTTACCCAAGATCCACACTGTCACCCAAGATCCACACTGCCACCTAAGATCTCGTACGAAATTCAATTACCACTATTAATAAAATTTTGTTCTGATCCTTCATGATTTTTTATGGGTCTTAATAATCTATTTTATTTGACTTTATGACTAGGATGAAAATGTGTAGTTATAAAATTTATTATCCAGATTAAACGATTGAGAGCTTAACTACGTTGTCCTGAATATTTTTTTTTTTTCATCAGTTGTTATATAAGTAGAAAATAATCAGTATTATAAGTTTTTTTTTTCAAATACAGTGTCGATTTGTTAAAATAGAAATCTCAAACCAGTAACCCTGAAACGACAGTAGCCCATTGACTATGATCCAAGTTCTATCGCCAACACAAATGAAAACGTTTTAATAAAACAGTTTTATAATATAAGTTATACCACCATATTTGAATTTATTTTAGGGAATTTCGAAAGGAGGAGGAGGGGGCTTTAAGAATTGAGCTGGCTAAAATAAAATTGAATTCGGTGTTGAGGCAGGATAATGACCCTGCGAAACTACTGTTCCGTTAGGCGATATTTATAGTCAGTAGGCAAATTGATGTCGTCGGTTCAAGAGCATCTTTTAAATGCGGAGTTCTTTTCGGATATAGAAGGTAATATATAAACGTAGATATTTTTTTACTTTGATATCAGTATTTCTTTAAATATTATTTCTATTTCTCAATATTAAAGTTAAAAAGTGTACTATTAGACTATTATTGGAACATTCCAAAACTAAGCCTTTAGTCTCTCAAATAATACATAATAAATAATCGTCAACGTTTGGCCAATTCAGGTTTCATCAAGACAGAAAATGATAAGATAACATAAAGGCAGACCAGAGAGACAACACATCTCGCATCTAGTGGGGACTTGTTGATAAAATTAGTGGAGGTGCTGCTCCTGAAAATGTTGAGCCTTTTTTACTTCCTTGTACGAAGTAAAGGAAGTATTGTATTCGCGAAAATTTTCGGTTTTCAGATTTAACGGAAATATCCATTTTGACCATCCCTGAATCCATTTTGACTAGTTTCGTCGTGGCGTCTTACGTTCGTATTTCGCATAACTCAAAAAGGGTTAGCCGTAGAAAGTTGAAATTTTGTATTTAGGATTGTTGTAAAATCAAGTTCCTCCCTTTTTGGTCACTGCTTAATGACCGGAAGTGGTACTTTACTTGAAGGTTAAAATTGATTTCCATCAAAAATTATATTAAAATACTTTGCAAAATTTCTCAAATTTGGTATTTATAACTTATATTTTGATTTAAATAACACTAGATTTTGGTCTAAATTGGAAAACCGGAAGCGGTACTTTACTTCAAGGTCATATTAGACTTTCATCAAAAATTATATTAAAATATAATGTAAAACATCTCAAATTTGGTAAATAGGACTCTTATATTGATGTGAATGTATTTACTATATTTTGGTTAAAATTGATGAGCCGAAAATGGTATTTTAGTTGAAGGTCATAATAAGCTTACATCAAAATATTATATTTAAATTAAATACATAAATAATATGTTTCGATAATAAAAGTTACAATCGCAATTTGGTTTCCAATCCAATTAAACATTTTTATTACTTGTTTTGAGTGTTAAAATTTAGTGTAATATACTGGTTTTCCGCCCAATTTGTATGTGTATGTGTCAATAGATGGATGTCGCGACGCCGAGCGTTGTTTTTGAGATACTACAATCTTCGGAAACTAGTAACCAAATTCAGGATCACTTTTTGAGCCACCGATTTATAGTTTAATAGGCGTACAAGGAAGTCATGTGTTGTCCACATCAGATATTTTTTTTAAATTGTGCAAATGGAAACAGACGTGTATAAGAAGAAAATTTAATCAGAAACTTGCTAATATCCTAAAAGAACAAAATCAAATATTTTTACTTATTGTAACATAAATTGTAACAGTTCAAGCTTGATCAATTCATTTAAAATGAAATCCATTCTTCTTGTTTTAATTTGCGTGAAAAGATGAGGATGCAAGCCCATAATTAAAGTTTTCTGTGAAATAAAAACCGAAAAAAAATTAATCAAATAGAATTAAGATAAAAATCTAGTTCTACACATTAGCATGTACAAGAATACGGTACTCTGTTTTTAAGAAAAACATTACAACGGCCACCACGCAAGAATCGGCACTGTGAGATCGACAGTGCTCTTTTTCTCCTTTTTCTTTCTTTCTCTTTTTTCTTCCTTTTTTTTTCGCGCAGCTTTCTGTGTGCACATACGTACAACAGCCAAACTACTCGCCGCGGTGGAACCGTCAAGTGCACAGTTCCATACAGAGATTTTTGTATCTTTTACATTAACTGTGGTATGGCTACTGACATTAAGATTAAGGATCAGAAATTGTACTAATATTACAAGTATATTAAAAGAAAGAATTAAAGAAAAAATGAGTCATGATATTGAATGTTATGGATGATATCAAGTTGAAAAGGATGGAAGTGTTGCAGTTCCACAGTTCCTAATTGCTAGCATCGTCAGTGTACAAAAAAACATATTTAAAAAAAGACTTTCTTTGTGAGATATCCTGTTTCTGGAAATGTTTGAAAAAGACTTTTATTAAAAAAGAGATGTGGTGTCTCTGGTCAGGATTTATATATCTTATCTTTTACTGCTATTTGAGATACTAATGGCTTTGTTTTCGAATCTGCGAATAACATCCTGACAGTAACTTATGTCTCTTTTTTGAGTTTTTGCTCGCATAATTAAATAATAATATCTTTGGTTTATTATTATCGATAATGAACCTTTGTACGTTTTACATTTCAAGATACGTCATTCATATTTGCAATAAATTCTTTATATTGCATTTATTTCGTTGGGAGTTTCACTATTTTAACAAAGTAATTTAAACATTTTAAGGGGGAAAAGGTTTGATATAACTAATGGGAGTAGGTTTATTTTAAGTGGAGGAGTTCTGGCATTTTTGTGTTCTCTGCAGGTAGTTTCTCTTTGTGCCTCGTCTCGTCTCCTAAATCTACCTGCTTTGGAAGGTAGATTCTTAAGACCCTATAGGTACCTGAAACAGGTGACTGAACTTCTGGAATTTTTACGAAAACGTGAACATGAAGAGAGTCTAATATTATGTTTAAATATATTTATTAACTTTAAATAAACTTACAATAAAACCTTTTCAGCAGAAATAATTGGTGGACTTTAAAATTTGATTTTATTATTTTAAAATAATGTAGATTAAAAAAAAAAATGTGTACATTAAATGGAATTGCTAAAGATGTGATATGATGATGAAGGAATAAATTAATGTTCATATAGTAAATAAATTTGCAGTTTTCTATCAAAAGTTGATATATCCACATCTCAATGTGGATCAAATCAAACATCAAAGATGTTTTTTAATGAATTTATATTCTACATGCAAAAATTATTCAGTTTATTTCAAATCTTAAATTTCCTCCGTAGGCCAGTGCAATTAGTAATCTGCGATCGTTTCATTTTTTTAATATGTTCTATGAGCCGGTCCCCTGATGTAAAACCCAAGTTTTCGACCTTGGAGCGCCTAAGCGCGTCGCCATCTTGAAAAAAACAGCCAGAATCACGGAAAAATCACTTTTCCCCGATATATCTCTTTTCCAATGCAAATTTCGACTAAAGTAGCTTAGATAAATTTTGTAGAGCATAAAATTTTCTAGAAACCTGTATTTATAATTATCTTCTATCTAAATAAAATACGGAGATATAACATGCATACAAGTTCGTAAAGGTTGTAAGACTGGTAGGATTGGTAGGATGTAGGATTGGTAAAACTTGTTCACAAAATTTACATTTATTGGCAGTAATTAAGTCATGAATATATGAATAAAAATCAATTTTAATTATTCTAAATATAAAAATAAATGCAGGCTGTTGCTTTTTCACTAATCTTATTTATTTCCATTCGAATTTTCGGCCTACAAGCCATCCTCAGGCATCTATGTGAAAGGCTCTTATTTAGTTTAATTTATAACACATCACAGAGTTAAATATATTTAAATATTCTAATAAATAACCATTTACATACTAAAAAAGTTTTTAAAATATACATATATACAGCCTGAATTTATTTTTATATATAAAAGCATTCACCTTAAATCAACAAGCATATATTCTTAATATTATATTCAACTCATTCACATTTTTGAAAATATAGTTATCAATTTAATCTTGATCCCATTATTAAATTTTCAGGCTCTTACTTAAAAATAATATTAAGAATTATTAAAATTGATTTTTGTTGCAATATTCATGACTTAATTTTTATCAATAAATGTTAATTTTTCGAAAATTCCAATGCTTCAATTTTTACCATTCCTATGTACAGGTGACGTGAGCAAGGGAGGAGGATCAGTGTGATATATCTCCTCCCGAAATTTTTGAGAAAAATATGTTTTTCATATAAGCTTTGTATTTTGAGTTATGATTTCTGATTCAAATATCATTCTTATGCTTGAAACTTACGTCCTATTTGGCTATTATAGGCACTTAATGATTACTTGCCTTCACATTAAATCCCTCCACATATAATCCTCCTTCGAAAAAAAATTGAAATTCCACTGAAAAAAAGTCTGTGAATTATAATGCCTGCTATGTACTACCTCACTTATTTTTATACCAATATTATAACTGTATATACAATTGTAAATAAAATTAATTAAAAAATAAAACAATTCACCGCTTTTTCAATTTTTGATATGGTGGATTAGAACCTCGATACCTAATCCAGAAAAATTAAATAAATGACTAACCATCCCTTACCAACACTAACCATTTATTTTGTTTAATCCGTTTTTATTTAGTTCTAATTCTTTACTGGCTTTAGTCAACGCATATTTATAATATGTAGAAGGGTAGTAACTACTAAACGTAAATGTACACGGCCAGTATTAGGCTCTTTATAACAAAGCTGGGGGATCGATTCTCACCCTAATGGAATAAATAATTTATAAGTTTGCTGTGAACAATAGATCTCGGCACTGAACAAGATTATTGAGCTACTAATCATTTAATTTAGTTACTTTATCAACTATTATTTAACAAGAGAATAAACGTAATGTACACTTACTAAAATTATATAGAAAATATTTTTCTTGCAACGCGAAGCTTTCTCATTGTTTAGGATGAGTGAAATTAGACGTTAAGAAACTTATATTCCAACTTTTAAGAAATTTACGTCTTAGTATTTAAGAGTTCTTAATGTCAATTTAATACATAAAGAAGAACCTCAAAACAGATGAGACTGCATGGATGAAAAATTCTTCCTTTTATTTATTTTTTCTTCTTTTTTTTTTCTTAGGAGAGAGTTTAGAGAGGAAGGTGTTACAGTCGTCCTGGTGGCATGTAGTAATTTTGCTTTTTAAACTTTGAAACTAAAATTTGAATTTTTAACATCGTTCTTTAAAGAAGTAACAACTATCTTTGAAATTAAATTTTCCTTTATTTCTGACATCTTTATTTTTTTATCTTCTCTGTGCAATAGTGTTAGTTTTTAAAGTTTCTGCGATTTCTTTGAAATTTGAACATTATGAAAAAATCTTTTTTTAAATATCCACTACGTTCAGATAAATTAGAATTTGTTTTCCTCTCCCCTTCAATTCTTGCTTCTACTAATATGAAATTAGTTTTTTTATTAGTAACGCTTTTGTTAATATCTTGTCATTTTCAAATTTATTTATTTACGACACAAAAAAAATGTTGAATAAATTTCTTTATTACTAACCGTTCCTGAAATAATTTAAACTGCAATGTTCATTTCTGATTTTTTTATTTCCTTTGTCAATATTCCTAAAAATTATAAACAATCTAACTTTTTTCAAAACATTTCAACTCTCCTACGATGTGAAAAAACAAATTAATAATTAAGCTGAATTTCTCAAATCAGTTATATTTTGTTTTTAGGATAATTATTAGTTTTAAATTAATTTTTTTTCTTCAACTTGTTTCAAACTGAAGATTTTTTTTGTTTAAACCAGGTAACTTGACTCATTGCGAAGTTAATAACACGGTTATTTATAATTTACGACTGTTCTAAAATGCAGTTACTGATTAGTCAACACTTTTTTTTTTTTTTTTTTTTTTTTTTAATCTTATGGTATGAAATTAATAAGAAAAAATAACATTTTTTTTTTAAATAATTTTTCATTGTCACTGTCAAAATTATATTAACAGAAAAGTATCCCAATGAATAGAACTGACACAAAAAAACTTAAAATGGAGACAGGTGCTTAAGTTTAGTATACAATTAGACAGTGCTATTTCTAGGTGCTATTTGTCAGGATTTTTCCCCTCTTAAATCTGTGGAACCTTTTTTCCGTCTAGGTAAAAGTACATACCTGAACGTTCGTAGGGCCGAAACTGCAAACTACAAACTGAAGCCGTGGTGTAGAAACTACATAATATATAGTTTCTACACCATGGCTTCAGACCATAATGATAATATAAGGTGCATAATATAATATTAGGTATATTCATACTTCAAAACAAAATTTAAAAAATACTTTGGTTTATACAAAAACACATTAATTTTTTTTTTTAAATATTCTACTCGTTATTTAACAAATTGTCTTTCAGTTTTTAAATTATATTCGTAGCTGTATGACGTGATCCCTATTTAATGAGGTTTGTGATCTTATTTAGGAGTTTTACTTACCTGAAGGGCAGGTACCAAGATTTTTGCCAGGAGGAGTTTGATTTTGCTGCCCCTTCTTTCACTATTTCCCCCCCCCCCACCCCTCCCCTCACAATAAAAGTCAAAAATTTTATAGTAGTATTTTAGGTAATATATTTCAAAATAAATATCACATCACCTCATAATAGTTCTGCTTTCGTACTATAGTACGTAATTGCGCTTAAAAAGACGAAAATAAATAAACTTTGGACAATTGAAATAGACCAACAACTTTTTGCAAACAAAATTAAATACCTAATGTGGACACCGTATGACTTCCTTGTGCGCCTATTAAACTATAAATCGGTGGCTCAAAAAAAGATACTGAATTTGGTTACTAGTTTTCGAAGATAGCAGTATCTCAAAAACGACACTCGGCGTTGCGTCGTCCCTCTATTTACATATACAGACACACACACAAGCTCTTGTTTCTGGATGTCTCATTCCTTTATTATATGTCGTTTTCTTTCAGTTGGCAACAAGTTTCCTAGAGATTTCTTCGTGTTGCGTGACAACATTAGAACTGTCTATGTTTCGACATTTTAAGCGGAAGAACCCGCTGCAGACTTATTTCCCTACTGCATACTCGTTCAGTTCACAAATCGGGAGAAAAACAAGTATTTTACACTTAAAATCAGTAATAAAATTGTTTAATTAGATTGGAAAAAGAATCACGCTTGTAACCTTCATCACCGAAGCATTTGATTTCTGTATTAAATGTTAATATAACTTTTGATGTAAGCTTATTATGACCTTCAAGTAAATTACCCCTTTCGGCTCACCAATTTCAGTCAAAATCTATTATATTATTTATATTGATGTGAAAGTTTTATTTACCAAATTTGAGATGTTTTACATTATATAATAAGAAACGTCAACAAAAAGTCGAAAATGCTTAAAATTTTTCAGTATTTTGAGCTCACAATGTTTCAAAACCTTCACGGGAATTCAATGAGCAATTTGAGCCATCACACTTAAAAATCGTTCGTACAGTTACCTCTGTGAAGTTGGCCCATCAAAGTCAAAATTTTTGTTTATAGTTCTGATAGCCCCCAAAGAGTTCTAGAGTTCTCTATAATTTTTAGAACTAGTTCTCTTGATTAAAAAAAAAAATGGAAACAAAAAATGTTCGGCCAAAAAATAAGGTTGGCCCCCTAAAGTAAATTGTTTAAAGATTTTCTTAGAGTTCTGATAGCCCCCAAAGAGTTCTAGAGTTCTCTATAATTTTTAGAAGTTCTCTTGATCAAACCACAAAAAATAGCGACTAAACAAACGGGGGACCAACTTCACACTTCTCGCAAATTTGAAGCCCTATAACTTTTTTGCGATCAACTGTAGCACTTTGGTTAATAAGGATAAGAGATAGAAATCATAGGGGGCTACCAAAAACTCCAAAAAAAAGACCGGAAAAGAATAATGTTTGGCCAAAAAATAAATTCCTCCCCCCAAAGTCTATTATTTAAAGTTTTTCTTAGAGTTCTGATAGCCCCCAAAGAGTTCTAAAGTTCTCTATAATTTTTAGAAATAGTTCTGTTGATAAAACAAAAAAAAAATAGCAATTAAAGATACGAGAGGCCAGCTTCACGCTTCTCGCAACTTTGTAGCCTTATAACTCCTTATAAAAATATTTGCTAAAATTTTGACTTGAAAATATTACAAGTCCAGAGGGATAAAAAAATATCTGAGTAAATAGTTGTTTTTATGAGAGTTCTGGTAGCCCCCTAAGAGTTCTATCGATAAACCAAAAAGTTCTGGCGTTTCGAATTATCAAAATATTTTTGGCAAGTTTATAGCCTTATAACCCCTTTGCTATCAACATTAGAGGTTAAGTTAATAAGGGTAATTTTTTAACTCTTAGGGGGGCCAACAGAACTCTCAAGAAAAAAAGGTGTTCAGGAAGAAAATATTTGCTAAAATTTTGACTTGAAAATATAACAAGTCGAGAGGATTAAACAATTTTCAGAGTAAAAGACTGTTCTTATGACAGTTCTGGTAGCCCCTCTAAGAGTTAAAAAAATTACATTTGTTAACTTAAGCTCTAATGTTGATAGTAAAGGAGTTATAAGGCTACAAACTTGTCAAAAATATTTTGATAATTCGACACGCCATAACTTTTTGGTTTCGCTTCCTAGGCAAATATGTGTTAAGGATTATCGATAGAACTCTAAGAGGGGCTACCACAACTCTCATAAAAACAACCTTATACTCTAAAATATTTTCACCCCTCTGGACGTCATATTTTCAAGTCAAAACTTTGCTGATTTTTGCAAAAACTTTTCGTCGGTAACACCTGTTTTTCTTGAGAGGTCTGTTGGCCCACTAAGAGAGTTCTAAAAGTTATGCTAATTAACTTAAGCTCTAATGTTGATAGCAAAGGAGTTATAATGCTACAAAGTTGCGAGAAGCATGAAGTTGGCCTCTCGTATCTTTAGTTGCTATTGTTTTTTGTTTAATTAACAGAAATATTGCTAAAAATTATAGAGAACTCTAGAACTATTAGCAGGCTATCAGACCTCAAAAAAAAATTCAAAAATTTTGACATTGAGGGGCCAACTTCACAGAGGTCGTGCAGTTCGCTCAAAACATCTTTAGATGCCCCTCAAATGAACAGATTAAACACATTTAATACAAAATTTCTTTAGTATTTTGAGCTCAAAATGTTTCAAAACATTCACGAGATCATAATGAATAGTTTGAGCCATTAAACTTGAAAATCGGTTAAGCCGTGCTCTCAAAAATCGTTACATATCTACTAATGGTCAAATGATATTACTCTCCTTGTGGCTTCGCCGTAGTTGTGTCAAAATGGCCATATTTTGCGGGTTTTAATTTTTGTTCTCGAAATTTGTTGACCAACTTATATTGTTTGAAACATATTGTTTTCTTCTTAATAAACGCTATAGGGTACTATTTTTTATTTTTCTCAAAAAAAAAAACTTTTCGGCAGGCTTATGAATTTTTTTCACCAAATTTCTTCATACCGATTATATCTAAAATATATACAATTTTTCTCTTAATTATCACGTTGAGCGATTTATTGGAGATTTATTTAAAAAATAAACTATCGCTCCTGGACTATAAATAAAAAGCTTTTTTGTAAAGCCTGAAATGGAGTTTTAGTTTATCAATTGAAGGTATAATTCGTGACTTTAGAGTGTAAGATCGCTGGTGGTCGCTATCTCTAAACATGCTATCAGCACCTATTGTGTATCTTTCAAATATCAACTGAATGCAATCTTATTCTTTAGATAAAAGGATCTTGAAATAACTGTCAGCAGCCTTGTGCCCCCTCGTTATTTTTTAATAACTTCTCACTCAATAGCTACGGGGTTTTCCATATTGAATAAAAGGTGATCAAGTTGAACTTGAAGTAACTACGGAAACTATGAAGTAACTATTGTAACTAAGAATTCAACCCACCTTTAGATACTTAACCTAAAGGATATGCCGTAGATCAGTGGTTCTCAAATAAAATAGGTGAATATATGCATGTATGGGCGCTCAAAACTATTGGTTCAAAATTAAGAAACTTGTATTTTTTTCTCCCTGTGATTGTAAATCGAAATTTAATTAATAAAAAGATTTTTTTTAATTTATTTTTTTGTTCAAATATAAAAAAATTCCAAAAAATATGCACAATAAAATTGAATATAAATGCACTGATTCGATAATTTTTTTGGGTAATTTAAAAAAAAAAAGCAACAGAAAAATCAAATATGTAGTTGCATTAAAATTCGCACTGTGATCATTATTCAACGACAGATCTTAACGGCTGAGGAAATTAACAGCTACGCTCCTATAACTGTATTCACTTATTTATAAATACAGATCTAATTTTGTGTAAACTTTGAATTAGTAGAAGTGAAAATTAGTTCTGGTGTCCGAAAATAGAGAGATCAGTATGGCCCAGCTGGCAGAGGTTGAAGCTTACGGGACTTTCTTGGCTAATTGTGTTCACTCCTCGAATAAACCCGTCACTCCTTTATTTATCGCACCTTCTAAATCACTTTTGTCATTGTTAAACGTCAGGATAGGTGATAATTATTACATAAACATCTAAACTATAAAGTGTTTTATTGCATAAGACATGGTCCTCCATTAGTTAAAGCAATTCATTATCTTTGTTTAGTTAGGAGTATTTGTTTGTTTACAAAGATATGGACGACCAAAGAATCACTCATTTCTCTATATTTTATTTATTACGTTGAAGTGTGTTTTGTTGCCCTCCTAAGCTTTCTTAGTTAAGGTACATAAATCATTGCAGTTATGGTTGCCAACAATTGTTTGGTTCATATATTAAAGGTCAACACTGATGAGTTGTAATATTGGGGTAAGTAAGTGAAGCAGTGTTGTAAGACTGGAGTTTTTTCAGATTTTTTTTTATCTGTTACTAAATGCTTTCACCATTTTTACTAAAAATAAAATAAAAATTACAATGATTAGAGAAACATTGGTTTGAAAATATATTCTGAGTTTTTTAATTTATTTTAAACATATATACCAAACGTGCAGTATGATAAGCTAATAAAATGATCACATGACCAAGTATCTCTTACTGTGACGTCACTATGACGTCACAGTCCTACGTTCTAGTATAGGGATGAATTAAAATATCAATAAATAATTGGATTAAACACGAAAGGCGACAATTTTGTGCCAATAATTTTGAATTATTTTTTTGTCAATTAAATTTCCATTTCAGATATATCTTTTTTCCTGTTGTTTTAAGTTTGCTTGTAATCATTAATTTTACCCGATCTTTCAAATAGTTTAATCTAATTTAAATAATATTAAATCTATTGAATTAAAGTATTATTAAAATGTTTAATACAATTAAATAAGCCTTAAGTACATTTTTTATCCTCATCTTATTTTAAGGAATAATTTATGTTACATTAACAGGAAAATAAGAATGAATGACCTGGTAACACTAAAGTGAACATCTCTTGTTCGGGTATAAAAATAATAACAAACTGTTTAGTTGGTGTTTTATAAAACTTGTTTAATATTTTGTAAAAATTAAAAGTGTTTGTGTGAATTTAAAGTGGTGTAATAATAGCTTCATCTGTTCCTGAAATAATTCTATAATAGTAAATAATAGAAATCAAAACAAATAATAAAAATCAAATAAAACCAATCTGTATAGTAAATAATAGCTACTGGTAATTTTTATATATTTATGAGACAACATCCACCTAGGACATTTGAGCTATTTGGTTGTAAAAAAAAAAATGATCGCATATTGCACGACGTTTCGGGATTACTTTAAAATTACAGAGCAACATTGTAATTAATTCACATAATAAATAACAAAAACTCTGTTAATATCAATCACTGTAAGTACATAAAAAGTATTCACATATTATTTTTTTTTAAATATGTTTAATATTTAACAATTAATATGTTTTTTATCTTATGTATTATTCTTTAATATTATTATAATCATTTCTTCACTCCTTTTTTTCATTGCTTAAAATCCATAAATTTTATGGATGATTATTTTGTTTCAAAATGGCGCCCAATTAGAGGTTTCATATTTCTGCTTAAGAAAAATAAATAAACCCTGCAGTATTTATCTATTTGGAAATAATAAACAATGGTGTAATAATTTACAATGTTTTTATAATTATTGATGATATGATCAGTTTTATGCCGAAGATATAAATATATATTTATTTTTTTCAAGACTACTGAACTGAATCCATTTAATATTCATGGAATAATCTGTAATAAAACAGGAATAAAAAAATAATGAGAAGAAATTCTAAAATTAGAAACTAGGAACTTTCTCTCTTAAAACTCTTTGAACAGCTGAAACCCCAAAAGTTGGATCGATAATGGTTGAGTAGTTTAAAGAATAGGGATTGGAGCGTCACCATGCTGAGGGCGAATTTTTTTTTTTTTATAATTACATTTTTGAAGACTCGAAAACAAATTTTCCTTCGATTGCAAGACTTCCATTATAATAAGCAGTAGATTGGGTTAGTAAAACGAATTGGGTTTTATTAGTTAACCAATAAAACCCAATTCGTTTTACTAACCCAATCTACTGCTTATTATAATGGAAGTCTTGCAATCGAACGAAAATTAGTTTTGCATGGTGACGCTCCAATCCCTATTCTAAGACCAAAACTAGACAGGCCGTAATTTGCGATTTTCAGAGACTTTTAAAAAAGTTATTGTAATATTTTATATAACCATTATTTCATATAACTTCTTAGCCGACACATTAAGTTTGCATTTTACTTTTCAGTACTCTTTGTCTAAAAATAATGATTTTATTTTAAATTTTTCAGAACGTAAATATTACACTCCACTACACATGCTTTTGCGCACCCAAAGCAAAAATCGGATTAAGTAAAAAGTATAATAATTTTAAAACAAGTTATCGCAGTTCAAAAATTTCGACTCCATTTGAAAAAATAAAACATATTTTTTATTCTACCTTGGATCAAGCTTAAAGGATTTTTTTTTTTCAATCTGTTATGAGCTATTATTGTGAGAATAGATTATCTAAAACTTTTTAAATCTTTTTTTTTATTTGTACCTTTTCAAAATCATCTTTATCTTTATCATCTTTATTAGTATTATCTGAAATTAATTGTGAACTTTTTATTTAAATCAGGCTGTGATCACAGTTCAACGGCTTGAAGAATGAAAGAAGTACTAGAAAATAATATTTTTTTATTTCCTGGTACTGGTATATGAAAAATTAAATTCGTCTGTCCCTGGAGTGAAGCATGATATCATAAATTGTTCTTCATTTTCTTTGGATAAATTTCGAACTAACTAGATTCCTCTTATGAAAGAATAAGATTGTCCGGGAGGCGGTAAAAAAAAAAAATAAATAAAATAAATAAATGGATCAAAAATATTAGAAACTAACGTTTCGATCCACTTTGCAGGTCTTCATCAGGACTTGAAGATCTGAGGTAAAGGAGTAAGTCCATTCTTTTACCACACTTAGAGCTTCAAGCCTGAAGACCTGCAAAGTGGGTCGAAACTTTGATTACTAATAAATAGTTTATACTACTTGTGATCCATTTTTTTTTTACCGCCTCCTGAACCATCTAATTCCTTCATAATAATTTTTATGATCAACTACTAATTATTCAATAGATTCGTCTTAGTTCGCATCTTTTTACTTTAATAAAGGTTCATAACTTTTTTGTGTTTGTAGAGAACATTTTTGTACTATTTTTATGTCTGACATCAACCTCCTGGGTGTTAATTATTCGTAATGAGAATAATAGGAACTTCCTTGTCACTAATTGTATTATTAATGAATCCTCAATTTTTTAAAGTTATAATTAATTAATTGAATATTGTTCACAATTTTTAATCTACAACGCCTCTTACTTGTTTTAAACTGTTTACGTTTTGTATAATCGAAGTTTATGAATCCTCATTGATTAATTTCATCATTTACTTTTCTTGCAATCTACATTCATCCTAAAATCGTGACCAGCAGTAATATTCCATTCTTGTTTTCTCAAGGTCTGGGTTCTTGTGTTGAGAGAGTGACTCTCGATTGATCGATCTTAAAAATACCAATACAGCTTCTTCCTGAGGATGGGATAGCAATATTTTCCTTCCGATGTTTAATATTTTGGTATCGATATATTGTCTTAGTAAGTTCCGATATATTTTCATGTAGATATTTAAGTTTTCATTTACTTTACTATAGATATTTAAGTTCCGATATATTTTAATTTAGGTATTTTTCTTCGATAGTAGCTTATAACAGATTGAAAAAAAATAAATATATTTTTATTATATGATACAAAGCATGCTCTATTCTTTCAAATGGGGTCGAAATTTTTTGAGCTTTTTAAAGTTAAGAACTTTTTAGAGTTTTAAAGAATTTTTTTTAAGTTATACTTTTTACCAACTCCGATTTTTGCTTTGGGTGCGCGAAAGTGTGAAGGGGAGTGTAATATTTACGTTCTGAAACATTTAAAATAAAAGTATTATTTTTAGATAAAGAATACTGATAAATAAAATCCAAACTTAATATGTCGGTTAAAAAATTATATGAAATAATATTTAATTTTTTTAAATATTACTACTTTCGTAAAAACCTTAATATATTAAAATTAATATTTCTATTTCATCTTACAACTAGATGTTAGACACCAATTCTCTACCAGAACTCGGATCTAGGCGTGCTCTGGCCTTGGCTGGTCTAATCAGTGTCAGTACGAAGTGTCTTGTGGGCTCGTTCTGATAACTGTAATATCTTACAGCCTTTGAATTTTTTTTTTTTTTTTTAAATCTACAGTTCTAATCTTTCTCAATTTTTTTTTAAAATAATAATTAATTGTGTCCCAAAGTCAATCATAGTCCAAAGTTTAAGTACCCAATAATCAGGGTTTACAGAAATATTCATAAATGAGAAGAGTGATAATGGTCTTATTTTTGGATTATGAATCATGGGAGTATAATTGATGAATTCTATGTAATTGTTATTATATAATTATGACTGTGGGTTTATGAAATAGAACTCTTCTACATTTTTAAAACTATTTTTTTAAAGTAAAAATATGCAGATGGATATTTTTCTTTAAAAAATCAGTGAATATCTATCCATAAAAAATATTAATTTATTAGAAATTAACATAATTATGTTATAACTGCTAAGTAGGTACTTAATAAAAGCTATTACAAGCGCACTCGCAGTGATGTTATGACGCGGTTCCTTCTTTTTTTTATTATGGTAATGTGTTGTAAATGCATTTTCGGGGTAAGAGCGTACACGACTCGTAAAGTCAAAACTGAATTGGTAAGAGCATGAAGTCTAAACACTGGCATATCCAAATCAGCCACGAGAGTTCGCTATGGTGAAGTATTATAATTATTAACTAGTTGTAAAGAGATCTGTTCCAATATGGTGATTAACTTTTGCTGTACATCAGCCTTTTTTTTTAAATTTGATTTCTTTGGTTAGGAGAAAATTCAGAAACTGTTCTTTAACATACTTCGTGATTTATATTTCCTTTTGACGGTTTTCTAGCTCTTAAGCTCTACTCTGTAGTTACCTCGGAAAAATCATGATAGTAGGGGTAAGTGCTGAAAACTGTTGTTGGACAAATGTGTGAGGTGTACACTAGGGTGCCCTTAAAATAAACTTTTTATTTTTTGAACGTACATCCTTTTATATTTTTTCGTTTTGACATTGTGTAAATTTGTACAAGATATTTTTCCAATATATTAACATTAAATAAATAGCGTGAAATAGGTAACCGAAAGCAAATTAACAAGTCGATCATTTGTATATATTTTATAAATTATAATTATCACTTTATTGTATGGTAAAATGTTAAAATAATATTCTAACAGAAGTATATAATTATTTTATATAATTCACTGATATTTTCAACAGTTCAAAGTCATGCATTAATTTTGCTCTGCTTTCGACTGTCATTGACAACTCCTAGATGCTTTATAGTTTCAATAGATTATAATTAAAATACGTAACTGTCCCACTGGTCTGGATTAAAATTTAAAAGTCCATATGTATTCTCTATTTCTCTAGAAATATAAAACATTTTTCTGGGAATGAAGTCTTCTAGATTTTTATATATATATAAAAAAAAAAAAAAAAAAAAAAAAAAAAAAAAAAAAAAAACCTTAGTAAACTTCTCTTGATATAATGGCAATTTTGGTTAATAATCCAGGCTATTTTTAAAAAAGACTTTAAATCTTGATTAGAAAGGAAATTTATTATTTCAAAAATTAAAATCTTACCTAAAAGTATCTTCTTTCCGTCCCAAGATTCTCTCGTTCAGAATTCTTAATTATGTGTATTTTCATTAGCATCTAAAATGGCCAAAACACTTTGCTCCTCATTCAAGTGACATAGATGATTGAAAATTTTCTTTAATCCAGAAAATGGTATACGTTCGTTTATTTCTCCGTATACTATTAACTATTTTCAATAAAATAGATCATTGAATGGAGCTCCGACTGCGGATGAACACTCTACCCAGGCTTACAAATGTGTAATTTTATCAGAAACAGGCAAAAAATCTTTGGTTTGTTTCCTTTCAATAAATAAATCGCCTATGGCATGGCAACCATCTATCATGGTGTAGAGCTCCGGTAGGTCTGATTTTATTTTTGCCTTCTGGATTCCTTCCATTGAATATTAGGTACAAATTAATGAACTCGTTATAATCGTGTTTAAGTTTATCACTAGCTATTGCATTTATGAAATCACTAGTGGACAAAATTAACGCACCACTTAATTTACGTTGCTAGTAACTACCATGTATCTATAGTTTTTCAGAAGGGTATTGGAAGGTTATAACAATCAGAGTGTAAGAGTTCAATCGGAATATGAATAATCTCTGGTTTATCTTGTTATCTCTGTTAAATCCTCTTTGTCACTATAATGTCAATGTTAACTTCAAGAGATTTCTTCACTACCAGTATTTATTTAGTCTTATACAAACATGGTGGATCTTTTATCTCATAATAGTATTTTTTTTAAACATTTCAATGACTTCGCGCCTTTGAGTGTCCATAAGCCATTAACGACCTCGCTTGAATCATTTACCTTTTCTTGTCTGGAGTTTTTCACGAAAACACTTCAACTCCTCTTGAAAAACTCACATAAGGAGGAGTTAGTGTGTTGGATGAAGGGTCTGGTAGATCCAAGATATCCTGAATATTTAAGTCTTCTTCAAATGATGAGTCAATGGATGCAATCAATCATTTAAGAATTGTCACTAGTTTAACATTTCTTTCTTCCTCCTTAATACGCCTCAATTAAGTCCTTTATTTATTCTTTTCTCAGTTTGCATCAACTAGAAGTTACAACTTCAACTTGGCTCTCTTTTACCTAATTAAGAAACCTTTATATTTTATCTTCTTCTACTTTCACAATTCCCAATGCTTTGGCATGGATTATAACAAATAAATCATTTAAATTTGAAATAAATTTCTATGGACGTTCCCATGGCCAGTCTGAAGGCCGATGAGCAATTCTTTCAAGATCACGTCAATCGAAATATAATTTCACATCTATTTTTTTTTTCCAACACCAGGTGACATAGGCTTTGTTGTGATTCGTGCCTTTTTCCAGAAAATTAATCATTTGCAAACTTGTTAAATTTAAACTTTCACTCAAAATTTAATATAACTTCTCGTTAATCGTAAAATAGTACCGATTATACTTGTAGGTTAGACGGCAATATGATTCCTGTTATTTGATGAATCCAACAGCCTATTAAATAAATATTTGGGCCGCCACAACTACTCAAATTACAGGAAATTTTGGCTCTCACAATGTATACAAACAGTGATTAAAGATAAACTGAGGGCTAGAATATATTGTAGGCGGATGGACAGGACGCAGTATGCAGGGGCCTTCGTGGATGGGCTGGGAACCACGGGCCGCTTTCTATTCTTTTCTTATATAAAATGGAAAAAAAATTGATGGTGTGCGATCAGAAATTAAAATATAAAAAAATAAGGCTACCTTAGTGTACACTTACCCCTACTACCATCTTTTGCCGGGGCAACTGCGGACTGGCGCATTGTAATAAAAAGAAAAATTTTTCAATACATTTATTCAGTTATGGTCCACATGTCACTTTCATGACTCACTGAATATTGTAAAATGTGAATCTCAGATAAGTTTTAACTTTTTTCGATGATAACATAGGTTTAATAACCATCCGGCAACGAACTATTTTGCGCTTGCCCCACAATCGCTACTGCTTCAACAATGAGTCTTCCAGTTACCTCGTATGCACTTACCCGTTAAGGCAGGGGCAAGTGCATACTAGGGAATTGCTAAATTGAAATTTCAATCTCATAAAAATGGACGAGATTAAAACGTGGACTTGAATATGATATTTAAACATAAACACCTAAGCAACATTTGAAAAAAAAAAAAATCTAGCTTCAAAAATAAAGATTTAAAAGGTCATTTTTATAAAGGCGATTTTTTTTTTAAAATCTAATGCGTATATTACCCAGAACATTTTTTAATGGTTATAATGATTCTTCAAAGATCACATATATTCCCCAACTGCAGGTTTTTTTTTAATGTTTTTTTAAGAGATCTTATTTAGTTTATCAGTTTTAACGTTCCCTAATGAGAAAAAAATTATTTAAAAAAGGTCATTATAGGCCAGACAATGAAGAGGTTGTACGCAGAAATGACAAGATGGCCTAAATTGAAGGGGCTTTGTTTGGACTAGTGAAGGAGTAAACATACTAAAAGTCCTGATGGCATTTAGGAGCAGAAAAATTGAAGAGCATTAAACTTCCTACAAAAATGTCCTTATTAATTTTTTTCATATCGGTTATAGTTTATGAAATATAAGATTTTCAAAGTAACAGATTTGAAAAAAATCATTTTTGACTCTATACTATTATAGTATATTACATTTATATTATTTTAAGTATCATATATTATATAAATGTTGTACTATTATAGTATTTTTGACTCTACACTATTATTGTATAGAGTCAAAAAGGATTTTTTGTAATACTGAACTGTAGTTTTCCTTTTATCGTCTTTACAGTTTCTTACTTAAAAGAACGCATATTTCCTAAAATATAACAGATACGAAAAAAATTAATAGGAATATTCTTGTAGGAAATTTTTTAGAGCTTTCCATTTTTTTAAAATAAAATCTTTTGAGCTAGTACTAACCATTTTCGAGTTATGAACGAAAAACCAAAAAACTCCGACCTCTCCTTTCTTTGCCTCTGGTCCTAGACCCCAGGAATTTTAGCATGTTTATCACTAAACTAGTCCAAAGTCCTAAAGTGGATTTAAGCCGTCTCGTCATTTCCGTCATTCATTTTTTACATTCATTGACCGGACTCTTAAGTCGTCGTAATCTCTAATTTTATTATTCCAGTTATGCGCTATAGCGACTGGACTGCCTTCGATATTAGGATTATTAGCTATTGGCTTAGATCCGTGATTAACGTAAATATTTGTTGAGAAAATCATACTATTATATAAAAGGACAGCCCGTTTTTCGTTTGTAACAGCTAATCGCGGAAACTATTGAACCAATCATAACCAAATTTTAACTACAACATCTCCATTTAATTTTAATAGAAAATATGCTTGCAGTTTATGATACACCGTGTATAGATGTACTGTTTCATTTCCAACCCAGATATATATATATATATATATATATATATATATATATATATATATATATATATATATGTGTGTTTTTTAAATACACTGTCGGACTAATGTTGTATTGTACTAACTTAACAATTACAAATTAAATTCACAAAGTGTTGAGATCAACTGACACCGGAAAAACTTTTCCTCCTGGAAATTTAAAACGAATCGAAATATTGATCCAACCACTTTCGTGATGTGTCACAGCTGTGCCCTCTCAACCAGATCAAAGGTATCCTGATACCTTTTACTCGAACACGTAAAACGCAAGGAAAACCTGGGTCGTCAAGGCATATGGGTCGTTCGATTTGAGCATTTGCTTGACTATATAACAATGCTTTATGTGGCGGTTTGGTTATTTTGATTGATTACAAATAAACAGAACCAGAACTAGGATTTTTACCATAGGGAGGGAAGGTAAGCTTTATTTTTCCAACCTTTTTTTCACTTCTTTCCCCTCCCAATAAAATACGAAATTTAAGATAGTTTATAAAGTTACGAAAGCAAGCAAAAGAAGCGGGGCGCCATTCCAAGGGGTGCCAAAATGGTGCTTTTATCGAGAAAAAATGTACAAATAATTATCTGCACAAAACTATATTGCATTACAGGCGTTATACCGGCAGAAAAGAATCAAAATCCACGTTTTTTTCTTTCAACAGGGCAGTTTTTGAAGATGATATGTTTCAAGCAAACATGAAACTAGACATCCTCTTGATGGCAAATAGCTTTTTCTGCCAAAATTAGGATTGTGCATCAGCAGACAAAAGTTGAAATTACAGTGTTTTCGTCCTATAGTACACTTTTCGAAAATGATCTTAATTAGGAGGGGGCGTCGTACCAGCAGACAATAGTCAAAATCTACATGTTTTTTTTTTTTGTTTTTTTTCCTACTGTGATTTTTTGAAGATGTTTTGTTTCAAGTACACATGGAACTACACACTCCCGATACTAAAAAACTTTGTCTGCCGAAGTTAGGAGGAGACCTCGCACCGGCAGATAAAATTAGGAAATCCTTTTTTTTTTTTTCATCCAACAGTGCAATTTTCGAAGATGAATTTTTATCCATATATCCATGATACTACATATCCTTTAAGTTCCAAGACATGCGATTGACTGGATTCCAGTCAATAGATGAAGTTAGTTAAAATTTGCATTAAATAAATAATATAAATGTCGGTATTATTTTAACGGTGGTACATAAAAGAAAATTATAATGAAAAATAACCTTAAAAAAATTCTTTATTTGGTGAAAGATTTTGAGTTTTGTATTTGTTGGCACTTATCTAAGTCGGGCAAAGTTTTTTGGAACGTAAAAGGTAATTAATATTATATATACATGGAAAAATAATTTTCCAAAAGTGCATTGTAGGACGAAAAACACTACAATTTCAACTTTCTGCCTACGCCCTTCCTAATTTTGGCAGACAAACTTTTTTTGGCACCTGGGGGATGAGTAGTTTCACGTATGCTTGAAACAGATTATCTTCAAACAGTGTATTATTGAACGAAAAAAGAAACGTGGATTTTGAACTTAGTCTTCCAGGATGACATTCTCTCCGACACTCTATTAAATTTGCTATACAAAGTTTTTGGCATCTATGGCGTGTTCAGTTTCTTGAATGCTTTAAATAAATCATAAATAATGCAATTTTTATATACTTTTTACCCTCTTTCGATAGTCACATTTTTTTACCTCCATTCTTTGATTTGGCAGGAAAGTGCCAATTGAATACTGTAGATGGATATTTTATGAATGTATGGCTAAAAGTGTTACACCTTCCCATAATTTGAAAGCTCAAAAAGTTGGGAAATTTCAGACATGAGAACCTACTTCGAACCGGGAAAATTGTTGTATTACATTTTACTCAAAGAGTTATTAACTTTTAAAAATAATGCCAACGCCTTTTGAGTTAAGACATTGGAATTTTATTGATACAATGTTGAGCTTCAATCGAAAAAAAAATTATTGTTTAGTGTCAACATTCGCAACAGGTAAGTGAAAAGTTCAAATCCAAAAGAGTTTTAGAAAATTACAATATTTAATATAGTTGGGTAATCGGGACAAAATTATTGGGAAATTTTAGTTTTCGCCACCCCAAAATATAAGTAATAATTTTCGTTTGTATGCATCGTTATTGTATTTTAATGTGTATCGTTTCAATCACGTATATAATTAAATTTACGACAAAGTAATTTGGAGTTTCATTTTTAACCATAATCCTACAAATAACTATTGTATTAATATACATATATAACAAATGAAAAGTTTTTTTTTCTGTTTAAAGAAAAAGTAGGAGTAAAGAAGGCAAGCAGTAAGTTGCTTCGAGGCACCGCACAATGGTCAAAAAACTAGTCTCTCATCTTGTCTTTATCTGAATGCCACTACAGAGAATAATTTTAATGGGTTTTTAACGCTGAATCGAATGCAGCAAACTCCGATTTAATAGGAGTTAAATATTTCAATATATATGGAAAATAATTGTACAAATTAGAGTTGAAAAAATTAATGAACGTTAATGAAATATAATTTCACTAAAAAATAACATATTAAATTAATAGCATATTAACTTTTAACATATTAGTAATAAATATTTTTATATTTGATATAAATTAAATCTAAATTAAAAAATATATATAATTTTGTGCAATTATACTAATTATATCTCGGAGTTCGAGAATTCGTGTTATTTGTTTGTCTTTTAGTTATTAACAAAAATCTTATTACACTTGAAGCATGTTGATGACATCCTCATTGGTAGTGACCCTGCTGAAATTTCGGGAATTCCCAAAAACAATACTCTCAATTTTTTTTTTCCCTAACTTTCTGGGTTATTTCCGTGAGCATCTCAATAGTTTAAATAGCGACTGAAATGGTAGTGTTACCAAGCAGAAGAATCTTGTGTATGTCACTTGGCATGTTATACCATCTATATAGTTGCACATATAGTTTAGCATTTTCATGACAATAAAATTGTGAGACGGAATGTAGATATTTATTTTTTGAGCTTTTTAGAATTTTTTTTTTTTTTTATGTTTTTACTCTCAGAATCCCAAAAAGCATAAATAATTAGATTTTCAGAACTTCTTCAAAACTTTCCACTCCCTTTCTGGTTTCCATTTGGCTTGAGTACATTGCTTCTCTTACTTTCGCTTCAGAACGGAGTGGCTCAATAAAAAATATCTTTAGAACCAAATTGTAGGTAATTTACTGTGGTTTAATTTGATATGTAAAATTAATATTAGAAAATATTCAAAATAATGGTTTCAAGTAAACTGCATAAAAGAAAAAAAATACATTTTTTTCATACTTCCAGAAAACATTTGAGGTAAAAAAGTTGAAATTCGTAATCATCACCCTATTAAACATAATTGAGCAAATTTTCAGAACTTTTCCAAAACTTTCCACCGAGTTGAATTGAGAAATCAAAATATCGACTAAGTTCGCAGATTTACGCAGCTGGATACTATTTCCTCACGTAAATAGAAGCCTAATAGGTTAAGAGAAACAAGTTGGAACACTGCGCTCAAAAAGCATTAAAAAAAAGCTATTTAAACAATTCAAAAAAAAGTACAAAAAACATACATAAAAAACCCTCAACCACCCACAAGCAGATCAAATAGGTGTACCAACAGTATCATTGTATATTCATTGATAAATCAGTAGAAATGAAGTGACTCGGAATTTTTACACCAAATTCCATACTTCAGAGTATGATTTATGATTGCTGAGAGTTTGAGCTAAGAAAATACAACTGTAAAAATGTCATTTTTCCCCGTAACTCTGGAAATGGGCAAATAAACTATTCTAAAATGATGGGATATTCTGGGACAGGCATTTTTTGAAGGTTGCGATGTAGGATTTTTTTCCACATTTGACCACTGTGCGCCGGGACTCCTAGACCGGCACTCTTTCTAATACTTAATAAAAGAACCCTCAGGCATACGCGCAAGTATACATTCATTTTACATTTGATAGAAAATAAACTACCGTTTTTATGGCATCACCATTGGATAATTGGAAAATAAATAAAAATGATGACTCAAAATATTGTTCTTGAATATTCAAACATTCATAGCATGAGTTGATTTGAATCGGATGAAATCGATAAAAAAAAAAAAATCTGAGCGTAATCAGAAAAAGAAACAACGGAAATATTTTTCCTGCAAAGTTAAAAAAAGCTAAATTTATTAAATGTAGAAAGAATAAAAACTGCTCGAAAGATTACAAAAAAAAAAAAAAAAAAAAGAAAGAAAAATCGAACTATCATAAGTATGGCTGATTTTATTATTTATTTTTTTTAGATTTTATTTTTGTGCTGATTACAATCTGCAAAATCGGGGTCATTAATTTTTCTCTTTATATTTTTATCCACACCTATCAATTACAAAATTGACAATAGCCGATATTAATTTTAAATTCATTGGATTTCCTTGTTCTTTCGTTCTAATCATCTGCAAAATTATACTGAACAATAGAATAATGAATTTTAAATAGCTATTGATTAAGAATGATAATTTATTTTCTTATGGGAATGAAAAACCTTTCTTCATTTTTTTCTTTTGGTCAACCTTTTGAGTTTTATTCTACTCGACTTGTTGCAAGACAATTTGTTCCTTAATGATAGGATTAATGGCGGAACTAAGGATGGCTGCGCCCCAATGCAAGCGTGTTTACTGTGCGCCCCTTCCATTCCTCCTGAAGGAATAATTAATTTTATCCTTACCCTCTAGGTAATACCTTGCAACATTTTTCAAACTAACTCTTCAACATAACAAACAGAGCATAATTACGCTCACGATGAATAAATAAATAATTCTTTTTAAAAAAAAAATCTTTTTGGTGAATATTTTTTCAGTATTTTATACACTGGCGTTGTATTGGCGTTATTTACGCTACTGGATAAGCAAACTGGCGTCCCTACTCTGAGAAAATTCTTCAAGTAAATTAACAGCTTCAGTAAGAAAGAGCAACTTGCAAGTTTATATTGGTGAGAACATCGTTACCTTCTATTCAGTACAGCTTTTTTTAGTATAGAACTTCTTCATTTCATTGAAAACTTGCCTCCCTGAGCTACAGTCCCATTAGCCATCCCTTAAATCCGCCAATATACACTACATTGATTTCAACCCGAGAATGGCATGGGACCCATGCAACAAAAATAAAATAAAAACCGAATATTAAACTCACTTTTTGCAAGACGTCATAAATCGTGCCTGGGATAGTAACTGAACACTTACACTTGCTAAAACCGTTGGACCTATGCATCGGAAATCAAAGGATCAGGTAAAAAGGCGTGTGTAAACTAATAATTTTTTAAAATCAAAACTGCATAAGACAATAACTAAAACAATCTTCTACGCTAGCAACGAACAGGAAAGGCATCGGCACTACCCGCTTTTCAGACAACACACCTTGAATATTGAAGAGGAGTTGGATGAGGGACCACCTGGACAAACAATTAATGTTAATATCAAGCTAGTAGTAAGTGCCATTGGATACTGATCTCCCTCATGCCTTCTTATTGTGGTAATAAATTCATCCATTTCCATTTTAAATTCATTCCATTCCATTTTCAACTAATTGACAGGTGAGAAAGAGGTCAAGTTAAAAAAAAAAAAATAAAAAACACAAATCTATCGTTTAAATTAAATGGATAGTAATTTGTTTCTTAATTGTTTTGAGAGATAAATGCTTTATTTACAGCAATGCTGCCCAAATAAATACCTTGGGTTGCTAAATACACAGCATACTAATCAATCTATAGCTAGACTTACAATAATATTCATATTCATAACATTTTTTTCCCCTTTCATTCTAGTTTTAAACACATTATAAATATCCCTTCATTACCCATATTATATCTGTTCTTTTTTTTTTTTCTTCTTTTTCTTTTCCCTTTGTCTGCTATGGATCTTCTATTACTTTCTAATCCATCCCTTATTTCTCTTTTCCGGTAACTCTCAATCATTTCATAACTTAAAATAACTCTTTCTCTTATTTTTGTATTTAATGACTTTTTATTTAGCTGCTCCGTTTTTAATCGAGCGCGAATCGAAATTATTAGGGGGAATGTCGAAATTAATTAAATGAGCTTTTTTTTTATATTTCCGGGAAATTTTTGAAGTAACAAAATTTAAATTAGTAATCATCACCCTCCCTCCTCAAAAAAAAACAACATAAATGAGCAAATTTTCAGAACTTCTCCAAAACTTTCCCGCGTAACCTCTTGTTCAAAAAATTAATTTTGACATTCCACCTCTTAATTTCGACTGGCGCTCACTTAAAAAACGGAGTGGACAAACTAAAAAAATCTTTTTTTTTAAAGAATCAAAATTTTAGTTAATTTACTCTTGTTTAATTTTGTTATTTTGTTTTAATTTATTCAAATAAAACATGGTTTTCAAGTATTATTTTATTTTTAAATCATTTTTTGACCGTGTTCGCATTTTTTTAAATATTTGTAGGAAAATTTTGAGGTAACAAAGTTGAAAATCGTAATAGGCACCGCTAAAAACTTGATTAAGCCCATTTTCAGAACTTCTCCAAAACTTTCCACCGAGACCCCATTCTGGGTCCCAGTTGATCATTACTAGACATTTATGAACAGGAATTCGGATATTGAAGGAAGTGGAAAAATGATATTTATAAAAATAGGACATGACCTCATTTGTCGCATACAAAGTGTACTCATGAATATTTTGCGAAATATGATTATTACTTTTTATATTTATAAGGAAATTTCAATAATTCATATTTTTATTAAATAGTACCTTTACAATTCCACAAAGTGACATTATAATTCTGTCATTATGGAAAGTACTAATCGAATTTCGACTGACACTAGCGATTTCTGCTAAGTAAACAAAATGTCCTGATGGGGCCCGTGCTGTTCGTGGTGGTTAGTTTAAAAAGAGGCTGTCACAGAGTTATATCTGTGCTGTGATCTATTTATATTAGTGAGAAATGTCTTTGAGATTTCACTCTAAAAGTTTCACTTCCATTATCATTCGTTCAGAGGAACATTTACCTTCCTGGAAAATAGGCAATTTCTTCATTTTCTAACCTCAGCATGCTAACTTCAGTTATTTTCATTTGCTTATAATTATTCGTAGAAAATGTTTTTTACCGTACTTCTTCTTTATTTTTTGCCAATGAAGTGAAAGTTATATATACAAATATCATCAGGACGTATATGAACCGATTTAATACTATTTTCCCTAGCCTGAAAGAAGGAGAAAGTAGAAAATTCCTGTTGCCCTTTGTTCACATCTTTTTGACAGTAGATATGATAACTAATAAAATGTCCTTGGCCCCCGATAATATATTCTCTCACTTCACCTCACATTCACTGCAGAGAATGGTTCTCATTGAGCAATAGCCATTTTAATTTTCAGCATGATACATTTATGAATGTTGTGCACTTTAAATTTCTTTTTAAAAATTACTTTCATATTGGTATGGATTTAGGCATTTCAAGACTAATATCATTCTGAAATGGTGCAAACGCAGGTGCCACATCCACATCATAATTATGCTGATGCATTATGGTGCACGTACATAGTTTCTGTAGTTGCTGCCAATATAGCTGAATTTTGTGAGTCGACTTTTTATTCTTTACAATTTTTTAATTCTTTCACTTTTTGCTGTTAATAATTATTATTATATGATTATTACTTTTCATTCTCAGTCATAGAAAGAGCATGATTTCTCATTTTGACTTATAGTTGATTTATTTAGGTTTAAAAATTTCATAAATTAGGTATTAAAATATTATGCATCAAAATGTTCACAGTAACTTATCCCCTTGATCTCACGAAAACAAGATTGCAAATACAAGGAGAAGTAGCCGCTAACTCCAATGGACATCCACAGGTATTCTTTTTATCATTAATTGTTTTGTAAGGAACTGTGAAATGATCTTTAAGCTTGTTTCCAGATCTAGTTAATTTTATAAAATCGATTCCTAACTGGTTCAGAGTTAGGTTTGGCTTAAATTTTAAATAACTTAATCAGATATTGGTTATGAATGGTGTATCAAACTTAAATTAATTTTATTACTTTCAGGTCGCCTATCGGGGTATGGTGAAGACTGCACTTGGAATTGTTCACGAAGAAGGATTCCTTAAATTATGGCAGGGTATTACCCCTGCAGTTTATCGTCATGTTGTTTATTCAGGAATTCGTATTGTAACTTACGAATATTTGAGGCAAAATGTACTTAAGAAAAATGATGACGGTTCTTTTCCAATATGGTATGTATTTGGGTTTCAGCCCAACGTTTAAAAACATTATTTATTTTCCATCAGAATAAAATTAATAGTTTTTCAATTACTAAAATTTTCAAGGTATGTTAAAATTTATTTTAGTATTGTATGCTCTCTATGCTTGGATTTTAAAGAAACATAATTATTCCTAGTGGACAATCATTTCCAGTTTCACATGATTGTGTATACAAGTACTTTAATTGTTGACTGAGTTCTTTTAGTTTTAATGAATGTTATATTATTAATTCTTGTTTTGTGAACCTGGATTAGGTAATTCACTATGTTTTGTAAAATCCTCAAGACCTTTTTGCATTAGCATTTCACTTGAGCTTTGGGGATCAGTTTGGTTAAAAAGTAGCTTCTTTCAACATACATAAATTGCAGACACGAGTCCTAGATGAAATATGTGTTCTGCAGGAAATCCGCTATAAGTGGCGTTACTTCTGGGTCTGTGGCACAGTTTTTTGCCAGCCCAGCTGATCTAGTCAAAGTACAAATTCAAATGGAAGGAAAGCGTAGGCTGTTGGGCAAACCACCAAGGTACTTTTATACAAACAATGATGGTTTAGGTTAAGATTTTATGTCAAGTCCAAATATGGACTGATAGCTGACAAGATTGACCTATCCCAAAAAATTTGTATTGAACTTTTTTTTTTTATTTCAGAGTATTAAGTGCAAGTCATGCTTTCCAAAAGATTTTGAGTGAAGGAGGTATTCGTGGACTATGGAAAGGCTCTATTCCAAATGTTCAGAGAGCTGCTCTTGTTAATCTTGGAGATTTGACAACTTATGATACCGCTAAACAGTTTATTTTGACGCACACATCTCTTCAGGACAGTCATACGACTCACATTTTGAGCAGGTATCTTGAACATTGTGGCACTGTTTTATTAGGTCTTAAGTTTTAATGGTATTAATTACTTCTATTTTTGACATTCCATTATATAAATTTTTGGTAAAACTCCAGTTGCGTAACCCCAATATGGTGGGGATGCAGATTCTTAAGATCTGACTGTCCTTCAAGCTGCACATGCCCACAGCAAATACTCAAACCAACGGATCCTTATGAGTTGAGGTTGGGTCCTTACCATAATTTCAATTATTACTGCTTTAATAGGATCACAGCTGTCGATTTCTGCTCGCGAGGTTTGCTCAAGAGATGAACAAGCCCCCAACGGGTCCTTTTCAGTTGAAGGCAGGGCTTCAATGTAATTTAAATGCAGTTATTTATGTAATGGTACAAACATTTTTTAAAATCTTCACAAATTTATTGTTCGATGGGCTAATTTTTACCTCCACGGTCGGTTGATTTGTGTTGTTATAAAATTTGTTTTCTATAATTCAGCATGGTTATACTTATCATAGGTTATCTTTTTACTTCCTTGTATGAAGTACAGGAAATTTGTAATCGCATAATATTCAGATTTCAACGGAAATATCCATTTTGACCATCTCTGAATCCATTTTGACTAGTTTCGTTGTGATGTCTGCACTTACGTTTGTTCATATCTCGTATAAGTCAAAAGCAGTTTGCCGTAGAAAGTTAAAATTTTGTAATTGGGATTGCTATAACATCTAGTTATGAACCTCTTTTTTTCGTCACTACATGATCACCGGAAGTGGTACTTATCATAGCAGATTTTCATAAAAAATTATAGTAAAATATAATGCAAAACTTTTGAAATTCTATATATAAGACTTGTGTATTAATAAAAATAACATACATTATTTTGGTTAAAATTGGCAAACCGAAAGTGGTACTTTACTTTAAGATTATTATGCTAATAAAATATAATGCAAAACATCTGAAATTTGGTATGTAAGAATTTTACATCAATATAAATAAAATATCAAATTTCGATAAAAATTGGCAAACTGTAAGGGATACTTTATTTGAATGTCATAATAAATTTTCATCAATAATTATTTTAAAATATAATGTAAAACATCTCAAATTTAGTATAGAAGACTATTATATCAATACAAATAATATGGTAGATTTTTATTAAAATTGGCTTGCCAGAAGTGGCACTTTACATTAAAGCCATTATAAACATTCATCAGAAATTGTATTAAAATATGCAAAGCATCTAAAATTGGTAAATAAGATTTTTATTTCATTATAAATAACATACTAGATATTGGTTAAAATTGGCCTGCCAGAAGTGGTATTTTACCTGAAACTGTTTTTTGTTTCTTTTTTACTCCGTCTTTCATAGTTTAATTGGCTTAAAAGGAAGTCATGTGGATAGTTTTAATTTAATGCATTGGATATTTTTAATTTTGTTAGTATTTGTGAATATACCTTCATTTTATTCCTATTCTTTTTTTTAGTATTATAGTTTGATAATTTATTAATCTAGATAAAGATTCTGATATTATATATTCCTTCTTAACTAAAATCCATAAATGAAGATCTTATTTTAGAATAAATAAATGCCTCATCATAAATTATATTAGTTCTAAAACTAGGTTTAAATCTTATACAACCTATTAATTATGTTAAATAATTATAAGAAACACCAAAAATATTATCATAAATTCTTAATATAGATTAACCTATAACCCAATCATGCTCGTAATAAGTAATACTAATGGAGCTATTCTATTTTTGATTTTGATATTAAAGACTAACTAAGAGTAGCTGGCCTTAGGACAAACTCGGGTATGTTCGGCACATTTGATGTACAGTCAGGTCTTAAAATTGTAGTTACTGGAGTACTAACAAATTTTCTTCCACTGCTTTGCCCCCAGGTCGCAGTAAAACTTTTTATGCTTTGGGGTTACTCTGTCCCCCTCTTCAGCATCTAAGTATATAAATAATAAGTTATCAAAAGAGACTCAAAATTGCTTACAGTGGACATCTCTACTTCCGACCAAAACAAATTTCATTGGATTCTGGTAGATATCTCAAAGCTGTACTTAATGCCAGTTCAACTTCTGTCAAATGTGTTTTTGAACATTTCCTTGTGAAAAGTGAAAGGAAAGTTTGTTTTTTCAAGAAAAGTGAAGCTCAGCATGCTGGAAAAGTTCGTTTTTGTTGTAACTTAGCAAACAAAAGTGAAAATGGAGATGTCCACTTTTGGTAGCAAGTTCCTAAATTAATATGTAAATTAGTTGGTTAAATTTCAAAAAATTTAATTGCATAAGTATTTACTTTCGCATTGTTAACAGGTACTGGTTTTGGGTATTTCAATTGTACAGCATAACTGATTATGTCAAAACGGGCATCGTAGGCCACTATATTTTTTTTAGTTGTTTGTATTAATAGTTTTATTTGTATATAAACATTAATTACTATTTTATTTATTTATTTTTTTTAATTTATTTATATATGAATATTAATTTATATTTTATATATTATTTTTTTACTTTTTTAAACCAAATTTACTTTTTTTAATAAACCAATGGGAAAAAAAACTTTGAATATGGAATTACATGCTATAGCCTTGGTATACAGTTCAAGAATCTAATTGCCGTATATGTAAAATCCCTGGCAGTCAATGCGCTAATGTAAATTTCTGGGTAGACGTATAAAGTAGTCTATTGAATATCTTAAATGTTCCGATGAACTTGGAATGGTGGAATAAATTTTATTGATATACATGAAACTTATAATGTTAACTTACTCCTTGGAAATATCCTAAGCTTCATTCTTACTTAATAATGTTTTACCAGCTGCTGTACAATGTTTTTAGAACAAATAGAATAGTCCATTTAGTTAATGACATGCTCCTAGTTAAATTAGTGAAAATAAAATTAAAATCAATAGATAATTATGGAGATAATAGGGTAAGGTATTGATGGTTTCAGTTTGAATAGGTTCTGATGCGCCAGAGCATATTAAATGTTTAAATTATATCCAAAAATATTCCAGAAACTTTAGATTTTCAAAAATTATGAAATATATGGATTATGATAATGTAATGTTTAGGTATGAAAATTTTAAATGGCTTCTATGTGTATCAATGTAATTTTTTAAATTATAAATGTATACAATCTATAGAGTTTGAGTTAAAGTATAAATGTTCCTTCTTCTAGTGGATGTGCTGGATTAGTGGCAGCGACGATGGGAACACCAGCCGATGTAGTAAAAACCCGAATTATGAATCAACCTACTGACTCGAATGGAAAGTAAGTATAAGTGTAAATGTAATAACTAAAGACTGGATTTATATGCAGCAAAAAAGTTCAAAATATGCCATTTAATATGCAGTGAAACCTGAAGGAATATACAGGAAAATATGCATGATAAATGTCAGAAACATGCAAAAATCAATAGAAGGCTATGTCTAAATTGCTTATAAATAAAAAAAGACATAGGTAAATTTAAAAACAAATTTTATTATCAATTTTTTTATACAGAATTGTTTCATAACTAAATGATTCTTATAATTGTGATGATTCAAATAATTGTAAAATACAGTATTTTTTTTAATTTGTTCCTCTTTTTTGCATATGGAGATTTCACAAGATTAAATAAGGGAATACCAGATGCAACTAATGCAAAACAAAGTACTTCATTGAAAGTGTCTGTAGATTTACAAAATCAACAAAAGATTCTGACAATGGCCTCAAACTGTAAAAAAAATTCCCCGATGCCTTCACATGCAAACCTATAGTAAACAAGAAAATATTGGTGCATTCTGATCTCAAATTATATGATAAAATCCCAAGAATAGTTATACAGATACCTCTCTTTACGGGCTGGTCGATCTGAAAATTTCTTTCACACGGTGCATTTTTATTGCGTAATTTGCAAAAATCGGTTTCGAAGGAAAAACATCTTGTTAATTCAAAGGGTTTAGCTGTTTAACATGGAATTAAATAATGCTCCTGCTTTGGGCATTTCAGTTTATGTGAGAAAATTTAAACATTGTTAATTTAACATAATATACTCAACGGAAGCAATACACTTACTGTCAGAATAGTATTCGAAATTCCAAAGAAGGGAAAGAGGATTTTTTTTACTTTGTTAAAAATAGTAATCTTAATGATCTAGAAAAGTTATTAAAATTATGATGCTAAACATTATTTTCTATGAATACCTAACTATACACATTTGATTTTTTAATTTTTGTTTGTTTTGAAATGCAATAAAATAATTTAAATTATTTTAAACTACAGTACAGGTATATACGTTCAGTGCGGTAACAACTTAAAGTTGTCTATGAGCTTTTGTCTTTACTACGATTACTATTTTTATAGTAATGTAGACTATTTTTATTAATCATTAATGGTGTTTATCCATCTTATAATTGATGCATTCGATTCTAATTTAAAAAAAGTATTTATCCCGCATTGAACGTGTATCAGAAAATAGTTTAATTATCTATTTTCTATTTTAGTGGCAACAAAATTATTCAAACAAAATTGTTGGCCAAATATGCAAAAATACGCAATAACCTATCAAATATCCACAATAAAATTTAATATATCTACGCCAAATGTATTGAATTGCATTGAAGATATTCAATCATTTTCATTGAACGTATCAGAAAAAATATGCATTTGCATACAAATCCGGTTTTTATTAATAACAATCAAAGGAAAAATTTACTAAAATATTTAATAATAGAGTAGACCAAGTATTATAATTTTTCACGAAATGTTTTTTAATATTAGCATATAATATTTATTTTGTTAATTTACAGATCTTATTTGTTCAAAAGTGATTTTTATGTTTGTGTTGTGGTTCCCTATTTCTCAGAATCTCTTGTTCTCTGAACGTATTAAACCATTTTCAGTTAAACTTTGTAATAATAGTTAGTTAGTTCACAGTTTTGAGGAATGGAAAGTGTCAAGAAATTTTTTTTCAATTGCAGTCAAACTCCAATGATTTGGCAATAAAAAGTAAATAAATGCCAATCTTAAACGACTTTTTCTGTTTTATTATGCAAATGAAGTGTAAAATTGTTTATGGTTTTAGAGTCTACTCATTGTCAGTTTTTTTATTTTTTTATAAGTCATTCATAACTTTTTCATTAACCTGTCAGCTCATATCACTTCTCAGGGTCAGAATTGCTTGAATAAACATTGAAATTTGTATAAAATATCAAATACTGTACTATCGAATTTGGTACTTGCATGCCTATATAATTTTTAAGGGTGTTTTACTGTAATTTTTTTGTTTTTTTGTATATAAATTTTTTTATAAAAGAGGAATCATAAGAATTAGTAAAAAAAAAAAAAGTAAGACCTGCTTAAACAAAATAAATATATCTGGTGTGTGTCTTCCCATGACTTTCCGTACCGTTTTGCGTGCCTAGTCCAGTACTAAAATTATTTGCTGTATCTTGGTCTGATAATATTGGTCAGATTAAGATTTTTTTTTAAGTAGACAATTTAATTATTTTTCAAATGAGGATCTGGAATGTTCCAGTATTTTTAGAATTTTTAAGTTTAAAAAAAAAAGTGATCTGGTTTCCGTGGGAACATGAGCAGAATACTTTTTAAAAAAAACATGAGTACAAAATCCAATACTTAATATAGTCTGATTTAGATGATATTTTTTTTTTTTTTTTTTGCTTTGTAGAGAATTTTATTACCATTCAAGTGATTATATATAATTTTTCATAGAATGCGTACTTTTTGAGTTATAATTTTTTTCCTGCTTTCTCTTGGGCATGTATTTTGTATAAAATGTTATAATTATTATTATAATGTATAGTTTATAAATTATAATAATAATAATCATTATTACAAAATAAAATAATCATAAAAAAAAAATTGTTTCCTAATGTAAATATATATGTTACTGTATATGTATGAATTCTTTAAATTTTTTATTACTGTCAACTATTAAACAATCTTCTGCACTATATTTGAAATATTGTTATAGTAACTCTGAATAATCTTTATCAATTTAAAGTTTACCCGTCCTCTGCATAGGAATATTAATACTGAGTATGGTTCTTAGCGTTACCCGAGACCAATCAATACCAGCAGGGCTTACATCATTATACGACCATTCTTCACTTTTTAGGACTTTTTACCTAGTAGAATATTGATTTTTTGTTGTGAAGAATTATAAATATTGTATTAACTATAGCATAAGTCGTTGCAACCATGTATAACTGACGAATGTGAAACTAGCTGCTTTTTAAGAGACCGAAAAAAAAAAGTTTTACTTTTATAACTTACCCATTTTTATATCTCTCGGCCTTTTTACTTCCATGACCCTTAGATTTTTGTTTATAAGATTTTATTTTTCAAATATAATTCTGGTAAATTAATAAAACTAAGAATTTCCAAAAATTTAATTTTTCACTTTCGTTAGCTATATGTGGTGGCGACGAAGTACATTATACTTTAAAAGCCACGAGCAAAAGGCTTTTTAAGATTGGTTTTTCCAGAGAGCCTATCTAATAAACTTTGTTGGGTGTCCAGTTCCTCTGGGGCATTAAGAAACTCTGTTGGACCCTCTGACCCTGTGAGAAGCATCCTGACCCTCTTTCTATGCTTACAAAGTCTTAAAGCTCATGTGTATCGTAGCTAGTCTCCCTCACATACACATCTGATGACTTGCTGTGGCAGGCATAGAAAGGTTGTAGCTATTTAACGACAGACCCCCCAATCAATATCAGACCTGTTGATCTGATATGTTAATAAATAAAATAAAATTTTAATACCTCCACTATTTTGTCTCAAGATAGTGGCTAAAAGTTTAATGTTGCTAAAAAAAACCTTTCTACGTCATAATAACAATAAGAAGTTTGGTCTCAATTAGTTCTGCCGTTTTTTTAAGAAAAGTAGACAAAAATCTATATTTGTGACAAAATGGATGAGAGATTGATATTGTGCAAGATCTTCTCACAGCTCTACAAAGCATTGAAAAAAGTTCCATAAAAATCAGTTGAGCAATTTTCTTGTAAAAAAATAACTTACATTTGTTATTTTATTTATAAGATGGAAAATTGTATTCAGCAAAAGATAAACTTATTTATTACATACTTCTTAAGACAAATAGATTTTAGTGAAGAGTTTTATATTTATAATGAAATACACTATTTTTCTAAATTTGCTAAAATATTTCATATTTTATTTCTCTGTCAAAATGATCACTAATTTATTTTATTTATTTTTTTATAGTGGCTTGATCTACAAATCTTCTGTGGACTGTTTGGTCAAAACTGTTGAAAATGAAGGCCTTTTTGCATTATATAAAGGATTCCTTCCTGTTTGGATTAGAATGGCTCCGTGGTCTCTGACATTTTGGTTATCATTTGAACAAATTCGGCATACCATAGGTGCCACAGCATTCTAAACAAATCTTTTAATTGTTATTGTTAGATACTTTTTCTTTTTTTTTTAATAGAAATATATGTATTCTTTTTTAATTTAGTTTTTATTTTATAATAAGAGACCTTATTTTGTTATTTTAATTAGTTGAATATCTTTAAGAAATTTAGTAAAATCAGTGTATAGAAAAAGAAAAAGTAAGTAAGCGGATAATATAGTTATGACTATATTTGTGGTATTAGTAAACTACTAGATTTGGTATGTACCTTAAGATTAGTACAAAAATCAGGTTACAGTATGAATTTACCTGAAAATAAATTTGTTTAAATATTTAGTCTTTTTTAATTATTTTGTTTATTGATTGTATAAACTTAATAGAATATCCTTTATTAAGCCCTAATCAGTATTAATGCAAATAACTATCAACACTTCCATAAACTTGTAATTGTATACAAATATTTCATTTAGATAATTGCATAAGTAATTAATATTAGGTCTTTCAATTTGCATTTATAAAATTTTAAGACTTTTTTTTAAAGTGCACATGATTTTTAAGTTGTTTTATGTACATACTCACATTAAAGTTAAAAATACAATAAAGTGACAGCCAAATTTCTGTAAATGGAATAAAATCCAAATCTACACATTATAGAATCATATGTATCTTTTTATCCAAAAACAATCTTAAAATTCCTCCAAAAATTATCACAAAATGGAAAATGTAACTATGGGATTATTTCATCTCCTGCTAATTGAGAGCTTCTAAGAATCAAGAAATTAGTGTTTAATGAAAAAATTGACAACATTTTTGAAGGTTTCTTATTTCTAGTCAAGCAGTTCATGATGCCTTCCTTGTAAGGATCAAAGTATTGGAAAGTTAAAAAGTTTAGACAAAGCATGAGAAAACAATTATTTATAAAAGCTAGGCAACTGTTGCTCTGAACTTATATCAATAAATCAGGCTGAAGAAAAAGAAATTTGTGGATGAATGAAAATTTTAAGGCTAAAGAAAGACTGATTTTTTTTTTTTAGAAAAAAGACATAGCGAACACATCATTCCTGGGAACATTATGAAAAAAGGGAAGTGTGACTCGATAGATACTTATGTTGATAATTATCAGCTGGAAATTTTGCAGAACTTTACAATCCCAATCAATCAGGAATTAACTAAAAATAGAAACTTTTCTTTGTTTAAAAAAAATAAAATTAAATAAATTGAAAAAGTTTGAAACCTTGTAATAAAGTGATTAATATGGACATTTTTTTATTAAACTATATTAATACCAAAAATACTCATTTTGTTTGCATATTTTTATTTCTTGAAGCATTCTCAGTCTTTTATTTATGGCAGGCATTAATCCGCTTTGTTTTCTCAATAAAAAAAACTCCTTAATTACATTGCTGTATTTTTTAAAACTTTTTCAAGAACTTCGTTTTATTGGGATGAAATAGTCTTGCCTGAGGTGTTCTAAATGGATACGCTAATGTTGAGGAATACAATTATAAGTGGGTGTCAATTTTTTAGTCACTCGAATTAATAGTTTTAGTTATTGTTTATAAAGTATCTTTTATGTTCCTGTTCGAAATTCGTATCTATCACATGTAGTAGTATTTTGTGATTTATTTGAGTTTTCATAATTTTACAAGATTAATTTATTCTTTTTAAAATATTATGTTTGTTTACTGATTATTAGTGAATAAGTTGTGCCAAATTTCAAAATTACATTACTGAGGAAGCTATAATGACAACTAACAAATTTCTGGGATATAGGAAAAATTTCATTTTAATTAATTGCGAGTTTATGAAATGTTATGTTGATTTTAAGAATTATAAATATACTTTTATGCAACATTAGGGGATATTAATTGTCAGTAAAGTACTCCTGAGATGGTACATGGAACGCATGTTCTGATATTGCAAAAATGGTATCCTAAAAATTGTTGGGGGAGAGTAACACAATTCTAGACTGATTAATGCAATTACTCATTTAAATTTTTTGATGTCATCTTGGAAAGTTTGTTCAGTGATTTTTCCCATCTACTGACTGAAATAAGCCTCTTTCAATCACACTACATGAAAGAGGGCATGATAAAATGGAGAGAGAAGTTATGATAACCATCAAAAATGATTTAAAACAAATTTTTCCTTGAGAAGTATTTTTTAACTTTTAATTTAATACAACTCTGCTGATTTTTTAAAGTTCAATTAAAGATTTAATCCTATCAATTGAATAGTTATAATTAATCTGTTTTTGTTATTTTTAATTAGATGTCCAGAATGTAAATGCTTCACACACAAATCTCATGTGATTCTCTAAATACTGTTATATGTCTTTGTTTTTTTTTTTTAAATAAATGATTTATGGTTTAATTATATTGAAGAATATCATGAAAAAAGATATCGTTTATTTGTATCAGTAACTCTTCAATTTTAAATTAAAATGCGAAGAAGTGACCAGTTCTTTAATTTGCCACTAATATTGTAAATGAAAAACAAAATTTTTTAATTATTATTTACTTTTCTTTATGAAACCCTCAAATATTTTGATTTTTTATAAAATAAAACCAGTTGAAAAAGATTTAAGGTGAAGGCCTGTTTAAGATTTAGCCTAATGCTGTTACAAGATTTTATCACTTTTATTAAAGAAGAAATCATCCTTGATGCTGCGTACTGAAGATTAAAATTATACAAACAAATGTTTGTGATTTTTAGATTATATATAAATAATTATACTTTTTGAATCAAGAATTGTTAAAAAATATATGATTTTTCCTAGGAAAACCCTCATTTAAATTGTTTCTGTTGAGCTTTCTCTTGCTTGATAATTGTTTTTTTGCCACAGTGTCTCTTTAACATTAATAATTTAGTTAAGACTGGAGAACAATGGTTTTCCTCAAGTTCTACAAATAGGTTATAGACCATGAAATAAGACCAGTCCAAAGGAATAATCTTGATGATAATTTGGATCATTGTCATTGTCAAGATGACATTTAACTTCATTAGCTCTCTCTTAATATTTATTATTTTATTTATTTATGGAAATGGTCATGTTAGGAAAGGAATACTGGAATCGAATTAAACTTATATTAAATTATAGCCCCTACCTTTTAATTTTTTTCTTTAAGAAAATCTTATATTTTTAAAAATTAAGATAATTTATTAAGGGTTTTTTCTCATTCCTTACAACAATAAAATTGAAATATTTACAACTTGTAGCTTATTTGTTTTAACCTAATAACTATTCGTTAGAGTTAATTGATTTGGCAAGTGAGCGCGTTTCTATTTCTTGAAACTTTTCTCAATATTTTAGTTTTTATCATTTTTTAAATATATCTTTCCCTTCAATCCAAACACATTCACACCAATGATTTTTGTAATTTTGTTTTTAATGAAAAAATAAATTACTTTATTTTACCCTTAAAAATTATATTATTAATTACTCGTCTATGTTACATTTGGACCAAGTAGAAGCTGAAATGGACAAATTTTAAGAGAGTTAAAAAAGAATTGTTTATTTCACTCACAACCTTAAGATTTCAGAAATTTTGTTAGTATTGAGAAGGAAGATACCATCTACATCACTGGCTTAGCCAAAAGGGAGGTCTGGACCCTCCCTGTCCCTTCAAAAATTACAAGATACTTTTACTTGTTCTTATCTGTAAAAGAAAATTGTACAAACCTACTTGGATGTTATTTCGTCAATAATATATGTTGGCATAGATTACTATATATTGAGAGGGTTCCCAGTCAGGTTGGGTTTCTTAAAAGTAGATACTTGGATGAAGTATGGTAGACTGTGGAAATATATGTAGGAGAAGCTTATTTTGTCTTTACACACAAAGTTTCTCCTACATAAAACACTCAAGCTTTTCTAGTCTCAAACTGAGTTTGATTTCAAGGATTCATGAGAACTTTTTCTAGAAATAATGTGATCAAGGGAAGTTTCATATAAGTTTAGTAAGAATAATTGAGAAGTTGCTCTAATTTAGAAAAATCCTGTTTGTAAGACTTTCATTTATTGTCAGTATTATTCAGGTAAGATAAAAATTAATATATCTTTAGAAAACAAAATTCTATAAAGTATGTTAATGAATCATTCCAATGTATGTATTTCCTTAGGCCATTAATTTAATTTAGTTTTAATTTCAAATATTTGTATGAAGTTTTTAATTTTCAATGGGAAAGAGAAAAAAAAAAATCAGGGTGATTATGCACTACAGGTTAGGCACTGCCAAATGTTAAGCTGTATTGATATTTAAAATGCCTATACCCTCAAATTATTGATTTAAAAAAAAAAAATGTATATTTCAATATTATACAAATTTTATATTTTTAAACTGTTTTGCTGCCTAAGAGGAAATAAATGTTGGTATAATATCAATAATGAGAAGGGATATATATATATTTTTTTTTTTAGTTTAGCGATATTTTTAGATGAAGAATATATATATTCTTATATTGTATGTAGAGTATATATATATATATATTACATAGTTTATGTGAAAGCTTGTTGAAAACCAATCTCAGGGGAGGATAGAAGACAAAGGGTACAAGTAATGAAATGTAAGTATTGAATTATTTTCGTTTTAGGTATTTTTACTAACAAAAAAATCTAATTTATCTTAAAAATCTAATCTAAAAAAGCATATTTTTTTTATCTGAGATTGTTTATTATTCTCAGATTAAAAAAAAAAAATGCATTTTACAGTAGGTACTTGATTTTTTTTTTTTTTTTTTTTTTTTTTTTTTAGTTAAAATACTTTAAATGAAAATAACCCGATGTTAATATTTTATTACTTGGACCCCTTGGCTTCTGACCCCTCATTATTCTTGTTGAATATTTTTAATTCTCTGTAAAAATGCTGATTCAAAATTCAACCTATTACCTATTACAATGTTAATAACTTACTTTTAGTATAAGTCATAGATAATTGTTGTACTTCATTAATGTTGTACCATAAGGTTTCAAATAAAAACATAATGACAGATTTGGCATTTCAAATATTTTTGTGTTTGTACCCATTTGTATTTTCAATTTTACATTGGTTTTTTTATTTATTTTTTTTGTAATGAAAATTAAGATTACATAAAATTATAAAGATTTTTGAAATTTATATTCATTTAAAAAAATATATATTTTCCAGTGCTGAATTTATAACATTTTAATTTAAAAATATAATGAAATTATAAACATCATTGGCATTGATACTCAGTATTTTTTTTTAATGTCTGTCTGACCTAAATTTATATTTTAATAAAAATAATTTAATAACTTTTAAAATATTTTTTTTTGCTTGAGTATGATACTCAAGTCAATTTCTTTGTAGTTATAATTTTAACAAATGATTTTAGAGAAAATAGTGCTTAGAAAAGATTTGTAATGTTTTAACAATAATTGTATTTTTATTTTATTTTTTAATTGCAAATAGAGTTTTATTAAAAACGGGGCATTAACTAAACTTATTAACAGAATGGCAGCTGACTAAGACTTCGTACTGAATTGATTTTCTGCCATCTATTTAATAATTAAAAATATTGATAGGAAAAGTTGAAGGAATACTACTAAGCGATACAATAGCTTTGTTTTTTATACATCCCTTCCCTAATTTTTTTTATTATAGAATAAAATGAAATGTGCTGGAACCTCGTGTGCTTGTTTAAAGATTTTTTGTTCATTCCTTAAATACAGTCGCTATATTAAATATAAGATTAGTCCTGAAGCTGTAATGAAATTGCTGAGTTAAAAGGCTATTGAAAAAAATATTCATATATGGGAAAAAACGTCGAGGACGAAGTTGGAAAAGAAATAGGAATTATGCTGGTGGAAGTTTTTATCCTGGGAACGGCTGTGGCGAGGAGCCTTTCTATAGGAAAGGGGGTACGAGGTCATTTATTTTCCCCCACTCTAAGCTATTCATGAAACGCAGCTGCCGTTAGGGAGCTAGTTAGGGAGGTTACAGACAACACATCAATAATCATTGTATAGGTTCCGCGAAATAGTAATGTTTTCGTGTAGTTAAAGGCATACATTTTACATTTAATATAAAACTTTAAAAATAAAAACGCCCATTTTAAAGATAGAGCGCTCTAGTGGTGTTGTGGAACACTTCAGTTATCACAATGGCTTCCTCCATAAAAGACACAGCTACTTTCTTCGCTGCGGGTTCAGCAAAACAATTCGAACATGTATTAGGTTTATATCCACAAGCACTTAGACTGAAGGCTGAAAGGAAGAACAAGAAACCCGAAGAACTTATTAAACTGGATAACTGGTAAGTAGGAATGGGTTAATTTCAGTTTTAGTAGCGAGGTAGGATGTCATTGAACCTTGCTTTGTGACTACACTGCAGGGAGCTAACTGCCAATCTTACAATTGCATGATCCCTACAGCGGTGGCAGTCATTAAATACCAAACATGTCACGTGGGGTCCAATGTCTGCCTCAAATCTAATAAGTTGATGAGCTTGTTATAAAGGTTCTATTTACAGATTTCCTTGGTAGCGTCATATCCAACATCGATGACGTGAGCCTCCAATGTTATTCATTTATTAAAAGGCTCATTCCTTCCTTTTAAACGGTATTGTTTTGCATTTCTTTTTTATTCAATGATTAAAAGAGTTAATAGACGTGTTGACTTGAATATAATTGGAAAATTATTTTGTTGAATAATTCGTTTCGTAATGTAAAACTTGTACTACTTTCAGCTTTCCCATTTCAGCAAACCAAAATGGAGTCTGACAAAGACTGATCATATAACTTTTTTTAAATAATATTAATGGGCTTCTTAACTTTATATTTCACCTTTTATTATTTTCTCTGATATTTATAGTTTATTTTATAAATTTTTGGAAGTTGATTTTTTCAACCATCTTCCTAAAATTTAAGATGGTTGAAGACTGAAGTTATTGATGCATGACTGTTAGATATATATTTTGTTTTTATTCTCTTCCTTAATTTGTAAATTTTAAATTTGAAGTTTAATTAATTTTGTTTATTGTTAGCATACCAATGTTACGTTTGTTCCTTTGCTTTAAATAAACTTGATATTATTGAAAATTTATCTTTTGTCACTTGTTTGGACTATTGTGGATAGCTTTTATTTCTTGTAATAAAATGGTAAAAAGTGGTAAAATGCATTTATATTTAAAATTGTAGGTATCAAAATGAATTACCTAAGAAAATCAAATCTAGAGGAAAGGATGCACATTTAAATCACGAGGAGCTTGTTCAACTTATGAAATGGAAGCAGACAGTAAGCATCATTCATGTTAATTTTGATGTTATTAAACTATTTATTTATTATTACTATTGATATTTTTTATTTTTTTATTAGCGAGGCAAATTCTTCCCCCAACTCAGTTATTTAGTTAAAGTAAATACTCCTAGAGCAGTCATGGCAGAAACCAAAAAAGCTTTCCGCAAGCTACCTAATTTGGAACAAGCGATAACTGCATTAAGCAATCTGAAGGGTGTTGGAACAACTATGGCTTCTGGTAAGAAATTAAATTATGTTATTGGAGGAACTTTTATTTATCGACAGTTAAAATTATTTCTTTCAATTAAACTAATTAAATTTGTGATTTTATATCATCTTTTTATTTATTTAATTTGGTTACAAGTGCTCATGAATATTTCTAATAGTAAAAATAAAATTGTTTTGTAGCATTATTAGCAGCAGCTGCTCCTGAAATGGCGCCTTTTATGGCTGATGAATGTTTAATGGCTATACCAGAAATAGAAGGAATAGATTATACAACTAAGGAATATTTGAATTTCGTTTCCCACATTAATGCTACAGCAGAGAGATTAAATAGTGAAAGTGAGTCGATCTAAATGTTAATATATGTATTAAATATAGTTTGAGCTAAGATAAATCAAATTATCAAGTTTTCTACTTTGTACAGTTTAATAAAATTCAGACAATAAGAATTATTAAACATTGATATATTAACCAATTACAAATTTCATTTCTTTTTTTATTATTTAGATAACAATGGTTCGTGCTGGTCACCACATCGAGTAGAACTTGCTCTATGGACACATTATGTAGCTAGTGAACTGCAGCCAGAACTTCTAGATTCTATACCAAATGGTACAACACCACCCCATAGCAATGGAAACGAGAAAGCAACCCCACATGAGTCTGAGTCATCTAATGCCGCCAGCTCCGTATGTATTATACATATAAATGATGTTATACTTTCAGTATTACTATTTTATATTTCTACTGCCTTTCCTATATAACATCTATTTTGGATTAAAGATAATCTGAATCTTGTTGCGGCTTGTAATGACCATTCACCTAGACAGGTGCCCATATAGAGGACATTACTAAAGAAATATTTTAATATGATTCAGTAAAAGTGAAGTCATGATGCTATCTATATTGATCCGGTGAATGTCTTATATTGTTTGTTGATGATTACTGAATGTTTTGGTTAATCTGCAAGAGATTAAATTAAATCTTAAACTTTCAAACGTTTACTTGTTGTATGTGATATGTTTTATATTGGCTCAGATGAATTTTCATTTTTCTGTAAGTTTATTTATATGTATTTTTTCAATACTAAGTTGCCAATGGGCATTTCTGGATTTGTCAATATACAATCTTTACAGGTAGTTCAATAATAAGCATGAAAGATATCACTTATGTAGAATAGTTTTTGTTTTTGTCAGTTTCAATATTTTTTTAGTTTAGTTTGCCTTGACTTGCTTAAGAATTGAAGGAAGGTGATCTGTAATAATAAGCCCATTTTTGAGGGGAAATTAGTTGTTTGGAAACAAATGTTTAGCTGTTCCTGTCTTTATGAAATGCAAGAATGCATTAACTCCAGTATTCTAACAGCCTTTTAAACGAACATGGAAGTCAAAAGCTGACTTACTTCATAGACTATGAGGAGCTTCCTCTCTCTCCTGTAAATATGGTTTACTGGACTTATGTTCTTGATTTCCATGGTTCATACATTTCTTTAAACTCTTGGTTCTGCCAAATTTCTTCATTTAGTCCTCAATACTAAATTATGTTAATACCTTTATAAATAATGTTTCATGGTTACATCAAGTCTAAAGATTTTAGTTTAAATGATGCTACTCATCATTTAATCCTGAATCCCTCCTCCACATTCACTATTATTGAACGTGATAAATATCATGCATGTTATTATTATTATTGTTGTTGTAACATTGACCGTCTAAGGAGAGGGGGGGGGGAAGGCTTTAATTAATGTCATGCAATATATTTTGTGTGTTGTTAGTTAACATGTGCACATTAAAGAGAACTGAACACAACAACTTACTATCATTGTCTCTGATTTCATAAGCCTTCTCTATGAATTATCTCTATTTCTTATTTATCATTAATGTTAATTTTGTTCTATTGTTATTAGGATGTACTGGATGGCTCGGATGGAGAAAGTTCGTTGGATGCCAATGGTAAGGGCGTTGCAACTGATGATACCTCCATGTCCTTACCTGACGATTCGGCCAACGAAGACAGCAAAGGTTCTGATGAACCACCTGCCAAAAAACCAAAACCGGATTCCAAGTGACCTAATAATGCATTTTTTTGAAGAATGTATTACAGTTAATCCCTCTCAACCTCAGATTAGTCTGTCTACTTTTGTGTTTACTTACTGCCCATTAGCTGACAGAAACTGGTAAAACCTATTTATTATGTGTTTTCTTATTAAGGTGGGGGCGAAAAATTTTCAAGGGTTGCATTATTTGTTCATATTACACTTTTCCATTTTTTTTTTTTAATTTTATGGTGAAAAACGCAGTTGTAGTTAATAAAGTATTTCCTCAAATCTGTACAGAATTATTATTAGTGAAACCTATAATGTAGAGGTTCGAAACACTGTAAGTTTCTGAATATTACTGATACCTCTTACTGTTACGTTTTGCTTTCTTGATTATGATTCAATATGTATTTATTTATTTTCATGTTATTTTATGTACCCATAAACTTTGTTCCCACCTTTTTCTGTAGCCTGCCTGAACAGAAATTGTAAAATGTACAGTGTACCATAGTGAAAGATCACAATTTTTATATTTATATATAATGTGGATTATTCATTGCCAGAGTACTTAAAACCTGAAACTGTTTTCAGTTGTTGAGTGGGTTAGATGATAGGTTGTTTCGCATATAGTTATTTTTTACCGCACATATTAGTTTTTTGAAAAATATATGAGCATCACTTTATTGCTCGTTATGAAATTACAAAAAAATATTAGAATAGCATTTTTGTGTATGTATGAGGGATTATGAAAGATTATGTGTGTTCAGAATGAAAATTTTAGTGAGATTATCTGGTTATATATATTTTAATTACAAGAAGTCATTGTACATTCCATTTCATTGCATTGTAACAATTACAAGTTTTGCTATTCAAAAGTCAACTTGGATATAATGAAATTTTCATATGTTGATGATATGGGTAATCTGATTCATACTTTTATTTATTTGTCTGCATTTATTGTGTTTTAGCACTTGACTTTTGAATGTATTTAATTTGTCCTGGAACTGTTAGGGCATAAATAAATACAGGCTTGTAAATACATGGTATTGTTAAAGTATCCCAACCTATTATAATGAAACTCATTCAGACCAACAGTTAAAGGAAATGTGTTCTTTCTTTCTTTTTTTTTTTTTATATATGTAAATGTATATAAGAGCAATATAAAAAAATTAAAAAAAAAAAATGAATTTAAATGTTCAAAAACGCCAACTGACTTTTCTCTTTGGCGACAAAGTTTAAATTATACTTTACTTTATGCAAAAACTTGTATATTTATTGATGAATTTAATTATATTTACACTTTGTTACACACAAATTAATTGTTTTAACTTATTCAATCGTATTGTCTTTAGTTTTTCTTTCTTTTTTTTACTTTATATTGTTTCCCATTTGGGAAAATGTAGTTTTAAGTAAAAACAGTCTTGGTACTTATTTTTAAAATAAATATATCTAGAGTATTTGAAAATTTCTGGGATAAGGAATGAATTTAATGTTAATTAAAATTCCTATTCTCAAGATGTTATTTCTTTTTTTCTGAATCAAATATTTATAATTTTCCTATTTGACTGACCTGATAAGTTTGGGGTTCTCCCACCCCCACAATCTTTCACTTAATTGTATATTAATAATTATTAGTACATGCCAATTGCCTTTATATAGTTAGCAAACTTTATTAAGATAAGATTGTATTTACACAAATTCGTACCTCTGTCATTAATACACAGAATAAAATAAGTTTAAAAAAATAATAAAAGGCTATTTTATTTACCTTTAACAATATTTATTTCCTTATAGTTAATTAAACACTTGAAGAGCCTTCTAATTATTTGTGGTAAAAAATAAAAATTACTTGATTAAAATCAATCATCGAGTTGAGTAGTTGTCACTTGATCTGTCAGAGGGCATGAGAGAAGTTCTTAGGAAATCTAGGTAGATGGAAGAGTATCTTGAGTTACTCTTTTATCCTTGTTGGAGTGTAACCACATCTTTCTTACTTTCCTTTTTCTGTATTGGTTGTAATAATAATTGAATGATGTCCTCATCACTACTAGAATCACTAGTCATATTATAAAAATACTGGTCATGTGGAAACTTTAACTCATCAATAAGTTGTAGGACTCTACATCTAAAACCCCTCATTTGCTCTTCCGTCAATGGCTCAATTTCTGGAAGTAAACTATCAAGGAATTGTTTTTTCGCTTGAGAATCTCTTGCTTGATTTTCAAGTTTCCGCCTTTTCGCGTACATATAATCTTTGAATGATTTGTCTACATCTATGAACGTATCTTGTTTACGTTTTTTTTTAAACGCTGGAGTGTTCACAGAAGTTGTTGGTGTGCAATGAGGTTCAATTAGGTGAGAAGAAGCAGACTGATTCTCAAAAAGAAAAAGTGGAGATGGTGGGACTTCAGTTGAATGAGTGAATGATCAATCTTTTTCCTCTTCAGACAAATGGTGTTGCTGAGATGTGTCTTCAGACAACTGATCAGACACAACAGATGTAGATAATGCAGTTTTTTGCGTCGCTGAACACGTATCGGATCTTTGCTGACAGATATGTTGACTGGAGTCTTGTTTTCGTTGCAAAATACTTCAATCCTCTTTTTTTTTTTTTTTTTTTTTTTTTTTTTTTTTTTTTTTTTTTTTTTTTTTTTTTTTTTTTTTTTTTTTTTTTTTTTTTTGGCGTCATCTCGGAAACTATAAATTTTTCCGAGAAAACCACTCAATATGAAATTAAATTAAACAGAATTTTTATTTTTATTTATTTGTCCATAAAAAATGTGTTTACGATCGATCAACTCTTAAGACGCTAGAACGCGCTGAAGAAGGGTAAAAAAAGTGGCAAAAAGCGATTTATGGCTCTTTACCGGTTTCCATAAAAAGTATCCTAAAAGTTACCCTTTGGCCATACATGTTTTGAAAATTCATGAAATAAACAGTAAATACATGACCAGAACATATTACCTGCGTAAATTGTGCTTGTAGCGTGATGCGAAGCAAGTTTTTAAAATCAAAGTGAAACACAGAATGATGAAAAATATGAAGAAAAATGATGAAAATAAACCTGAGGATGTGAACCGCAAAACTCTTTACTTCCATTTTTTATTAAAATTGAGATAGCAATGTTATATTACTCATATAACGAAGAGTCTAAATATGTCTAAACTGATCCCTTACTTTATTGTCTTACATTTAAAAATCAATAATTACAAAACTCTCTTCATCCAGCAGTCAGTGGACTGCAAAACTACCTTACATACATCACAATGTGAAAAATGGAATGGGCTCACTTATGTTTATTAGTCTTTGTTTTTAACAAGTTAAAGTAGTCAGTTGAAATTCCTTGGCCTATCCTTCATCATACCCGGTCGCTGCTCAGAGTCATCTGTTGTATATAGAACATAACGAATAAATAAGGAAGCAATTAGTGGGTTATTTATCGATACTGGTAGTCAGGAATTAGATTTCGAAAAAGGAATGTTATAGGCAAATAACTAAATTTTCATCCCAACCTCGCTTTTATATGGTTATATGGTATATGGTTTTCGGAAGTAATCCATACTGCACTGTTGTCAATCTTCCGATCATTTATACATGATTTCTATCCAGCTGCCTCTATCTTCCGACAGTCTTCTCGTTACTGGTCCTCCTCTATTTCTATTATCTGGATTGTAGAGAGCTGGTCCCACCGTCGCCTCCAGGCATATATGAACCGCAGGGAATTTTCTTCAATCACCAACTGAGGAAATTCTGTAACAACGCAGATTTTCGCCATTCTCGCCCTCTTAGCCATTAACGCTTGAAATGCGATGAAGGTCGTGATCACATGATCAGCTGTCTCCGGAACGCCGTATGTGCATAGGGGACCAATATATACTTGAGAAGGTATCTGTCTGAAGTTATGTAGAGGGAAAAGAATTTCCCAGCCTTTGCTCTGCTCACAAGGGTCTTTCCCAAGAATTCTTGATCTGGATTATCAGGCTGAAGACCAAAGAAGTCGAAATCCAATTTCGCCTGAAAGTCCATGACAACGATATCGTATTCGTCTCTATCCACCAACACATTTCTGCAAGGACCAAGGCCTATCTATCTGTAGGGTTGGAATATCGACACTCGATATATCGGAGTTGAAAAACCGATATATTATATCGATATCTTAACATCCGATATATCGATATTTTACAACGATATATCGATCACACCATATGCTAAACTATATTACAGTAGAATCTCGACAATTCATATAGATTTCTTGATCTCTTGAAAGTCTCCCTTTATTTCGTATTAAAACACTGCAATACGATTACCCCGATAATTCGTATTTATTTTCGACTCCCAAGTAATGTAAACGCCTTATAATTCGAATTTCCAAATAAAAAATCTGGTTAACTCTTAATCTTTTCTATAGGAGAGGTGAGTGAGTGAGAGAGGAATCGTTTCTATGAATTTCGGTCGGTTTACCCTTTTTACTTCTTTGTACGAAGTAAAGGAAGTATTTTATTCACGAAAATTTTCGGTTTTCAGATTTCAACGGAAATATCCATTTTGACCATCCCTGAATCCATTTTGACTAGTTTCGTCGTGGCGTCTGTACTTACGTTCGTTCCTACGTACGTACTTTCGTATTTCGCATGACTCAAAAATGGTTAGCCGTAGAAAGTTGAAATTTTGTATTTAGGATTGTTGTAAAATCTAGTTGTGAACCTCCCTTTTTGGTCACTGCTTGATCACCGGAAGTGGTACTTTACTTGAAGGTCATAATTGATTTTTATCAAAAATGATATTAAAATACTATTCAAAACTTCTCAAATTTGGTATTTATAACTTATATATTGATTTAAATAACATACTAGATTTTGGTCTAAATTGGAAAACCGGAAGTGGTACTTTACTTGAAGGCCATATTAAACTTTCGTCAAAAAATATATTAAAATATAATGTACAACATCTCAAATTTGGTAAATAGGACTTTTATATCGATATAAATGTATTTACTAGATTTTCGTTAAGATTCGTGAGCGGAAAAGGGTACTTTACTTGAAGGTCATGATAAGCTTACATCAAAAATTATATTTAAATTAAAAGAGAAATCATAAAGAAGTAGAAAAAAGAAATAATAAAGGTTACAAACGCAATTTGGTTTCCAATCCAATTTAACATTTTTATTACTTGTTTTAAGTGTTAAAATTGAGTCTAAAATACTAGTTTTCCTCCCAATTGTGAGATCAACAAGTCTTCATCATGAGAATAAGATATTAGTTAAGTGGGTTTTCCCGCTTAAAATATCGAAACTGTCCATTTCTAATGCTTTATCCAATGATATTGACAGTATTGTTGTCATGGAACATGAAGAAATATCTTGGAAACTAATCACCTACTGAAGGAAAACGACATACAGTGGCGGCAAAAAGTATTTGCACAACACGTTTTTATGAATAAATTAGTTCAAGGAAATAATAAACTTCGCTTTCCTTTGCAAAAATGAAAAGTACATTTATTAAAAACTGGAAAAACCCTTTTACAAAAAAATAAAAACACTTCATAATCAAACAAAATAATTAAAACAATAAAAGTGCTTGGAAAAAAGTATTTGCACACTTGGTCTACTATGACTCACAAGCTCTGTTTACTTTTGCATTAATCCTCCTGTGTCCATATGTTTGTTTACTAATTTATCTCTAATCGTTTATTACCAGTATTCTCTAGTCTTTCAATCAGTTTCCTTGAGTCAATAGACAATTATCATGCCAAAGACAACTGAGCTGTGTGCCGCGACTCGCGAAAAAATTGTTTTACTGAAGAATCAGCAAAAAACATATCGCCTAATTGCCGATTTCTTAGGGTTGAATTTTTCTACAGTGAGATACGTCATAAAAAGGTATGAGGAACGTGGTTCAACCGAAAACAGTGAGCGTAAAGGGCGTCCAAAAAAGTTAACTCCCAGGCTGAAGAGGAAAATAAGAATAGAAGCTCTTAAAAATCCCGTGATAAGTTCTCGGGAGCTGGCTGACATGGTCCAATCAACGACTGGAGTCCAGGTTACTAGCAGAACAATTAGATATGCCCTGAATTCGGAAGGGCTCCATGGTAGAGTTCCAAGAAAGAAGCCATACATCAGTGAAACGAATCGCAAAAAGCGCCTTGCTTTTGCTAGGGAGTACGTACAGAAACCCTTAAGCTTTTGGGAAAATGTCGTATTTTCTGACGAAAGCAAATTTAATTTGTTTGGTTCAGATGGTCGAAGGACGATTTGGCGACATCCTAATGAAGCCCTAAAGAAGCAAAATGTTTCAATGACTGTAAAGCATGGTGGAGGGCATGTTATGGTTTGGGGGTGTGTTTCCTACCATGGCGTGGAAAATCTTGTGAGCATTGAAGGCAATTTAAATGCGGCAGGCTATGTGAACATTTTGCGCCGTAATTTGCTTGTTAGTGTCGCAAAAATTGGAGTCCAGGATCAGTACTATTTCCAGCAGGACAACGATCCAAAACATACTGTGAGGAGAACAAAGGAGTGGTTAATATTTAATGTTCCAAGACAGCTCCACACTCCTCCTCAGTCACCAGATATAAATATAATTGAAAATTTATGGCACACCCTTGACCAAAATGTAAGAAAACACCATATCACTGGTGGACATCACCTTAAACAACTTCTTGTTCAAGAATGGGAACAAATAAACCTAGATTTAATTAAAAACCTAGTACATTCAATGCCCAGACGTCTACAAGCAATTATTGACGCAAATGGCCTATTTACAAAATATTAAAACTATTAAAATTGAGTTTTAACTTGTAAATGTGGAAGTGTGCAAATACTTTTTTCCAAGCACTTTTATTGTTTTAATTATTTTGTTTGATTATGAAGTGTTTTTTCAGTTTTTAATAAATGTACTTTTCATTTTTGCAAAAGAAAGCGAAGTTTTTTGTTTCCTTGAACTAATTTATTCATAAAAACGTGTTGTGCAAATACTTTTTGCCGGCACTGTATAATAACGGAATGAGACCTCCAGTGACAAGAGTGTGTGTTTGTGTGTGTGTCAATAGATGGATGACGGGACGCCGAGTGCCGTTTTTACTGCAATCTTCGGAAACTAGTAACCAAATTCAGGATCACTTTTTGAACCACCGATTTATAGTTTAATAGGCATACAAGGAAGTCATGTGTTGTCCACATCAGATATTTTTTTTCTATTCAGTTCTCTTTAAATAAAATTATAAAAAACCCTATAACCATACTGTTAGCCGACATCATAGATTGATCTGAAAAATTAAGTTCGCTCATGACTGGCAAATCCGCGAATGCAAGATGCTTTATAAACAAAAACTTTACCGAACGCCTATCGTGCAAACACAAAAGCATGTATCATAAGTGAAATTTTTAAGGAATGGGTACAGATATGGAATAAAAAACATCGAAAATTTTCCACTGTTTATTGTTAATTGTACGGCCCACAACAGTACCACATCACTCAGCGATGTATAGTATATCTTCTGTTTTTGCCTCCCAGCACAACCTCTAAGCTGCAGTCTCTAAACGTGGTCATAATTAAAGAATTTTAGACATTTATCGCAAGGAAGTAGTGATGCAACTTTTAGAAAGCATCAAGGATGGGAATAACCTACCTCAAAATTAAGAACTCCCATGACTTTTCGAGATTTCGCCTATTTTGACGAAGGTTTATCAGTATCTTGGATACTAACTGACGAGGAAATTTCGACTCCGTAAAAAAGGAGATGAAGAAGAAATTGATGTGCCGACTATTAGTTCTAAAATGGCGAAATAATGCATCTACAACGTGTCATTTCTTAGCAAAATCGGATGTTTGTGTAAACGTATTTTCTGCTCTGAACATCCTTAACGAAGTCATCGATGAGATCCGTCTTCAAGGATTGCACCATAAGAAAATAACCGAATTTTTTTAACTATATCGTTTGTATTTATATTAATACAATTTTGTATTAATCTTGTTATTTCCTATTTTTTACCGCCGATTATTGGAAGTCTCGTTAATTCATATTTACCTTTCGAACCCTTGACCATACGAATTATCGAGATTCTACTGTATTTTATTTTAACAATTTCCTTTATTCGATAAAACTTCAGAACCGTAACCCCAAAATGGCGGATGTCTAGATTTTTAAGATCAGCCAGGTCCTAAAAATCTAGATGTCCTCCATGTTGGGGTTACCAGTCTGGAGTTTTACCAGTAAATATAACAATAAACAATATTTAATTATCAAACAATAATTAGTAGATAAGATTTACATACAAATAATGTTGATTAATCCTATATAAAGAAAAATTGATGATTTGTATAAATGATGATGGTACTGAGATGTATATCAAATAAATTACATGCTTTTAGATGAATGTTTTGAGAATGCACAATATAGTCGGAAGAGTTATAAGATAAATAAAAATTTAAGAAGTTTGAAGGTTTTATTACTGAAAAACTTCTATAAGACTATAATATATCAAATATGGCTAAAAGTCTTCAAAATAAAAATATGTTATATTTTTTTTCTTTGAAGTATAATTCTTTTCTATCTTTTTTTATATTGGTTCATGGCTAATAAAAATATTGTTTTATAAATAATAATCATTATATTATTTCATAACCTTTTTCACAGTTTAATAATATTAATAGTATTTAATAATACTCATTTGTTGCACTTTCTTTGCTTTTTGATCCATTTCCTTTCGATATATCGATATTTTTCTAACGATTATCAGTGGATTTCGATATATCAAAATATCGAAATTTTCCTTGTTGTTCCAACCCTATCTATCTGCAGCCAGGTTCTTGAGCAGGTTGTGGTGCACCTGCACGTCACCAGCTTCAGCAATGCAAGGAAATAAGTGGTGATTGGTTCAAGATCGTATATGGTTCCCTTCCAACCACACTCTTCCGCACGTTTCTCAACCATTATCCATTGCTGAATCTGGTGGTACACTCTAAAACTGTGCTGAGTGGCTACAGCTGTTGAGGGTGGTGTCAACTGATGAGTTGGTTCAAAGAGGGTGCCGTCCTCTCACTTTAATCATGTGCAAGGGCGTACGTAAGAATTCCTTCAGAGGGAGGGGCTGGGCCAGGAGAAATACTGCAAACATATCTGAAATATTGGGAATTTAGCCTTTATTCAAGACAATGTTTGAGTATTGGAAGCAAATTTAAGTGTGTTGCGGATTTTCAGAGCAAAATTCCACTAATTATAATATCACCGATTTCAAGAATTTTGTTATAAGTCGGACGATAATATGTGTTTTGCAGATTTCTTGAGCTGAAATTCAACTCTTTCTAATTTCAACCGTTTCAAGAAAACTAGAAAAAAAAAAAAAAAAAAAAACGGACGAAAATGATTGAAGCTTTTTGGAGCAGAATTAGGCCGATTGTGATGACCCTTTTTCAAATGATTGAAAATTGATGAAAAATGGACGAACGTGTTCTAAAGATTTCCAGAGCAGAATATTAAGCTTTAATGTAGCCATTTCAAGAGAATTTTTAAATTTTTTAAAAAAAGATGGGTGTTTTGAGGATTTATGAGGAAAATTCAGCTCGTTATATTTTTCATAATCAGGGATGAATAGTCAAGATTTTCAAATTTTCAGGAACAGAGTTTGTCTCGTTATAATATATCCCTTTCCAAGAAATTTGTTGACAATCTGAAGCGAATTCGGCTGTTTTGGTGTTGTCTGGAGCAGAGTTCAGCTCGTTTTAATTTCAGGATGTCATGCTGTGGTTTTCACTATCGTGATTTCAGTGCATGTTCGCCAATGATGTAAGAAGTTCATGTTAGAGCTGTTTGGTTGCTATAGGACATTGTTTCTGCCGAGTTTAAAATTTTACTTAACACATAATATTTCTGTTCCTAAAAATTATTGATTTCTTAATAATGTTATGGGCCTGTTTTAGTTGAAGCTGAGACTTTCATTATAACTCGAAGAGGCTTTAAAAAGGCATCGCAAGATCCTAAATCTACTAATTTTAAGAAATTGAAAACCATTAGATTGAACAATTTTAAAAATTAAATTCATATTTTGAAGTAAAAACATCCATTTATATTGATTGAAGAAGACGAAATTGTCTCACAGCCAACAGTAAGAATATAATATGCTTTTAAAAAGTTTGGTTGTAAACAACGGGCATTGCAGACTATGATGAACATTATCGTTTTCTGGTCGCCCCTTTATTTTTTTTTTTACTGATCTAAGAACTAAGAGATAAAGGAAATAAATTTGTTGGGCCTCTTCTAATTCAGACACCCCAGATATTAATGTGCATTTTATGTATTTTTATGCGATTCCATAAAGTTTAAATGGTCATAAGCAGCGCAATCATGATTAGTTTTTATAGAAATCGGACGTGAAGAGCCTTAAATCGTGTTTTGCCACTTTTCAGGAGTCAGGCCTCATTTTCATCGGATTATAGCGGCTTAAAGGTTGATAGAAGAGAAATATTTTATGGACATAAAGTGTAAAACATTTTGTCTACTTTGATTTCGTAGCAAGGACGTACGCTGGAATTTCTTAGGGAGGGCCGGTTCTAGAAAAATATAGCTAAAATATCTGAATATAGGTAATTTAAGCAATTTCGCCTTTATTCAAGACAATGTTTGAGTATTGGAAGCAAATTTGAGTGTGTTTACGGATTTTCAGAGCAGAATTCCACTAATTATAATATCACCGATTTCAAGAATTTTTTTTTAAGTTTGACAATATGTGTTTTGTAGACTTCTGGAGTAGAATTCACCTCTTTATAATTTCATGCCTTTCAAGAAACAGTTAAAATCACACGAAAATTTTGGCTTTTTGGAGCGTAATTCGGCTGGTTATAATATCACTCTTTCCAAAAAAAATCGTGAAAAACGGACGAGGAATGACGAGTAGTCAGAGAAAATGGAGACAAATATTGAGCTCTAATGCTGCCACTTTCAAGGAAATTTTTAAAAATCGATTGAAAATTTGGATGTTTTGTGGATTTCTGGTGCAGAATTCAGCTCGTTATATTTTTCATAATCGGAAGCGAATTGTCAATGCTTTGAACATTTCAGAAGCAGAATCTAGCTAGTTATGATATATCCCTTTCCAAGAAATTTGTTAGGAATCTGACGCGAATTCGTGTGTTTTTGTGCTACCGGAGCAGAAATTAGCTCGTTTAATTAGCTCGTTGTCATGCTACGGTTTTCATTATCATGATTTCAGTACATGTTTGCCAATGATGTAGAAGTACCTGTGACAGCTGTTTGGTTCCCTAAGGATATCGCATATGCCTGGATAAACAATTCATTTAACGCATACTACTTCTAATTGCTAAAATTGTTGATTTCTTAATGATGCAATTGGTCTGTTTTAGTTTAGGCTAAGGCTTCCATTATAACTCGAAGTTTTTAAAAGGCATCGCTAGATCCTGAAACTCCACTAAAATTGATCAACTGGATATCATTAAATTGATCAATTTTAAGAATAAAGTTCGAACTTTGAAGTAAAAATTGGGTACTTACGTACTTCACGGTCGACGTTGAGGTTATCCAGACACTATCAACTGATTCGTATTTAGACGAATTTAAGCCCCGACCTCAAATGAAAAGGATCCATTGGGGTTTGTTTATCTCTTGAGTAAGCGAAGTCGACAGTTGTGATCCATTTAAAGCAGTAATATTAATACGTAGGTTATAACTCTGTTAAATACTTAAGTACCAAAAATAGTTTCCCACACCCTTTTTTCTCCAACTTAATTTTCTTCTTTTTTTTCTCTGTCTCGCAATTGATTTTTAGGGGAGAAGGTAAGGTCCCTTTCCAACTCCCAACCACTTTAGAACTTTATGGTAAGTTTTGTAAGCATGGTCGTGAGCTTCATCCTCTGTTCGTGACAAGCGAGCTACATTAATTTTGAAGTTAGCTGCAGATTTAACGAGCAGCTGGTAGCAGAGGTTATTCAAGGTGGCTGTTAAGAAATCACCTCCATACAAAGCTAGAAAACACTTCTCCCCAGCATTTGCAATGGCCTCCTTACTTGAATCTGGGTGCAGCAAAAGTTTAACCAGTTCCACAAAATGGGAATTTTAGTTTAATAGGTTAGTTAACTTGGTTTTGCCATGGTCAAAAGGAGCCGAAGTAATGTCACACTTCCTCAACGCTTGAATAAAAAGCACTATCCCTAGTAAGTGTTATGCGGGTAAATTACTGAAAGAGTAATAGCAATTGCCGGCTTCACCTCTACTACTCCACTGGAAATAGATGACAGTAATATCTGAGCCTAAACCATTGAGATGAACGAAATCGACATCTTCTCCTACTACAATTACGTCAAAATTCGGGCGCTTTTGGATAATACCATGTCAATGCTGTTGCGATCAGCGCCTTCTTTGACACCTTTCACTTGAATACCCTGTTTTTCAATAGAATCGTGAAGAAATGTGAATGACTCATCTTGTGGTTCTCATTGGCCGATACTTTTTCCTGAGGTAGTTTGATGAAGGTGGATTCCTCGAAAATTATATCATATTAGAAGTGAGAAGCACAGCGTCGGAGTCATTCATCACTTTTGTTGGTCATTAACGGCATCCGCTGGAAACCATTGAAAACAACCGAGAGGTAGCCACCAAAGCTGGGTTTTGATGTAGCTGGTGATAATGTAACTTAGATGTATAACAGTGCCTAAATTTCTGTGTTTTTGGCTGCTACCCAGCTCGCACAGGTCTATTGAAGTAGCAAATTTGTTTTTTTTACTGGCTTAGGTTCAAACAACATAAAAAAAAAAATAAATAAAACTAATTGGCCTTTTGTAAGATCGGTCCCCGTCAGTGTCTATTGACTCGACGAAAATACTGGGATAGTGACTACAGGAGTTGACAGTTGATGCCGCCTGTCTTCTATGGCGTGTCACTTCTACCCTCTTAAAAATTCTCAAACTATTCCTAGAAGAATCCAGAATGTGCGGCAGTTACAAAGTCTTTTAACAAAGTTTATTAACAAAGTCTTTCAACGTTGTTGTGGTCTCATCTCGTGTGCTTCATATCTTAGACAAAATAGATACTTATTCCCATGATCGCCAATGACGTCATAATCACTACGACAGATTAATGTAGATCAACTAAAAACTAATATATAGATTAATTAATTTGAAATTATGAACGTGCTTGGAAGTAAAAATAGTCTCTAATCCCACTTTTCTTAAGCTTAAATTTATTTTTTCACTTGTATTTTAATTATTTTTTGTGTTTCAATAATCGTTAGAGGGAGGCTAGTCCCCTTCCCTGCTTACGCCCATGTTTGGTAGAAAATGGTCTTGTTTGAATAACACAATAGTTTCCAAGATATAGATGAAAAATCAAGGTTTCGAGTAAAATATCCGTCAGAAAACCTCAGGTTCGAGTTAGGCCCAAAAAAATAGAAAGTGCCAAAAGTTTCATCTACAACAAACCTTTTCCCTTTCCTGTCCTAGTTTCTCTGGACAACCACTAATATAATTTTAGTTTTAGTATAGTTTTTCTATTTTTTTTTTTTTTTTTTAAACAACCGCCCTCCCTCCCTCGAAAAAACCAAAAAGGCCACTTTTCGCTCCTTTCTTCTTCCTCCCCCTCCCCCAAGAATTTTTACGACGCAGATTGCGTCCTAATCCTCCTCTGCCTGTGGGCACCTCTGATGGAAGCCACAGGAAAACACGATTTTAATGCAACTGCGAAGATGAATTGAGTTTCCGAAAAAGTCAAGTATTGAAGGTGAGAAATCTATGATTCATATTCAAATTATTTGCTTAATGACATATTTGACATCCCTGAACTATATGTACATGTATATCTGTTTCATTGCAATTCTAATAACCTACTGTTATAATGTTAATAGATCCTTAATATGGACGATGATATTAATTGGTACAGAGCATAATTGGATGGAAGAGAAGGCCTTATCCCTAGTAATTACATTGAAAAGAAAAATCATGAGTATGTAATTTTTGAGTCATGTTTAGTATACGTAATCTATTGACAACATTTTTGTGTTATCCTACGGCTTTAATTGAACTTCATTAAATGATTTATCAGTTTCTGCTGTCAACTTAGTTCTAATCCTGAAGGTTTTGTAGACAGCAATTTCTAAGTGTATTAATATTTCAAATTAATAGTGAATGCAGATTTATGTTTAATTGTAGAAACTTAATTAAATTACATTTATTATTGGGATCATTTCATACATTTATTATTAAATGTTAAAGTATTAAATATTAAGTATTTTAGTATTAAATATTAAATTCATTCCTTATGAATTTAACGTTAATTAAAATTCCTGTTCTCAAGATGTTATTTATTTTATTCTGAATGAAATATTTATAATTTTCCTATTGGACTCATTGGTAAGTTTGGGGTTCTCCCACCCCCATGATCTTTCACTTAATTGTATACTAATAATTATTAGTACATGCCAATTGCCTTTATATAGTTAGCAAACTTTATTAAGATAAGATTGTATTTACACAAATTTGTACCTCTGTCAATGATACACAGAATAAAATAAGTTTAAAAAAAAAATAAAAAAGGCTATTCTATTTATCTTTAACAATATTTATTTCCTTACATTTAATTAAATACTTGAAGAATCTTCTGATTATTTGTGGAAAACAATAAAAATTATTTGTTCAAAATCAACCCCCAAGTTAAGGTGTAAGCAGAGTAGTTGTCACTAGATCCGCCAGGGGGCATGAGAGAGGTTCTTGGAAATAGAACACGTGCTATAACACTGCCAGTAAAACCTTCCTCGTACAAGCTTTACTTATAACTGCCAAGAGTTGAATTTGAGTTATGAATTTGTTTGTTATAAAAAACTTATGGAACATAGTTGTGATAACGGGGACTCAATTACCTTATACTACTAAATCAATTAAGGACGATTTGCATCATTTAAATTTCTGTTAATAAATTGTTAACTAGATTTGTAATAATGGAAGCTACAACAAAACACGATTTTAATGCAACTGCCGCAGATGAATTGAGTTTTCGAAAAAGTCAAGTATTGAAGGTGAGGAATCGTATGATTCATAGGATTAATATAAATTGTTTGCTTAATTTATATATTTTACATCCTAAACTATATGTACCTTAATTTACATGCATGTCTATATCATTGCAATTCTAATGATCGTATGTTATGTAAATAGATCCTTAATGTGGAAGATGACTTGAATTGGTATAGAGCAGAATTAGATGGAAGAAAAGGCCTAATCCCTAGTAATTACATTGAAATGAAAAAACATGGGTATGTAATTTTTGAGTCATGTTTAGCATTCATAATCTGTTGACAATATTTTTGTGTTATCCTATGGCTTTAATTAAACTTCATTGATTTATCTGGTAAATAAAGAGTTCTTTATGGTATTGAGTAGTTGTAAGTTTATTATTTTTTGGTTTGTTTCTGAAGTACATTTTTGGTATGATTTTAAAATTCTCATGTATCATATTTCAGTTGTCAGTTTCTACTGTCAGCTTAGTTCTAATTCTGAAAGTTCTCTAAACAGCAATTTCTTAATGCATTAATATTTAAATTAATAGTGAATGTAGATTTATGTTAAATTGAAGAAACTTAATTAAGTTAAATTTATTATTGGGATCATTTCATACATTTATTATTAACATTAAATTCATTCCTTATAAATTTAATGTTGATTAAAATTCCTGTTCACAAGAAGTTATTTATTTTTTTCTGAGTCAAATATTTATAATTCTCCAATCTGACTGAACTGATAAGTTTAGGGTCCTCCCACCCCCACAATCTTTCACTTTATTGTATATTAATAATTATAAGTACATGCCAATTGCCTTTATATAGTTAGCTTAACTATAAACTTTATTAAGGTAAGATAAGATTGTATTTATACAAATTCCTACTTTTGTCAATAATACACAGAATTAATACGTTTAAAAAAAATAATTATAAAAGGCTATTTTATCTACCTTTAAGGATATTTATTTTCTTACAGTTAATTAAAAACTTGAAGAACCTTCCGATTACTTGTTGAAAACAATAAAAATTACTTGTTCATAATCAACCCCCCAAGTTGAGGTGCAAGCAGATTAGTTGTCACTTGATCCGCCAGAGGGCACTATAGAGGTTCTTGGAAATAGAACGCGTGCTATGTCTGCCAGTAAAAACTTCCTCCTATAGGTTCTAGGCGGTTTACGTCAGCGATTATTAATGGTTTCAGTTCGTAAAATTTTTTAACTCTGCCAAGAGTTGAATTTGAATTTTAAAATTGTTTGTTATAAAAAACTTATCATCGAACTTAATTGTGATAACGGGGACTCTGTAACCTTATACTACTAATTCATTCAAGGACGATTTGCAGCATTTAAATTTCTGTTTATAAATTGTTAACTAGATTAGTAATGGAAGCCACAGCAAAACACGATTTTAATGCAACAGCAGAAGATGAATTGAGTTTCAGAAAAAGTCAAGTATTGAAGGTGAGAAATCTATGATTCATATTCAAATTGTTTGCTTAATGATATATTTGACATCCCTGAACTATATGTACCTTAATGTGCATGTATGTCTGTTTCATTTCAATTCTAATGACCTTCTGTTATTATTTGAATAGATCCTTAATATGGAAGATGACATGAATTGGTACAGAGCAGAATTAGATGGAAGAGAAGGCCTTATTCCTAGTAATTACATTGAAATGAAAAATCACGAGTATGTAATTTTTGAGTCCTTTAGTATACATAATCTGTTGACAAAATTTTTGTGTTATCCTAAGTCTTTAATTGAACTTCATTAACTGATTTATCTGTCAAGTAAAGAGTTCTTTATGGTATTGAGTTGTTGTATGTCTAGTTTTTTTGTTTTGTTTTTAAGTACATTTTTGGTATGATTTTTAACTTCTCGTGTATCATATTTCAGTAGGCAATTTCTGCTGTCAGCTTATTTCTAATTCTGAAGGTTCTGTAAACAGCAATTTCTAAGTGTATTAATATTTAAATTAATAGTGAATGTAGATTTATGTCAAATTAAAGAAATTTAATTAAATTACATTTATTATTGGAAGCCAATGGTCTAAATGTATCTAAAAACTTATGTATGTTTTTCTGAGTGGTGTTACCTTGTTTTATCTATATATCCGTATGTAATTCATTAACCATTGAAAATTGAAGGTTACTTTTTTCTTTCTTTGTTGCTATGAAAGCCAGGGATTTCATGGTTTAATACTCCTTTCATGATTTAATTTAGATATTTATATATTGTTGTTTGACCTACAAATTTTATGTTTTCAGTTGGTATTACGGTAGAATAACAAGAGCTGATGCAGAAAAGTTGTTAATGAACAAATATGAAGGAGCTTTTCTTATTCGAATCAGTGAAAGTTCACCCGGCGATTTTTCTCTATCAGTCAAGTAGGTTGATTATTTTGTATTAAATGTTTTATCATTTGTTCTAATTGTTTTCCATAATATTTTATTTGGCAATGTAAATAAGTTTAAAAATTCAATTGCGTGTGATAAAAACATTCTGCCTGTTGCTTCAATTAGCAAAGAAAAATTGGATTTTTTATACTGGTTTCATGACTTTAGTCAAATTAACTTTGATAAAGATATTTTCTACTCTATACATAAAATTGATTTTAATCTTCCGTCACGCATTAATGTTCTTGTAACATCACCGGACGCTAGCCATATTTTGGACGATACTCATCTTTTGCTCTTTTTCATATTCCCAACGATGTTATGTGATTATTTTATTTATCAGAATTATAAAAATTTTCATTTCTAAGTTAAAATAAAATAACAAATTGCTTATATTTAAGAAGTTATTTAAAATAATCCAAAAAAACAAAATGAGTTCACAAACAAAATATGTATTTTTTATACTACTAATTAAATTAATTTAGCAGAATCAAATGATTTATACAGCATTCACTAATTCCAATAAAATATTTTGATATATTAATAAATATTTATATATATATATATATATATATATATATATATATATATATATATATATATATATATATATATATATATATATATATATATATATATTTATAATAAAAAAAATACCATAGAGTTTCAAACCTCGGACGTGAAAGTGGTTTCTTAGGGGGCCTGTTATAAATTTAATAAAGAATTCCAGCATGCACTCAGACATCCCATTGATAATAATTACTATTGTATAGAATTGTATTATTCTAGTAAAATGAATTTAGAAGAAGATAAAAACTTTAAAGAAAACAAGTGGATGGAAGAAAGGAAGAGGATCTTCAGTGAACAGATGAAAGCATCCTGGATCCTCCGCAAACGATGTAATAAAGCTTCTTGTGTTCCGAAAGGGACCATTCACGCAAAATAATAATAATAATATATATACTTACAACCTGCAATTATAAATGCACTTAAAATTTTATATTGTTATCAAGAGGCACATGGCTTACTAAGTAAATTAAATTATAAATTAAATATAACAATATTAAATTAAAAAATTAAGAGAAATAAATCTATTTTCGATTTACACTTAGTAATAATGACATTTCCTGATAATAATGACAATGTGTGATTACCGTCCAGCGGACCGTACGCTCATGCGCCCCGAGAATTAATTACATGATTGCGATTAAGAGAATTAGTTACACTAAAAGTGGACAATATTTTTATAATGTAATCTGGTTTCTAATTAACTAATAATTTCCATCTTTAATAATAAATAAAAGAAGTCAAATGAAGCAAATTAGGAATTTAATCAAAGCTATCAGTTATGAATGACTTTTATTTTTCTTTGTATTTAATTTGGATTTCCTACTCTAATTATGTATTACAGCCTGCATTGAATTTGTCTTTAATGTAATAATGTTTTAAATAAATTCTTGTTGGTTAATGTTTTGTTTATCCATCAGAACAACTCATAATTCTCGAAGTTATTCTGGTATATTCGGGTATCGCATCCTTTTATTTATCTTGATAACTTATCCCATAATGTTGAATACAATTTAGTTGTGGAATACATGATGACCACTCTGAACATTGTATTTGTGGTTTCATGAAAGAGAGAAGATAAACACTTTTTGCCTTAATGTATTTTTTAAAAATTTATTAAAATATATCTGAAATTGCCAAGTTATTACTATGTTAATAACCAACCAGTTCTAAATATCCTGTGGCGTGTTTCCTAACGTAATCATGTTTATAATGATCATATATTTAAAATTCTCCCTCTCTCTCTCTCTCTCTCTGTCATATCCTTTCTATTTTCTTCTATTGTTTCTGCTTGAATTCATTATTGTCTCATGCCTTCTTTCATATCCTCTATCTAGGATTTTTATATATATATATATATATATATATATATATATATATATTTTCATGAATAGAAATGCTTTTAGGAATAGAAATTAAAATAATTATTTTATCCATATTCTTCTTCTACTGGCTTCATAAGCTAATGAAGCTTTCCACTATTTCTCCCAATCCTTTGGCAGTGCCTGAATTAAAGGTACAAGGATAAACAAATATCTCTTAGGAATTTATTCTAAACCTTATTAGGTTTATGCCGTATCCAGTTTAGCTATATTATAGGTAAGAGGAGTAAATGTCTCATATTGAATTTAAAATTTTTATAATAAGAAAAACAAAAAAAAATTCTCATTTATATAATTTTAATTATGTTTCATATCAGCCCATTAATTGTCAAAGAATGTGGAGGGATTGATGATTGAAATAATTGATTATTTGCTGATTGGATACTAAAACACATAGTGGCCACCATTTTATTATTTTTTACCTGCTTATGTAATTTCTTTCCATTTATAATTGGTTGCTTAATCAGGCTGTCAGTGTTTGCCATATGTTGAATTAAAGTTCACACCTTTTTGTCTACTTTGTTTTTAAATCTGTTCGAACTTATTATTTATATGTATATGTATATATATATATATATATATATATATATATATATTATATTGTATATATACTTATTATTTATATTTATAATATATATCTTATATATTTATATATATTATTTCACTTTGTGTTCACTGTTGTTTGCCATGTTCAATATCTTGTCACAGAAATTAAAATATAAAATGCATTAATATTTATTTTCTATTATAGTTTTCTGCAAGCAACCTATAACCAAGTATCTAATAAATTGCCATTGTATTATGAGCTTGTTCTATTTCTTATAAGGAGTCACAAATTCTTAATTTATTGTATAATTTTTTTTTTTTTTTTTTTAGGTGCTCAGATGGTGTACAGCATTTTAAAGTATTAAGAGACGCTCAAGGAAAATTTTTCCTTTGGGTTGTAAAATTTAATAGCCTCAATGAGTTAGTTGAATACCACCGGACTGCTTCTGTCTCCAGATCACAAGATGTCAAGCTGAGAGATATGGTCCCAGAAGAGGTAAACATTTATTTTTCGCTCCATTCTAAATCCCCCAAAATATTAGTACTGTCGTTCATATCCGTCTAAATGGTGTAAAACTATGGTGAGAAAGAAATTAGTGCAATGCGGATAAGTCCATATTGTTGTATATTGAGGTTCTAATTTGTAGTGAGGGAGGTCATTGGGGAAATATAGAGCCATAGTGCGTTTAGTAAGAGCCTTTCCCCTGTAGAATAACCCGTCCTGTTTGTCTTAATTGAAGTTGGTAAGGATGTTACACCCCCCAAAAGCAAAAAAAAAAAAAAAAAAAAGATTCAAATTAACTTCTTCGTTTTTCATATTTTAATATCAAATATACTGTTATTTATTGTTAACAAAAGTACCATAAATGTTATAGTAAAAGCTCTATAGGGAAAAAATTTAATACTGACATAATATTACAAAATATATATATTTATTGTTGTAATATTGTGTCTGTATGAAATGGAGGATGGGGAAAACTATATGCTGGTACTTTAATGGAACAGAATTTCAGGCAGGTCGAGAACTTATGGTATATATGTCTCAGATAATTTAAATTAAAAATTTGTTTAGTATAAAGTTTCTATTTTTTTTTTCCAGAAAAAAATTGGATTACAGTTGATTCGCGATAATCCGACAGTTACGGAACCGAGGGGGTGTCAGACTATCGAAAATGTCGGATTACCAAAGGTAGACTTTTTAAAATTGAATTTAGACTTCTAAGGCTAGAAAATTTAAGTTGTTTTATGTAAATATTGAGTACTGTACATATATTGTAAAATATATATTTTACGGCCATTGAGATTATAAAAAAAATGTAAGACAAATTTATTATTACACAACTTTATTACAATTTATTATTGTATACAAATAGCGTATGTATTTATCACTTAAAATAATCTGTAATAGTTTTTGTTTTTTCTTTCGTAAAGAGTCCGTCATGGCTTTTTCTTGAATATCTTTTAACATTAAAATGTTCTTATACTAGAGATTCCTCTCTTTAAATCAACGTACTTAATTGTTGGCAGCCGCCATAACCTCATCGCAAGTGATAGTGCATTTCACTTCCGTGACTGCCTGAATCGGGTTGTCTTCTACCACATGAGCCGTAACTTCCTGGATTATCTTCTCTTCCTGTCAGTTGAGAACAAATTTTGCCGTCTAACACCCATCTTCTCAAATCTTCTGCATATTCTTGTGGAATGTTAATTTCATCACAAAGTGTAAGCGCAGCCTCGGTAACTTCGTTATTATCTTTAGATTTGATATCTCTAGCATCTTTCTTTGGAAGATTTTATCAGAGTTAAAGGCTTGGCTTGACGCCACACAAATGCTGCATTGACAATGGCATCCTTGATGTTAATTTTTTCATGATTGATGTGATGTCTGCGTCAGGCTGGCTGACAATATCAATCAGTAGGCGCTTTTGTTAATGTACTTTCAATGTTTTGGTAGCATTTTGATCCATCAGCTGAATTAGTGCAGTCCTATTTTTAGGTAAAAGCAAAGCCTCTATGTAACCATCAGCCGTCTTAACTCTCAATTCTTCCTTGTCCGGGTGTCCTGAGAGCATTATCTAACAACAGAAGTGCCTTTAATGGCAGATTTTTTCTCTTATAGTGTTCTTTGACTTCTTGTGCAAAACGGTTGAAAAAAACTTCTTGAGTAACCCATGCTATGCTATGGCTTTTGCATGTCACTGGAAGAGATTCGATTTTTATGCTTTTAAATGCCCGTCGGGACCTGGATTTGCCCACAGCTAAGAGTTTTAACATATGGCTTCCAGTGGCATTTGCGCTCACTATTAACATGATACGCTATTTTTGAGATTTCCTTCCTGAAACTTTTTTTTTCTTCCTCCATTACAAAAGTTTTTGTTGGGAGTTGCCGCCAGTTTAAGCTTGTTTCATCGGCATTTTACATTTTTTCAGGCATGAGGCCTGGGTCATCCTAAATCTTGAATGAATTGAGAAACTTCAGTCTCGTCAGGTGATAATTTTTTTCCGCTCATCTGCTAGAAACGAATACCATGCCGCTTCCTAACGTTTTCAAACCAAGCATCACTGGCACGAAAATCATCTCTGTTGGTTATTTCACCTTTAAAAAAATTGGGTTTTTGTTTTAAAATATCTCCCGAAACAGGGATATGTCTGCTTCTTTGTTATTTAAACCAAACGCACAGAGCTTCCTCTACTTGAGGGTTTTCGTTCATACAAAGAGTTTTTCTCTTAGAGTCATTTTCTACAGTTTTTCTTAATTGTTCTATTTTACCCCTATTTTTTATTATTTCGTAAATGGTAGGTCGCCCGATATCAAAAGCTTTAGAAATGGAAATTGGAGTTTCACCAGTCATACCTTTTAATAATTTCCCATTTATCAGTAAGAGTTGAAGTTTTATGCTTACGTTTAGCATTTCCACTTATGCTCGCCATCACACAACTTTCAACACAAAAATTAAAACAATAGTTAATCCATGTAGCAGAATTCAAATTCATTTATAACATGAAAGGAGCACTCTCAATAACACATTTATCCCTTAACCAGGGGCAGTGTAAAAATTACCCAAGGTGGCAAGCCCAACTGTGTGGTTCACAGGGTTGGAGACCTTAAAAGGTCTTTAACCAGCTCTCTACCTTTGTTTTATGTGATTCACAGTTCTTTAGCCAACCCCCTATCATCCACATATTATTTACTTGTCTCTGAGACCTATTCAAAATTGTGATAGGTTATTTTTGACCCTTTATCACTGCAAGTGTGACTTATTTTTTCTTTACCAGATAAGTTCTAATTCAAATTACTTGGCGTTTTAATTCAGATAATGAGTTTTTTGTATATTTAAAATGTAAAATAACCCTGGTAGTAGTAAAGGGTGTGTGGGTGATGTATAAGTCAGTGGTTGAATGAAGCTGAAGATTGCGGCAGTGACATTGAAGATTAAGATCCTGCAGTTGACAGTGATTCAGAAGCTTCAGAAATTTAATTGACTGATATTGAACAAGTGCCTGACGATGTAGAAGAAAACGACAAGCAAATGCATAGTTTGTTCCATCCCTATCTGTTTGAAATGTAGTAGGAAGATATGTGTGAATTTTACATTAGAAGTAAAATACGCAGTTTCCAATAAACTTGATTGCATTTTATTTATTCTTTTCACCTGTCATGACAAGTGTGTGCCTGTCTGTCTGGAGCAAGTACAGTGCCGACAAATATCAAATGTTGGATTATCGCGAGTCTACTGTATTTAGTCACTCAATAATTAATATTTCAATTTTATTTTTATCTACACATTTATCAGGATAAAATTTCTTTGACACTTCTTAGTGATTTAAATGTAAAGATTTCATAGAAATTTATTAGGAACTGATAGCTAAATCATTTTTCAATAAGAAGTTGCTTTTCGTCGACCATTGCTTTCTATTGAACATTCCTAATCAATATCAATGATATCGGTATTGAATTATGTAATCATAATTTGATGTTTCGTTTTTTTACAGTGTTTGGTTCAAGCTTTATATGATTTTACACCGCAGGAAGCAGGTGAATTAGGTTTTAGGCGAGGAGATGTTATCACCGTGACAGACCGCTCTGATCAACATTGGTGGCACGGAGAAATAGGCGCAAGGCGAGGTCTTTTTCCTGCGACTTACATTACACCTTATCACAGCTCGTAGTGAAGGTATTTAATCTTTGATTTAATTTTACCTAAAATGTATTAATTTTGTCATTTATATCTTTATTTTTGCTTCAGAATTGTTTTATCATGTCATTATGTTTATTTATTTTGTATTCATATCATACATTCAAAGTTTGGTTGAATCTCTTTCCTTTAGCTGGTATCTGTGGGACATAATAAGTGCCCGACTCTCTTAGTAATGGCATCGCAAACTATATAAAACAATTATAAACCATTGTTTAATAATTTTCAACGTCGTTTGGTTTATTATTTGTAATATTAGTGTCCAATAAGTAACTTGATAAAAATCCTATTCCCAATATAAAGTTTACCTGCTTCAACATTTAACATTATAAGTGCTTATAATAGTTAAAAAATTTTGGTAATGAATAATGTATAATCATAAGTATTTAATGCATTGATGTTTATTGATGAGGTAAAAAATGTTATCAGTTTGAGTAAAGCTTGCTATTTTTGGTCAGAGAATTTCTTCAAGATACTTTGCCTAGACTCTATGTAGATATAACAGGGAATGCTTTTGAATACCTCGAGGAATTAAACTATGGGGTCTATAACATCTAAAAGGAAAGAAATTCAAGTGAAAATAAAACCAAGGGGAAACGCTGTTAAAGTTCACATTTATTGTTCAAAAACCTAAAATTGGAATTAACAAGAGTATTTTCTAACTAAAATTATAAGTAACAAGAGGAGGGAACTTGTTGATGATTTGGCCATCAGGCCTTCGTTTTGGATTCACCAAGTGTTCTCGTAATTGCCCTTATTCAAAAATTCATGCAAAATGGCAATTAATGCCAACATTTTCAATTAATCCTTCACAAGTTGAAAATCCCCTACTCTTGTGAAATGGTTTTGCTCCATAACTAAAAGAGATAGCTGTAGCTATGTCTTCAACCGTGAATCACCCCTATGGGATTGAGAGATTCTCCTGGGGCCCATCCAGCCCAGCCTCTATATTGTGGGTACCCTTAATTGGGACAAAACCTTGGCAGTTGATCTCGGCCTAATCACCTCCTTGCACAACTGTTGTCATAGAAACTGTAAAGTCCTTATTAAGTACCAAGCCTATGATCCTTCATGAGTTGTAATGGTACAGTTTTTTTTTATGTAGAACATTAAAATCTATGGAAATCAAATTGTGTTGTACGATAGAGTAAAATGTTATTCATTGAGACACTAACCTTGTTTTAAAAGGATAAATCTCAAATATGGAGATTTATCCTACAATATTTATTTAAGATAAGGTATTTGTATTTAATTCAAGTACTTTAGTTAGCTTATTTATATCAGGCATAATTTGACATTAATTATCTAAATTAGAATTTCCTAATCGCATTACTGCACAAGAGAGTATTTTTTTCATCAAATTTAAAAAAAAAACCTTTCTTTATCGAGATAAAATGGTCTGGCCCTAGATGTACCAGTTAATTAATTGATTGAATTGCGAATTTCATGCACTAATTATAGGCCAGGAGTCCCTCGACCTTTTTCTACCTGGGGCACATTTATAGTTTATCTTTAAGGTGGTGGGCATCTTTTTATATTAAAAGTAGCCTGAAACCTTTGGAAGTGATGCTGAAGGTTATGTTTATTCGGTATTACAATGCTACTGCCACACTACAAATAAACAAATTTATATTTGAAATTGAAAAAGCAATAGGATTTCTCCTAGTCTTCATTTGTTTTCTTATATTTGATTCGCACATTTTGAGATTAGAACAAAAAAATAAATTATCACCGAGGTATAAAATAAGTTGAATGCAGTGTTTACCAACACTGTCATTCAATTTTTGTTACTGATGAAAAAGGAAATAATCAAAACAACAATGATAACTGATAGGGAAACATAAAATGCTATTATATAAATAAATTACCATTTTAAAACAAATTTTATTGTTCAAATAAATTTACAGTTTAGATATTTAAAATTAAAAAAATGAGTAAATATTAAAAAAAATGTACAATGTCTTATTGATAACTTGTTGATCTGCACCAAGCCATGTAAAACAATAATGATGATTGATAGGAATAAATAGAATGTTATGATATAAATACATTATTATATTAAAACTGTTGTTTTAATATATATATTTAATATATAATATATAAATTTAAATATGTAATAATAAATTTGAATATAGTAATGTGTATTTGTATATATATATATATATATATATATATATATATATATATATATATATATATATATATATACAATATTTTATTGGATACCGTCGGTCTACAGCCGCTACATAAAATAATTGGTGATCACTGGTACATATTATATTAGGTGGGCACAGGTTAGGGACTCATGTAATATGACATAGGAGCTTATAATTAATGTGAATCGCTATATTTCAGTTGGAGCTAAAACAAAGAGCAAATGGAGAGAGAAAGGCCACGGACTGGTGCAAGAAGAGGCAGTTCACCAACCATTGTAAGAAGACTATTCCACCTCCCTAATCGTTATTTAGAATCGGTTCTTTTAACGATGTTATGTTGCTTAAATAGTGCATTTAATCTATTTTATTTCAGGCCTACTCTAAGACTGAAATGAGTTGCATTTATGGTTTTTGTTTTTCAATCAATGATAATGGTACCGATCTTCTGCATTTTAAGAATCAATTTTTTTTTTTTCTTTAAAAAAATCCTGATCTGGTAGATATACTCTCTCTGTTCAATAAGTCATTTGAGACAACCACTTATCTATCAACATTTTTTATAATGCTATAGTTCGTGAGTTAAATTAAGGAATATATTTTGTTATACTGGTATACTGTGTATAGCCTAATGAAATATGAAAATTGGTGCTGGCCACCAAAAATCTGCCCAAAAGATGTATTTTGAAAAAAAAAAAAAAAAAAAAAAAGAGGACAAGATTCTAACTCTGTGTTCTTTTCCTTTTGAGATAGCTACAGTTGTGATAGTTATAAAAATAAAAATTAATACAAATATACCTACTTATAAGTTCACTTATGAACAAACTTCCATTTGTGCAATTTGAAGAACTGATTACCAAAATTTAGTAATTAGATAATTTTGGATGTTTAATATCCCTTCAAGCTACGATGTGATCTGTTTGATCTTTTTATTGTTATATATGCAGCAAAACAAAAAAAAAAAAAGAAGTAGCTTTAATTAAACTGTATATAACAACTTCTTACATATCATTTCATACCTTTTGTCCAAAAAACTCTAGACCAGTTCCATCACAGATCCTGTGCCATTTAAAAATTGAATTTTTTTTTTTTTTATTATAATCATTGTTAGCATGATTGACAGTAATGGGGAAATACATTTTTATTATTTAATTTAGTTTGTATTTCAAAGTTTTTAATTTGTATTAAAGCAAACTTGTAACCTCAGTAAATGGAAGTCTGTTTCAGCTCTGAAAAAGTGGGGTTGAATCATAGTTTAAAGTGAAGAAGAAGGGGTTTCGAGCTTTTTTTATTTATTTTTTCATGTCATTTAATTGTTACTTTAAAGGCTTAAGCAAAGAAAAATAATTTAAGAAAAAAAAGAAAAAGATAAACCTAATAGATAAATCAAGACTAATCATATATTTAATTTATTAAAAAAAAAAAGTTGATGTTTTTGGATTTTCCAAGATTCCTTTTGCTATTATTATTAAAGACATAAAGCTGTATTCCAGTTTCCAATTTAATGAGTTTTGTTGCTCCTATTTAATTTGTTAGTAATCGATAACTTTCAGTTAAATTTTATAGTATACCTCAAATGAATTGATTATAACCATTAAAATAATCTTTGCTATAATTATTTGGATATCAGACGATGTGTTACATGTTACGGTATTAATAATTCTCCCAACCAGCTGTCTTGGCCAACTTTTCATGTTGAGGTGTGACGTAGTATGCTGAAAACCTTGAAGTGGTTACATGTGGGGAAATCCCATGCTTCCTAAAAGCAGTTAGCAAGCACTCCATTAGAACTTTGTCCTGAGCTGAAACTGACTTTGACCTTTAGGAACAATTGTTACTTGATTATTATTTATTTAATCAAAATGTCTGTCCACATTTAAAATTCAGTTTATTCAATGGGAATACACAAAAGTTATTTTAAGTATCATTATATTTTGAAAAGAGAAGCAATATCGTGTGGAGTATTTATTACTGTGAGTAATAAATGATAGTGTATAGTTATTTATTGGTAAACAGTTTGGAGTAATTAAATATATGTTATTGATTATCTAAAACCTGTGATTAGCTTTTAATACAATCAGAGTTTGTATGAATCTCATATTGAATTGCTTTCCTCATCTAAGTTATATTTATTATTTGTACCCTCTCCTCTTTATCCCTATAGCTTCTTAAGTTAGAACTTTGCATTAGATAATTTGATACAATCAGTTTGCTATAAAATTTAATTATTAGACTTCTAACAAATAAAATGTAGAACGTATCTGTACGATCAGGAGGAAAAAAAAACAAAAAACTTTTACAACTGAACGTTGTTTAAAGGTTAAGAAATGGGAAATAGGAACCTACTTGGAAAGCATCACGAGGAAATATTCATTTTATTAATTCTTTGGGGTCGGGATAGGGAAATTGAGTTTTATAAAACTGATCAACTGCATTTTAACAAATAAATCTGACAATTTTTTTTTTTTTTAATTTAATTTTACAGAAATTGTATGGTTATTTACATGTCATTTGTTCATTTGCAATTTAGGTCTTAGTTGGAAAAGAAGTCCATGTAACAAAAATGCATTTTAAGATATGAGCATTTGAAGTAGATACTTCTAACTCATTTGTATCTTTTTTCAAAGTTTTAATTCTAATCTCTATAATCTCCACAAAAAAAATGTCCAACTTAGTCCTGTTTATGTTAATTGTATCAACAATTTAATGGAGAACAATCCTGTTTTTTGTTGTAAGATAATAATATTTTACTGATGGCTGACATTTAGCATGTTTCTAGTTTCTTCTCTTCACCAAGTAAAGTTCTGTTTCTTACTCCAACAATATTGTAGTTCGTTGTTTATAACACCATCTGCCGCACAGTTTCAGTCTTGGTATATATTTCTTCCTTTTTTTCTTTTCTTATGCCATGTTAAGCCCATCTAAACTGCCCAATCTTCATATTAAGAATTAGATAAGGCTCGGTGAAAATATTTTACACTTGATCATCTGAGCATCCACATAATTGCTGTCTTGCCCCTCAGAGGTCTTAGTAGTCTTCCAAGGAATAAGCCGGTATATTTTAATTTTAACTTCTGAAGTATTGGTCGATAACTTGCATGCCTAAAATTATCGTATTATTTATAAGTACAAATTTCATTTTATTTATTCAGTTCTAAAAGAAACAACCTTATAATTATAATTTTGTCTACTCCACATGTGGTTTGTGAATATTGCGTTATGATAATATGTTTGCTGGGTTTTTAATTATGAACTTAAAGCTATATTTGAAATGAAAATAAAATGTATAGCAATTGTTTTCCCATTTCTGCCAACTTTTCCCATTCTAAAACTAGTAAGTTTTTTGTTATTTATTATAACTGTTATTTATATTTATTTTTAAAATTATTATTGAAGTGACCTTTTTATGTTACTAATGAAAAGCAAAGCCGTTTTTCTGATAAAATAGGTTTGTTATGATATTTATATATTTAAACAGAAAAATTAAAATAAAAAAAAAAATAAAAAAAAAAAATAAAAGAAGCTTACTAGTACTTGATAAAGAAAAGGATAGACAATATGAGTTTAGTCTTTTTAAAGTGTCGTAGTTGGTGACATGTCGGATGTTCGTGTTTATTTATCTATAATCCTGAAAAATAAAAACAAAAATTGAGGGATTTAGTTAAGTTTACGGGTTTCTTTCGTGTCACCTAAAAGAAAGGTATATGATCTTGTAAAGTTGTACAGTCTTAATTCGATCCCCACCTCTCCACATATACCTTTCGTTTATTAACTGATGCTGAGATACTTAAATGAGTGTGATTTATAAGTAACAATTGTTTTAATTTTGTGTTATTTTAATTTGTTTTTAAAGAGTTGAAGAGGCGATTGGTTGATATTATTCACGTTATGTTGATTAGTTTTTACAGCTTGAGAAGTAATTATTTTAGCTTTATTGAAGAAATCTATGTAAATATTTATTTTTGCATTTCATTTCTGTAATAATCTTTGCTTCTCTTTCCGTTGAAAGCGGTTCTATTGTATTTGTTATTGTGTTATAGTTTTTGTTTTGTTTTTTACCGAATAGGGAAGTTCGAAAGATATTTGTGGATCAAAGGAATGTTAGGAATTGAAAAAGGAAGTAGAGTATTTTTAAATTACTAGGTGCTTCTTAATTTTTTTTACGATACATTTTTTAATTGTAACAAGTGTAATAATGAAATTTACAATTCAAGCACAATAATGTTTTTAAAACTATGCTTGTTTATCATGTATGTATATATACATGTATATATATATATGTATGTAAATTAAATTCTAATAACCTTATAAGAGATCATTAGCCCAAATTAACTGTTCTAAAACCATTTCAGTTTGTTTATATATATATATATATATATATATATATATATATATATATATATATATATATATATATATATATGGACAATTTTATTATTATCATTTTAATAATATTTCTATCTCAAAATTATTGGGACAAATTGTCTTAATCAACTCTTGCAATGTTCAGTCTGTTCTAACCCTGAAATCGCCCTCAGAATTCCATACCGGGCTTGTGTAATACATAAATGAGATTTATTGAAAATATATCTAAAAATATTAATTATAACATTAGATTAGTAATTAAATGTTAAAATTATTAAACATCCCTGAAGTTTAATAAAGTCCACCGAGCCCAGATCAATCCCTCATTTAATGTTATATCTGAGGTTTTAGTACTTATCACTTTGACGACAAATGGTATAAAGTTAATCTCGCTTTATTGTGCCAAAAGTTTGCTGAGGTGATTGGCTCCACTTCCTGTGTTTTGTGCTCAATCAATGAGAGTTTATTATTTAACGTCAAATTTTTTAAATAGTTTTTTTTTGTATTTTTAATATGTATATATATTTATTTAATGACCTCAATATGGTTAGTTTCGGTTAAATTAACAATGACAATCGAGGTTTTATTCTCTTTTAATTTGGGCTACAATATCTGTAATATTTCTTTTTTTGAATTAACAATTATGATCAAATGTACTGTATAAAACTATATCTAATATTTGTATTATTAATTAAGAAAAAAATATTTATTTATTATTGAATATATAATTTTAATTAATTATATATTCTTGTATTTTAGTTTTGTATATTTTGATTTGTTTTTATTCAGTTGGACAAAATCAATCTAGCAAACTAAAACACGCTTGTTATTTTTTATCATTTTTATTTTAATTTTTTTATATTATTTTTAAAGTTCCAATTACCATAATACTACGTTTTAATAATTATTGATATTGTATATTTATATTTAGTTCATATATATTTCTTTTATTTATGTTAGTAATTGTTTGTCTTTTAAATTATATAATTTTATGGTAAATTGTTTTATATAATAGTTTTAAATTTTATTTATGTATATAGACAAGATATTCCTCAGCATGTTGTCTTATGTGCCATGGAATGACGGCCAAGGTTTAGATTAATAACACCAAATTATTATATTTTCAATTTTTAAATATTGTTCCAGATGATAATTTATTCTTATATAAACTAAAAACTACCATTTGTAGCTATATATACATATAGATATGTAAAAGAATAAACTTTTTTTTTTTTTTAACCTTCATCTAAAAATTGTTGCAGTGTTTATAAGTTCTTATAATAACAAAAATTAAATAAAATAATTAAAATAATAATAATATGAGTTCTTAACATAGCTTCAATTTGATCAACTTTACGATTTCCAAGTTTGGTCAATTCATTACTGCATTATTATAAGATTGCATCAAATGTTAGTTTTTGGGATAACATTAAAAAAACAAAATAATGATTGCAATAAAAATGTATTAATATTTTTTCTCCCTATGTACAAGCTTATTAATCCCTGTAAAGAATTATTCATGGTATAACAATTATAGGCTCTAGTTTTTTAGAAAATATTTCAAGAACCTAAAGGTTAGCCCGATGTACGCCTCAACTATACATCTTAAAAGGAGAGGATCCATCCCATGTGAGTCTTCTGAATTTTGATAAAACTTTTTCACCTGAATCTTGGGCTTAAAATATTGGACACTCGTCCAGACCTTATCCCCTAGGAGTCCTAGTAAAGAAATTGGGAAGTAGTACAAAACACATTTCATTTTATACTTCTGGTTCTGATGAATATGTAAAAATGAGTTCAGTACCAAAATGTCTATTGTCAATTAAAAAAATAAGTTTTCAAAATAATCAATATATTTTAATATAATTTTTGATGAAAATCAATAATGACCATGTAAAGTACCACTTCCGGTGATCAAGCAGTGACCAAAAAGGGAGGTTCACAACTAGATTTTACAAAAATCCTAAATACAAAATTTTAACTTTCTAAGGCTAAACATTTTTAAGTAATGCGAGATACAAACGTACAAAGTCACGACGAAACTTGTCAAAATGGATTCAGTGATGGTCAAAATGGATATTTCCGTTGAAATCTGAAAACCAAAAATTTTCACGATTATAATACTTCCTTTACTTCATACAAGGAAGTAAAAAAGCCCCAAAACGTTAATGAAATAACTGGCCATTTATGAATAAAAAATAATATTTAATAAAGAAAGTATCAGTTTACCCCACTGCCTTCAATTTGAAAAAATATAAAAGAGTTTCCACTAAATTAATTAATTAATAAAAATAAACTTGTATGTAATAATATACATAATGTTAGTTTTTGTTAATAAAAAAAAGTCAAAACATGTAAAAAAAAATCTAGTGCATGCATCACACAACTTTCACTTACCTCATTAAAGCAGTAATAATTCCAATGAATAAGAATTTTAAAATTAAATACAAAGCATTTAGTTAGCACAAATGGCGCTAGAGTGCCGTCGGGGAAGTTCGGATGCAGATACTGATAACGTGACCCGATTGTAAAGTTGTACCACAATATCTTATGATGCATGGATTCCCTATCCACCGATGGAGGAATTATTATAATCAGTCGAAAACTCTTTCTTTTTTGAGGCCTATCTTAACACTATCTAAGTCTCTTCAGTCTGAACAGTGGTTTTTAAAAAATAACCTTACCTTGTCCTCTATTTCAAGGGACTACTCGTTCTACGGAACCAATTTAGATGAAAATATGTATGCAATGTTAGTCAAGATTCACGTTCCAGTCAACACTTGAGGAAAAAATAGTTGAAGAAGAAAACAAGATGTAGTGGAGACAGATCAGACTAGATTACAAGGGTGTCCGGAATCACTGATACTCTCACCGGAAGGCGAGCGCTGGACCCGTCCCATGGTGGATGCCAGGCTTAACAACCATTAACCCTTAATTTGGCAGTGTATCCTGCAAGATACATGACTTTCCCCGATATTTAGCTTAAATTTGGTGTGTCTATTTTAGTTCCTTTATTTTCCATATCTCTCTTTAGGCATTGTAGCATAACCTCCGTCAGTTTCCAATATGACACCCTGCTCTTCCATCCTCCTAGTGACTTACCTGTGGAAGATTGTTTATTTTAGAAATTGTTACAGTGAATTGTACCTCGACTGTTAAAATGGCGTCGATCTCCGGCTAGGTAACTTTTCATTCAGTTTTTGATTATTTTTTCTCTAAATATATTGGTGTAAAATTAAGGTTTTCGTGTATTGTTACGTACCATATATATTGGTTAAAAAAAAAAAAAAAAAAAGCTTTATTCACTTGATATTTGCCTAGAAAATTACATTTTACTGTCTGTATCCTGCAAGATACATTGCCAATTCGGTTGATGGTATGAGAATTTTTAGTTTACATCCGCATGATGTCATAGAATGATCAATCTAATTTTAGGGATTGATAAATTATTTGCCACTTCTATAAATTTGTTTTATTGAAAACTAGTTTCGAATGTTATTCATTCATCCTCAGTTCTAAAAACACACAAAAAATTCAAAAATAAGCAATATAAAATATAGTTTGGTATTATTATACATATTAAATTAGATTAATATAAATCAGTATTATAAAACATTAATCTAATTTAATATGTATAATAATACCAAACTATATTTTGAATTACTTATTTTTCAATTTTTTGTGTGCTTTTAGAACTGAGGATGAATGCATAACATTCGAAATTAGTTTTCAATAAAACAAATTTATAGAAGTGGCAAATAATTTATCAATCCCTAATGAGAATTTTTGTTCGGATCAATTTATACGTTGATAGATTCGTATTATTGATTTTTAAAAAACCATTAGTTCAATAACTATTATTAAAATAATAAACTTACAGCAATGTATTTATTAATTTTAAAAAAATCAGTATAATTCATATTTGTTTTATTTAAAAACAAAATTTATTGAGTTTCTTATTATTTGTTTTATTTTATTTATTTATTTTTAGCACTTTTATTATCTATATGAGGTCTTCTCAACACCATTTAAGGTTGTTCTTTTTTTTTCTTTCAAAGAGCAAAAAATTTACTTTGAGAGCTGGGTATATCCTCTCTTTAATTCCTCATTTAATATTTTTGTTGGTATGTCTGTTAAATATTTTATTAAGTATTAATATTCAATAAGTTTAATATCAATATTGTTTATTAAAAAAAAAAAACTTTTATTACTTAAATTTATGAGCGTTTCATTATACCCACCCCTTATCCTAAATGAGCTTATTTGGCAATGTATTCTACAAGATACATGTTTCATATCACAGCCAAAAGTGCACCAACAGTTTTAAAACTCTAAAATCAGCTTATCTAGGACCTTAAAAAACAAATAAACAAAAATATTTTTTTTTAGTCTATTAAATATATCTTTACCAAATTAAGTGTTAGGTAAGAGCTTTATAAGACCTGGCACACAGTGGGCGAGTATCGGAAAACTTGGGACATGACCTAAAACTTGAAACGACTTTAAAATGTAGACGAACTTGTTTGTTTGATTTTGAAGTATATTTTAGCCAGTTTGCGAGTGATTCCAGAGGGTTTCAATGATAGAATTTTAATGAACCTGGTCAAATGATGGGCACTTTAAATTATATGACGTGAAAATTAGATGTCATAAAGTCGTTTGTTAATCCATTATAATTCCAGAAGAATTTTAAAAAAATAATACATTTTTCAAATAATCAGGATAATTGGATAATTTATTGCCAGACTTATATTTATCAAGCCGATAAATTATCATAAGGTCAAAATTACAAAAAAAAAATCTGGTGCGGTGCGCGCATCACACAACTTTCCCTTACCGTCCTATAATAATTATATTTTAATATAATTTTAGAGAGTTCACATAAGCACTCCTTCTAATAAACTCAGCAACATACACATCTTCTCCCACTTAAGTACAATAAAACAATTTTTAAAAAAATTTAAGTACAACAATTCTGTGCATTACCTATATATTTTAACTTCATCAAGTTGCAAATATATTTTAAAAGTTTCGGTTTAGTTTTCATGGAAATATTTTCTTTCCATTAAATAATATGAAAGTAGAAATTATTAAGTTAATTTCCGATTTTGTATTCTTAAATTACTTTATTACAGAGTATATTGTTTATAACAGATTGGTGGGAGACGGTTCGGTCGCATCCGTCTCCTTTCAGATGCGCTCGGTTATCCATCTAGGGTCTTGTCCTCCTCATTAAATACGCTGTATCTTCAGTAATAGTGGTCCGATTTTGATGATTCTTTTTTTGTTTTATAGATAATTTAATAACCTTTCATACAATTACATACATAGTTTACTATAAATTGGATGCTTTTTTAAGTTAAGCGCAAATAAAATATTCTTTTCATCATAACTTTTTTCTCTGCATTTCCTCGGTGATGTACCATATAAATAAAAAGTTAAAGGTGTTTATGAGGAATAATATAGGCAATTTCATCAAAATCGTTAAAGCCGTTTTCGAGAAAAGTGTAAAATCGATTATATAAAGTGGCACTTCCGGTTAGTCGATTTTGACGAAAATGTTGCTGTAACATCACATGCATGTGCCAACCTTAAATACGCAATTTTAGTATCGTACAACTTTTCGTTTTTGAGCTAGACTATTCACATGCACACAGACACAGACCATTTTGCGAGACTTAGTCATTTGGATTCAGGGGACCTTAAAATGTGTATCTCCGTCGAAAACTCGAATTCGAAAATTTTCACGATCGCAATACTTCCCCTTAGTATATACTTCATATATAGGTAAGGGAAAGTAATATAGCAAATCGTACAAACAAAAGAACTTCACTAAAATTGTTACATGGTATATCGTTGTGTGAAAGAAATACTTAAAAATTTCCTCCGAGCACGTCCGACATAAGGTGGCAGCATTTGCTAAGGAAGAAGGACAAGCCTATAGGCCAATCTGTCTCCTTCCTGTTATGAGTACGGTATTGGATGGTAATGAGCCTAAGACCTAAGTGGATGGCTCGCTCTGGAGAAGGCAGGGCTTCTCGAGAGGGAACCATCCTCGGCAGTTGATGTCTACTAAAGATAGCGAAACCGCAGATGCTCAATTGAGAGGGCGGAGAAGTATCCTCAGCCTTTGGTGGCCGAATATAGGTACTTAAAGAATATAGGTACTCCAGCAACTTGTATGCTTGGTGAGAACTTATATCCAGGATTGGAAATTGCGAAAGAGCTGTAACTTCTACGAAATAAAAGATACTGTGGAGAGAGATTGTCCACAGCGCTCCATTCTTAACCCTGTTCAGTGTAAATCGGTGCTCGAAGAAATGGAATCTCCCGACAAGGCGTACGTTGATGAGCTAGGCTTCGAATAGTGTCAGCCTGATAAGGCGCATCCTCTTACTATAATCAATAGGAAGAAGGATAAGTTCGAGTGAGATCTTATCCTTATCAGGTGAGTGATCTTATCCATCTTATGAGGTGGTCACCAACCTTGGAATTAGGATTGGAAGAAATTTCAAGGTTAAGCCTCACTTGGACTATGGAGAAGTAGGGTGGCTCTAGCCTTCAATTATATCGAGAGCCCCTTTAGGGGCCTCAGGTATCCTGAAATAATGATTTATTAAGGTGTAATTGGGTATTTATTTTATAAACGGGTTTCGTATTCGTATCAGAATCATAATCTTGCATCAGACTGTTGGCGACGATTCTGCTGCAAGTCACCAGAGTTTACAGATCAGTGTCCGGATAAACATATTGTGAAATATGTAAACTATATTCTATGCCGCAACTGTCATTAGTTAAATATTGAAGTGCACACAAGTTCCGCAAAAGTTGCAGATTTTTTAAATGAAACATCTAATGTTTCTTTTTCTCACTTTTAAGAGGAGAATACATATTTTTTTCTCAGAAAACTAGCGTAACTTTTTTTAAACTTTTATTCTTATTTTAAAACTCATGCCTTTTGCAATGGAGTCCATATTTGGGAAAATTAAATTTCCAAACTGAATTAACTGTATTCTCCTCTTAAAAGTGAGAAAAAGAAATAGAGGACAAGGTAAGATTATTTTTTTAAAACCACTGTTCAGACTGAAGAGACTTAGATAGTGTTAAGATAGGCCTCAAAAAAGAAAGAGTTTTCGACTGATTATAATAATTCCTCCATCGGTGGATAGGGAATCCATGCATCATAAGATATTGTGGTACAACTTTACAATCGGGTCACGTTATCAGTATCTGCATCCGAACTTCCCCGGCGGTACTCTAGCGCCATTTGTGCTAACTAAATGCTTTGTATTTAATTCTAAAATTCTTATTCATTGGAATTATTACTGCTTTAATGAGGTAAGTGAAAGTTGTGTGATGCATGCACTAGATTTTTTTTACATGTTTTGACTTTTTTTATTAACAAAAACTAACATTATGCATATTATTACACACAAGTTTATTCTTATTAATTAATTAATTTAGTGGAAACTCTTTTATATTTTTTCAAATTGAAGGCAGTGGGGGTAAACTGATACTTTCTTTATTAAATATTATTTTTCATTTATAAATGGCCAGTTATTTCATTAATGTTTTGGGGTATGAAGTAAAGGAAGTATTATAATCATGAAAATTTTCGGTTTTCAGATTTCAACGGAACTATCCATTTTGACCATCACTGAATCCATTTTGACAAGTTTCGTCATGACTTTGTACGTTCATATCTCGCATTACTTAAAAACATTTAGCCTTAGAAAGTTAAAATTTTGTATTTAGGATTGTTGTAAAATCTAGTTGTGAACCTCCCTTTTAGCCACTGCTTGATCACCGGAATTGGTACTTTAAATGGTCATTATTGATTTTCATCAAAAATTATATTAAAATATATTGCAAAACTTACCAAATTAGGCATATTAAACTAACTTATTAATATAAATAACATAATAAATTTTGGTTAATATTGGCAACCGGAAGTGGTATTGTACTTATAGGTCATATTAGATTTTCATAAAAAATTATATTAAAATATAATATAAAGCATCTCATATTTGATAAATAGGACGTTTATATCAATATGAATGTATTTACTAGATTTTATTTAAAATTGATGAGCTGAAAACGGTACTTTACTTGAAGGTCTTAATAAAATTACATTAAAAATTATATTAAAATTAAATAGAGAGATCATATGTTTCGGTATTAAAGGTTATAAACACGATTTTCTTTCCACTCCAATTAAACATTTTTATTACTTGTTTTGAGTGTAAAATACTAGTTTTCCTCCCCATTCGTGAGTGAGCAAGTCTGCAGCAGAAGAATAAGATATAACTTAAGTGGGTTCTTCCACTTAAAATGTCGAAACTATCGATTTTCAATGCTTTATCTAGTGGTATTGACATTCTAATGTTTTCACGGAACATGAAGAAATCTCTTGGAAACTAGTTACCTTCTGAAAGAAAGACTTATAATAACGGATGAGACCTCCAGAAACAAGAGTATGTCTGTGTGTGTGTGTGTCAATAGATGGATGACAGGATGCCAAGTGTCGTTTTTGAGATACTGCAATCTTCGGAAACTGATAACTAAATTCAGGATCTCTTATTGAGCCACCGATATATAGTTTAATAGGCGTACAAGGAAGTCATGTGTTGTCCACTTCAGATATTTTCCCTCATCTTCATAATGAAATAATTCTTAGATTTTATGTACATTATACTCCTCCTCGTCATGTGATCCATATTGGTGAGGTTTAATATTAAATAAGTTGGTGGGGATACTTCAAAATATTTGAGGAGTATTCTGTGTCTTCAATATTTGTCGTGTTTCTAGAGATGATTACTATATTCTTAGTATATTTAGAGCAAACCTGAAAGTAAAATAGTTCGTTCAGAATCACTAGGAGAATTGAGAAGTAAATTTTTTAAACTAGATACATTCTACTTTAATAATGTTTTTTTGAAAACAGACTCAGTAACTTGAAAATCTTTTTGGAGTGTTTCTGCTTTGCACTATTCAAAAATCAATGTTGTATATGACTTCTTTGAAACAATGTAGGCATCCAGTTTTTTTAATATAATTAAAAATGCAAATTAGGAACTGCACACTTACAAAGTCACAGATAACAGCTAGTATTTTTATTTATAACAGTTACCCTCCAAATTTATATGACATTTCACCTGCTTTAAATCGGTATATTAATTAATAAGAGGGGAATATCTTTCAAAATTTAAAACATAAGTGGTAATAAAATTTTATTACATTAACAACTCTTGTAAAACTATATACATATATTGAAATATTATGTATAAATAACTAAAAATATATATAAATATAATATATTTATAAATATATACAATTTATGTAATACCGATGCAATCGCAGTTGTGCTGTGTATATTTATACAGGCCTAAAAGCCCGAGTATTTGGCACTGGCGTTTTAAAATTGTTAAACATTATCATTTATAAAAACATAAATAAAACTCCAAAAATACACAAAACTACAAACTTGGCTATAAAGTCTATTAATAAATCACAGATATTGATTATAAATTATTTTATAAGTTTTAGAAAAAAAAATTATATATAAATTACAAGCAATATAACACACTAATAAAAAATACTTGTTAATTAATTTAAAATACTCCTTCCAACTATGAATATATTTAAAAAAAATTATATACATAAATTAGTTAATAGACAAATAAAAAAAAGAAAGAACAATTTTGATATAAAACAAGTTGGTAAATAACTTACTTATAAGTAATTTTTGTTCTCATAATAATTAAGTTTAAAAAGTCTTTTAAAAACACGATTAATACTTTCAAGATAATACTCAAAATTTTAAAGGGAATATCTTTTAAAAGTAAAGTTATAATGACTAGTAATAAACTAAATTTTTGTTTATTAATGAAAAATACATAATACACTATATACACAATCATTAAAATTAATGAAACAGTATATTAAACATCAATCACATAAAAATAGTCCATTAAAATAGTGAGTGAAACACCAAAGGAAAAAAATAATATAACACATTAAAAATTTAAAATGTCTAAATCACAGGTTTATCCTTTCCATCAAGATTGAGCCTTGCTTGCTTGAGTATATCATGTGTCTTGTGTAACTGTCTACAAATAGCCTTCTCGACCTGCCGTTTCCTCTGGTTGGCCGATGTCAGCTGCGAAATGGTCTCCTCCAGGGCCTGCCTTGTCCTGGCCAGTTGCGCCCTCAGCTCGACGTTCTCCAGCTCCAGCTTATCTGGTCTGTCATTTTTGTCATCACCTGCAAAACCAACCAACTGTACCATCAATAACAAATCCTTTAACTGAAATGGATGCCTGGTATTTAATTTAATGTCAACGCATTGAATATTATGCTAAATTAAATATTTTGAGTCAAAATAAAGGTTTTTCAGGATATTAAGGTTTGATCTATGGACAGTCAATCTTGGAGAAGAACATGTACAGGGTTTCACAGAAAACCCTTCTTCCTACCCCTTCAAATTCTTGAATGTTAAGAATATCAGAATGAAATTTGGGGGATCCCAATAGAGTAAACTGAAGTTAGTTTGAGGAGTACTGCCAACTTTGTAAACTACTGGAATATTCCTCCAGCAACTCTAACTTCGGGATTTCCAATGGGATAGGATAACTTGTTTTTTTTTTTTTATGAATTCTTATGATTGATTTGATGCGTGGGAGCTAATCGCAAAAAAAAAAGCTTTTAAATAAAGTTCTCCAAAGAAAAGATTTTTTTTTAGAAAACTATTCAATTAAACATTGTAAGAATTAAGAGTAATTTTGAAATGAGTCTAGTTCAACCATTCCTGAACACTAAATATTATAATTGCAATAATAAATAAGAGAACAACAATAAAATAAAATAAACTAAAGTTGACCGCCACCCAGACTATCTTCTTCCTAAATAAATAAAAGTTTTGGACAAGCTTCCAGTTATTTGTTTTATTAATAATTTTTTTATTAGCCAATAATTATAACTAATACAAATACTAATAAGAATCATCCAATAAATATTTTAAAAATAATAATACTTTTTGCTTATTTAATATAGCCTCTCTATTACTTAGCGTTCTGAAATGAAAGTAAACTCATTTCAAAGTGATTTTAATTCTCTAGAACTTTCGCATGAATAGTTTACTAAACAAAATGCTTTATTTAAGAGATTTGCAACTTAATCATTTTTTTTTTTTTAATTAGCGCCATTGGGAAAAAAAAGTTTCTGATATGAATTTATCTTAAAATTTCATTTTCCATCAGAACGGGCAAAGAAAATTGGAAATTCTAGAGTTAGAGTAGCTGGAGGAATACTCCGGTAGGTTACAAAGTCGGCAATATGCCTCAAAATAACTTCAGGTTACCCATTCATACCCCTCCACCTTCCCGATCTAAATTATATTCAATCTAAAATTTGTATTAGATATCAAATGATAAGAAGGTCAAAAAAGGTAAAGATAAATTCATGAGTGATTCTAAAAGGTAATGAAAATATTGAATGCCACTTTAAAATTTTCTTGGTGACTTAAAAATTAGATAATATTTAAATGAGAAAGAGAATTTTTAATTTGATCTTTTAGTAGTGTAGCAATAATTATGCCTTTAAATTCAAATAATTATTAATATATATATATATATATATATATATATATATATATATATATATATATATATATATATATATATATATATATATATATAGTTGTTTTGTAGATATGCTTAAATTATTCATAATTATTAGGTGACTGCATTAGTAAAAATAAAAAATGTTTTATTTAGGATTGTATTAAAATTGTCTTTTTTTGGAATATATATTTAAAGTTTCAGTAAAAGCTTAAAATGTCTCTTTTTCTTAGAAACCGTCGGTAATTTCTAATGTTTGAGGCCGGCCACCTCTCTAGGAAGAAAATAAAATATGTTAAAAGTTCATACATTGGTCATATTATTAGTAATATTGTAAGTATTTCAAATAAAACTTTCATAAAGGAAAAACAGAGAGTGGTAAGGCACTGTATTACAGTTCTCCTGGTCCTGGGTTCAAGAGCGGCTGCGGCAGATAATTATTTATTCTGTTATCACCTGTGGGATCGGGAGACGCTCCTGGGGCTCACCCAACCTCTATAAAGTGGGTACCCTTTACCTGGCGGTTGATCATGATCTCGGCCAAATCATCTCCTTGTACAACTAATGACTTAGAAACATTACAGTCCTTACCAAGTACTGAACCCAAAACCCTTGATGGGTTGTAGTGTTACGTTTTTTTTTTTTTTTTTTTTTTTTTTTTTTTTTTTTTTTTTTTTTTTAGTAATAATAATACTGATGATAAATAATCACTGCTATATGTTATTACAGTAGTATAGATCCCTTTTCCGACTCTCAGGGGTGATGGATTTTGAATTTTGTTTCTTAAAATCTTACAAGGGCTTAAATAAAAGTGATGAAAAAACTGGAAGATTTCAAAACTTTCACAACTGAGAGTGGGCGGATCGAGACGGGATAAATTGGGTTTTGACGCGGGCATCAAGATCACATATGATCCTTAGGACGATATTGGTCCAGTCTTTCAAAGCCTTAAAACCTACCGTTTTTGAGATAACGATATAGGTCGTCCCCATGGGCCCTAAGCCATCTTGCGTATGTGTCGTTGTCATGACAACTTTATATCAATTTGAGTCTGTTTACAAACATTTTTAATGAGTGGGAAATTAATATATTGTTTCCCATCCCCAACCCTAAAGGGCACTGCTATCTATATATGAATGCTTCATATAGAAAATGTTATAGTGGGATCTAATTGCCTAACTGCTAAATTGAAGAGATGATTTCCTGTGGGGTAAGCTTGATACTTATTAAGTATGAACTGTAACCTCAACATAGTCATTACAAACTATGTAGCTTCACCAAATGTGTGCGTTAAATAAACTTTTTTGGTAATTTTATATTGTTAATACGAATAAATATGTTTCCCTAATATCGCTTATACTTCTAATAAATAGGGATTAGAAGGAGTGAGAGTTCTCGCTCGGGTATACTAGTATCTTATATAATAACTAAACTTTTGGGGGTTTCCTCAAACACCGGCCTTATATAAATTATTAATATTATCTGGATTCTATATTCTATATCATTTACATAATATAGATCCTACTAATTATATTTCATGATACAGGCAAGGACCGATTCATACAAATTTATCTAACGATACCGAATCTGAAGACGATTTCCATACTCTTTTTTTTTAACAATAGGTTATGTCTTTCAAAAATCTAAATACTGAAGATAGAAACAAAATGTGAGAGACTTAGGCTTAGACATACGGATGATTGACAGGGGTAACTAATAGTGTTTGAGGTTCTTTTCCATGATAATAACATAAAAAAATATGACAATTATTAAAACAAAGAAAAAATTAATCAAAAGAAATAAAGAATGGGTAAAAGTAACATGTTTAAATATGTAAAATGTCTCAATATAAAAACAAAATAATCACCGTTGTTTGGCTTTGGAGAAGACAGTGCTTCTAGGCTTGACATTCTGTTATCACTTTCAATGCCTAGATCGGGTGAGCTGCTGTTATTAGTTCGGACACATGCAGGGAACCAATTCTGAAAAAAATAATTAAAAAAATTATAATTAATGAAGTATGTGAAAATATTAACTAAATAATTTATCTATAAAGGAAAACCTCTGTTCTAAGAACACCCTCTATGAAAGAAACACTGTTATTGGAACTTGTCTATTAAATAAAAGAGATTTCTACTTTTAATAGGAAGAGTCTTAAAAAATGACTGTTTTTCTCGCTGATTTAAAAATAATTTTATTTTAACACAATTTTTGGTTGATTATTTTGAACAATGAACCAAGAAAAAAATGTAACCCCTCTCAAAATTTGAGGTTTTACATTTCAAGATAGGCACAATCCAAAAATTAAATTAAAGAAAAAAAAAATCATCTGTCCATGGCTTTTTTCCGAGACAACAGAGCCAATTTTTTTAAGATTTCAATAATCCAAAATAATCCTCGGAACTAGATTTTACCATCCTCCATTATGTTTCAAAATGGAGGCTGATTAAAGGTTTAAAATGCCCATTATCTTGGCCATTTATGAAGATAGAGGAAAAATATTAAGTATTTTGGAATCATCATATTAAAGCCAAAAAAATAAAATAAATAAATCCAAATAAATTTTACAGAACTATTTGGAAATAATAAACCATTGTGGAATAATTGGATTTATTATTATTATTTTTTTCCGAGATAAGACTTTCAATTATTTATTTTATTTTCATTTAAATTTTTTAGACAATAACCAGCCCAAACTCATATATTTTATCATTATTATGATAAATTGGAGTCTAAAACATATAAATTTAAATGACATCTTCAAAACATTTTTTTTTTTAAACAAATGTACTCCTGTTCAATTTATTCATCTTCATCCAATTAGAATCCCTTCCCATCAATAAAAAAACCGATATACAAAAGCTTTCTCTAACCTACTCCCAAATATTCAATTTATTAAAAAAAACATAACTTTTCATTCCCCTCTTTTTTCTTTTTTTTTTTTTTGTCCGTGACAACTACTAATACAAATTATTTTTCCTTAGCAAATTTAACCCCTCACCTATATTTATTTCCATTGTCATTTATTCCATCAGTTGAAGTGAGCGTTTTTTGGGTGAGATATTAATTTTTAATTTAATTTTTTAACATTAATTTTTTATAATATAATTCATTTATTTTTTTTACCTTAAATCAATACGTTTTACCACCTTTTAAATCAATTGTTATGCCTTTTGATCACAGAGCATTTAAATTTAGTTTTAGTTTTTCTCAAATCAGTGAGTTGGTGACATTGTTTTAACGGTTTTTCTAATTCCCGGTAATCTATTATTACGATTCAATTGGCGCTCGACCACACGTCTCTCTGGTACCACATAGGATTTTGACCTATTTTTGTTTTGGGACTTGCATTACTTTATATTTTACTCCTTCATCTCATAATTATTTAATTACAATGTCAACTTCTTTAACATCATTGTCACCTTTTGCATAATTTGTCACATCACAACTATCTCTGTATGCTTTACACATTACCAAACCTTCATACTATTTGTCTTTTTAATTAATAGATTTCATATATTTTACTATTCCCTGTGTAAATAAAGCATTATTTTATTTTCAATTAATTTTTACATTGCTATTTTATTTTATTTTACTTTTTCATTTGTCTCTTGTATTATGTAATTTAGTGTTATCTTTTTCTTTTTATACTTCATACTTTTTTATTTTTATCATTTTTTACTGCTACTGGTACTGCCTCTGTCGTTTTTCAGTGTTGTTATTTTGTTTTTATTTTAGCCCTGAAGATGGCCTAAAACTTAGGCCAAAATGTCAGCACAAAATATATATAAGTTTATTTATAAAAGTGTAACTTTTTGACCGCACCCCCCGACCAACTTCTCCCTTAAGATATACATCTACGATCAACCAAAACTCTATCCATCATATTTTACATTAATTTATGTATATAGGATAAACTGTCTCTTAAGGTGCATTTAGACGACCCGATCAGATCAGACCAGACCAGACCGGAGAAAACGGGTAGAAAACGCTAAAGTAGGCATTTAGATGAGATAGTGCGTTTAGACGATCGGATTGTCGTTTAGACGACCGATATCCGGTGTTCCCAACACTTGCTACTCTGCATTGTGCCTTTCTATAAAAAAATTGGAGGATGAAATTCTTTTTGTTCACTCTTCCGGACGCTCCTGTCCCGTAACTTTTGTTTTAAACCTTAATCATAATTATTCAATTAATTAATTTAATAACCCCTAAATAACGACTGCATTGGGAGCACATTACAACTCTCGAAGTAAGTCACATACTGATATTTCGAAGTATTTCAAACACAACCTTTCCTCCATTATTATTAAGAAAAAACTCTTGCTTCTTCCTCTCCTCCTTCCTCCCCCCACCATTCCGCCTTTCAAAGTTGACCAAACAGATTCACTGGTATTCACAAGCATGTTTTTTTTTTTTTTATTCTTGCTTTATTTCCAAATCGGCCTGGTGGAACTTTCATGGGTGTTTTGACAATTCATAATTTTAAATAGTTCTCACAGTGAGGGTACAGACTTATTATACAAAACACACCTTTTACGACACATAATGTTAACATTGTTGAATAATTTCTAATAGTCATGTTCACATTTTTGAAAGATCACAATAACAGTACTTATCTACCATAAGACCGCAGGAAGGGCTGGATCTAGGCTTTTTTCCAGGGGGGTAACAGGCCTAATTTTGCCAACCCCTTCTTTTATAAAAAATTACCTCAATTACCTTTTATAAAAAGTACCTCTTCTCCAATAAAAAATTCAACAGTTTTATAATTAGAAATATATATCATATCATTAATACAGTTTAGATTTGGATTCAGCACTTCAAAAAAATCTTTATGTTGAAATAATCATCGAACATTTTTTTTCAAGTTCCGAATGTGCTCAAAATGTTTAAAGCCACAAAATTACGTTTGGGTTTGGAGCTTTATTATACCTTCCCTTCAGTTTACCCGATATCGACGTTCTCGGACTCGCTAAAAAGAGGGGAGTTTCTGTTTTCCATACATATAAAAACTATTGCATTATCTTAGAAGATCTATGTAAAAATTATCGATTAACATATGAAAAAAAAATTTAAGTCTCTTGGGGATTACTTTGGCTGTAAGATTAAATGTAATTTGAATATTTAAGACTGTATCCAAAGTGTTATAAGTAATACAGAAACATTATTCACAATCCATAAATAGTAAATTTAGAGTAATGCAATTTTTCCATACAAAATAATTGAATGTTAGAGCGATCTGAAGGGGCTAATGACATATGTAATGATGCCGGTACTCTTTACAAAATGAAGTATATTAAAAGAATTTTTTTATTCAAAACTAGCTTCAAACTTGGTTTTATCACTGTGAAAAAGCCCTAAATTCAAATTTTCGAGCGAAGTTACCAAAGGTAGCAAGCAGCTTTAAGCCATAAGGCTAGTTGAGAATAATTTAAAAACTTTTAAAATTTATTTGACAAAAATCAATTATTTTTTATATTTTCCTTTTATGTACTTTAAAAATCCAATGTTTAGCTGAAAATACCATGTCGATATCATCTTTCAAACACGAGATAAAAAATAAACCATGTTCAGCAAGTTTTTTTTTTTTTCTCAGCTCGTACAGCCCATTGGACAAAACGGTAGGATATGGGTCCAGTTTTTTGCAATGTAGAATCACCCAAAACATTTTTATCAAATATGTAAAAATATTTATACATAATATACATAATTATGTACCGAAGTAGACATCGTGTACTATCCTTGTTAGTTTAGTAAAAGTTTTTTTTTTGTCAAATATGTATTTTCTTAAGCATCCTACGTCGTTAGGGATAATTTTATAATTTGTCGAAAATGAAATTATCAACAACTTTGTTCTTATTATTAATTTTTTTTTAGAAGGCTCAACTGTTCTCTATACTGTAAAACAAGTGTATTGCCAGCATCTGAGTACAGGATAATACGGCGTAAAATGTGGAACCAGATTCATAGTCATAAATAGAATATTATTAATTGATAATTATTATTATTATTTTTTTATTTCGAAATAAAATTTGAACGGGAGAGGAAACTGTTAAAGCCGTTGGGTTTAACCAAAAGAAATTGGCCTTTAATTCTGTCCCTTTTTATAAAACAAAGACATGGAAATACTGTCTTGCCTATTATTAATTATACCTTCCATCACCAGGCGAAGAAAATTGCACTAATTACCGGGTTGGTTACTTACGCACCCAACCTATTTTTTGTTGTTTTGTGATAGTTATTGGACGTGATATAATTGATTTATTAATTAACAAAAATAAAAATAAATAAGAACAAAATTGTAGACAATTTCATTTTCTACAAGATTTATAAGAACCTCTAATGATGTAGGACTTACAGGAAACGAGATATTTAAAAATAAAAAACGAATTTCGCCACTTATTTTTTACATTTGACCTTTAATAACTTTAGATGCCGACACAAGATTATATATGAATTTTTAGTCAACATTTAGAAGGTTCAAATGAAGATTATGCAAATTTCAAGCTTGATATCTTTTGTTCCAAGATGGAACCTCTGATTGACTAAAATATAATGGAAGCAAGTCGAGACTATGTGAAAACGTTATTTTGTATTAATATGTGTTTTTTTGGTTGCTGATAGAGATTATTATATATTCTTGATAGAGATGATTATATATTCTTGATAGAGGGGATTATATATTCTTTCCTATGTCTAGCACTAACGGGACACTGTTAAATATTAACAGGTACTACAAAAAGAAAGTGGTATAGCTGAGTGTTATGCTTACCTAACTGTTAAAATGAAGGGATTACTAATTACTAATAAAGTAAACTGTTACTTCAACGTAGTCATTATAAACTATGTAGCTTCACCAAATGTGTGTGTTCAATAAATTTTCTTGGTAATATTGCCTACCTATATTGTTTATACGAATAAACATGTTTCCCTAATATCGCGTATAGGTACTTCAAATATATTAGGGATTATTGGAAGAAGAATCGATATGTAATGCGACAGTTCTCACTCGAGTATACTAGGTGACCTCTAAAGCGAGAGCCAAGCTAGGGTATACTATTAGCGTAATAATTTATACATCAAAGAAATTCGATAGGTTATAATACATTTTTTGTCAGATGGAAGGGGCGGAGCTTCTGACCGGTGTCAGAAGGTGGGGGAAACTAGTGGGCACGCCTACTTTTGCTCACTACCCGTTTTCTCAGATCGGGTGTGATCTGGACCCTAGCAAGTGGCCACGCCCATATCGGGTAGTGCGTGAGCGTTTACACGACCCGTTTTCTCCGGTCTGGTCTGATCTGATCGGGTTGTCTAAATGCACCTTTAACAAGTGTTTCACATTATGAATAAGATTCTGGAACGAATTATGCTAGGTTCCACTGTATTAAAATGTATTCCCTGTTATATTAATATTACTGTTTATTATAATTTTTTTTTTTTTTAAGCAGAGAAAATTCTTTTAAGCATACTTACATGATGCTCGTGATCTGACGTATAATCAGAGCTGGGATTACTCCTCTGTCTCTTGAAATCAATAGGGCTTGTTGGAACAGTGTCTGGTTTTGACAATGACGTGAGTCTAGCTTCTAGTTCTTGATTTGCTAGTTCCAGTTCAGTGACCCTTCTTTCAAGCTCGCATTTTACCTGCTGACATAACAAATAATTTACCAGATTTTATTTGACATTTTTTAAGAAGCAAAATTTTTTTTGTACTCACAATGCAGTAAATGAATTAAGGCATTTATATTAAATCATGAAAATTGAAATTATATATTAATAATACATCACTGATTATTTTAATCCTTCCAATTTACTAGTTGGCATATTCTGATTGTGGATTAGGTTAATAGAATTGTTTTAAAGTGGATTGGTTTAACTCTATTTTTTATTATCAAGTTATTTCTTTTAAGTACTTTTGTTTTTTTATTAAGTAAACGCTATCCAAACAATTTATTTTCTAAAGAAATAATATTGTCATGAGTGAAGTAGCTTTGTCGTATGAACATGTTCAAAAAGGAACATCAGAAATATACATATCGACATCGTTTTTTGAAAAAGGCTTAAGTGCTAAAAATTTGAAATTTAGGTTTCAGTTTATTATGAAACATCTCTATCGATTCCCATTTACGAAATATTGAAAAAAAAAAAAAATGGATATGGTCTAAAAATGACATATTGATGACTTAAGCACCAAATTCTGATGACTAAGTCGTTACTCTAGCCGTGAACAGGGCTAGAAGTCTAAAAAATATATTCTATAAAAGTTTTGCTCTTTTAATTAAGTTAATTCCTACAGTACGCTATAAACATTACAATTTTTTTTTTTTTTACTTTATTTAATTAATTCACAACAGTAAACAAAAATCTGTTACAACAATGAGAATTAAAGTCATGAAGGTAAAGGTCATACAGCGATACTTCTCTATAAAAATAAAAATTTGAAAGTTAGTCTAAGAGATCCTTATTCCAGCTCCTTGGTAAACATCGCCTTGTGTAAAATATAATTAAAAAAAAAAAAATTGTTCTTTAGGAAAAAACATTTCATGTGTTTCCTGTAAAGTTTGTTAAATGGCACATATGCCATTTTCAAAAAACTACATTGATATTTAAGTACTAAATGATTTTCCAATGAGCCAATGATTAAAACAATCAGCTGATTTTATTTTTTTTTGAAAATATGGTGTAGACTTTAAAAAAAAAAATGAAAATTACAACAATATAGCAAAGTAATAATGATTTATTAAATGTAATAAATCAAAGGCAACATTCATAGCACACAAATCCATGCATTTGATCTTCACTCTAGCATATTGCTCATTACAAAATTTATGGCTAATAACAAAGAATTATGCAGACAGGCAATAAAACTTTTATATTCAGTTGTTAATTAAAAAGTAAATCTTCCACGTAATTGTTTTTGACTGTCAATAAGGACAATGTAGAGTTACATGCATTTAAGATTTTATTTACTAATGACTAGAGTAAAATTAATATTCTTCTTATAATAAAAAAAATATAGAAATTCATAATAGTTCATTACTATTAAGAATTGTCTTAAAAAAATGGCATACATTCAGTGATGAATTTTTAAAAATATTTATTAGTTTCCAGATGCATTAAAATTAAATAAAAAATAACAAGATTAATAATGCTAATATTTTTAGCCACATAAAAACAATAAAAGCTAAATACAAAGCAATATTAAAATGTATAAATGTGTTTGAGCCAATGAGAAATTTTTTTCATGTAATATATATTTCTGGATTACACAACCAGGTAGTTGGCGGGCTTACTATATTTCCTGTCAGGTAATCTTGTTACATAATAAATTGGCTGATATCAGTTTAAGCATTTGACAATTTTAAAAATTTAAATCTTGTATTTTTTTTTTGTGTAGTTCCATATTTGGACTTAAATTTAGATTAATGAATAGCAAAAGAATTTATTGTTTTCTTAAAAAAAAGTTATTGTTCATTTCCTTCTCCTCCGAAAAAAAAATTTAATTAGAACCAAGTTGACTAACATTCAATCTTATTTTTACTAACCCAACCAAAATTTTTATTCTAAATACTGGTATAAAGTTTATCAGATGAAAATTGTTTTATGGGACATTTTATATCATTTAAAATATTCAACTCTTTGAACTTAAATGGGCTCTTTTTTTTAGAATGACACAATTAGATTTATTGTAACTTGAGTCCACTGGAAATTATTAGTTTTCATGCAGTAGATTGTGAGAAAAAGCGAAAATCCAAAATTTATATCTCCTGAAAAAATAAGTTATATAAATATTTTACATATTTCTTTTTCTTTTTTAGCGGTTTTATTCCCTTAATTTGGCTGAAAAAGGAACCTCATACTTTGTAAATGAAATTGAAAATATAAATTTCTTCACTAATTAAAGCCAGGAGCGGATTTTTTGTATTGCGGTCCACAGGTGTGGCAGATAATCGATCCTCTTCTCCTATCTCCCGTCTTTTTTTATATAGTTACAGTTAAGAACTAAGTGGAAATAATATTTCTATTTATGTATGGTTAATTGAGCTGTTTTTTATGTTTACAAATTCATTTAAATCTAAAAATATAATTTAATTAAAATTTTAGCACTCCCCAAAAATTGCCAACCCAAACAAGTGCCTAGTCTGCCTCTGTGTAAAGCCGCTAATGATTGAAGCATCAAATAAAATATAATCTACATTTCAAATAGCTGAATTAATAATGTTTTACAGTAGTCCTAACTTTGATATATTGATGAATTGTTAAAATGATTTATCATTCAAGTGAAACATATCTCACAAGATTTCATAAAAGCAGTTAAAAACATAGTTGATACAATCCATACACTTCAAATATTTTTTAAAATCAAATCCAATTGGCATGCAGCAAATAAAGAAAAACTTATATCAGTGCTATTATAATTTATTTTTGTTAAATGTAATTTCAAATAATAAAAATCAAAATTTTTATGAACTGTAAATAAGAATAACAATTGTTATTTTAATTGTCTGCAAAATATTGATTTCGACCAAGATATGAAGTAAAAGAAACTACTTTTAAGTGTTTATAGATCAATCATTTAAGTAGAAATTTATCCTGTATGTAGCCGAGTGGGTAGAGTGCCTACACTTAACTCACTTGGTTCATATCCAAGTAAAAAATATTAAATCTTCTCTTGATAGAAATTATTAAGCTTAATCAGGATGGGGACCCTAATTAGGAATATGATCCATGGGTCTAACAAAAAAAAATTGAGTAAGTGATCAACAAATAAATAACTTTTACTAAATTTTAATTCAAGCTTTAACGAAGATCCTCAAATTTCCAAATGTGCTACTGTAAATTATAGAAACAAGTGCCTCTACATTTTTAGTTATTAAAAAAAAAAAAGAAATGTTTCTATTCAAACATTTTATACCAGTTTTGTTAAAAATCTTAACGTTAATGAAGTTATATTTGGTAGATAAGTGCTTAGTGAGTGAATAATTTAATAAAAGATAAAGTGTTTACATGCCTAACTTGGCCAATTAATTTACGGAATCTACACCCAACATTACATAAAATTCCGATCCTTGAAAAAAAAAATTCAGTTAAACATTGTGACTATGAAACTATATAATTAATTCATTTTAGTTTAGCTATTATATTCAAGAAGAGCTAAAGATTTTATGTATAATTATTATGAAAACGTTTAGCATATATGACAAAAAATTAAATGTTAAGTTTTTTTTTATTGTACATTTCTTTCAAATTTTATTTTAGTTCATCTAAATATGATGTAGACAGCTTTACTTACTGCTTATTATTATAAATGAATACAAATTTGAGTTAGAGGGTTGAAAATTTGTATCTGAATTGAGTTGATATTAGAGAAGAGCCTTTTGGGGTCTCAATTTTTTCTTCCATTCCCACCATTTTTATATTTTCAATTTTATACTTTAGTGAAAATACCTTTGGGACAAAGCTCTGCTGCTGCTGCCCACGCTTTTTTAATTTATAATATTCATTTAAAATTAAAAATTTAAGGAGAAATTATGGACATAAAAAAATTCCAGTTATTTTCCTGTTTTACACAGATTTCCACAACTAGTGAATACTCTGAAAAACAATAGAATTGCTAAAACAAGAAATCTGAAAATATTGTCCTTATTTTTTTTTTAATGTCATAGAAACAGAACAAATCTGTGGGTAACTTTATCTCCTTTTTTAGTTTGTAGGTTATTATTAATTATTCTCAACTATATTTTATTTCAAAATTACAACTCATTTTACTTTATTTAAAAAAAGAAACGAAGCAATCCTACAAAAAAATCCCATGCTATTGTTTTTAATAATAAAATAAGATTTAAATGATAATACAAATATTTTATTTATGAGAAAATAGAAAAAAAATGATAGGACAGAAAGCATAAACAGTTATTTCGTGCAACATGCTCTCAATTTGTATTCAAAATTAGAGTGTACAGCATGATCACGTTGAAGAACTAGTCGCTCATTGGCAAGCCGCGTCCTCTCTAGAACAGCCTCCGAATTTGACAAAGTGAGTTGGTCTAATTTCCTCCTCAAGCGAGCTTCGGTTTCGGCCCCTGTGCTCTCCAAAGCCGCTACCCTCCGCCTCCAAGCCCGCTCTGAGAGCTATTGACAAGTACATTCTAATACATCACAACCTTAATGGTCAGCCACCATTACTACTTTTTTTTTTTTATAATTATGTTTTTAATTGTGCTATATTTTATGGTAGAAAATATTTTCAAAAGGGACCATTCTTACATCACTTAAATGATAATTAAAATTGTATAATATAATACATTTGAATTAGTATATATATAAAATTCTAAAAAATAATGAATACCTTTTGGCCAGATTCCATTTCGGCGATTTTATTAGCTTCAGAGTCGAGTCTCATTCGCAACTCTGCTTGAACCCTAACGGCCTCATTCAAGCGCTCCTCCGCTTCCATCCTCCTCTGGGACTCCTTGTCCAAAACATCTCTCTTTTCACATTCCAATCTATCAAATAAAATCTTATACTCTCCTTCCATAATTTCTTTTTCTTCTTTGACCTTTCCAAGCTCAGATTTTGTGGAGTGCAAATCTACTTCAAGTTCCTTTGCTTTGATTTTTAACCTTGTGATCTCTTCGTCATAGTAGCAAATCAATGCCTGTTAAATAGTCAATGAAAGAAATAAAATATAATGTACAAATAAAATGAATGATTTAATAAGATATTAAAATTATATCAATAAGAACCCCACACGAAAGATAATTTCATTGAATTACACATAGAACTGCAAAGTTTTATACTCCTACTGGGATTTAAAAAAATAAATAATTAAAGTTCTGGAAGAAATGATTATTTAACATTACATATTTTAGCGACAGTATAATTTCACAAAAAAAAATTGTATAGAGATTTTAAAAGAATTTATAAACTTTGTAAAGTTAACTTGAAATAACTCAGAAAAGTATAGAATATAGGTGGGGAATGTGCGGCCTCTGTGAGCTTTGTGAAGCCTTCATAAAAGCTCTCGTATTAATTAATATTTAATTATATAGATTATGACAATTTCAAAATTAATAGAATTAAATAAAGAACAGTATGAATGTAAGTTTTAGTGGTGATAGGTGGTAGGTAATAGCTGATTGCATATTTCAAATGTTAGAACACAAATTAAGGCAAATCGGTAACAAAAGACGCTTGTTAATGTTAAGACGCAATAAATGTCTGTAAGAAGAGCATATAGTGCGGCCAAAGATCTCTATGGTGTACAGTGTCAACAGAAAATATATATATATATATATATATATATATATATATATATATATATATATATATATATATATATATATATATATATATATATATATATATATATAGTTCCCTAACAGTTTAAAACATCAAGTCGGACATTTTCTAAGTCAATACTACTTACAGTAAAACTTTGATTAACCATCATTCGTTTTTTTACCTGTTTAGTTAACCGATTATCCATCAGTATAGTAAAACCCAAGAAAAGGCCGAGTTTTTTACTCATGACGTGATTTTTTCAACGGAAAATATTGAGAAAGTCAAATTAGTTTTTGAAAAAGACAACTATATACACACGTAAGTTTATTACATTCATAGGTCCAAAATCTCGGAATGATTGTTCAACAGAAAATGAAGGACCAATAAAGAGAAAAAAGGATTCTAAGAAAATTATAAACTAATAAATTTGAGAAAAAATGATCGATTACTTTTATGTTCAATAATCACTTTTAGCTTACAAATTACTTAAATGCATACTAGTTTTCAACTGTAAATATTTTGTAGTTATTCAGTAAAAATTGTATTTATATTTCAAACGTATTTTTTATGTTCATACCCTAATTAGAGTCAACAGATTTCTATTTATAGATTAAGGTATTTCCGCCATCCATCTATTTGTTTAGCCGTCATGTACTTAGTCTCGATGGTGATGGTTAATCGAAGTTTGACTGTACCTTTTTTGTTATAAAAAAATAAGTTAATCTTCATTGTGAATTATATTGTGGCAGCTTTTCATAAAAAAAAAACTATTTTACTGTGGCAAATATTGAAACTAAAAATCTGATATTTTTCTCAAAGAGTTTACATGAATGGCATCTTTCAAAGAAAATAAATTTTTTTTCTCTTTTTGTGGCAGTCTTCTTCCAAACGAATGACAAATACCAACAATGAAATATGAAAAATTATAATGTCTCCTTTATTATGGCCTAATTTAAATGCAGCCTCTTATGGTAAAAAAGTTTCCCCACATATGGTTTAGATCTTTACCCCTAGTTAGCTATGGATCAACAAGAAAAAGAATTAAAAAGCACCTTTTGTATGTTCACGAAAAAAATACTTAGTTAATTAAAAATATCGTACCAAAATAACTATTTTTAAAAGATACATCAAAACACATTAAACTTATTGTTACATAGTTAATGTAATATCAACAAAATTTTAGTTATTTTTTACTTTTTTATAAAAAGCCAAGAAAAAGTATGTACACATTATGTGTACCTAATGCTTAACTATTGTTAGTAGTGAGAATTAATCCATTTTACTCAAACTGCTATTGCGTAGATTCTTTAAGTTCATTAAATATTTTCTTTTTTAAACCATTCTATTTTAAAGGAATAAAACCAGTCCACATTAAAAATATAGCAAACTACACTTACAAATAGAAATATTATAACATGATTAAAAAATAAATAAAAAATCTACACTCAAAAAAATATAGAATTTTATTTTGAAAACTATTTAACTGTTATTTAATATAAATAATACATCATGCAAATAGCATTTTCTATTTAATTAATTTATCATTAAAAATAAGGAGGAATGACATTATTGCAATGTATTTACTTGTTATGGATTACTTATATTTGTTATGTATTACTGTAAACAACATTAATAATATTACATTTAATTTAAAGACAAATTTGTACTTCCTACAATCTAAAAAGTTTGAAAGCAGATGCGAAATTAATTGGATAGGTATGCAAAAGCATAAACAATCGCTGAGAAATCCAGAAAAAAAAATTACTATGGTTGCAGTTGGTTCGGTTACAAGTAGTCAGTAAGTTAAAATTTTAGAGTACTAAGCAGCATAGTTATGTATCAATTCATTATCATATATACGTATATAAATTATGATTAGTGATTTTTTTTTTCTTTCTCCGACTGGATGAAATAGTTTTCATTCAGAGATCTCGATAGGACAAGAGCAGGCCACCCATAGCTCAAAAACCGATCCCTTTGGGACAAATCGTCGTACTTTCAAACTCGATTTGGCTTTAAGAACAATGAAAAATCAATCTAGATTCGCGATTATGGCTGTTCAGGGCCAGCTAGGACCTATATTTCATTCCACGAAACAGAGTAAAAAGATCTTGCCCACTGTGGCCTGTAAAGATATTTAAATTAAAAATGATTAAATTTTTCTTTAAGTTTGACCAAATTATTCACCAGTTAATAATAACCAAAACAGAATAAAATCAACCAGATTTAATTTTTTTCAATTAAAAATTATTAATTTCAATCATAAATTTAACATAGGCTGGAGACATTTTAATACAATAATAAACAAGACAATTAGAATCTAATGCAAATCCAAAGTCGGCTTAAAATTATGCAATAAATATCTTCACTTAAAATAAAAATCCATTTCAATATAAATAAAAAATAAAATCAAAGATTAAAAATAGTAACTTTGTAATTTCAAAAAAATAAAACAAAAACAATGCCATCTAGTGGATAAAACCATAAGGTATAGCTTACTATTGTTTATACAACAATCCTTTAAGCCAGCTGTATTAAAACTTTTTTTATCTATGCAACCAAAATAATTGTTTGAATACTCTGTAATAAAAAAAAGCAAAACGTTCACAAATTTAATAGAGTAAAAATGAAAAAATAATCACTTAATTTTCATTTGTTCATATACTGAATACTCAAGCAAAGCGTCTATTTAAAATTTAAAAAAAAAAAATGAATAAAAATACAAATAAATAAAATGTAAAGATCATTAAAAAAAAAAAACTTAATGCAATAAATTTAGGGAAATAAGGGGTTGCAAAAATAGGGAAGGAAGACAATGCAAAAACAAAAATTTTTAAATTCATTTTTTTAATTTGTAATCTTAAATGCCTGAAATCTTAGAAAAAATAAATAAGATATCAATCTATTACCAAGTAAAATCCACCCACCTCATCAATAATTTCCAACAGGCACCTGAATTTAATGTTAAAATGCTGACCGTATGACGCTAACACTAGTGGATAGGTTGTCCATGTTGAGAATAATCCTAAGCCATGCATAATTACCATTTATTACATAACAACTTTAATATTTAGCTGACAAATTTTTTACAACTTTTAAAGCACACAGCTGACAAACGTAATTAAGCTTTAAAGTGTACTGTTGTTGAACGTAGAATTTATCCTTAATCAGTTTCCAGAAAAACCGTTATAGATGTGAAAATGTTATAAGTGTGTATTGTGCCTCTAAAAGAAGCTTCCAGCCTGTGAAAGACACATGCAATGATTGAAAATATCTTACCGCACATAGTCACAATAATTACCAATTAAAGGCAAACAAAAAAGTGTGTTCGTTAATTTTATTATGTCATAGTAAAGCTTAATATATACATATATATTCTTTAATGCGATCCTTCTGAGTATATTATTGCCGAATTTCATCCATACACATCCAAATAAATATTTTAAAATAGCTAAAATAATCATTACATTATTTCTTATATTTATGTAATTGTACTATGGCACAAATAAAATTTCATAAAATGAAAATATAATAAAAAATACTAAAGAAATATTAATGCGTACAGCTCTTTCCTTTTCCCACTTCTGAGAAAGTTCCTTTGTCTTTAGTTCATTTTCATGATTAAGTGTCTCCAACAGACGAGTTTGTTTCTGTGCTTCTTCCTGAGAAAGTTTCACTCTACTTTCAAGAATTATAACAGAATTTTTCAGTTCGAGCAGAGCACATTGTTTTTCTAAGAGTTCATTTTCTTTCTCTTTAAGCGAACACTTCAGAGCTGAAATTTAAAATAAACATTAATAATTAATCAATTTTTGATTCAGATAAATAAAAAATAAATCTGTACAATTAAAACCCATGAAGAGTCTTGGGTTCAGCTCTGGTAAGGAAAGAGGTGATGTCAGCACCCATGCTCAACCATCAGGTTTATTCCCTAACCCAATGAGGGGCCAAGTATTTATTCACTTCAAGGAGGCTAGGTGTGCCCCAGGGATTCTTCCGATCCCAGGGTCAATCCATGGCTGATAGAACAAAAAATAAATTTTCTACCAACAGTCGGGCTTGAACCCGGGTCTGGGAGTTAGTCCAATTCATAATTAAATATAAAATCTAATTAATTAATTATAACAGTTTGCTATAAGATTTTCAAAAGAGCAAGAAAAGGCATTCTTTGAGGGTGCTGCACGTCTCTAACCTTACATAAAAGATTTATAGATAGCTGTTTAAGAAGTTGGCTAAAAAAAATTTAATAAGATCCTAAGCAACAGCAAGCCCTTATATTATTTGCTATTTGGAAATCAAGTATATCATTAGCGGGAATATCAAACTAATATAGTACACCCTAACCAGTGTTTTCAATTAAAATTACTTCTAAAATATTAATTCCAGAAACGTTTCTTTTTCTCTTCGAAATTTAAGCTTGTAATGCAATTTGCATGGCAAGATGGAAACTTTTTAGACTTCTATACAAAACATCATACAAGCCTATCACTACAATTTTACTGATGCTAAAGACCTCTCAAAAACAGACATCAAGGTTCTGAAATCTCCGAATTGGCTAAAACTTTAAATTAAGTTAAACAAAAATGATTTAGAACTTTGCCTTAACACGCTGCGTGCAGATGTTGAACATATTTCGACATTTCGTTCTGTTTCCCTGAGGTAGGTGTCGAAAAATGTTCGACATTTTACAGGCACATTTAGAAAGGCCTAGAAAATAGCCGCCTCAATGCAGAGACATGTTATTTGGTATTACCCTTAGGAAACCTTTTAGAAGCTGTAGATATCATCCGCCGAGAATGATCGTCAATTTATTAATTTTTATTTTTTTTTTCTATTTTTTCTGTAAACGAAGATAAGTTGATAATCCACTATTATTTCTTTTCAGTTAAATGTTTTATTTTTTAAAATTGTTTTAGAAGATGTAAAATCTGTTCTTCTCAACAATATATATATATATATATATATATATATATATATATATATATATATATATATATATATATAAATTACCTAATTTTTTATTAGTTTATTTCAATTTCAATTTTTTCTCTAAAGAAAGGTATTTCGATAATCATTTATTATTGTTTCTTTTTAGTCAAATATTTTATTTTTAACATTGTTTTAGAAGACATAAAACCTATCTTATTTTAATAAAAATTTAGTGGCTTGGTTTAAACCCTCCTCCCATATTTTTTTAAAGGTTATAAAGCATCTTGTGAAGTTAATATTTTATGATTAATGAAACATCAAATAGTTCATAAGTTTATTGATTTAAGGTGAAATGTAATTTATATAAATAAATGCAGGCTGAAAATATTTCACCATAAGTTCATTTATTTAGATGCAACATTTCGGTCTTTTAGACATCCTCAGGTATCTTTAAAAAAATATGTTAAAATGGATACAATGCTATACACTAAATCCAATCTGGACCAAGTCCAGTTATAAAAAGTCGTCAACACTTAAAAAATTAGGGAACCACCTCAGTCATCATAGCTACTACAGATGAAATTCCCTGTAGGGAGCACTGAGGTGGCTTCCTAATTAGGGAACCACCTCAGTCATCATAGCTACTACAGATGAAACTCCCTGTAGGGAGCACTGAGGTGGCTTCCTAATTTTTTGTTTTGACTACCATGGGACTTAATGTATTGCATTGTATGAATTTTAACATATTATTTTTAAGGTGCCTGAGGATGGCTCAAAGACCGAAATTTTGCATCTAAATAAATGAACTTGTGAAATGTTTTCAGCCTGCATTTATTTATATCAAATAGTTAATATAGACATTTGCTTGAGAAAAAAAATGTATGAATTACTTGTTAGCTCAGCAGACAATGCATTTGCTTTTTCTTCAGAAGCGTTTAACATTTCAATAAGAGATAGCTTTTCTTTTTCCGACTCCATGTACTTAGTCTCTAAATCCAGGCAGAGACTACAGCTCTCTTCTAATTTATCTGTCATCTTTATAACTTGCTGAAGTAAATTGTGATCGTATGATCTGGACTTGTCACCATCGGCCTGAAGCAAATCACAACAATTGCAATAATAAAATAGTAATTATAATAACAAAAACAAAATTGCCAAGTGAGTTAAATTTATATAGAATTATTCAGTTTTTTATTCTCTAAAGCAAAAAAAAAAATAATAAAAACATTCCAGGGGGATCTCATTACAGCAATAAAAGCAACATACAAAGATGCAAAAGGGGCAGTGCGGATCAATGGGAGGGAGACTGCTACATTCCAGATTGATAAAGGAGTCGGACAGGGCGACAGTCTCAGCCCTCTTCTATTTATATGATACACAAAATAACAGATACATAAAATTTGTAAAAGGAGGACATCCCCAACATTAATTGGCAGATAGAACATGCGTCCTATCTTCGTCCCAAATCTTCTATACGCTGATGACATAGTTCTTCTAGCAGACTCTATGGAAAGGCTGCACCAAGTCCTGGTGGAATGGAAAGAGGAGCTTTATCGAAAGGGAATGGCGATATACACTGAAAAAGTAGAGTGCTTTTAATACCCATATTATTATATTACATTATGTTATTATATATTATATTATGAAGATGTACATATGTTTTGTGACGGTGGGGCGTTTGAAGTGGTGGACCACTTTCCCTACCTAGGAACCATTATTAGCAGATATGGTAAAGTAGATGAAGAAATTGGAAATAGAATAAATAAGGCGAACCTAATATATTACCAGATCTGTAACAACATAAATGGCCACCAGAATGTTGGGAAAGCAACAAAGCTTCACATATACAAATCAGTTTACCTCCCAATACTTAACTATGGAAGTGACAGTTGGGTCATGCTTGACAGCCACATCAGCCGGATCACGGGAGTAGAAATGAAATACCTGTACAGAATAGTCTGTAAATGAGGGAGAGAATGCTTGCTAAATCAGAATATAAGAGATCAGCTGCAAGTTTCTGACCAAAAGAACTCCCTTAAAAGTGACAGCTCAAGTGGTTCGGCCATGTATGTCACATGGATAAGGAATGGGCACCTAGAAAAACATTATGGAAGCCCCTCTGCAGGATGGGAGACCCTGAGGCGCCCGACAATTCTCTACGAGGATCACATACAGAGAGTGGGAGCAAGTAGAGGGAAAACTCTCGCTCAAATGAAGAGGATCTGTCAGGGCTGGACTCAAAAGAGGAATATAAAGAAGAAGAAGAATTATTCAGAAACTGTTTATGAAAGAATAAAGAAAATTCAGTAAGGATAATTGTCTTTCGTAAACAGGCATTAGAAAAAAAGTGCTATCACTTCTCTCTGCCATATTCTATTTATCTAACACTGATATTATAAATGCCTTGTAAGTGAATAAAATTCATAATATGTAGAGCTTAAAATAAACTTGATGTTATTTTTGGGAAAAAAAATATTGAGAAAACAAAATAATGATATTCAGGGATTGGTAAATGAATTAAAAAAACTAAAACGACGTATTTATTTTACGAACATTGCAACTGTAATGTAGGACTTTATAATATAATGTAAGTAATATATATTTTTAAAGGAATTTTCCACTAATGTGGTTTTGAAGAAGCTGCCTATAATTAATTACCTTTGTTGGAGAAGAAGGAGCACTTGATAACACTTCTTCCAACCTCTGCCTAATGAAGTCATTATGGCTAAGAGAAAGCATTAATTTTTCTCTTTGTTCTTTTATTTCAGCCATTAAATTATAGGTCAGGGAACCATCACCTACATCCTAAAATAATTAAATTTGAATAATTATAAAAATATATTCAGTTATGTATACAAGCATATACAGGAGCAAAGTCAGAAACATAATTTTCATATACCTGGCATTCTACACTGACATTATTATTGATGTTCGCAGGCAGGTTTCCATTTTTTTCTAATAGAAGACTCTCTATTGTCATTTCCAATCTTTTGATTTTCATATTAAGTGTTTTTATTTCATTATCTCTCCTCTTTTTACCTATTAATGGCATTTAATGACAAATTTAATATAAATAATAAAATAATTGTACTTTATAAAATATAATCAATATATTTTATTCAATCTTATGATATTCAGTATGTACACAGTGAATAAGATATGTCGATCAACAATATAGGAAAAAAATATTTTTTAAATGGCTAGAATATATATTTTGATTTAGTACCCTAATTGAGGTTTATTATCCTGATGAACACATAAAAGGCTAGTAAGGGAAGCTTATCAACCTATTACAGCCAGAGTGAAAAGGAACCAGCCATGAAGAAAGAGGAAAAAAAAAAACTTAATAATTTTGAAGACAAAACTTCATAAGTTTTGAACAAACGATACATGGTTCCAAATCAAGGGAATAGAGGGATGTGAAGACCTAATAATAAGATTTATAGACTTTTGGTAAACCAGACATCTTTGAGACCAATAAAATATCAAGGTTCCAAATGGCAGGGCATTTAGAGAACGGCTAATGATGAACTATTGGAGAATCTTCTTAATAACATAAACAATAAAATCTGTCTTTTTTTTGTCATTAATTTTTTTTTACCAAAAAAAAAGAAAAGATTCCTGTAGGCTAGTATGATTTATTATAAAACTATGCTGCTTCCTTTCTTAATTGGTATTCTGTTACTCAGATTTGAAATGAAAGGAAATACTGGATTCTTTTTTAACACAAGAAATTTTGGTATGGAAATATTTACAAATAAAATCACCTACAGCAATACTAAAAAAAAAAGAAGTTGAAATGATTTTTCTTCCGCCAGTTCTCCATCTTTTCATTCAATGGTATGTTTCCAGTTTTCAGATCCTAAATAATTTCATGTGGACATGTATTAGCTCTTCTGTTTTGATAAATGTAGATTTTAAAGCATTTTATTCACATTTTAAATTCAATTTTTTTTTTAATTTATCAAACACCAGCTCCTAACATTTTTGCCAGTCGTTGCAGCCTTGCTAAATAAAATTGTGATGTATGGTATTACATAGTTCTTTTTCTCTTTCTCTTAGGCCTTACAAAGCCATACAGAATATATTCAGAAGTGCTGCTTAATCACCCCTTGCCTGCAATGAGGATAATCAGGAGAGGCAATAATTCCTGCAGCCATTTATTTCAAGAGTAATTCGCTATCTGGTAGTCATCACCTGTACTAATATAGAAGAGAACAGTGAGAGATTGGTTTTCAGTGAAAAGATGTTTTCTCTTTCTTTTCCCAGTCGAAGAGGTCGCACAGTTGAGGGATGATATTAGTCACTTGCACTTCTGCTTAAACCAAATGACTAATAATTTTGTCTTTAGGCCACACTTCTTAAAGAAAATTAGTCTATTTTAGTACTTATAAATTTAATAAATATTTAAGGAAAATTGTATATAATAAAAAAATAGAATGAACCATTGAATGATTTTGTTTTTCTTTTTCTAAATGCTGAAATCAAAAATGTCTTTGCTATTATTTTAAACTCACATAGATTGCCACTCATTGACCTAGACTCACCAATTTCAAGCCTGAATTGGCCAATTTTTGAGGTCAGGCTGAATTATTAGGTTTAGATGCTCCTAAGTTTAAAAAAGTTATTTTAAAAACATGAATAATCTTAGATGAAAGTTAAAGAGTGCGTAGTGATTGAGACCATGATGGCCTATAAATTACATAAGTGATTATGACAGGGTGTCTATCAAAGTAGCTTGAAGAAATTCCCTGGCTTTTCCATATCTTTAACAAATTTTCCCTAACCAAAAATAGAAAAATTTACTCAAACTGATAACCTCAATACTAATGATTATACAATATTCACTACTACCATTTTTTTAACCATTAAAAGGACTTATCAAATGTTGATATACATAAACTTTATATTGGGAATAAGACTTTTACAATGTTATTTATTGGACACTGATGTTAAAAAAATAAACCAAAACATGTTAGAAATTATTACACAATGGTTTATTATTAATTATTTGTATATTTAACCTGTTAATAAAATATATATTTTTTTTATGGCTCAGATATGAAACATATAATCAGCCGTCATTTTGAAACAAAATCGCTGATAGTAATGTCGAGTTCCGAGGATCATCCTGAGGTGACATATGACTTTGGTGCCTAAACTGAAAAAAAAATCGGCCCAGCAATCGGGGGCAGGTTACGGACAACGGACAAACAGATTTTATTTTTATCAGATTTTTGGATTCACCGTATCATTTTGAAGGGGTGTTAAAAAATTTGTTTCTAGATTGATAACATAGGTTCATTATTAAAAATAATAAACCAAAAAGACACTTTCTGTTTCTTTAAAGTTTAATGTGATACATGATCTTTATGCCAAGAAACTGTAGATTATGCCCATTATTGAATTTCAACCATGAATTTTCTCACTACAGGTTTTCCAGAATTAGAAAATTCCCTGACTTTTCCCGGTTTTCCAGATCGCTAAACACCCTGTATGACTTATAAAGTGGAAATATACTTTACAGTTATGTTTAGTTAAATTATGCTTAAAAATGAAATAAAATAATGTTTCATGGTTAATACTGAGAATTAAAAATTGCTAAACACTATATAATTAGATGATTAGTGATCAAAGTACAGGATAATTCAGAACACATGACCCATATGATTTGGATAAATTGATGTATTTATGTTTACGTTTACATGATAACAAAATCTAAATCAAAAAACAGTTTCATAAAAAAAAAAAAAAAAAATTAAATAAATAATTTAAATCTCGACAATAATAATGTATCTTTATGATTAGTGTTATAATATATTAGATTTAATTTTAATAAAACAACTTATTTTTATCAATCTAGAAAGATTTAATAAGTACAGTACAGTAGACTCCTAATATTTCACTTAATAGGCAATCAGTGGACAAAAAAATTAATAAAGTATAATTTATAATTAAATGATAAAAATTAAACAAGAGTTAAATATTGTTTTTCCATGAATTTCATTACTGCCCCACAATTGCTAATACCAGGAATGAGTTACAAAAATTAAATCTTTTGGAGAAACAAATACAAGCCAATAGCTGAAATAGTTCATCTAAAAAATAAAGGCTTGATTATTCAAAATATGAATTGATAAAATTCTTTAGAAACAAAATCTATTATATATTCCCCTAAATTTATAATGTTTCAATTTAACTTTAAATAATATTGGGTCTTGGGTTCAGTACTTGGTAAGTAAGAACTATTTCTAGGCCAATGATTTTGTAAGAGGTGATTTGACCAGCATCAAAATAATGTATGTTAAATAAATATTTTTTAAAATGTTTTTTTATCATTTATTTTTTACTTTTTGGTAAAAGTGTAGGAAAAAGAAAGTCATATTCATCAATTTAACATTTTCAAAACTACAATCCGATCAGTCCAGGATAATCGGGGGTCTACTGTAATAATAATCATTGCATAAGGTACTATGAGGTAACAAAAAAAAAATATATCAAATATAGTTTAGTAATTACGATATAGTTAGTAACTATTAACATATTTTAATTTATCTAATATATTTATTAGCTTTCCAAGGATTTATTTTTTCCTGAATTGTAAGCTTTCATGGAGGTAACAAGTTTGCATGTTAGAAGTGGAAAAAAAAAAATCTAATTTTATTTATTTATTTTTGTATTTCATAAGGGATTTGACAACCTAACAACCTATAACCTCCCATAACTGACAGCTGTTGTGCACTGTATTTGTCTTTTATTGTTTATCTTTATTTTACTTAATCGGTGAATTATTAATTTGTTTATGTACAGTTTATGACTTTTTTAAATGTTTGGTCCTTAGTTTCTGTGGAACAATAACTTAATATTGCTACTGTAGTCCTAAAGGTGGCCTACATAGTTTGGGATGAAACATTGGCTGGCAAAAAACACAAAAAAAAAACACTTATCTTATACAGTGTTTTGTTGTTTTTTAAAATTATATTTCCACCTCACACATTATTATTAGGCAAGACTCTTTCAGAGGGCAGCCATAGGTTTTCATTATTTAATTAAATTATTTTAATAGATTTACAAGTGTTTTAGTGATCTAAAAAATAAATTATTTTAGTAAGTGATTTGCATTGTTGTAGATTGATTTCTGTTTGAATTTCAGTTTTAATTATTTTTTTTCTTCAAAATTGTTTGTTTTGATGAATTAGATTATTATACCTAGAGATTCGGAATGCAGCAGTTGAATTTGTAAAATTGTCGGATGGGTGACTACAATCTTAATAGTGGAATTTGGTAAAACAGTTTCGTCAATGTTTTGTAAAGGAGGAAACTAAATAACAGAGCTATGATGTCTGTGGGTTCAACTTAGCAAATAAATGTGAAGTGAAAACTGCAGTTTGTGATCAGAATAATCAATAAAAAGATTTATTATCCTTTGTAATGAGTAATTTAGATCAAATCTGCCAGAAGGCAAACAAAAAACGCACACAGAAGAATAGAAGCAAATGAAACGAACGGGTATTTGAAAAAGTGAAAATGAAATTAATGAAGCCCTTGAAGGTAATAGAGCAGCCTTAGGGGAGAGGAAATAGGCACATTCACACTTTCTTATAGTATCAAGTGTAATTGGAACCTTGATATCAAATATAAATAATTTATCACACAATTTAAACAAAATAATAATTTTTTTAAAGTAAAATTTCTAGTACATAGGCTTTAAAATGGCACACAAGTGTAAAATTTCAAGTGTTTTAATCAGAACTTTGATTTAGTGTATACAGTAGAACCCCTGGTTAACCAGCCACCTAGGGACTGGGACACTGAACGGCTACCATTTTTTCTAGTAAATCCGAGGTGTAGGCATTATTAACAAAGAAAAAATTAATATAAATGTAAAATGACACTGTCTTATGATGCATATAATATGTATGGTATATACAAGGTACAAATTAACAATTGTAACAAAGTTATTTTTTGTAAAAGTCTTAAATTTTCTTTTGTTTATCAAAATATACAGAATTTTGCTAATATCTTCATTTTTCATGATTAGAACATCTGTAACAGCTAAAGTGCATTGATGTTCAATGTACATCAGTGCCACCCCCATCTCATTTCTGGCTTTATTACGAGACAGTTTTTCTACCTCTTCAACACCACTCTCATCCTCTTCATTTTTCTTTGGGTCCTCTTTGGTAGCTAATGATATGATTTATTAATCAATCAAAAATTCATTTCCAAGATCCTCGTCACAGTTAATCATCCAAACCTCAATGTCTTCAGGTTGCAACAAGTTTCTCAATGTCTGAGCAAAGTTTCCACCAGGATTTCAAGAAAGATGAAACCGGAATTTCTTCATAAGCCATAGCTAACTTATAAATCTAAACCCTGATGTTAAATTTTTTCATGATTTCAAGCAACTGTCTTTACTCATCGAACGTTGCAAAATTTCAGAAAAAAATTTACGTTTGTAATGCCTTTTTAATGATTGCATCACCCCTTGCTCCATGGGTTGAACTAAGCTTGTGATATTAGGAAGAAGAAAAATTATTTTTATGTCAGATTTGTGACTGGTCAGTTTATCAGGATTGTTAGAGGAATTGCCCAAGACCAGAAGTGCTTTGATACACAATTTTAAGCTCATTAAATGCCTTTTCACTTGTGGAACAAAATCTGACTCAAACCACTCACTGAACTAGTCTGAACTTATCTAGGCTGCTTTTTGTGACCTATAGTACACGAGGAAGGAGGATAGGTTCAGAATCTTGAAGGCACGCTGTTTAGCCAATTTACTGTTGACGAAAAGTGGGAAACTGTGAGACACCGCTGCATTTGAACGAACACCCATTGTAATATAATCTTTGTTTTTCTTAAAACCAACACCTGATTTTTGCTTTCTCTGTAATTTTTTTAAATTGTTTACTAGTACGGTTAATCTGAATAACGGTTAATGCAAGGCCGGTTAACAGTGGTTCTACTGTACTTGATCACACTAGTAAATTTTACTTGTAATTCTTTCAAAGTCAACAATATTCATTTCATATAAAGAAATAACTAATAAAAAAATAAAGAAAGCCAATTTAAAAGATAACAAACCAGAAGAATTATTAGACTTGGCTAAAGATTCTGAAGAGTCGCTTCCAGCATCCCCTATATTCTCCTTGAGTCCTATCCTCGCAAGGGAAACAGTCCTATCAGGTTCTGACCAGCCTTCCGATTCCGAACCATGACCATAAGCTAACGGACCAACTTTCTTTACTTCTGCTAAATCTGTATAATTTATGAAAAATATTAAAATCACGAGGCTAACTATTAAAAAAAAAAAAAGATCTAAATAGTTCAAGGACCAAACAGAGAATGGAAGTTCAACCTTAAAATTTAATGAGGAAAGCAGGTAATACAATATAAACTGACTTAAAAATAAATTTAAGCTAACTTTTAGTCTCTGTGTCAGTATCAAAAGATTCGATTCCAGTGCCTTCAGTGATGTCTTCAAGAGCTAAGCCAGGAAGACAATCTCTAAATAAACTGGACTCTTCAAAAGGCTGCGGGCTGAAGGGCCGCTCTTCTTGCAGAGATCCTGAGAGGGACCAAGGACTGACCTGAGGTCGAACAGATTTCCGCTTAATCTCGGGAGAAGTTTCTTTCAACTTTTGCACCAAGCTGTCCATCTGGCTTCTCAACTGCATTACCTAAAAAAAATATTCAAATAATGTAATTTTTTTTTCCCTTAGTAAATTAGTATAAAGCAAGTATCAAATTAAATGATAGAATAGGATTTGTTTGAATTAAATACAAATCCATTGTTCCATTGACGTTTTACAGCGAAACTTTGACGCCAAGTGAAAAATACTATAATAATTTAATCTTCCATTATGTTCTCAAGATTTATAGCCCTTTAACTTATATTTCTTAAGAGTTGCCATCAGAGATACTTGTGCAACCGTGTGTGTAAATACTATTTATCCAAACAAAGCCGAATACTTGATACTACAATGCCAGATGTCGGAGGGCTGGATACTGATGAAAGCTTTAGAATCATCACTATTGAGATGAATTACAGGGCATGACATAACAACGGTGCATGGAGATTGAAGATAAATGCTGAGCTCATGATATAATGACCATGACATCGTACATTTAACAAAGTCTAACATGGGTAGTTGCACGAATGAATGATAACAAAGTCCCCAAAATTCTTCTAGAGGAAAAAAATTTCGGGCAAAGAAAAGTTGGAAGACCGCGCTTGCGTTGGGTGGATTGTATGGCAGCAGATACCCAGAAAATGCTGAAGATTACAAATTGGTGAGCAGCAGCACAAAACAGAGAAGACTGGTGGCTCTGACTGCGGGAGGCCTTGACTCTTCATGGCTTGTAGCATCATCGAGTAAGTAATAAAAAATAAATAAATTGGTGTTATTATGGTGTCATGTATTGAATGTTTATATTTTAAAAAACGATTAAATGAATTAATTACATTTTTATGAACAAACTCTTACAAATATATTATTCATATGAGATAATATTTTACTATATGGATAGTGTTTCTCATAAGCAGTAACAGAAATTTTATCTACCAAAGTGTCATGTTTAAATCTTTTGTTCTCAGGAAGTACCTTTATGAGAGCTTTCATGCATCATAAATCATCATAACAAACTCACACATAATTCATTAAATATGTTTAAGAAAAAATAGTTTGACTTACTTCATTATTTTTTTCTTCAAGACTTGTTACATTAGAATGCAAAAGAGTATCGTCCAAATCATCTTCACTGTTGAAATCAACTTGCGAAACGTCTGGGAGTATAGGTTCTATCGACTTACATAGTATGCTTGACTCTTCAAGACATGATAATGATAATGATTTAGACATTTCCCTAGACCTGTCAATCGCTTCTTTGACTAGGCGTCTTTTCCTACCAGCAAGAGATGGCAATAGCGACTCAAGGAATGAAGATAATTCTTCAAGGCGAGTAGTTAGCAAACAACATGCATTCGAGAGATCTTTCCGAGATTTTTCTGAGGTTTCAGCACTTATCCTCAATTCCTCACAACGAGTATTTAATTCTGCATTATAAGAAATTTGTTTTTCTAGCTCTTCCTTTAATTTTATTAATTGTACATTGATATGGATGTCTTGAGATTTTTCTGCTAATTCTCTAAAAAAATAATTAAAAAAAAAAAAATAAATAAGTAACCTCAAAAGGAAACAAAGTAAACATTGGTCTATAGTAATATCAGATATGATAAACCAGATTTAGACTACATACTAAAACTGATTTTTCGTATATAAAAAAACAAAAACCCCAAAAAAAAAACTACTTTTATATAAAATTTATAATCATACAAGGAAATAATAAATACCTTTCATTCAAATTTTGAGTAGCAGAAGTAATATTTATTCGAGTATTTAATTCATGCCGCAGCCTTTCAACCTCCTCTCGTAAGGATTTGATTTCTGCTTCCTGGCTTTTTAATTTCGTCCTTTGCTCAGACCAATCACGAACTTGCTTTTCACAAACTCTATTTAGCTTTTCAATTTCTTTATTTTTTGACCAAAGCTCTTTGTTTACAAGTTCCTGAAGATCAATAGTTCTTTTACGGAGTTTTTCATTTAATTGCTCAACCTTTATCAAAAAAAAAATTACAAAAAGAATTAATAATAATATTTACTATTGCAGAACAGGTTCCTATTTCATAACAACTACAAAAGTACAAATGGAAAGGTTTGTTCTAACAGGTTACAGGTTATTTATTGGCATTAGATAATAATAATTTTATTCATTTTTTTTTAATTAGCTGTTTTTTAATATAAATATTTTAAATGTTATTGCGTTTCAACATTTCACAGGGCGTGTCATAGGTTCACTTGCACTTGTAATTTATTATGAAATAGGGCTATGATTGTAAGTTTTAAAATACTTTCAGAATTGATGAAAATGATTATGATACTCAGTTGATTTCTAATAATGGTTCAGATGATTTCTAGGATCGCCATTAAGTTTCGAACAAGTTACCATTTAATAAGAGGACGTGACGGCCGAGTATGTTGGGGCAAGGGTCCCAGAGTGCCCGGTTCGAAACGTTGTGGGTTCGATTCCCACCTGGGTTGGTTAATATTTATTTTGTGGCGATCCCGCGAAATGAATCTTGACACTCCCACTCTGGTTAGTACGCGGCGGTGACGTAAAAGTAGCCGTCAGGAGTTGGCAAAAAGGACCATAAGGCCCACTTGCTGGACTAGTTTCCTTCAACAATACCAATACCAGTACCAGTAGCATTTACTAACTATAAATATTTTCTAATTGCAAATTTAATAAGGTTCTAGTTAAAAGTTGAAATATAAAAGATTCTAGGAGTGGCTAGCTAATACAAAACTATGGAATCTATGAATCACAAATAGACATAAACTGCAAAATTTCATGCTTATTTCTACTGAAGTATTAAAATGATTCCATAAACCCAAATGAATATGATTCTTCGTCTTTCTAGTCTTTCAGTTATCGATATAATGAAAGTGAAACAAAAAAAATTTCAGAGTTCAAAAAAAAAAAAAAAAAAAAAAAAATGGCAGTTTTAATTGCACTAAACCAATTTATTAAATTAAAAACAATACCTGTTGACGTTTGTCCTCTAACGCAGAATAAAGATAACTTTTTTCAGGATCATCTACTTCAGGCATTTCGCTGTCTGATTTTGACTTCTCATCAAATTTATGTGCTAAAGAAATGCCTTCATACTAAGAAAACAAAAGAAAACCGTTTTAAAATTGAAACAAAAAATAGAAAAGAAGAATAATATACAGGTTAAGAATGAATAGCTTAAGAGATAGTTAATGTATAAATGTAAGCAAGTTAATAGTCATAAGTAAAAGAGTTATTTCTTAATGTTGCATACACAGTAGGAGCTCGATAATACGAAAAAGTAAGGAACCTAGGTTGTTTATACAATTAAGAAATTCATATATCTTAATATAATAAGCAGCTATAGTAAACATATTAAAATTGTTGAAATTAAATACATAATTTTAATTGAGCGCATATCTAAATATTTACAACAAATCAGTTCTTATACTTGAAATCAAATAACATTTAAACAGTACAATTTAATTAAATAGAACCACAAAAAAATAAATACATTAATTTTTTCGCCCCCATTCGGCTAAATATTCCAACCAACATTTTCAGCTTGAGATGTTTCAGGTACAATAAGTATATTTTCACAATCACATTCATCAATTATTTCCTGGCATAGTTTGGAGCCCACAACTTTCATCGGAGTTCATATACTTAACTGTCCACATTTGACCGTGTAATCAGTGTCCTATTGCATATACCTCCAAAAAAAATTGAGTAGCATTAAATAAATAAAGTTAACATATTTTTTCCCTGGATACAATTTTCATACACAAAAAAAAAGTCTTGCCTTAGTACATCATTTCAACCACAAACGATATCAGTCTCTTTTTTTCTAGAAACTTTTATAATATCGATATTTATTCCAATTATTCAAGATCCTTTTAATAAATCTCAACAATTTAATTTAAAAATAAGTCAGTTTTTAAAATTCTATGATTTAAATAATTGAGATTTCTAAGTATGTTCTGAAATTTATAAATTTTAAAACAAACAATTATTTAAATACATACTCAGTAATAACTATACTTAATATTTAATTAATTTAAATTAACATTTTGTGTTACTGATTGTCAACATAGTATTTGTCATATGCCTAGCCATGGCATTTGTATACGGCCAAGACTAAAGTCATTGGGGTTTTTTTAAAACAAATTCTACAAAGGGACGCTAATCCATTCAAAAGAAAAATTCTTAAAACTGAATATATCAAATGTGAATATTACATATGTTTTAGACCTTACACCAGCCAAAAATTTTCCAAATTTCACCAGAGTCTTACTCAGCATTCTAATCCTTTCCCCATCTAGCTCTAATTATCCCTATAATCCTCCTCAAAGATTGAAATGGCAGTGGCCCCGAGACCTTTTGTAAATATGTACATTGGAGTTCCGGCAATGACCAGATTCTTCACTTAAGTCCATCTGCAGTGATAGTCCCCTTGCTCAGTCTCCATTGGTTTTTAATACCAGGGAGGCGTTTGAGAGGGAAATGCTGGAATATGCTAAAACTGTGCTGCTGATGGGACAAGTCAGTTTCAGTTTTCTTGGTTGATTGTAAATAGTGTATATAGCTGTGCCTTTGTTGGAGATGTGTTATTTCACTTTTTTTGACATTATTTATTTTTTTCTATTTCTTATTTTTCTATTATGTAATATATATATATATATATATATATATATATATATATATATATATATATATATATATATATATATATATATATACATTTGTAAATATGGTATGAATAGACTCTTTTATCACTATTAACATAGCCCTTAATTGAGACAGAATGTAATATTTAAAATAAAACTTTTTTCAAATTAAAAAAAAAAATTGAAACTTTAGCATTCTAAACTAATTTAAAAAACCAAAACCCAAAAGTATTTGATAAATTATATATAATAAATATAAATTTTATTAAAAATCACCAAACCAATTCAGTAGTTTCAAGAAAAAAAAACTCCTTATCAATTTAAAGAGTTTTCCACATTGAATCTAACCCTAAGTTATTTCCACATAATGGGATAGACTTGTGATTGCCTATATACTTTTGGTGCTACTTCAGTATCATTACCCCAAAATGACAGAGGTCTACAGTTTTAAGGCCTGACTATAAATTGAATGAGCCTAATGCATCCGAGTTTATCTGAAGTAAGGTTAGTCTTTGATACAGAAATCAAAAATGCAATTAATCCATTAGTATAACAATTTCATTAAATTTTATGGAGGATTCAAAATACCCCATTATAGAAAAACATATATATATATAGAGAGAGAGAGACCATTAAAAGAAAAAACAAAATAATAAAAAATGTAAAACAAATCATTTTTACTTACAAATTTTGAGGATTAACCTATATCAAAACATTTATGCTTGATTAAATGAATAAAATGAAACTAAATAAATGAAGCTAGGCAAAAGCGTGATTATAAATTAAAATTTTGTAAGACTTCTTAATTATAAATATAAAATATTCTAATAAAAAGATAACCTCTACACATTCCATAACACATTAAAAGAGAAAATAAAAATAAAATAATTTTAACATGTGTAACACAATCACATATTGTCAGAATTCAACAACTTGAAATTTTTTATAAATCAATACTAATATGTAAACGGCTGTTGTGAGAGGAAAAAATAGATAACTTTATAAACCAATAAATAAGAAAACAAAGTTTAATATCTATAAATCTTAATTCTTTTAGAATTTTCGAAATTATTCTTTGCGCAACATTCATTTCATTTGGAGAACTTTCTTTACCAAATACAATAATTTATAATGAAATTCGTTTTGTATATATATTTGAAAACTATGGATTGTACTTCAGAAAAAAATAAATATGAAGTTTTTTTATTACCACCAGACAAAAACAATAATATTCTATAATTAATTTCAGATAATAGGAAAAATAATATGTACAAGAGCTAAGAAGTACAATAACAAAATGCTTTTCTTTAAACTAAATTAACTTAGAATAAAAAAAAAAGAAAAAGTTTTCTAGACATTTTATTAAAGTATAATTAATTAATTAAACTTTCTTTGCATGCATTTACAAAATATATATATATATATATTATATAAAGCTCAATTTCAACTTTCTTTGTACACAGAGGACAGGGATTGAAATAAACACTTCAAGACATGAGTGGATGAAGGTACTGTAAGTAATAAATTTTCAAAATTGATTTTTATCTATGAATGAAGGAGTTATGTGCTTATCTTCGCCTTGCAGCATTAACAACTCTTATTATTCTCGGTTAATCGCATGATTTACCAGTGGACAGATCAAGTATTTAAAAAATTATATAATTTTTTTTTTTTTAATTTTCTCAAACCTTTCAATTTGTAACGAATAACGTGCCATCAATTATTTCAAATTTTGGTGAGAAAAAAAAATAATTGGAGATTTTTTTTGTGTGCTATAATTCACATAACAGTTAGTAGATGATAAACATTTAAATTAGAAAAAAAATCAACAATAAATAATGCATATTTTTCATGAGAAAACTAACTGCTACTGCTTGTCCAACATTTATTATTGAAAAAAATAAATAAACAAAAGATGTTCATTTTATTTTTATGGCCACTGAGAGTTTAATACCAATTACTTCATCTATCTTATGATAAATCAAAATAATATTTATTTTTGAGAGAAAAAATGTATCTCAGCTTAGCTACTGACTCATCCTTCAGGTTAGATAAGAAAAATCATGAAATGATTTTTATTTCCAAAAATAATAAATCAAAGTCGTTATGCAAAAACTAAAATAATGATTATCTATTTCAACCTCCACAGGAGGTTTTATTCCCACATCATTGTATTACAAATGTGTTAACAATGATTCATAAAATATTCCAAGTCAAAAAACTACTGTATACACAACTAAGTAAAAAAAAATTTAGTTAAATACCACAAGCATTTTAGAAAGTAATATTTATCAAAAAAAAAAGTAGTTTCCAAACGTAATTTTAATGCAAGCAAGTTAAGCTGAAAATGATTAGTAAAATATTCACAATATATCATTAAAAAACAGGTAATACATCAGTATAGATAATCATTAATATAAATCTTCATCTGATAACTACTTTAATAAAAATTGTATTCATTAGTTTTTCACCAACATTTTTGGGTATAAGTTATTTCTTATATACTTTTAAAAATGAAGCTCTATTCTTTTATATGTTTCAATTCATAATATAAAAACTGAGTGGATTTTGAATTTTGTTAAAAGCTAGTTAACTAAGAAATTGAGTTAAGTATGTATTTTTTTTTCCAAGAAAGCTCAAGATTAAATGTTACATATTTAATTTTTTTAAATAAATTCTGTTAGAATTGCTCCATTAATGATTTATTGAATAGTGAAATCATTATTTGTCAGTAAAACTACTTATTATAAGAGTTTTTATAAACTTAAACAACAGTATCCATAAATGAAAAAAAAAAAATTAAAATGTGGTTAGAATATAAAGCAGCAGTAAATGGTTAATTAACCAATATTGAGAAGGGATTATACTGAATCGATTTCACACACAACTGTGGTCATTTTAGCGTCTTATTAAACTTAACTAGATTTTTTTTAAATAGCAATGCATGCATTTAAAAATTAGGATACATGAAGTTTTTAACTGAGAAGAAAATAAATTAAATTATCACTGTTTATCAATTTTAAAATTTATTTATATTTTGAATATAATATATGTGTTGACATGATATTCTGTTTTAAGAATACTAAGGTAACAATAATTCATAATGTTTTTAATGATTTAACGAGAAGCTTAAAACAAAATGGATGGTCAGAAGAAGCTCTTTTGAGGCCATTTAATAAATTTAAGCAATTAAGGACCTACAGATTTAAATAATTTAAGATAAAGATAAAACCAGTACTGAGTATAAAACTTTTATCCTCAAAGTTTTATTATAATTTTTTTTAATACAAGTTTAGAAAAATATTAATAAGTTTAAATTTATAATTTACAAAATGAAGGAAAGTATATACATAAATATATATAACCAAATGACTCACTATAAATAGAATATCAAACATAGGAAAATGAAAAAAATATGTATAATTAACTTATAGTAATTTCTATTCACTAGTTGAGGCTGGGAAACATTCCAAATAAACAAAACGTGCAACATTAATAAATATAAAATGCATCAAATGCCCTAAGGGACATATCTTGTCGTGATGTGACCCAAAGTTCTTGCATTTACCTCTCTCTTCTCACAACTTTGACTGCCTCTTTCGTCTGGTTTATTTTTGAAACGTTCAATATCTCTGCTCAACATATTATTTTGCATTAACAATGCTTGCATCCCTTTCAACATCGTTGTTTTTTCTTTTTTGAGCTCTTCAAGTTCAGCTTTTGTAGTTTCTAATTCTATTTCCCAATCATTCTTTTTCGAATCAGTCTCCTTTTTGGAAGTTCTGAAGACAATGTTGCGATACTTGCTCTCTCCGTCTGGTTTCGACTGCTGGATCTAAAATTCGATAATTTTACTTCAATAATATACCTTAATAAAGATGCTTATAACAGAACAGTAAAAGAAAAAACCCTTTTTATTTAACCTCTTAATTTTCCTTCTTCTTTCGCATCACCCTTTTAGCGCCTTTCAGCAAAGGGGAGAAATTTAACTAGGATTGCCACTCTTCTTTGATCCTTATTAATTTGTTTATTCTAATTATTATTATTTTAATATATTATATTACAGGAAGTATAGGACAAACTCAGTAAAATAATGCAACCACACTTAGTAGTAGATCGTAGATGTATTAAATATGATCGCAGATAATTTTAGTAACTAAGATGATCGTAAAGATTAAACTCAAATTATGTTCCTAACAAACGATACAAATATGTCATTTTGTTGGATAAAATAATTATTATATTTTACATTATTTTATAATTATTTGTATTAAATCTCATCTTGTAATTTATATTAAAATTTGTGTTGAATTCTTATAAGAAAACTAATCTTTCATACAACTGAATTTTTAGTTGTTTTTTTTAAGAAATTGACCTAATATCCTTTCCATGTTGAAGCCTTAGGACGTAATTAAACACTAATTATTATTTCATAAATTTGATTAAATACAAATATTTAAATATTTAAACAAAAGAATTTTTTATTTAGTAAGGAAAATTTCCTTTAAAAATAAAATCAAATTTTAAGCAATAAAACAAACTTAAAAAAAAGTACACAAGCATACAAATAAGCAGCTCCATGAGCATTTTTTTTTATCAACTTATAAAATTATTTGAAGTGAAAGAAGGTTAAAATTTAATAAACTGGATATATAAATGTGTTTGATAATAGATTTTATTGCAGAATAAAAAAATAGGGATTAATTTTTTTTTTAATATTTCTATATTCTCTATATATTTTTTAAATGCCTAAGTCAATTTTTGTTCCAATTGGTTTTTATAAAATGGTAGTTAATGTTATTATTAAGTACAAAGTCTACATTTTAAATGATCATTACAAAAATATATTTTTGTTCCTATCATAAAGTTTATATTATGAAGAAATTATTTTTGTTAAAAAAAAAAATGAAATAAAATAAGACTTTTTATTTATAATATTAATAAAATAATATTAAATTATTTTTTAAGTGTAATTAATAATTAGGTTTAATTTTTTTTATACACATAACAAATTTTATAGTGCCTTTTTTTTCTTACCTTAAAAACTCAATTTTGATTATATCACTAAGGTCGTGGAAAAAAAAAAAGAAGAAAATAAAAGATAAAAGCAATAAACACTAGAGGAGGAAACACCCTAATCAAATCAATAAATATATAAAGAATAAAAATAAATAATATATTCAAGTAAATGGACTTATGCTTTAAAACTGCTCTCACTGGTTGTGAGATTTACTGTAAAAGACACTTAGGCATCTTAATTATTAAGGGTCTTTTACAGATATACAAATATTTATAAAAGGGAGACAAATTTTGTTTTTTATAATTTCATATCATAATTAAATTTATTATAAGTTTTATCTGACCATGGTTAATAAATGTAAAAGACACTAGACTACTTAATTATTAGTTGATAGAAAATAAAAACAAATAGCAAAGGATGACAACTACTACTTTTCTTGATTTCTACTACTTTAAAATTACAACTTTAAAAAATTTATATTCAGTGAAAGTAATTTATTAAATACTTCAAATAATCTATAACACTGTGATGGATAAGCAATTACACTAAATACTAATGATGCACTAATATCCCTCTATCCAAACGAATAAAATAAATAATCAATATTTAAAAAATGAAAATTATGGTACTTACAGACATCTTGCAGTTTAATTTCAACCTCAGAATGTTTGCTTAGCTAAAAAACTGTGACGAAAAATCTATTGTCATGCTAACGTAGAATTGCATGAAGTTACATGACCAGAATAAAGAAGACAGATAAATAAGATAAGCTTACAAACAATTTTCTAAACAGATAAACAGCTGCCTATCTGACGGGACAAAGAGATTGAGCAGATAGAGAATAATGTGAGCATACCTCCCACAGCTTCCAGACCAATCACTAAGCTATAGCTATAGTTAGCCCTGGAACTTGCACTTGGCACTAAACTCCAGGGCTATTTTAGAGTTAAAACAGAGAGACAGGACTGCTTTACAGATGAATATGAAGATGGGATAATACTTTAGAAATAATAATCATATCAAAAGTTTGTGGCGGAAAATAATTTATGGTTTCACATCAAATAGTAAAATGTATATATTTTATTAAGTTTAATGTGCAGTTATAAGTATGAAACTGTCAATAATTTTAGGTCAATGATATACCCTATTAATAACAGTAAAAAAAAAAAATAAAAAAAAATCACAAATATATATATATATATATATATATATATATATATATATATATATATATATATATATATATATATATTTGTGATTTTTATATATATATATATATATATATATATATATATATATATATATATATATATATAATTTTTTTTTACTGTTATTAATATCATTATTTTTAAGCATCTTAATTATCCAAAATTGATCAATTAATTTTTTCTTACATACATTTCATTTCTATTGAATAAATATCACAGATGTGATGAACCATCTTTTCATACTTAAATATTTAATTTGAATAAGTATCAGAATTGAATACTTATTGAATCTCTAAATATTTATTTTTTAAAAATCTTTCTACATTAGGCGTATATATGTTCTTTATAAACCTAAGTGAAATAGCAGTTTATATTTATCATTAAGTATAAAGTTTATATTATTATTAAGAAAGTATGAAAATGCCTTCAAATAGTACAGATAAATTAATTTTTCCTTAAAGTTTCGAATGCTTATTATTGATGGAGTAATGGTTAATTATTATGAAATCATTTTTATTATTATTATTATTATTATTATTATTATTTGTATTGTTATGGAAGGGTAATATATTTAATAATCATTGTAATAAAATAAATTTGAACAACCTATTGACTCATTTTTATGATATAAAAATAGGTATTAGTCATAATTATTGATAGAAAATAACCAATTCATTTGGTTACTATTGTAAAAGATTGAAAAGAATAGCTACATACACACACACACTCTCGCTAACTGAGGTGAAAAATATTACAGAGAAAATTTTATTTTTGTGGAACTATGGAACTGAATAAAAATTTTACAGCCACCATAAATTAGTACTGGAAAAAACTTAGCCCAGAAAGGCTTGGAATGATTTAGTAGAATACTAGCTAAATAAATATATCTTTTGGTTTAAAGAGAAAATTTTATTTTTATCGGTTTTAGATATTTAGTCAGTTACTGTATTCCACATTTTCCCAGCAGCAAATAATTTTTAATCTCTCACTTTGATTGGTTATATGAATATATTAATATTCAGACTTGGGCGTATTTAATAATAGAAAAACTTACAAAACTAATAATTAATTAATATAACCACAGACACTTAAATATGGTCAAGGTTCTGGTGAAACCTACCTAATTCTAGATAAATCCAAAACTAACTTTAAGCTGTAATATTGTATTTGCATATTATTATAACTAATTTCTTATGCCAAAATGTTAAAAAATAATTTTAAATTAGTTTGAGCAAATAATTATATCAAAAATCATAAATTTGTTAATACTTATTTGTATTACTTTCTTTTTATAAACTTATAAACTCCAATGGCCTTCTTTATCTGTGAACAAAATATTACTCACTAACAGGAAAGTGAGCAAATATTAAAATCTAAATACCTAAAGCAACTGAATCAAAATCCAACAAAGATCGACCAATTACGTCTACTCAATCCCAATCCAGCCAAAATCATCTTAATTATGTTATGTTAATAAATTAAACAAAATTCATTATATTCATTTTCAATTAGAAATATCACAATATATAATCCAAAAGTAATGATTTAATTTATTTTATTTTTAAATAAATGTTTAGCCGAATAATGTCCATTTGATATAATTTACTTTTTAAAGATTTATTATGATTTAAAATTAAAAATAATTTATTAATTTTATTTAAAAAATTAAAATATTTATTTAATAAATAAAATATTATGATTGACTTTTTTTTTTTTTTTGTTTCCTTCTCACCCACAGTAATCCTGTGAGAGAGCCGTTTATTAATTTAACATACATGTCCATGCTCTGAGAGCATATGGCCTTGTAAGAGTTTATTGATATTAATATAATGATAATGACATAATTAATATTAAAATATTGATATTTATCATAAAATCTAATTAATTAAAAATAGATATTATACATAAATATTTATGATTTATTTATTACGATTGACTTATCATTTAAATGTTTTTAGATTTAAGTAACCAAATGGGCATGGATTTCAAAACCAATCTATATTAGTATGGAGAAGAATAAAAACCGATTAAGTAAAGGAGAAATAAATACAATTTTATTTGATAGAACAGTGCACAAAAAACAAAATAAAAATATCTGATGTGGACAGCAAATGACTTCCTTGTACGCCTATTAAACTATAAATCGGTGACTCAAAAAGTGATCCTGAATTTGGTTACTAGTTTACGAAGATCCCAGTATCTCAAAAATAACACTCGGCGTCGCGACATCCATCTATTGACACACACACACAAATAGGGAGGAAAACCAGTATTTTACACTAAATTGTAATACTTAAAACAAGTAATAAAAGTGTTTAATTGGATTGGAAACCAAATTGCATTTGTAAGCTTTATTACCGAAACATATGATTTATGTATTTAATTTAAATATAATTTTTGATGTAAGCTTATTATGACCTTCAAGTAAAGCACCCTTTTCGGCTCACCAATTTTAACCAAAATATAGTAAATACATTCACATCAATATAAAAGTCCTATTTACCAAATTTGAGATGTTTTACATTATGTTTGAATATAATTTTTGATGAAAGTCTAATATGAACTTCAAGTAAAGTACTGCTTCCGGTTTTCCAATTTAGACCAAAATCTAGTATGTTATTTAAATCAATATATAAGTTATAAATACCAAATTTGAGAAGTTTTGCAAAGTATTTTAATATAATTTTTGATGGAAATCAATTATGGCCTTCAAGTAAAGTACCATTTCCGGTGATTAAGCAGTGACCAAAAAAGGGAGGTTCACAACTAGATTTTACAACAATCCTAAATACAAAATTTCAACTTTCTACGGCTAACCGTTTTTGGGTTATGCGAAATACGAACGTACAGACACCACGACGAAACTAGCCAAAATGGATTCAGGGATGTTCAAAATGGATATTTCGGTTGAAATCTGAAAACCGAAAATTTTCGCGATTACAATACTTCCTTTATTTCGTACAAGGAAGTAAAAACAACTAATTTGTTAGAATACCTAAAATTTTATTATTCATCACAATAACAGGCAACTATGAAGGAGAATATTTGAAACAAAACGTAAATACATCCATAAATCAGAGAAAGATCAAATGTATACTCTATAAATCTCAAACTTGTGATATTTTTTTCAAAATTTCTGTAGAATTCACCCCAGATAAAATAGCTTCAATTTAAGTATCTAATATAATACTTTATTACATTATTTCAGCCAAGTATAATGATTTACCAATAAAAGATCTATACTTTATTTAAACGATATAAATACCTTGTTTTCTTTTTCAAATGGAGATATTTTGTAAGTTGCATCCTTTATTTGGTTATCATTGGCAGACAGATTAGACTTGACAGAGGTAGTTAATTTGTCCTGCAACCTCTTCTTCAGTTCAGTCTCAGCTTTTCGCAACTTTTCTGCCTCAAGTTCAAATCTGGTTGATTTTTCACTTAGTTTTTCCACTTCCAAACACTTAAATCTTAATTCTTCTTGTAATTCCATAATCTAAAAAAATTATAAAAACCTATTATTATTATGCTAACTTTGAGATTTGATTCAGTTAAAAACAATAAAAGTATTTTTTTGTATTAAGTGTAGTACCCGGGGACCAAGCCATGAAATTATTTTATTTAATTAGTTAATATAGATAAGAGAAGGATACAGTTGTTATATGTTGAACAGTCATGCATTAAACGATAATTTTACTACTTTATTTAAAATAGGACAGTACCAAAACAAGTTCAAAATATTACAACACATTTATAATATATTGATATTAATATTATGGTGGTGAAGTATACTCGTCCACATCATGCCCCTGGACATCTTCATTGCACTATACAGCTGGATAGACACAATGCATCGAAAGTATAGAAGATACTGAACGTATACACGGTTGCCATACTGCAGCCCTTCATTATGTAAGAGGCCGAAGGAACATAAAGAAGGCTGACTGGGCAAAGTTTGCTATTGCATCTGACCAATACATAATTTTCTTTTGAAGACAAAAGCTTCTTTCCCTATCTCCGCCGTGTCGTTAGGCGTGGAGCAGCCTCAGCCCATCTTCTGTACGTGTCCCAGTCCTGGGCCATTCGTCTTGTCTCCATCAAGGAGGAGCCCCTACTTTGCTCCCGAGTCTCTCCTTATAACCATTATATGTAAGTCTCGGCCTGCCAACCGATCTCTGCCCCCTTGGTCTTGCTTCTAACAGCCACTTGGCTTTACGATCGTTGCCATCATGCAAACATGTCCGTACCACTTGAGCTGGCGTTCCTCCAGGATATCCCTCGTTGGTCTAACTCCGAGGGTTTCCCTGATAGTTTCATTCCTCACTCGATCTCGTCTGGTCTTCCCAGCTACTGTCCTTAAATATCTCATTTCTGCTGCTGTGACCTGACTTTGAAGACAAAAGCTAAAGACTCAAAAATGACCGAGATCCCAACATGTTCATGTGAGGGAGAGCACGAGCTGCTTAATGATTTAATGATGTTTCCCGGAATGAGTTAGACAAAGCACCCCAATGCACGTAGAAGGGAAAAAGCGCTGATACAGATAAACTACCAGAATTTCCATTCAATCTGGACTCCACTGCCAAGAATACAATAAATAAATGGGGCGGTAGTTGTACTCATTCTTAAGAAAGACAAACCTGCAGATAGCTCATAAAGTTACTGGCCAATCGCACTAACAAATGTATTTTCAAAAGTGTATGAGATATTCTGTCCTATGACCAGGAAATGGTATAGAAAGAATAGGAACAAAACAGAGCAAGTTTTGTGGTTAACCCAGGAAATTAAGGATGGTTTTCAGAGTACTCTCGCTGTGTTCGTGGATTTTAAGACGCTTTTGACAGGGTTTATCGGATATTGCTGGTGCAGAAACTTTATACCATGGGATTGAGAGGTCAAATGTTTCCTCACTCATTCTAGTACACAGATGGGTATTAGCGCTACAAGGAAAAAATCCCTTTTTCTAGACAAATCCAAATGGTGTTCTGCAGGGTTCAGTCAAGCCAGAAACTCTTCAACATAATGATTTAGGATTTGATCTCTGTGGTCTATTCAGTTTCAGATGTCAATGCATTGCTGTACGTTGATGACTTGGTCATCTGGACAATAAAAGTAATATCCCTGTTCTCGAATCGGCCTTGAAAGTTACTCTGTGGCATGTCTCACACTAGGCAAAATAAAATGAAATAGAAATCAACATTCTGAATATTTTCAGCTTTTTACTTTGTTAACTAAGAGTCACTTTTTCTCGTGATCTATTGAGGCAGACAAAGTGTGCCACCTGTTTCAAGCTGGAATCCCGGTTAAGATGGAGGGCTCGTGCAGAGAACACACCAAAGGGAACTAAGAGGATGGACTTGATGAAAAGACGAAAAGGAACCAAATAGGGAGCCTCGCAAGATGTGCTGGCACTGACCTAGTACGGAAATGAGTTATCGATGACTACTTCTGACTAAATAGTTTAAAAAAACAGACATTACCCAGAATCATGCACTGACAATCATTATTGGTGGTGCTAAGTCGGTGATAATGCAGCAATGGAACTGCAGACAGGGATTGAACTGCAGCACAGACGAGAATCCGCTGTTTTAGTCTTCAGTGAACATATCCAACAGAAAAACATTGAGTTGTGGCAAATGTATATACCTGCTGCATGGTCACTGAAACCACGCTCCTGTCTAAAGTTCAATCCTTGAGAAATGAGTACAGCCTGGCCCAATCCGTCTAGAATCCTGAAGCATTTCCATCAACTCCACATTAACCTCACCTGTCTTCAAACAAAATACTTCTCCTACTGAACTCAAGATGATTTCATTGATGAATGTACTCACCCGACACTGGGTTACTCTTCTCAGTCTTAGAGAACGTATTCCACCTGACCACGTGTCGGTTGCGGCTAATCACCGGTCATGACTATTAGAACACTCACCCCATAGGACCTATGTGAGAAATGACACTCACTGCTCATTATGCATCATATCCTCGGCCATAACCTCCAGCCACCTATATGACTGTCTTCATCTCTTTATAATTTTATTTTGTTTTTCTTGTTTTTTTCTAAATAAGATTGTTCCTTGGGGTAAAGGATTATGGTTATCGATTTCTGAAGCCCAAAAACCCTTATACTTAAAATTAATTAAAGTTTAAGCAAAATCCTTCTGAGGGAATTTGAAATCTATTTAGCTGTTAAGGCTGACATACAGAAATTGCTTGTATTAGAATATATGATATGTTTACAAAAGTTAAGAAATACAAATTGATAATATACACTTATAACACAGCTCATGTAAACTATTTAATAAATTAATTCTCAACTATTTCAAATAATGAATGGTCTAAATAACCTAATTCACCCTCTATTTAGTCCCTTCCAACAACTATCTCCAGTTACATGAGTCACCTATACTCCCTAATTTTCAACATTTGGCTCTTTGTTAATTCTCCAATGGAACACCAACAGACTGATGCAGCACAGAACTAAACTTGACTTGTATTTAAATGAAAAAATGTTGCAAATTATTATGCAATGGTTTATTACTTCCAAAAAATTATATATATCAAAAATATCTAGTATGTCCATTCAGACAATTTTCCTTATCTCTTTGGTTTAGAGTTCAATACAAAATATGTTCGCTATATCTTCATTAATGTTAGTCCGATAAGGATTTTTTATGTTTAGCTTTGTAGACAATTAAATTATCTTTCTAATAAGCATCTGGTATGTTCTGGAAGATGTATAGTTTTCGAATTATTAAATAATTAAACAAAGATAAACCGGTTCCCATCGAAATATGTGCAGAATACTTTATTAAACATGTGTTCAAAGTTCTGGTCCTATTTCGGTGATTTTATTTGTTTTGTTTTGTAGAGAATTTAATTAACTTTCGAGTAACCATAACAAAAACCAAGTTTTTTATTGATTCTAAAACTATGAGTTATAGTCATGTAAAATCTCTAATCGGCCACTATTTTGAAACGAAATGGTGGATGGTAATCTCGAGTTCCTAAAATTGGCCAAGCAGTCTTGGAGAAAAGCTGCAGACAGCGGACGGATGGATTTTTTTTGTTCTGGATTCTAAATATGGATATATAAAACCTCAAATTTTGAGGGGAGGGGATACATTTTTTTTGTTGATTACAAAGGTTTTTATTAAAAATAATAAGCCAAAAGGACAGAGATAGATAGCAATTATTATTGAAACACATCTTTTATCATGATTAAAAATTTATATGACAGATTACACCAATTACAGAACTGACCACCCAGACAAAACAGCATATGGGGGCATTGGTAACTATGGAAGATTCAACTGAACCATGAAAAATCCCAACATATTACTATTAGTCTTAGACATGAAACATGACCTCTCATTTACCTTAATATCTTACCCATCCCACGGACACAGTGCAATACCTCAGTCTAGTATTTGATAGAAGTCTAACATGACATGGAGTCTACACATCACGGAAAAACGCTAGTCACTAACCCATACACGCAAAGGTACTTACTAAAGCCAGTCTGGACATATGCATTAAAAATTTACAGTATCGCTAAACAGATTCCTATAAAATTACTAGAACCTTTTCAATCAAAGACACTAAGACCTATCACCATAACGCGTTAATAACAAAACTTTGTACACTGATTTACTATACTGGTTTTTCTTTTTAGCCCTGATGATGGCCTAAAACTTAGGCCAAAACGTTGGCACGAAATAAATAAGTCTCACTTATTAATGTGTTAGTCTCTGACAGCACCCCTAACCAACTTCTTCCTTAAAAAGAATAAGGATGAGAGATCTGTTAAAATAATAAAGTAAATCAAGCTGAGTGATGATCTTCATGTCTCTCATGCCATTTGTAATGTTGCCAACAGGCAATCAATCTGCTGATTGTTAATTTTGTATTTGACAGGTCAGTTTATTTTTATTTTCTCTTTTAATTTAAAGAAAAAATAAATAATATGCAATATAATACATAAATTGGAGTTGACTTTGACTTCTGATGGGTTACAGTTGACTTCGACATACAATAAAAACAATATTTCTTTACTTTTTCCTGTGTCATATGTCATAAGAGCTTTCACTAATTAGTCAGCTCAGATCAACTTTAAGGATTAAATTCCATGGAATAATCTTTAAATTGATATAAAACATGATACGGTAGGGGGAAGTGGAACATCGAATATGGAACTCTGAGGATATTATGGATTCCCTAAATATTTTGGGAGAAAGTGATAATGAGTTAAAAATATCTCCTTCAATCTGTAGCCATGGGATGCTAATGAGCAGAGCAGGTTGTTGGTTAAGTTGCTACTATGTGTAGAGATTTTTCAAAACTTTGAGAAGATAAGTTCAAACTGTTATTTTTGTTCTGTTATAAAAAAAATGGTAGGTGCCCACACTATACATTTGTTCAAAGAGATTTATTGTACCGATTTGAATTTGTGAATCTGTTCTTATGTCTTCCAATTTTTTTTGGGGACATGTAGCATCCAAGATGGCAATGTTTGATAAATGGAACTCCATGGGTGCTGATAATATAAAACCGGGTTCCATTGCCTCCACCTCTATAAACAGCTTCAAGAATCATTCTAGAGAAGAAAAAATAAAAAAGCTGGAGGAGAAACTACAACAAATGATGATGTGGAGGAAGCTGTTCCATCGACATACAGGGTATCGCTGGTGGAAGAGAAAGGCCAGAATAGAAAATTAAACAGGGGCCATATAACAAAATTAATTATGACTTAAAACTATTGTTTATCTTAATTTTCTTTGGAAAAAAAAAAAAATATATGTATATAATATATGTATACAATAAAATTGTAAATAAAATATGATTTTGGTAATTTAAAAAAATTACCTCAAGTCCTTATAGTATAGGAAAGGGTGGCAATATGGAAACCCATTTTGCTTTTGGCTTATCAGGTCTAAATATGAAGCCCTTGTGATTTTTTTTATTATATATATATATATATATATATATATATATATATAATAAAAAAATCACAAGGGCTTCATATTTAGACCTGATAAGCCAAAAGCAAAATGGGTTTCCATATTGCCACCCTTTCCTATACTATAAGGACTTGAGGTAATTTTTTTAAATTACCAAAATCATATTTTATTTACAATTTTACACAAAAACCATCTCTAAATTGTGGTCAAAAGAAGTTGGTAGAAAAAAATTAATAATAAAAATGTTTGAACAAACAAAATTCAAAATCTTTCAACAAAGCAGATCTTTTAGATGAGAGGGAGGGGAGATTTCAAAAATCCATTGGGAGCAGAATTAAAATTTGATAATTTGATTCTTCATCACTTCAAATGACATAATTTCTAACATTACAATCGAGGGATGGATAACTCAGAGCTTCCATTCCTGTTGTCACCGCGACCTATTTGTACCTAAACGGCAGTGTAAACTCTAATACAAAAAACAAAACAAATAAAATAACATCATACTAAATTGAAAAAAACACTGAGATCAATCATATGGTAATTAAACCATGTGATATTATTATTTAAAATTACAGATGCACCCCTTTGCAAAGAGTGTAAAGATGTTATTGCATTTGGAATCAATAATAATCATATAAAGTCAGTTACATAAACAGGAAAATTGTAATTGGAAGGAGACAAGTATTAGGTCAGAAAATACATAAAAATGAATTACTTAATGATGCTATAAATCATAATCAAAAATATGATGGGATACATGCATGTATATAAATTGAGAACATCTACTATAAAAAAAAAAATTTACAAAGGGTCTTGGCTTCAGTACTGGGTAAGGACCGTACTGTTACTAAGCCAATGGTTGTGGAGATCACGCTCAACCGCCAGGTTTTTCCTCCAATTAAGGGTACCTACTTTATAGACGCAGGATGATCCCCAGCTGATAATAGAATAAATAATTATCTACAACAGCTGGTCTCAAACCCCGGACCGGGAGCATGGTAACACAGTGCCTTACCACCGAGCTACTCCGCTCCTGATTACTATAGCAACACTATATAATATCCAAGAAAATATTGATTGAAAATTAGAATTACCTTTCTTTCAAGTTCTATAACTTTTTCTTGAGAATGCATTCCTCGGGCATCTGCCACATTTCCACCAATATTAAAAGCCATAGCATACATAGCAGAAGAGTCATCAAATACTGCTGGCTTAGGCATGAAAAAAGATTTTTCTTTCAATTCTAAGATTTCCTGCAAAAATTGGATTATTGAAAATAAAATGAAACCTTATACAAATAAGAGGATCTAATTGGTAAGAATATACACCTGTTCTAGTTTAGATATATTTTGCTTATATGCTTCTATTTCTTCAGAGGCCCTTGATTGAAGAATGCATAAATCTTCTTCATGTTTTTTGCTCATAAGCGACATTGCTTCACCTGCCTTCAGTATTAAATCGTCCTTTTCCAAGATATCACTCCTCGCCTTTTCATATTCTTTCTAAAAATGCAAGAAAAAGATCTAATTAACAATTAATTTGTGAATTTAAAATAGATTTTATGGTACAATGAAAAATCACTTTAACTTGCCTCTGATGATATGATTTCATATTAAATTGGCAATAACCCGTTTTTTACAGACTTATTTTTTTCTTAGTAAAAATTAACTTTTCATCAGTTTTGTGTTCTTTAGTCTCTGAATGATTAATACTTATCAAAATTTATTACCTGCAAAAACCACCCTCTCCTATGGAGGACCATTCTCAGATGAGGAAATTGATAAATAAAGAAATCGGAAATGAAACTTAAAAAAAAAATTTAAGTGGCTTATTTGAAATCTATAATAAAAAAAAATAATTATTTACACTGATATTCTAAATGAACAAATATTCAGATATAGCTTATAAACTTTAATAAATTGAACATTTATTTAATATTTTTATGGCAACCAAGATTGTTGATCAACGCCACCTCTATGTAACTGTAATTTTTAAAAACATTGCGCTGTTCTAAACACATTTTTCCCTTCAGGAAAACATTTCCCTACATGATGTTACGATACTGTCATAATTAGTGGTTACTGTGGGAACACTGAATAAAAAAACTTGTGTACATTGGCATCTCAAAATCAACTGACAGATCTAAATAGAAAATTGATAAAATTCAGACAGCCGCAGTTAATGCAAAAGATCTACTACTCTACCTACTACTACGTTGGCAGCATGCTGCTTGCGGCTCGGTTGTCTTTGATTGCTCCAGTGTAGACATGCTACTATAGTAGGCTTCTTGCAATAACTAGTACACATTTTAACTTTTTTAAAAACTAAATGTATATGAAGCAAAACAAACCTTAATGTGAATAAAAAATAAAACCACGGAAATAAAACACTGACAGGGGGATGAAATTTTTGGCAAAATTTTGTTCATGATGAAGCATTGATTCATCATTGATTAGTGAAAATCGCACAATGAAATATGCCACTGAAAAATAAGCGTTTCATTTTGGTGGTAGTTGGCGACAATAAACTCTTCATACAGCTGTAGTGAATTACAAGAAAAACTAACTCACAACCAACAGTGTCTCTGCACTTTATCAGGACATTTTGATCTGAATATACATTTGAAATAACCATATTCGACTGCATCAAAATATCTCTACCCTGGATACTTCAATTTTTGATCAGGTGTATTTCAAGTCTGGAATCTAAAATAGCAGAAGGAATAGTATAACATATTTTTTTGTTAAGTATAAATTTAAAAAAAAATCCATTTTAAAAGTTTCCATTTCTGTGATAATGACCCAACTATAAATCTGACCCTAATTGCTTTTAAAATATAACATGACAGGATTTTAAAGATTAAAATCTAAATAAAACCAAAATAATCTCCACCTCAACCCATTTTTTTTTTTTTTTTTTTTTTGACACTGGTTTTAATTCTTAAACTCTTTGTTTATAATGAACTTCAAGTTTGAGAAAAAGAATATAAGTCAATGAAACAGTGTCTAAATGTTAAGACTGTTTCATTGACTTATGTCCTTTTTCTCAAAGGTAAAGTTCATTATAAAAGAATAAAATAAGATATAAAACCATTGTTAAAAAAAAAAATATAATAAAAAATAGTATAATAAATATGACTTATTATTCCGACAACCGAAATAGATATTAGTAACATGTAAAATTAAATACAATGTCTGATGACACAATAAACTTATAAAACTGGAATGAATAACATGCTTACCATAAGTTTCTGGTAGTTGATTCGGAGTTCCACAGCATCCCTTTCATCCTCGAGTGCTTCCTTTTGTTCCTCCAAGACGTAAAGTTGCATTTTCAGCTCAAAATTCTCCTGCTTGAGGTCAGCCAGTTCTGCCTCAAATTCCCTCATAGTTTTACCACGCGAGCAAGAGGGCAATGCTCCTCCACTATCTGTAAAAAAAAAATAAATAAATAAACAAATTGAGTATAAATAAAAACTAATGCTACAAATAAAAAAAAAAAATATGGCAAAGAGGAAAAGAATATTACAATAAAAAACAAAAAAATCGGTAACCAATTATTTCTCATAACGGGTTACTGCGCTGGTCAAATGTTTACAATAGCCAGTATTCCTTTTTTTCATCACTCTGTAAATAAATAACAAAAATAATACGAGTTGGAAGAAATTCAGTATCTATGACAGTAAGTTTAAGCATTTATATACATTTCTAAAGCAAAAGAAGCATTCATGTTAACGATAAGCATATATTCCTGATCGTAATACTGATTCAGTTTATCAGGTAAGAAAGAACCTCACGTAGAATAGATGTCTACATCACTATCGATGGCAACCATATAAGACTTATTCATTTTTAAATCCAATTACTAATTACATTTCAAACCTCTTTAAGAAATTCAGACGCCAGAATCCGAAGCGGCAGTAATTCTAGTACGCACTGGGAAGTAGTTTCGAGTTGAAGAGTAATTTCTTCTTCCAGCTCTTGTTTAGAAACTTATTAATAGTAAGTTAGAATCCAAATACAAATCCAAATTAAATTGATGCCAATGCAATGGACTCAATATTGTTGTAATTTAAATGACGATATATACAGACGAAAACTGTATGCATCACATGTCTTTATAATATCACACACCACAATAAATTGCATATTGTATATAATTACCGTCCTCCCAAAGAGACATTGTCTGCCCTTAATGGATCTGGAACGACATACGTTTCACACGCTAACCATTTTCAGTTTTGTATATACGATGGAAAAATTGTGTCCTCCTTAGAAGACTGAAAAACATTATTTTTATTTATTTTGTTGTGAATTTCGGAACAGAAGTTCAATGCCGATTCATAAAGAACACCCGATGCAAAGCAAAGCGAACGAGATAAAGATTTTAAAATTTGAAATTTATATTATATGTACTATGCGTATATTCGTAGAATATAATAAGGAGTAAACTAAGAAATTTATGAGAGGAGATATAATTTTTATTCTCAACCGAGTATGTCATGTGGGAACCATGTGTTCAAAATTCTACACAGTAGCTGAACTTTATATGAATAGAATTATTCGGACAAGATAAGTAACTTTTCAAATATAATTTTCAAAACAATAAAAAATGTTTAATATAAAATCGACCTACAAACACACGTGATAAAATTTTCAACTAAATAACTTCAATCATCCATCCTCATGACAACGAGATGGTTCTACAGCTGTCATTGAAAAATGAGGCACTCGATCTTAAAGCATGTTAACTGACAAAATGAAAAATCCTACAATCTTAAAATGTTATACCATCAAGCAGCAATCACTTACCATAACTTAATAGCCATATTATTCTTAAAAACAAAAAAGAAAAGAATATCCTACAGATTTTTCAACAACCTATGTAATCAATTGTAAGAAACCCAGTGTTGCCAACACTTAAATTCACAAAAAATATTAGATACCATTTTTTACGGCAGAGTGCCTCAAATATCACTGACTCAATAAAGCGTTGTAGTTAAATGGGTTTAACGCCCTTATTCTGTTAGGTTATTGTATAATAAATTGACCTATCAATTTATGGAAGGTCTGACAATCGAAATAAGGCATGATCGATTGCATTGTAAAAATTATTATCGATTAATATATTGGCAACCCTGGAGTGAGACCCGTGGAAATGTTGCAATGCTCTGAAATTGAAAATGAGGGTTTTCTATTGTAATAATATATCAATGGTATTTGGTCAAAAGAGCTTAAGTCATCACTTTTCCAAAAATAAAAATAATTTTTATGCCTTCTTTAACAAAAAATTCTGTTTTTTTCATTCAACGGTCTAAGTCTGAGATGAGCCTACATTTGATATAGACTCGTCTGAGAATTAAGCCGGTTTTACTAATGAATAAAGCAGAAGTTTTCAGAAGTCTAGATGATATAAAAAAAACTTATTTTTGTAAACGGAGAATAGAAATTATTTTAGGTTGTGAGTCCTTTTGACTAAACACCACTGATATTAGATATTTGCTGATTATTAGTCACAGGCCTGATGATGGCAGCGTAAAAGGAAACTGAAAATATTTTTCTAGTAACTCTCAGGGTTTGTTTGAATGTTCTCAAATAAATAATATCAGGGAATCACTCTGAATATTCAATCAATAGAATGCCAAGATCTCGAATACCTACAACTGAACTGCTTTTGTTCAGATTTAGTGAAGAATAGCAGAATAAGAGTAATCTCTGACTATAATAAAGAAACCTGGGCTGACCAGGTAAATTCTCTGGTTTATCTGAAGGGACCAATAACAGGTAATATTTTTCAATAACTCTATTCAAATGTCCATCAACTAAAGTGATCAGTGTTAGATAATTTCTTCATGCCCAACAAGAATATAAAATAGAAGAGAGTCAGTTTTAGAAAGAGAATCTTGGTTGATAGTCTAAATAACTTTAGAAGTTTTTCATTGCCATCCCTCAATAATAACAACAAACCATCTTTATCCTTTTAGGTCTGTGAATCCAAATAAATAACAATACACAGATTCCTTTAACAACTGCAAAAAGGTTGCTAGAGATCCTAAAAATATATATATATTATTGGTGAACAACAGAATCTTTTACTATCATCATTACTTGTTTTAGATGCAACTTAAATAGAAATAGTCCAATGCCTTGTGGACATGTAGTGAATAGTAATGAACACACTAAAGTTTTTTAAGTTAAGCATTGTCAGAAATACTATATTTATCATATCATTTAGCAACTTCAAGAAATGTTCCATCAACGGATGAGTATGTTACCAGAAGGCACAGAACGGGTTAACGCTAATCCCTTATGGGGTACACAAAGCGCCAATCTCTAATATCTAAGTATGATTATTATTAATAATTAAGGAAAAGTACAAGTCATTGAACTCAGGTTGTATGACTTCTTCAAATATGCATTTGCATTTGTTGCAAGTGTTACGACTAGTTTGGAAACTGCTCTCTCTCAAGATAAATTGTAAACGCATAGCTAACTAAAACATCAAGTAGAAGGAATCCATCTTGCAGGGCAGAGTAAGCTACTGGGAGTAAACATCGACTTGCAAGGCTGCTAAAACCAAACATAAGATAATTGCCAGTGATAGTTATTTTTACATTGCCTAAGTGCAACCAAATGGGGCCACGGCTAGCGATGGTTCAACGGACCAGAGCCAAAGTGATCTGGTTTATCATTTGTCGAATTAACAACTTATCTGAGAATATATCATACAAATTACGTGCTTCCTCTATTATATACTAATTTCATCGATCATTAAAAAGAAAATCTTCCACGGCCACTGCCAATAAGGGTCTTAGGGCCTTTAGTACTTGGTAAGGGTGTACTGTTTCTTCGCCAACGGTTAAATCATAAGATGATGAGATTAGTATACTCGATCGAGATTCTCTCCCAAACCAAACAAGAGAGCTATTACTCACTTTATACTTACACTACTCACTTTAAGGCGGGTGTCTCCATGTCTCAGTTTCGATTCACAGCCGGTAAAACGAAAAATGAATTTTTTGCCAAAGGAGGACTAGCACCCGACCACGGGAGTTAAATGTCCAGTACCTTATCTAATGAAGTGGCCCCTTTTCATATTTGAATCTCAAACAACATGAAAAAATTAAAATTAATATCATTTCCAATACTCTAGAAAAAAAAAAAAGAGTTAAAAGTATTAGTTAGCCCACTCCTAAGGTTTTATTTGTAAATTATTGTATGTTTAAAATGATCCCGCTGTTTTTCATCGAATCTAATAATTTTGGCGAAAAATTGCAGTTTTTCTGCAATTAAAAGAAAAAATTGTCACAAGATGAATGAGGCTCTATTTCATGCCGATTTGAAGGTTTTCCAAGGTAACCTGATCCTGATTAATGATTTGAGACAAACTGTTAAGTACGGTGAAGAACATCCATTCATTCGAAGATGCAAATAACATTTTCATAAAATTTATAATTAAACAGTCTTAGTTATCATATAACTAATAAGAACGGTGAAACTATACAATAAGTATAGTTATAATTATAATAACTATATAATAAGTATGGACAAGCTATTATTTATGGTGAAGAAGATCCATTCAGTCAAAGATGAAAATAATAATTGTTCATACATTTTCTAATTACACAGTCTTAGTTACCAACTAAACGCTGAAAGAGCTTTCCACATAATGGGCACGAAATTCCCATTATTTACCTAATTTTCTGGCGTTTTCTTACTGCCCTTCATAAGGATCATCGAACCAATAGAATCTTTCCTCAAAACACTCGTAGACACCTTGTTTTATCCCTCACCCCCTCCTCTCCAGTTTGATAACAACTGTATAACGTATTGGAAACTTAATGATGAATTAAAACGTTTGATGAACCGTTTTTAGTTCCTTGTACGAAGTAAAGGAAGTATTGTAATCGCGAAAATTTTCGGTTTTCAGATTTCAACGGAAATATCCATTTTGAACATCCCTGAATCCATTTTGACTAGTTTCTTCGTGGCGTCTGTACGTACGTACGTTCGTATCTCGCATAACTCAAAAACGGTTAGCCGTAGAAAGTTGAAATTTTTTATTTAGGATTGTTTTAAAATCTAGTTGTGAACCTCCCTTTTTGGTCACTGCTTAATCACCGGAAATGGTACTTTACTTGAAGGCCATAATTGATTTCCATCAAAAATTATATTAAAATACTTTGCAAAACTTCTCAAATTCAGTATTCATAATTTATATATAGATTTAAATAACATACTAGATTTTCGTCTAAATTGGAAAACCGGAAGCGGTACTTTACTTGAAGGTCATAATAGACATTCATCAAAAATAACTTTAAAACATAATGTAAAACATCTCAAATTTGGCAAATAGACTTTTATATCGATATAAATGTATTTAGTAGATTTTGGTTAAAATTGGTGAGCCGAAAAGGGTACTTTACTTGAAGGTCATAATAAGCTTGCATCAAAAATTATATTTAAATTAAATACTTTAGCCCGAAATAGATATACCTCCTTTAATTCCAAACTCCTTGCCCATACCAACCCTCTTATTCGTAGCCTTTCATCCCCATGTATTCCTGATAATCCTCTGAGACGTCTGAAAAAAAGATGGTCACGGGACCTTCTAAGTTAAAATAGACATTGAAGTGCTACCAATGGGTGGCTCCTTCACAAGTAATTCTCATGTCTTGTACTTCAAATTCCCATTTACTTGTTGTATTATGTAATACAGTTGTAAATTTCAATAAATAAATAAAAAAAAAATAAAATAAAATTAAATACATAAATTATATGTTTCGGTAATAAAGTTACAAACGCAATTTGGTTTCCGATCCAATTAAACATTTTTATTACTTGTTTTAAGTGTTAAAATTGAGTGTAAAATACTGATTCCCTCCCTATTTGTGTGTGTGTGTTTCAATAGATGGATATGAGGAGGCCGAGTGTCGTTTTTGAGATACTGTAATCTTTGGAAACTTAAGTGAAAGTAATCAAATTGAGGATCACTTTTTGAACCACCGATTTATAGTTTTATAGGCGTACAAGGAAGTCATGTGTTGTCCACATCAGATATTATCAAATTGGTCTAATGGTCTCTCAGGGACTCCCATAATAATCAGTCTATACGCCGATTTAAGAGGTCCTGCCCTTTCTTCTGCAGACAATATTTCCTATGCTCCTTCCTGTAACAGATAATCTCATCCTTGTCATCTTTGATCTACTTCAATTCAAATCATCTACATCCAAAACCACTAGATTCCCAATGACCTATATTTCCACAGATAAATCCTGGAGAATACTGCCTGTAAATTATCTCTTCTTTTTTTTTTTTCGTTTCTAAGCCATTTTTATACTTATTATTTTTCAAATTAAACATCAGATGACAGTTGCTATTAAAAAAATGAGAGTTAAAAAATAACCAATTGCTACTTCGCAACCAATCTATTCGACGATTATTACGCAAAATTGTTTAGACACTCATCGCATCTTAAATAAAGCAAAAATACCACCCAGAAATCTGGTATAATATCCGATTTCTATAAATCGTCCGATAAAGAGCTAACATGAATAGTAATGGCGCTTAATCTATTTTTATTGACTTTAATTTTTGAAGCTGTGAGGGTCGTGCCAATTTACCGTGTGTTAATTTTAAGAACGCAGGGATAATATTAAAATTCTAGCACTAAATTTTACTTTCTTTCCCGCCACCAGAAGTAGCTATGCAAGGAAGTTATTGCAATTGGGTCAAATTTTCGGTATCGATTTTCAAAAGATCTTCACGTTTCCGAGCCTCTTGAGTCAAAAAAACGTTTTCTTTTTCGACCATTGGCCTGTGTCACGACTATCTCATGAACGGTAAGACATATTTTGTTGCTTTTTTTTAAGTTGGTTTCGGCCCTCGATGCCTGCGTACCAAATTGGGCATCCTTTGAGCAATAGCGGCTGCGCGATGGCCGAAAAATGTTGTTATCCATATTTACTTTAAATAACAGCATCTAAAGTTAAAGCCTCTACATTTTACTTTAGGTTAATCCTAGGCATTCTGTTACTGCCTGTGCCTGTGTTAATGTGCTTGCCCGGGCTATTCTTTCTTATTTCAATTTGTTTTAGTTATTATTTAAATTATAGTAGTTTTAGTTGTAGTTTTTGCAAGAGTATTATACATAGTGATCTAATCGCATCGTAGTCACCTTACTTGTTTCTTTTTTTTTTATTATGTCATGCCAAGAAGTTTATTACGTAAAGCAATAGAGTATTTATTTATTTTTTTTTTGTTTTGTATTATATAGTAGATGAGTTGTTATTTTCTGTTTGCTTATTTTGATGAATAACATATAATAGTTGCAGCATGTGGATGATATAAAAGTAGCTGGTTTTAATTTTTTTTTTTTTTTTATATAATTTGTTTTATTTTTTGCTTTATAATTAAAAATAAATTTATTATTTCTTTGCAAAATTATAGTTATTTAATGAATATTTAATGAACTAGAATTAGCAACCCTTACAGACTGTCGCGCCAAAATGCCTCTAATGATTTTGATGAAACTTGCCTAAAGTCTTATGCCTAAATTTATATTTACCGTAATTTAGGGCTACTTCGACCCTACGGGATTATCAGCACTCAAAGAGAAAAAAAGCACCTAGGGCTAGTGGTGCTACTTGAAGTAGAGATTGTGAATTACGTCTATATTTTAATAAGGCTTCTTGGTGTAATTTAAAAGCTGATGGTTGGTCCAAGTATCCCCAAGTAACGGTGTAGTACATCCCCGAAAAAAAGCAGGGACAAAAGTTATAACGAAAAGTAGCTTTATTTGCACATAACTAAATGTTCTGGAAAACTGAAAGGTAAATAAAATCAATTAAAAAAATAAAACAAAATTCGAATAATCCGAAAACTATGCATATCTCGGAACATTCCAGATGTTCGTTTGAAATATAAAATTAAATTGTTTACAAAGCTGCACTTAAGAAAAAAAAATCCGTAAGCAGCAGAATTCCGTCACTAAAGTCGTATTTTCACTCAAATAAAAATATTATAAAAAACAGGGGAGTGAGAAAAAAGTTGAGACCCACAAAAGACCGTTCCGTAACATACCGAAAATTACTCATACCTTTATAATATTGTTCTGCCTCTTCGCTGGTCTTCGATACAAAAAGCCCTTCATACCAAATTTCAATTAATTTGACTTAAAGGGGTTGAAATAATCATATCTTTGCTAATACTAGTCCGATTTCGATGAAACTTCTTTTGTTTTATAGCTAATTTCCTTTCAAGTGCAACATGTTTTGAGCCCTCTAACTCAATTTGGAGGGGTTTTAAAGGTGTGCAAATATTTTAAAAAATCGAAAAACCCGGAGGGGGGGAGAGGGAGAACCAAGTTGAGATATCCAAAAGATACTTCCCTAACACCAACTCAATTAGTATACAAATTTTCAGACCTATAGACTAATATGGTGGAGCTGTAGAGATGCGCAAAACTTAAAAAACGCCGAAATTTCAGGTAAATATACCGAAATTTCCTCTGAAATTGGACCTATTCTTTAATGGTATCGTTCTGCCTGAAAGAAAGTCCTACATACCAAATTTCAGCTCATTTGACTATAAGGGGCCGCTAGAGATGCTCAAATGTAGCGGGGGGGGGGGATATATATATATCAGACATCTCCGAAACTTCCATAATTGTCGTCACGAGGAGGCCCCTCACCTCCGATTCATTAGAGAAATCCTAATAGGAAAAGATAATCCCTGGTATGTATATAGATGATCCACCTTCAAATACTCAGATCAAACACCTTCAAATACAGGTAGAATAAGGTAATGTATGTATTCTGAATCATAGTTTTATTTGCATGATGTGATAATGTTACTAATTTTATGTTTTTTCTTTTGTTTAAGAGATCCGGAAAAAAAAAAAAAAAAAAAAAAAAAAACCATAATTGTGTTCTAGGGGTTATGAAACGGATAGAAAACCCAGTCCCTCCGATCACCGCCGACCTTCGACCCACTGCAATAGCCTTATTTTTTTCGGAGAAAATACGACTAAAAATCTTAATCGCACTAATATTAGCGAAGATACAGCAAACAAATATTGTATTGGACTTGAGCGGGAAAAAAAGTCGTCCGAGTAGGCCGAGAAGATATTTCGTATTGCACCCAGCAATAGACGAACATTAGGCCTTCGCATTTAATAGCAGTATACTAACCAAGTAATGTTTCCCAAACAGGATATTAATTATTAAACTAGCCTATATAATACGACGACCCTCTTCCATCCGGCCACGATCAACCATCTGTGACAATGCTATGATAACTATAGGTGCGGTTCCATATCCTCTTCCTCAAACAATAACCAATTTATGATCCAATGATCAATAATTTGTCTCAGCGCAAAATCAGATAAAATCTCGTGTATTTTCCACACAGCGTAGGACTTAATTACAGTAAACTGACAATAGATTATTTATTAACGAAATGTTAGATTTTGTGGAAGGATCAGACATCGTAAATATATTTTTCAGTTGTAGGGAGGAGGGAGATGGTAAACCAAACTGTCTTGTTTACAGAACTGGGTGCCAGGAGCACTGTTTAATGTTTGGTTCACGTCCTCCCTAATAGCACTTAGTCCTCTTTTTAAACCCGGCCCTTATTTAGAAAATGGTGAAATAGGACAGAGTTAAAATATTTCAAGCTTGAATGGAGCATAAATTACATTCAATTAATTCTGTTTGGACCAATGTTTCTCAAATTTTAGGCACAGAAAAATAGACTAATGAATAGAGTCCGGATTTCGTGTAGTAAACAAATTGTAAAACGTTCAAAAATGTGCAACGAAAAATAAAATTCTACCGTTTACACTTAAAAAATAAATAAATACATATTTTGTTTTCTTTCATAAATTAGTATTTTTTCTTAATAAATTAGGTAGGTTGGAGCATTGTAATGTAAAATGTGAAAAACTAAACCTCACGAGCTCTTTTTAGGACATTTTTTTGCTACTGTTCGCACAATCATACGTGATTCACGAACTACGGCAACGCATTATCTGGCAAAGTGTTTGTTTATTGCCAACTGATATTTTTTTTAATAACGCATCGTATCGTCAAGTGAGGCGATCCTAAATTTTTGCCGATAATCGATAACTCAATCCTTGTCGAAAAAAATCACTCTCCTTTGCCGGTAGAATTACTCTTTGGATTTACGATTAGTTTTGGTGGATTGTCTTTTAATTCTTATCATTTTTCCCATTTTGGGTATACATTTGAATAAGATATAATTAATTAGATGAAAACCATGAGCAGATAACTAACTAATTAGTTAATATCACAACTGTTACAGCATGTATAATTTTTTAACTCAACCCATTTCCGATATTTGTTTTTAATTAGGTTGTACGAATTTTTAATTCTCTTCACTCGTAAAAATTTATGTGAGATGTTGTTTGATATCATATCCACTAATTAATTTATTTTCAATAAATTATTGAACATATTTTTGTCCGAAAAACTGTGCGCATGCATAATTATTTTGCAAACAATAGACGGAGTGTAGTACTGCAGAACATAAACGGAAGTGAATGAATTGGTAAGGATTAACTGGCTTTCCACGAATCTAAAAAGAGCAAAACAAACTTCAATTTTCAGATTCAGTTCCAGAATTTTCCAGAAAATTAAATTAAATTTAATGTGTTATAAACAGTAACGTATTATTTCGTGAATCTGCCCTAGGTAATTTTTGGTTCAATGTTTATATTTTCAAGCAATTTACTAATATTTTTTTTAAATTAAAAAAATGTGCAATGTGCGCCTAAATGTGTAATTTAATGCAGTAAAACATAAAACGTGCAATTTACCCAAAATTGTCCCCGATCGATTTCAAACAACCAAAAAACTAGCACGAGAATCGGGGCTCTAATAATGAAGTTTTAAAATTCTTATACAAACTTCTTGGTAAGTTATTAATATAGAAATGTTGAAAAAATATCGATATATTGATATTTTTGTCCGATATATTAAAAACAAAATTAAGTCCGAAAATTTAAGATTAGTCCCTCATATTATATTCATTTTTTTTTTTTCGTATGACAAATATTTACTTTCATTTAACTAGTAATATTAGTAAAATTTTAACATCTAATTGATGTTTATTTGAATAGTAATATTCCACAAAACAAATTCCTCATAATAACATAAATTCTGCTGGTAGATTCCCGTATAACGATGACATGATGCACGACACAGATATCACGCCTGTATAGTCTAATCTAGAAATTCGAGGTTATCAGGGAGCATAAGAAGAAGATACAGAGCCGCTAATTAGTAAACATCATTAAAAGGCTGTTAATGTGATACCCACATCTTCCATGTTCGGGTACCAAGATACCATCAAGTTTTTGATTACGAACATTAAGAGATTTCCGCATTTTCTAAATTATTAGAAAATCATAAGATTTATTATAAATAATATGAGATATTTACAGAAATAAAGGTTATTATTATATAAGATTTCTGAATAATTGAGCTTCAATAAAATTAATATTATTGAAAAATGAAAGACTACTATATTTGAATTTAGTTCAGTTATGAATCTGGATAGAACCACTTGCTTTATAGATAAAAAATTATTTTAAGAAATTTTTTATTGCGGTAGTATCTAATGTGTTTCAAATGAGATCTTGAACTGCAACATAAATATACTATTCATAAAAAGATTAACTTAACACACTATTCGTAGCTCTATACAGAAAACTAACATCAATAAAAAAATTATTGAACTCTATACAGTTCAAGATCAAATAATACACGCAGTGTTTCAATTGTGTAATGACATAATTGCTATTGTAAATTAGTTTTAATTTGATCGTATTATCCAGCGAAGAAGGGGGTGGAGGAGTTGACCTATTGACCTATAGGTTACTCTAACCTATTAATGCCGGAGTGGGAAGGTCGCGGCTGATATGAATACAATAGAAAAAAAAAACTTAAATGCCGCATAATAAAAAATTCTCAATAATTATCATTAAATGCTAAAGATATAGATCAAATTTTACAAAAATAGCCAGATAATACTGCTCTAAATGAGAACATTTAAAAAAAAAAAAAATACAAAGTAACTGATTAACGTAAACTCAGAGATTAAAAAATAAAAATTGTGCTTATAAAAGATATTATAATTAATTTCAATAAAATTGGTAGAATTTTTTTTTTCAATAATAAAAAAACAGAAATATCGTATAAGTGACAATTAAAACGAGGTTGCATACCAATTTTTGGATAGATTGCCCAGTCAAATAAGGGTTCAACCTCGAAATAAAAGATGCTGAGCTGAAAATTTGCATAAACCTTTATTATGATTTTCTAAATAATACTGGTTTCGGCGTCTTAAGTAATAATAGGCAAAAGGCCAACATGACAAAATGACAAAAATCTTTTTTTTTAAATATCTGGTTTTTTTATACGTCGTTAGATGTTAGTATAAAACTTCTAGAAAATTAAGTTCTCTGCAAGTTTGGTCTTATTTATTTTTTTGCATGATAAACCGTTCTCTAGATGTAACGTAGAGGAGGGGAGGTGCAGGCCAAAATATGTTACCCATTTTAGGAGAAGATTTGAAAGTGAATTAAGAAAATATAGGGACATTCTATGCAAAATGAACCTCGTATGCCGTCCCAAAGCCACTAACTTAAAAATGATGATATATCATTCAACAAAAAAACTAAAAATTTTGCTCAGTTTTCATCCTGTCCTCAATATCTTGAAGACTACCAACCACGCGAAAAACATCATGAATGAATTTTATAAAGAAAATTAAAATTATATTTGAAATTTGCTAAAATTTGAGCCTTAATGGGATAAATAATACCAAAAAAACAATTTTTTTTCCCGACAAATAAAAACACCAATTTGTGAATTTATTTTTGCAAATATCATGAAAACTGTTCTTCCTATGAACATAAGCTTTATTAAGTAATTTATGGATTTATTTATTTATGGATTTATGGATTATTTGAGAGGCAATAGACATTTGTATATCTTCTTTCCTGTGAGTGGATTGAGGATTTATATTGTAGGAGGTTACAGATGTAGGAGGGGTGGTGGGGATTGATGGCTTAGGACAGGTAAGATACGAGGAAATATTGTCTATGGATTGAGGGGAAGAGCCATTTCAACTCGCCGTAAAGACGGGACATACGGTAGCATCGAAGAAAAAAGTTTCTGAGCCGAGTAGTGTGCCAGTAACTTCTTATTCTGAACGAACTAGGTTTTAATCCATGCTTAACATACTAAGTTTATCTGGATTTCAAACTAATGGGCTTTATCGGAGAACTTCCTTAAATGTGAATACCTTTTTGACAGTAGTCAGGAGATAAATTAAGGGTCGAGCTTTAGTTTCATATCGGTGTAGGACCCTGAACCAAACTTGGACTGTTGCAGGATTGATTGATTCTTGTTATTTTTAGAATATTTGTAATTATATTCCAATCATACATTTATATATCGAGAGACCTAAAAAAAAAGAGAAACAAAAATTGCTCCTCATCCCTGTGAATCAGGTTTAACATGAGTAGTCTACTATTTAATAAATAAATCATGTAGGAATAAGATATGCTTAGAACTAAGTCCGACAAAAGCTTTGTACTGTAAACAATTTGTCTTACTGCTTCACAAGAGAGAAAGCCAAACGATTAGGAAACTACTTGACTGACCAATGCTAATAGTAAGCATCATCAAGTTGAGAGTTTGATGACTGTTCTGGTTACTATCATGGACAGAAGATTCTAAAAATATCCAAGCTGCTATCCTCTATACAGGGTAGTAAGAGAAGAAGGAACGGCGCGAATAAATAGAGATCCTCTCAGCATCAATCCAACTATAGCTCCAATAAATCAAGACCTCTCATTGACAAGCCATTTGGCCAATCGGTAATAGTGAGAGTCAGGACTGGATTAGGCCGTGTAGAGACCCCTAGGCAATGCGTATATTGGAGCCCCTCTCCACCTTTAAATTCATTTTTTTTTAGTACGTAAACAAAATTAGAGGAATAATCCAGTAAATTATAAAGTTAAAATCTAATTTTTGATAGATTCCATCATCTTGATCCTGATCTTCACTTTAATACAGGTTTTATAGTAGGTAGATAGCATTTAATTAAATTTTATACCGGCACCAAATTTTAATATATCAGTACTAAAGCAATAAATTAAAACCAAAACTATTTTCATAGGTAATGATAATGGTTGTAATGTAGGGCAATTTATGAAATACTCGCAAATAAAGAAAATAAACTAAAGTTATAACAATAAATTATTACTCGAATAACTTAACTCAAAATCGCATTAAAAATTTTCGTCGAATATCCAATCATACGAAATTTAATGTTTTCAAAACATTAACTTTCCTATAGTTAAGACAATTTACTTTTCTACATTTATCATAATGTCTTTACTGCGTAGCTTCGTCGATTTTCTCAGGGCACTTTTTACTTTTATGCACGATCCATCTATATAAGTCTTGTTCTCTTTTCTAAATTTAAAAAAAAAACTTAATACATTGACTATCGCAATGTCTGAAGAAAATAAACGAATAAAACTGTAATACAAAAATATATTGTCTATGATTCAACATTTCGGGTGAGGCGGGAAATCCCTCAGCATTCTTTTTAATGCGAAACTAACAGAATTTAATCACTGCTGCTAACCTAAATAATAGAAGTGAGTGAAAATAATTAGTAATGCGTTCTGAAATTATATTGAAACATTGCCGAGTAATGCAGAGGGAGGTAGAATCCAGGACAGTTGTCTATCATTGTAATTGAGCTTTACTTTAGAGCGAAAATATGTATGTATCTTATAACCTTATAGTGTAAAATTATTTGCCCTCTTAACATAAACCTAAAATCTTTGTAAAGTAAATAAAAATTACTTCAGCCTATTCTTCAGATGGACAACGAGAACCCTAAAAGGCGTGTAGGCAGTAAATAACCTTTATGGATATTCCGGCAACTCCTAACATATTGATAAAACATCAGCTATTGGCGCAAATCTATCATACTCATACTCATTAACACAAAAAAACACCCGAGTATTTCATTATACACAAATCCGGTATCATTAGTATATTAGCTAACAATAAATTTATTAATGAATCAGGAAAAAAAAAAAAAAGAAAAATTATAAAAATTTTCATTTTCTAAAATATATTTATTTACAGAGATTGACAAGTAAAAATACTGAGTAAGATAAATATGACATGCCAATTAAATGTTAGAAGATACCAGGATCATCTTCTTTTTAAACTCGTTGCTGCAGGCATATCGTGAAGAAAAGTGACGAACTGTGTGTTTGGGAAAGTAGGCAGTTCGTAATAAACAGTACTTAGAATATGTTTCGAACAATTGAATCCATTGCCCCCAAACTGAACTCAATAAAAAAATTACAAAAATGACAGTTATTGAAATAAAATAAAATTACGAGTTCATTCATTTTTATTAATTTACGTTATAGAATAGTTACGAGGCCTTGACAATGCAGAAGGGGAAATAAGGCGGTACTATTCATTAGCTGCAAGTGACTGGAGGCGCTAATGAAGGGCATGCCCTCGCTGAGGAAGGTTGTCTTAAATGTCACTAAAGATACTTTTACAGATGGCGCTTCGGAAGTGGGGAAGGAGGGTCACTGGGAAAGATAGAAGTTAATACAGATATCATTTAGACTAAAAAGTCTAAAATAATTTGTAAAAAATAACTAAAGAAAACAGAAAAGATAATAAAAGCCAGTACATAATCCTAGAGAGAAAATACAAACATCGCAACAATGATTACAAAATCAAGACGTTAAACATAATTCTGAACAAAGCTCCATGGAGGGAAGAAATTGAAAAAAAAATTGTATGTAATTAATGCTCCTGTAAAATAAGAAATATGTTAGATAGGTTATTTAAAATTGGAGGAAAAAAACTTATAAAATCAACTTATCCATGAAAGAATATATAGTTTTCTTTCTCCGATTTTTTAAAAGTATTTTATTTGATTAAAAAAAAATCTCTTTGGCTACGAACTTTTTTAAAATTTTATTAACTGTAAAATTTAAAAGCGACAGAATATAACGAGAACGAGAACGATAACGGAAACTAGGCGTGGAGAAGGGCACCTCTTTTGGCCCTTATGTTAACGTTTCTTTTTGGATCCCTCATCCAGCTCCATTTCAAACTTCTATGGATGTAGAGATGATTTGTTGTGGCCAAGGATACTGCTAGGGCGACGTTCATTCAAGTTTACTGTAAAATCTTTCGTATTACGTCTGTAGATAAGTCTGAGCATGTAGTTCCAGAAAAATGTATAGTTTTTGCCTTTTTATCAGTTCCATATATTTGTGAATAATTAAACCTAAGTATAAATAATGAAACGGCGTCTTTTGAAAGAAATTAAGAGAAAGTGCTTAATAGAATCCTTCTTTTAGAATAAAACCTTTCTGTTTTTTTTTTGTTTTTGTTTTTACTTCCTTGTACGAAATAAAGGTAGTATTGTAATCGCGAACATTTTCGGTTTTCAGATTTCAACGGAAATATCCATTTTGACCATCCCTGAATCCATTTTGACTGGTTTCGTCGTGACGTCTGTACGTACGTTCGTATTTCGCATAACTCAAAAACGGTTTGCCGTGGAAAGTTGAAATTTTGTATTTAGGATTGCTTTAAAATCTAGTTGTGAACAGTGGGTTTTTCCGCTTAAAATGTCGAAAATGTCCATTTCTAATGCTTTATCCAGTGGTATTGACAGTTTTTTTGTTGTCATGGAACATGAAGAAATATCTTGGAAACTAGTTACCTATTGAAGGATATATATATAATATCGGAATGAGACCTGCAGTAATAAGAGTGTGTGTTTTTGTGTGTGTGTGTGTCAATAGATGGATGACGGGACGCCGATTGTCGTTTTTACTGCAATTTTCGGAAACTAGTAACCAAATGCAGTATCACTTTTTGAGCCACGGATTTATAATTTAATAGGCGTACAAGGAAGTCATGTGTTGCCCACATCAGATATTTTTTTCCAGGCATTCAATCTCAGTTTAAACATATATTTAAAAAAAAAAAATGATTCGAGCAAAAAATCATTTAAAGAATTAAAATTTCACATCTAATTGCTTATCTGTCATCTTTTTGAAATTATCGATAATCCATGCTAAATTTAATCTGTAGCTGCTATAAGTGCTAATAAGTCCAAGTGCCCTTTTTGCGATGAACGCTTTAATGACTTCAATATGATATCAAGAATACCCCTAAAAAATCTTATTCCAAATGAAGTTAGTACGATGGTTTTCGTGTTCTTATATGCCTGTCGAGGTATTAGAAATGCAGTCACCAGTGTCAAGTTGAGGATGATAGGAGGTATCAGAAGGTCTAGAACAATAAGTATCCACAGAAGGTTGGCTGGACGGAACTAGAATGTTGAGACAGAACAATCAGATATGGCCCATTCTCCTGAGACTTTTCAAATTCGCGCCTTTTCATTTTGAGATTGTTTATACATACCTCTAATTATTATTGAGTTGGCTTCAATATTTGCGTTTATTATTGGTGAGTATACCTATTATTAGTAAGTAGTGAATGGCAAAAATATTTACATTTAAAGTAAATTTAAAATTCAAAATTATCTAGTATGTTACTGTCGAAAATGGCATACGCTGATGAAAAAAATCCTAGCTCAAATTGAAAATAGTACTTACAAACCACAAGTATCACATTTAAAAAAAAAATGAATGGTATTAAAATTATTGAACATTTCTAATGGTCAAGAGGTCATCAAGAACAAATGTCTTCTGGGTATGCTGAAAACAAGTGCTCATCATGTTATCACTATGATTTCAATTGTAGGTTCAGTTTCTCCGGATTTCAGGGTAAAACTGCTACATTATGAGATATTCCATCGTCCAAGGTCAGAGAAATTCAGAATTATCACCTTAGAAAATGAATATTTTCCGAAATAATAGTGGTAACATACTCGACCACTCGTTTTCATCATTTCATGTAGACATAAGGATTTGATGACCTAAACATTTTAACCACAATTTACTTTAAATGTAAATATTTTGGCCATTTACTATTTTCTTATAATAGAACTACTCACCAATAATACACACAAACAAAGGAGTCAACTCCATAATAATTAGAGGCATGTATTAACAACCTAAAGTCAAAAGATGCGAATTGGACAAGCCTCATGGGAATGACCCATGTGTCAAAGAGACATCCATCGAACCACAAGCGATCAGCGAGCTAAGGGTATTAGCCTTCTGACCCAGTATATAAGAGTTCTAAGGATAGGGTAAGAGGATGTGCTGAGAAATGAGAGGAGAAAGATCCTTAAAATTTCTTCTCTCTCTCTCTCTCTCTCTCTCTCTCTCTCTCTCTATATATATATATATATATATATATATATATATATATATATATATATATATATATATATTTATATATTAACATGCATGTGCGTACTTGTGTGTCAGCAATTATGATATTTCTTTAGCCGAATTGGAATAGTATGGCCCTCTTCGCTGTAAATTTTCAGTACTTGTTGGGCAACATAGACATTTTCAGAGTCTAAAACATTTTTGCCAGCTCGTATCTCAAAATTTTTGGAGAATGTACCCTTCTCGCAGCTACAGCCTCGATTATGAGAGACAAACCACAATTAAAAATCTTTATAATTTCAAATGAATAAAGAATTATATATCAGTTGACAGTTATATCACGAGATAGAAAGGAGTAAGAACAAACTGTCCCTCATTCATTAATGAATCTCGTTCCGCTCGATGATAACAATAAATTAACTTGGTTCGAGGAAAATCCCAACTTAACAATTACGTAAGGGTCTTATCAGGTTAGAATTTTAATAAATTAAGTTCAGCCGGGTTCATCCAATTCATGTGATTCAGAATTATAATTTTTTATCAATGCTCACCGCCTATAAAACCAATTAAAGACACAAAGAGTGACCGTAGACACAGGGCGGTGGTGAACTTTAAGACGAACTATATCCGTCCAGCGTGGAAATTCCGACTGACTGACTACCCTCTCTCCGCCGTTCTGAACGGCTGCCAAGTCTACCGGACGGAAAAGCTCATTTGTACTGCGGGAAAGTCTAGTCGGGCGAAAATAATTAACGAGCTAGAATTCGTTTGAGCATATTTTTTTCCTTAAAAATACAAAAACAATTATAATGTAAATAATTCGAACACTGGAAAGACGGAATTATCAAATTTGAAACATATGAATTATTTTTATGTATATATATTATGACAATATTAACGTTACATAGAGTACAATTAATAGTCAACAGTAAGAAAGATAATTAAAAATGATTACTATAGTGAATTATATCACTTATTACTATAGTACTAGTAGACAAATCGCAACTGTCGTAGAATAAAGGTACAACTTAAAATTTAATATTGTTGGAAAATCATATTTGAAGTTTTTTTTATTTACTTTTGACTACCTTCTCATTAAAACACGCAATACATTCGCAAAACCAATTCGTAGGATATTACAAATGTTCAGAGTTTTTTAATAAATAGAGACATTCAAAAGTGTAAAAAAAAAAAAAAAAAAAAAAGTATTCGGCGCCTCTCTGCCTTGATGATGGCCTAAAATCTAGGTCGAAACGGCGGGACACAATTAAATAAGTTTTCTTATTTGTGTCTTTCTTCATTGACCGCACCCCCTCCACCTCCAACCAACCTTCTCCTGCAATTATTTCTAAAAAAAAAAACTTTAAATATGATTTTCCAACAATATATAATTTTGAATTGTACCTTTATTCTACGATAGGTGCGATATAAAAACGAATTATAAAATAAATGTATAGATTTTTACTTTTCCTTACCTATATACGAAGTATATAATAAGGAGAAGTATTGCGACCGTGAAAATTTTCGAATTCGAGTTTTCGACGGAAATACACGTTTTAAAGTCCCCTTTTATATTTACTTATATTTATATTTAATATAAATATTTAATTAAAATATAGTTCCTAGTATATTAAAATAAGCAATTCAAAATATAGTTGGTATACCAACTATATTTTGAATTGCTTATTTTTGAATTTTTTGTGTGTTTTTAGAACTGAGGATGAATGTATAACATTCGAAACTAGTTTTCAATAAAACAAATTTATTGAAGTGGCATATAATTTATCAATCCCTAATTAGATTGATCCTTCTATACCATCATGGGGATGTCAACTGACTTTAATTTTTCATTTATATAGTACATCACCGAGAAAATGCAGCGAAAAAAGTTATGGTGAAAAGAATATTTTATTTGCGCTTAACTTAAATCATGCACTTTATAGTAAATTATGTTTAGAACTGTATGAAAGATTATTAAATTATCTAAAAAACAAAAAAAGAATCATCAAAATCGGACCAGTATTAGCAAAGATACAGCGTATTTTATGAGGAGCACAAGACCCTAGATGGATAACTAAGCGCATCTGAAAGGAGACGGATACGACCGAACCTTCTCCCACCAATCTGTTATAAACAATATATAATATATAAAGTAACTTAAGAATAAAAAAGCGAAAATTAACTTAATAATTTTTACTTTCATATTATTAATGGAAAGAAAATATTTTCATGAAAACTAAACTGAAACTTTTAAAATATACTTGCAACTTGACGAAGTTAAAATGTATAGGTAGTGTACAGAATTGTACTAAAATTGTTTAAAAAACTGTTTTATTGTACTGAAGTGAGAGAAGATGTGAATTCTGCTGAGTTTATTTCAAGCATTGTTTATGTGAATTTTTTAAATTATATTAAAAAGATAATTATTATAGGACGGTAAGAGAAAGTTGTGTGATGCGCGCACCGCACTAGATTTTTTAATATTGTTTGCCATCACTACTTGCACTTCACTTCATATTGGGTCGCATTGCAGTGAACGAGTCAATATACTGCACTTTAGCTGCATTCCTTACAATGCTCATCTTTAATCGCCCATTTTAATTACTAGAAGAGTAATGAATTGCTCACGAAAAAAAAAAAAATCGATAGCACATAAAAAACATATTTTATACTAAATATAAAAATATTTTTTACATAATGCATTTTTCGGTTTCTACGACACTTTTGAGATGATTTTAAATTCTGCAGATAAAGAAAAAGTAATTAACATTGTCACTAGATAACTAAATCCAAGATAAACAGTAAAAAATACATACGGTTTTTTGAAGAAAGTTGTAGCTTTATTCAACAACAGGTCGATTTTTCTACTACTACTATTTTATAATTCTTCATACCATTTAATTCACTTTTCCTGTCATTAACCATTATGTAATATCATTAATTACTTCTATATAAATAAATAAATTTATTCAAAGATTGATATTATAAAAATACACTATTAGGACAGCTAGTAAAATAGGGTAATGCAAGAGAAACCATGAAAATTACTGTTACAATTTCAGTTTATCATGTTTTAGTACTGTCTAAAAATTTATCTTGAGTGTTACTTTAGGAGTGTAATCTGAGTTTGAAAGGAGTGAGGTTGCTAAAGAGTAGCCATATTGTTTACAGTTAATAGCAGATGAGTGTTTTCTAGGCAAAATTTAATTGTATAGAAATACAAGTTTGAAAACCCTTATGGTCAATATTTAAATTCATTTTCTCGAGTCTTACTCCAATAATTTACTTCAAATGTAATCTTTTGAACATTCATCCAATTTAGCATCCTATAGCATGTTATTCTTACTACATTCTTCAGACATTCATAAAATGTGCAATTTTTCAAGGATTATTGGCATGAACGAGGAAAATCCTAATGAACCTCCTTAGAAGCAGTAAGGTGTTAAAATTGAAATGTTTTAATTAAATCCGAAGCTCAGAGACATTCACAAATGCAATTTAAATAAATAAAATATTAGAAAAAAAAAATAAGAGATTCTGTTTTCTCTAAAATAAATTTCGCTTGCACAATGATCTCACAAGCTCGATTTTACTTAAGTTTATATAATTTTTTGGACTCTTTCCATATTCGGAACCTCTATAATATATCTATATATTAATCTTTTAATAAAAGAGACAAGCATTTTTTTAAATAAGAAAAACTTAATTTTTTTTTTTCATTTTTGAATCTAGGCGTGAAAAATCACTTAACTCAGAGAATTAAACAATGGAATAATTCAATGTTAACACATTGCGCTCTTTATAATTCAATATATGCTGTGGTATTTAGTAAAAGTTATTTATAAAATATGTAAATTTGTATTTATTTTGAACATGACCCGTATAAAGACGCCATTATCACCTCTCGCTTTAAGTATAAAAAAACAACAAAGAAATTAAACACATTTTACTAAATCCACCTATATATTATCTATTTTTATATGATAATCACGCGAACAAATTAGGATTTTTTTCCTATTTGAGGATTAACATCGCTCATATTAATCCAAGCATGAGGATGCCTGTTGTTCATTGGAAATGATCAGTTATTAACAACTATGGAAAATAGGTTTGCATTCAGGTTGTTCTAGTTCTCTTGTTCGGGTGGGGTGAGTCTATCTATTTCAGGGTTCCTTAGGTTACACCAAAAACGAAACCACGTCGAGTATGACAATCTGTCTCTCCCGAGGAAAAGATAAAATTCGGATTTACTAGACGGCTACAGATTTACGACTTGGCAGGAAGTTTTTTTCTTTTTCTAGTATCTAATTCAATATATTCATTCGTCAGGGTGTCAAATAAATAGTTTAAGATAATTTGGACAAAATTTATGTACTGTTATCTTTTGCAAATATGCAACTTCAAAATCTCATGCAACTAAGTACTGGAAAACAGCAATTGATGGTCGAAAACCGTTTGATGTAATTACGTAAAGATGATGTTACAGTGGATTTTTGCAAAAAAAAGTGGACTATAAATTTTATTGCAAAAATTTCATCCGCATTTTATTTTAGAATGACTTGATATTGATCGTATGAAGCTCACCAGAAAGGTCTAGCTTGGTATTTAGTACGGTTATTCTTCCGTGCTTTCTAACTAGAAATATAGGAACAACTGTTCGACAACAACGGTTCGGCGGAACAAGTTCGGGAGCGTGACTATTGTATAAAACTAGACTTAAAATGTATACATATTTTGATTCTATAATGGAAAAGGTTTCACATTCTTAAGTAGGAGAAAAGGCATAACCAATCAGTTGCCACCGTAGTATAGGTATTATATATTTCCGGCATAACTTTAGTAGCTAATAGATTGGGCTAATACTTTATTATGGATCATTCTTTACCAGGAACGGCTTAACCAGTTTAGTAAAAACATTTAGGGGTCACAAGAATCAAACTGTATAACTTACCTAAACTATAATTAACTAACTCTCTGCTCACCAATCTTTTTTACGGGAGTTTTGAGAATTTCGAAACGAAACTTGGCAGGCCTTAGTTATGGTGAATGAAGTTTATTTTTTATTTTGATGCAGCATTTGACTTTGTAACCTCTTCCAGTTCTTCTCCAGTGCACTTAAATCTGGAACTTCCAACGGAAAGAGTTATCTTCGATGAAGGAGTCTCACAGCACAGTAAATCTAATTTTAAAACGATTTTATATCGATGATTTTTCGAAAGACGTAAATGTCCTGAAGACATAAATCACAAAAATAAAAACGCCACACTGTAGCAGACTAATCTTCAATTATCTCCAGAAAGAAGCAGTATATCAAAAAATATGTTGATAAATATTAAAGGTTATAATTATCTTAAAAATGAGGCACTGCTAGAAATTCTATATGATTTAGCTTAGGGCACCATTCATTAGGAAACAAATTTTATTCACGTCCTTGCCACTGTTGAAGTATACCCTCATAGAGAAGCACAGAAATATTAGAGAAACAGCAAGGGGCACAAATGAAGATAATTACTCCTAGTTCTATTATATATAACATTAAAAAAACGAAGGAATCTCGTAGATAGCCATTACATTTAGAACCTACAGCCCTTGGCACGATGTGTTTTTTCACACTGGAAAATACCAATTCACTGAAGCATTATTGTTTTTAACAAAAACACTATAAATCGGTTAAAATATCTTAGTCTTATATAACAAGGAAAGGATCTCTAGCATATGTCTCCTAGATTTTCATGAAACTTTCTTTAGGTGAATCTAGGCCTTGAAATATTGGAAGCAAAAACCACAACCTGTTTTTTTAATTTTTAAACAGGTTTTTCAGTGTGAAATGTAGGTTTGAAAATATTTTATACAATTGTTTTATTCGATACTGTTTACTTTTTCCAACGTGTGTTTAGCTTTTGACCTCTGAAATCGATCGGTTTATTTATAATTTATAATTAAACCTGCGAATTGTCATAAAATCCTATTCACTCTCCAAGCGGGTGCTAATGATTATTGTTATCACAGACTAAAATAAATAAACGAATATTTCGTTGTAACAAGAAAAATTAACAATTCACAAAAATCTGTTAACAAAGCTTTATATACTTTTTTTTATTTTGTAAAAAATAAATACGACACGAACTTTTCTGCGATATCCCAAAAATAATGTTGAAATATTGTTTAAAAAAAAAAAAATATCTTGGTAATTAAAGAGAGAGGGAAAAAAGAAAAACTAATGATTTATAATTCATTTATAGTTCAAATAATGAAATATAATATTTAACGAAATAACAAAGATATATGAAGACTCGTTCATGCTATTTCTTGTTAAAACGGAACGTCCGTTTATTTATAATAGTCTGTGATAACAAGGATTATTAAGATCGATTTGAAGAGTGAATAGGATTTTATGATAATTCACATTATTAGTTATAACTTCTGAATAAACTGATCGATTTCAGAGGTTAAACACACGTTTGAAAAAGTAAACTGTATCGAATAAAACAAGTGTATCAAATTTATTTTCAGGCCTAGATTTCAAACTGAAAATCTCGTTTAAAAATGAAAAGCAAGGCTGTGATTTTTGCTCCAAAAAACGTATTTCTAGCTGTCCTAGAAAATGTCCATATTTTTTTTTTTTTTAATATGAACCTAACATTACGGTGCAAATTTATGAAAAAATTCATAATCCTGCAGTGCACATGCGAGACAGGAGAAACATTTAAAACTATTTTGAAAAAAAACAAAACTACAAAGGGATATTATGGCCGGACGAATTGTTTTGCGAAAATCTTTTTGTTTTTCGATTTTCATAAATATTAAGCATGTTTTTTGGAATAGGAAATTCAAATCTGATATGGATTCTTGAAAAAAGTAACGTTTTCCTCAAAAAAAAAAAAACACTAATTTAAGGAGAGTTTTTTATGTTCTTAGTATTCTTACCATGGTTAAAACTTGAATATTTTGATGGCTTATTTATATTTTATTCCGGTTGGCAATAAGGACATTCTGGCACTAAACTCCCTTTTCTTCGGGGCGCGCTGGCAGCTAATTTTCTACACAGTACAATATTTTAAGGTATAGATTAACCTAAAAAAGTTTCATCAAAATCTAGGAGACACATGTGGGATCCTCTCTTTGTAACATTTAATTTCTTGCTTAGTCACGGGACAGTTATAGGTACGCTAACCATAACCTGCTTCCCATTCAGCTCAGGAATGACTGCACCTAAACTCGTCTAGTTTATAGTTTGTTACGAAGCCAAATTCCATAATTCCACGCCCAAGCATTGCAGTAAATTTCATCCTAGAAGATGATACTTTGTTATAAATAATTGGCATAGAATCGTCTCTCAGAGCGATGTTTGCTAACCTGCCAGCAGTCTCGGTTTTACACTGCCCTCTGTAGAGTGTCATTGTATTTACTTGTAGCTATACAAGAAAGCTTAATCAAACCCTCTAGCAATTTTATATTATTCTGTAATAATTGCTCAATAGATATTTGACGGGTGTAGAAATTAAGAGATAATTTCCTTCTCAATTCAAGATAACTATCATGTAATTAATCCCACGTTCAGTTACGATTTGTGCATTTCCTAATAACAATGAACGATTAATCTGACAAGCTAAAACAATGGTTGCTTTTTTATGTATGTGTACATATATATATATATATATATATATATATATATATATATATATATATATATATATATATATATATATATATATATATATATAATCACTTTACAACATTTTTCACTTTGATACATAATTTCTATTATGTAAGGAAAAAACCTGTTCAAAAATCCTCGCTTGGCACAATAAATTTTCCCTTGACAGAAAATTAGTGGGCTAGAATCTTGGTTTGACATGAAATTCCTCGGTCTATTCAAACCTAACAAATTGAATAAATGACATTAGTGATGGGTTGAAACAAGCGGTTGGACCATTGTACACACTACCAAAAATACCCAGGGCCGGATTAAGCGATGTATAGGTCCTTAGGCAAGGCGAATCTCTGGATCTCTTTCCCCTTTTCAATTAAATGAATTTTACACCATAACAATAGAGGCACAATGAAGTCAAGTACAGAGTTAATATCTAATTAGTTATAGAATGCATCTCCCTGACCCTGTTCACTTCAATACAGGTTTTATAATAATAAATTAAATTTTGTAACTTTTAATTAAACTTTTGTAATTTTGTAACTTTTGTAACTAAAATTTTGTAACTTTTTTGTAACATTTAATTAAATTTAAAACCTACACCAAAATTTACTGTATCGGTACTATAACGATATAGTATAATAAAACAGACAGTTGTCTGTTTCTGCCAATTGAGTATGTACCTATTTAGTGAAATTGTTTGTCCTTTAAAAATAAACATAAAATCGTTTCAAAGTAAGTTAAAACTATTTTAAATTATTTTTCTCAAGGCATCCCATACGAGGCTCCGGGCCCATAGGCTTTCTAAGACACGAGATTTCTTTGGGATTTAACTATCTTTTTGATATTATTTATTGGTTTGAAAATAAATGTTATTTGATGAAAAACGATACAAATTTTTGATTCTATCGTGAGCGAATCACAAAGACAACATAAAAACGTTACAATTTCTTAATTAACTGATATCTGACGATTAACTGTAAAACTATGCATACCCGTGAGCATAAATTGCTTATGATGGCCGGTGGCAAAAAAAAATAAAAAAATAATGAATTGAACAAATAAAAACAAAAATAAAATAAAGTTGTATATTAAGTAATAAATACATATATATTTTTAATTACTGGATAAAATCTTCCATTTCCTTTTTTCCAAAATTTGTTGTTTTGTAAGTGATATTATCAATGAGGAGTATTTACATTAGAACCATAGAAATCTAAATCTAAGCAAGTGACTAAAATGTTTATTTATACCACCCTCCCTGCCCTAGTTGAGGTTCTTCAGGGCATTAACACGAAAAAAATAATAATAAGAAATCTTGAAATTATAATAATATATTTTAAAAATTCAACTTTTTGTTTAATTACTATATCATTTGAAACCTTCATTTTTTATATTGACAATGTTTATTTTTCCTAAAATTTTATATACGATAGTAAAAATGTAAAAAAAAAAAAAGTATTTATTAAAGCTTATGCAAATATTAATTTTTTTTTCAGGTTTTGATAAGTTACAAATAAATTTTGACGGAGCATTCTGAAAAAAAAAAATTGAAATTATTTAAGTCATTTATGAAATAATCTTTCTTTTTTTCCGGTAAACATTAATAAAACAGGAATTGAATTTGAAAAATAAATTTAATTTACAAACTTTGGAAGTTGTGCAAGGTCAATCCGAAATAATTAACCCATTAATCGTGCCAGAGAATTACCTAATTATTAAACTAAAAAAAATTAAAATTCCCTAATTTTTAACTGTTTTTTTTTTTTTTTTTTTGTGATTGCATTTACTCATATTTTAATATTACGTCCGAAACTGACAACATAGAAAACCACAAATTTGGAAGGAGGTGTATTCAATGCATAATATATTATATGTTAACTACAATGAATGCTTAAAAATTAATTAAAAAAGTTCTATAAAGTTGTTTATAAAATTAATATTATAAGCCGAAATATTCCTAAATTGGAATAGAGCTTATAAAACTTTCTTTAAATTACTATACATAGATAATGTGTAATAAAATATTGAATATGCTTAACTACCACTGGAAATAAAAATACCAGAAGTGCATACAAATAAAAATTAGTGTTTAAAAATTAAATTTAAACAGCATAGACTTACATGTCTTCATACTGCATATAAATCGATTAAGCGATGACCTTTTTTATCTTCTGACAGAAATATCGCTTCCTGTACAACTAGTACGCAATTTCACAAATCATATAACTTATGTTGAACCGTAAAAAGAAAACAAAGCTTGGAAATGATCCAAACGGAAAATGAATCAACAGTTCCAAAAGTAACCACAACAGAATGTATCACATCCAAGATATGAGCCAAAAAAAATCGCACACTGCGTACAAAGCTAAGCAATATCCCTAGTCTCACGAATCGAACGACGTTCTCAAAACGAATGGTGTTTCGAAACAGAGAATCGAACAAGAGCATATCTTGTTTAAACATTGACGAGCGGGGGTAGAGCGTAAAAGATATCTATGAACAACCTTTAGGAATCAATAGGCACTAGAAGATGTTGCCCCCAACTTGAGATAAGATAGAGTTCTGATTTAGGAACCCCTAACTGGGAAAAGTAACAGGCTTCGAGATCATAAATAACGAGTCTAATTTTGAACGATTATCAGTTCAGTTATTAAAAAGGACTAAAAAGAACAATTTTAATAAACAGTACAATAAACATGAATACTTAGAAAAAAGGTAATTCAAGAATTCGTAGTTCAGGAAGGGTTGGATTTAAATACCCGATCCTATTGCGGATTAAACACCATGATTAGTCATTTGAATGTTTACAGTTGCTAAATGTACATCCATGTCTTGATAACTCTGTGAATTTTAAATTCACTTGGAAAGAAGAAAAAAAGAATGACCAATAAACTCATTCTATAGGCATTCGCTTAGCCAATAATCTGTTCCAAACTAATTAAACTTTTAATGCAAACTAGATCTTGATTAAAGGGAAATGAAAATAATTAAAAAAAGTTTGGTGGCTTATAATAAATTTATAAAATCTTAAATAATGCTCTTTTTACTTTTAATCAGCCAAGGCAAAATATTCAAGGGATAAGAGGAATTTATTTTCTAGTTATAAATAAAGAATATAAACAAAACATTTTGGACTTACATGATTTCACGCTTATGCCGACGGTATATTTATTATAAATTATATATGCTGTAATATTTTAATATCTTTATAGTCTTGATATCGCTTAATAAAATTATAGTAAAGTACACGACTGTACAACATATAACAATTGTATGTTTTTCGACGACCGTTAACTAATTAAATAAAATAATTTCTAAACATGGCTCGGTTCTCGGGTACTATCGAAGTATGTGGAAAATTAATCTGACATATTATAATGGAAAACCAAAACTTTTAGAAGGCTTCTTTTTATCTATCTAAAAACATTGTATTCAGGATCATAATGTCGTTTTATACTTAGAGGAATCAGAGCGTAAGAAACGCTTCTTTATACAATGATAAATAATTTATTTTATTAGTGGCTAAGATAACACGTACGCGCGCACTAGATTTTACAAAGCTCTAATTTAAATGACTGTAAAAGCTTTATTTTTGGAGCATTTTTTTATTTTATTTTTTTAAATGTTGCTGAGAAGATTGTGTTTTAAACTTCACGTCAGAAAGAGACGTTCACGCATTTACATCGTAATCACCCTTAACATTTGTAACTTATTTAATAATTGCATTCGTTTTTCAGGCTAATAGACACTTTGTAAAGTCTTTTAAGTTCAGATAGAGCCTATGAGATCAACAAACGTGTTTAGTATAAATTTAGGAGAACCGAAACCAAGCAACAGCGTTTATATTTCCCAGCTTGATTGCCAAGATGAGAGCTTTGAGTTGTTGAAACGTTGAGTAGACTATTGAGGCTGATTGGTCCGTCAAAGAGCAATTGGTCCCTATGAAAAGAGACAATTTCCCAGTCAGCACCATCAGGGAAGTTGCAATTTACAACTCGTAAAAGATAGCTTTTAAAAGTAAAATATATTCTGCTGAAAATAGCTCTTCAGTAAACTGACAAACTTCCTCTTTATTTACCATCTTATCAGCTATCTTTTTTATATATGAATTTAAAAATAAAAATAGGTTTGGGCTAAGAAGTTATTGCGGTAAGTCAACGCCATTCCTAAAATCCTCATTTTCGGTTTCCTAAATAGATAAGTGTCGACCCCCTCAATTTCCCTTGGAAAAAAATCCAGGAATAATAATCAAGTAGCAATAGAATTTATATTCCTGATCAAAATTCTATACATCAGAAGTAAACTGTCATTAGTCCAAATTCGCACCTTTTTTTTATTTTTATAATCGTATTAGCATTATTCTGATCATATTTTTCGAGTATAAGTATCGTAAATAAGCTAGTAGGGTAATAAAATGTATAACACTTCTAATATAAAGATAGACCACTACCCACAACAAAAAATACCATTCCTTAGTAATATCGATCCTGCCACTCTTATAGAGTAAAAAATATGTAATATAAAAAAAAATTATATTAAAATATTTTGCTTAATAGGGCTGTGATATTTTCTAGTTATCAATTATTAGCCATTAGATAGCAAATTCGGGATGGATTACAATAATAACTACTCACGTATACATTCAATACAACCTAACCTTTAACCTCAAATAAAAATTGTTTAAATAAGAACGCCCAGGCATGCCTAGAACGAATTAAGGCCAATAAAGGTTCCTGGGAGACAGTAAATCATTGTAACTTTCCATTATAGCGCAAAATTGAAAATAAAATTTGAAGATTGTGTTTAAAAAATTTTCGTTATCAGAAATATAATACTGACTAGCAGTTTTTTCTTCCTTGCTAGGAAATACTAACAGCTAACATTAAATAATTATTAATTTGTCGAAATATCTAACAAAAATAAGTACCTATATTAATATTTTAAAATATTTTTTATTCAACCTTAAGGAGGAAAATAAATTTTTCTTCATCAAATATAATACGATAATTCATTCATATTGAGAAAGCCACAAACGCATTTTTCCTATTATACGAATTTATTGGTTTGAAAAAAATTAATAATTAAAAGGATAGTTTGTATATTGAAAAAAAAAAATGTACATATGTGGATTTCCTAAATGCACTACAATTTATGGTGATATTTATAGTTTAGTAAAAAAAAAATTTCTCCTGACACTTAATGTACTTGTTTGTTTTCTTGATACACTCGTTTGCTTTTAGCTTGTCTCCGAAACCCTTACGGAACTCAATTTATGAAAAATGGAGTTAGGTACCTTCAGAAAAAATTGTTCATATATCTAAAAAAAATTTCCCTCGATCCTTAAAAAAAAAAGACATTCTACCATACACATTTAATTGTAATTTTTTTTTTAAACATCTCACAGATATAGAATGTCAATGAATTACTATATATTTATTATTATTTTTTTTTAAAGGATACTTGCAAGTTCGAAAGGTAGAGGATTACTAAGCGGTAATAAATAAATGATAACGTGTGAAAACAATTAGTACATAAAATGAAGCAGGCACCAATTTTTTAAATTTTATAAAAATTGTTCAACTTTGAAGAATCCTCAGACGCAGCTCATTATACGCCATTCCTAATAGATCAAATTATACAATATTGCTTTCTGTTAATTTCTTGAATGTTAGAGGAAGGTTGAAATATAATTTAATGCATATTAAAATTTTTTGGTAGGCTTTATTTGAAATATTAGAAGATATCAATAATAATTTTCTGGTTACTTAGGATAACAATAAAATTGTTGATGTCTTATAATTTCAAACCAGAAACTAAAAATGATAATGGGTCACAACATTTTTTTAAAAATATTTACTATTTTGCAAAGAAGAACAAAGAACAAATATAATAACAAATTATAACGATAAATTCTCAAAAATTTTATAATTTACATGATCACATAAATATATAATACACTTGTCTTCAAACAGTATATCAGAAACCACGAACAGAGTTAATTATTTGTTGTACCATTGATCGTCTTAAAGGACTTTACGGGGCTCAACCTGTAATGAAATAGGAAATGATTAAAAATATTCATTCGATTAATAAAGTAATTATCACTATTGACAATAATTAATAAAAATATAAGAATTGACAAGGAGACAACGCAAATAACAGTAAATTATGATAAAGCGTAAAATTATAAGGCCAAAAATTGTTAATAACCTGGATACACGAATCATTTAGGAAACAATATACAGTTTAGATTGAACACCAAATTTCAAATTTAAGACTTCTCATAAAACAGGTATACAACAAAACAACATTTAAACGACAATGGTTCAAGTTTGTAGTCTGAGGTTCACCAACAAACTACACAAATTGATAAAGCAACGGCTATGCAAACCAACTTAGACAACTCCTATCGAGAAGCTATCACTAATGACGCACGAACATGGCGGGTAATTGAACAAGAGAAATAGTCAATCGAATGTGAATGATATAGCTGGCAAATGACGCATTGGGAATACTTCTTTTTCTTCTTGAAATTCTACAAACTCCAATCTCCTATTTTAAACTGAAATTAAAACAAGAGGAGAATTGCCAAAAATATTGAATCCTACAAACACAATTCCACATTAAAATGATGAAACTATTTTACTTTTTAATAGTAGTCCCCCCTCTCCACCTCCACCCCATAAACCATGTATTTTTTTAATTAAAAAAATTTACGTCACAGAATAAATTTCTAGTCAGATAAATCTGGAACAAACATAATACAAATTGATGTGTCGAAAACTCTACCCCCTCGAACATTTAATTTTAAATTATAAATGGGCAAAATTGGAAATTTAAACAGCTAAGTTTAGATAACAATAGCTAACGGCCACTTGAAAATGATAAAAATTTAGCAGGTTATGTATTTGGAATTATAGGGAGAAGGGCTACACTTGCATACATCCATATAGCAATACACTTGTATGTGAAAAATGTTAAAGAAAAATTTATTTTGAAAAGATAAAAGAAAAAATCGATGGGATTGAAAGACGAACATAACTTTGATAATAACTGAGAGATTAGAAACTGCTAAATAGCAGTCCTACTAAATGCTGCTGATTCACCATTAAAGGCAAACAGCTAAACTAATTAAATTGTTTATTAAATAATGAGAACAAAACTTAAGAAAAAAAAGAGACAAAATTACTGTTAAGATGATATTGGAAGATTCCAAAACAAAGCCTGAAGTCCCACAACTAGCAGTAAATAACATAACAAATCAAGGTTTCGCTAATAAAGACTTCATCAGTACAGGAAAACATGATACCAAAGATAGCACATTTGACATCACAGTCTTAAAAAAGATTTTCGATTATCGACACTGTGTTTAAAAATTAAAAAAAAAAAGCATAAAATCAATAAACAATTGCAAAGCATAATTGGTACCTGCCATCGTTCAAATTTTTTTAGAGCAATAGACACGGCTGATCTATTAAACATTAAAATTAAAGAGTTGATTGTTTGATAGCGAATTCAATAACGCCATTGAAAAAATAATAAATATTTCCTTAGATGTTCGAGCTATTCTGCACCATAAATTAAATTATAATTTTAGGAAAATTAGTAGCTTTACTTTGAGTGCATATATTTTAAAAATGATGGAGGCAATAAGATAATATAAACTGATTAGCCAACAACAACCAACGACTACCTATGGCAAGTGTCTTAGCCCGCTCGGCCATCCCGGCCCTCTAAGTTTTAAGTATTGTATAATATGCTGTATTTTAAGTTTTATGTATAATTATTTTTATTTTGTTTAAGAAAGCTTTTCTTATTTATAACTATATCAGACCTGTTAACATTTTTATTTAATAACACACACATATATATATATATATATATATATATATATATATATATATATATATATATATATATATATATATATATATATATATATACATACATATTTTATATATATTATTATTATTATTTATTTTATTTATTTATTTATTTTTATTATGATTATAATAAATAAATATATATATATATACACGTTACATATGAACTCAACTCCATACTCAAAGAAGAAACGTGAAATATGCTATCTTTGGTCTACATTAACGTAAACTTATGATTTTAAGTCCAGATGATGCGTGGATTCAGGCGCGTACGCAGATTTGTTTTTCAGGGGAGAGGATTTAATTTTTTTTTTTCGCAGGGGATTTAATAATAAGAAAACAAGTAATCACTTAAGTGTCTTTAATCGCTGAATTGGAGGTAAGTTAAAATACAAAACTTATGTTGGTGGGTATGAAAATCATATTTTTTTTTTTAAATTTCGGGAGACGGGAGGAGGAGAGATATATTTCTCTGGTCTCCCCTACTCCTGTGTACGCCACTGCCTGGATTGGGGAAATGTTGACTGATTAGATTAGAAAGACGTCAGATTTTTCGTCGTAATCTTCCAATATTTCTTAAGAGTAAGCTGTTAGCTATTATTTTACAACAGTATAGCACCTTTGAAATTTATTTCGAACTTGGAAAGAAGGAGAAGTACTATTTTTTACGGTACAGTTTCACCTAAGCCATTATATTTTTGAAACATTCCTATACAAACAGTAAATAAGCTTTTAAAAAAGATTTTGTGAAAAACTGATATATCTATGATTCCCAGGGACGTTTACGTCAGGATTTACTTTTTCTATTAGTTCTTTTCTAACTCAGTCCATGCTAAATAAAACGTGACCTTGTTAAATTTGCCAAGACAATACAAATTACGATATTAAAAAAAAACCTCCTTAAATACGACAGATAAATAGATTAGCAGGAATGCCTGATTAACTCCAGGATTTAAAAAAAGAAAAAATCAATCTATTAGGGGCAGATGAACTATACGCTTTTAGAAACACTTTCGTCTATTTTCAGCCTTCATAAAGATTGTGCTTCCTGTTCCTATAGGAAACAAATAAACTTTAAGCGCAATATCCATAAATAACGTGAAATGGAGGAAATTTAAAACAATAAACCAGGCCCTCGAAAACAAACTCACAAGTTAAAATGTTTTACGTTTCAGCGCTACTTATAAACAAATCAGATGAAACAACCAGTAGCCATTTTTTACTTATTAAATTCCAAATTATAATTTGTAAAGAATTAATAATTATTCATGATCTCAGCCATTGTAGGTTGTGAAATAAATAGTTACGACTGAAATGTGGATAGGTTCATCTGTACCTATTAAAACACCGTCATAGATTGGTACAAAAATAGTCTTGTGTTGTCACAGATTGAAAGACGAACATAAGCTCTACACTTTGAGGTTATGCGAACCTATCCCAAACCAAAAGTCATAGGCCGATATTGTTTGTTGAGTTTAATGCTCAACAAAGAATGAGCAAATTATCTATTGAGAGTGAATGTTTGGGAAAAGAATTATGGCGTCTTATGCAAAAAAAAAAAAGAATTTTGGAAATCGAAAATATTTTGGTGTCAATAAAACCAATAACAATAGTTCGAAGCCATATTTAAAATCAAATAAAACTAAAAAAAAAAATTAGGGATTGATAAATTATTTGCCACTTCTACAAATTTGTTTTTATTGAAAATTTGTTTCGAATTTTATACATTCATCTCCAGTTCTAAAAACACACAAAAATTCAAAAATAAGTAATTCAAAATACAGTTTGGTATTATTATACATATTAAATTGAATGTAATCTAAAATTAGTATTATAAACATTTATGAATTATGAATTTAATTAAGACAAGAAATCAAATACATGTTGGTACTCACTAAGGTTGAAGTAGATTATATCAAACAGAAAAGTTTACATTGGTTTGTTCTCGTACTGAGCTAGCAATGGAAGAAAGGTGGAGTGTTTATAGGTAAACGGTTTAGGGATCGTGGTTTTTCCAGTAATTCTGGTGAGTATTGTTTTTCCTGTTATAGACGGGAATAAATTTAAGATTGTACGATTAGAGATATTTATTTGGTTGATTAAGCGTCTTTGATGAATTTATGTTGTGGTTTTTTCATTTAAATAATTGCAAAGTTGGAATTCTCGGTCTAAAAAAAATAGTTTAGAATTTAGTAGATAAAAATGGTCATAAACTAGATAAATTCTTAGTCTATAGATGCTTTTACTAGAGCGAGGTTCACTGTCTGTCGACTGATCCAACATTACGATTGATCTATCCTCTCATATCTTCATAATTTCATCGAAAACTGTTCAACATTTGAAGAAAACGTAAGATCCTTAAAATTGGGGAAGGGAGAGGAGCAACATCTCAGATCATTTTTCAGGAGACAGAAGACCTTAAAAGGTATTAATAATTAAATGGGATCCAGAAAAAAAATATTTTGATTAATTAGCCCTCAGAAAATGATATTGCTATTGACTTCAAGCATCAGAAATCGATTAGACACAAAACAATTTTACTTACAATTAAAAATGATTCTACCTTGATGGCAAATAATTACTAAATCCATTTATATCTCAATATATCAGCAAATCATGTGAGGTAGCAAAAATTATTCGTACCCAAACGGATTGATTTTGTAAATATATTATTAATCCATATCAAGCAGAATTTATAAATTAGAGTCAGATAGCTTTTAACAATTTTTTTTATTACTAAACAGGATTTCATCTCAATGACATGTAACGTAATGTAAGCTCTTGTAAACAGATCAGACAAAATATCTTTGGTATAGCATATCATGAGGTTTAGCATCTATTTCAGAATGCATACGTCACCGGTCAAAACAGAAATATCTTGATCCATTTCAGCGGCTTGGTTATATTAACAGCTTCTTAAACTGACAGTTATAGGATTTCTAGGATTAAAAGTCTTCCTCAACATTACGTTCCTAGTTAAACTGGAATTCCTAATTATTTGTCTATTTACCTAGAAAAGGGCCAAAACTAAAAAAATGGAACCATATAAGATGATAAACACAAAAAAGTGCGTAATCTGTTCCAACCTTCTGGTATTCTTCCTAGTTAAATAATCAGATAACAATTGAGATTCCCCTCTCCCAATCTACCCTTTTGATGACTCCTGGTATTTCCACATAGCAACTTTTTCCACAGAATTTCTGTATTCATAATTTTTCCTTGCTCCGTCGAAATAAAAAACGAATATTAATGTGTTGATTATGTAAATTAAAATGTTACGAACGCATTTAAAAATTTTCCAACATTCATTTTCGTCTTTAAAAATAAGAAGAGTCTTGATTTGGACGGTTCTTGAACAGTATTTAGACGTGATTTTCTTGCTAACAACAATCTTGTATCAATAATTATAGATGCCTCATCTTGCGAATTGACGAGAGTCTTATGATTATTGCTTTGAATTGACAAGTAATACAATTGCAATCATGGGCGTCCATCCATATGGGCAAGGAGTTCGAGTCCCCCTGACGAGTTTAAACAAAATCGTTAGACCCGTTTTCGAGAAAATGCTAAAAAATTGTAAATCAATGATATAAAGTGGCACTTCGAACAAGTCGGGTTTTTGAGGAAAAGTTGGTGTAACATTACAGGCTTACCATAAATACGCAATTTTAGTTTCGTACAACTCTTCGTTTTGGAGTTGAATTTACCACACGCGCACCCACATACACCACACACAAGCAATTTTTTTGCGAGACTTGGTTATTTGGTCTTAAAACGTGTATGTCCGTAGAAAACTTGGATTTGAAATTTTTCGCGATCGCAATACTTTCCCTTACCGTATGTTTCAAACATAGGTAAGTGAAAATAAATATGCAATGATTATATAAATATTAAGAATTTTAGCCCTGCTATATCGGCTGATAAAAAAACTTTGTCAACAAGAAAAATATTGTTTCAACGTATTTTATTCACAAATGCAAAGCCACTTATTTCACCATGCTTAAATATAAAGTTATTGCATGGCTATTCCAGGATCGATTACAAATTTTGAAGATATCAAATTGTTATTTAAGCAAGAGTATCACAAATTTGAAAACAGATTGTTGGATCAGAGGATTGAACGGATGATAGCAAAAACATTATAAATAATACTTACGATAGGAAGGAAAAGAAATGACGCCCACAGCAACTGTACCCTACATTGCAACAGTAGAGATAGACAGGGCAGCAGGTGTAATAGCCGCAGCAATGGAACCCGTCGGGACAGTAAGTTCCAGGCGAGCAGTACTCTTCTATAGTCCACCAATTATCTCATTAAAGCCAAGTAGGTAAATATAGTAACAAGGAATAGACTAAAATTATATGAATTACCAGCATTAGCACTGAAACTGATACCAATGAGGAGGAACCCCAGAGCAAATAGGAGCTTCATCTTCGTCGTTGCGACCTAGAGAAAGCACTGTTATCGCAGGTGACAAGCAGAAATTATATAGCAAACCGCTTATCGCTTAAGTTGTAAATCATTCTAGCGTTGTTTAGGGTCTGTTGATTTAAGCAGATCCTTAGTAAATATTCCAGTTTCTTACTTTATTATGCAACGCTTTACATAAGTAAAATTAATAAGGGAAGTAATAATTATAAAGAATTAAGATTTAGCATTAATTATGACGAGGATGAAATGATCCAATATGAGCAAGTGACTGTTCAGAATGGGTAATCCATAGAAACATGATCTTACTACCACCAAAAAAAAAAAAAAAAAAATTAAAAAAAAAAACATCAATCTCATAATTTCATAATAATGGACGTGATTGGAATATAGGCAAGGATATATTTAATCATAATCGTCGAAGGAACATTTTTAAAAACAGAGGAAAAATCTAGCTTCAGAAATAAAAATTTTATAGGAAATTTAATTCGAATTATGTAAAATCCAATACCCACTTGTTTCACATTAAATTATCATAAATTTTATCGAAATTGATGCGGTAATTTAGAGAGAACGATGTAGTTTGAAAAATCCTAAACAGTGCCCAGGTAATCTACTGTAATCGTCTACAGCTTCTATAGAGGAAGTCTCAAGAATTATTATATATCTAGTTAACATACAGACGGAAGTTACAAATAGTACAATAAGAAGCAATTTAGTTGTCGAGAGAGAACATGTAGAACATAAGAACACATGAGAAATGAGAAAGGGAGGAAGAGTACGAGGGCATGGAATGAAGTGAGACGTTTCGCTGTAATCGACTGTAACCGATAGGTACAAGTTACACGGCCTGTGTAATTTAGGGAAGAGAGGTAGATGAAACAAAGACAGGAGGATGCTGTGACAAAGAGGTTCTAAAAGGGACCTGTTAGGGAGCAGACAAAGAGCAGCCCTCAGGGGCACTATAAATATCTCCTCTCTCCAAGCACAGTCCTGGCCAGCTCTACATGCGGAGGTGTTCGCTAGTTCTTGGATAGATTATAGTCTAGGACTAACGGTCAGATGACGAATCTGGTCGGATCTGTAATTTGTAATAGTTGTAATGAGTCGAGCAATTATGGAAGGGTCTATAAATGGAAAAAAGTTCAACTTTTATATTTAAAACATTATTTGTAAAAACGTGCAACACAACTACAGTTCAATTTTATAGAAATTTCATGGACGCCAGGAGGGTCTCGCATTTCCAGAGCAAGTCCACAGCTGATATAAAAGAATAAATAAATTATCTGTCTCAGCCGGACTCTCCAACCTGAATCCTGGAGTCATGGAATATTAATCTTGTTTAAAATGAAAACCCTATAATGCATACAAGATTACCTTTTAAATTAAATCATTTAATAATTTAATACGAAAAACAATTCTGCCGTCAGAAATCTACTAAATAAACCTCTGTTGATCATATTGTCTATTCCTATGGAAAAAAAACTTACGTAAAAAGTTAATAATTCAGATAAATCACGAAAAATTGAAAAGAGCATTTAGAAAAAAAAAATCTATAGGAGTATTTTTAAATTACTTGATTTGTGTGAGGAATGAGAGAGTAGAGTAAAATGGCTTTTTGTAGTCATTTTTCTTTTGTGGGTAGGCTTTTAGGATCTTGCTCTATAAATCAAAAGAAAAAAAATCACAATTCAGATAATTAACTCATTAAATGATTTTTATTGATATTTTATGTTTACGAGAATCGGGTTTAGCTTTTATTGATATTTTATCAACGTTTAATGAGTCACATTTACAAGATTTATAACCTTGTTTAATATACATCTGTTGTTTTTCACGTAGTATTAGTTGTTCGTTGTTAAGAGTACCATCGGCTACATGACAACTGAGACAGAAGCTGCATACGACCTCAAATTGAGCTGAATTGTTCGACGGTCATACTACCTGTCGGAAATGTGAACTGCTTCGTCACGCACTAATATTTAAAAAAAAATATAAATTCAAGCAAAAACACGCCTGGAAAAAAATTGCCCACAGATGCGATCCTAATCTTCATTCTGTAGTTCTAGTGGTTTAAGGGGAAGATGATACAATGACATCGTTCGGAAACTTCTTGTATTAAAAGTTAAAAACAACAACAAACAAAGGTAGGTATCGTATCATAATCATAATATCATAATGGTCCACTTACTCCTCTATATTGCAATATTCATATTTTTTTTTGGATATTATTCATTTCACATATCATTGTTGAGAAGATATTTGGGAAAAATTGATAAAACAATTTCAAGGTTCCACCTTCCTCTCACAACCGACGGGGAATAAAAGAATAGGACACTTGCCAAATCCAAAACTTCATTATTGTTTTTTTCTGTAATTTTTTACCAACTTTATTCGGTCCAAATTGCCAGGACTATTATGCACGCCAAGAATGCCCCAATACTAATAAAATAATCAAATCTACCTAGTTTTAGAATAAAAAAAATCATTCCTAGAAAAACTCATGATAAATTTATTCCTATACAAAATATTATATTCAGGTACCCAATTACGATCAAGCCAATTGTGAGAAAGAAATCCTTCTGAATCTAAAACATGCAATCCGAAAACCTCCTTAAAAACCTAAACATTCTGTATAAAAAATAAAAAAAATTATACTTACTAAACATTCCACATAAAATGATCTAAAAATAGTTTAATATTCTTTATAAACAAATTAACGTCAAACGCGTAATATTCATCAATAACTACACTAACTCATGTTAACTAAAATGTTATATTAAGTTAACATATATGTATATATATATATGTATATATATATATATATATATATATATATATATATATATATATATATATATATATATATATATATAGATAGATAGATAGATAGATAAAAGAAGTTTTTTCTGGGACTAGATCCCTTAAGAATAACATGAAGGAACCAATAAAACAGTAACATTATCTGGCCATAAGACTGTAGAATACAAAACAATTAATTTTTACAATATCTTCTGTAAAATAAATAAGCAAATAAATAGGTTTTTTTATCGAAAATATATATATATATACACACACACACACACACACACACACACACACACACACACACACACACACACACACACAACTCAAGTGAAATAAATTATTAAACTTGATACTGATCTCTGAATATTCATATTAATAAATATTTACAACCGATAGCATAAATTTTGAAAGACATTCAAGGTGAGTATTAAATTTAAGGTTAGCCTGTATATAAATACCATATATGGCTGAGGAATCGTTAAGCCGCTTCCAGTATTTAAGGTGTCAAGGATTAAACTTTTTTTTTAAATATTAGATTATCAGATATAACTGCAATGCATACTATGTAGGGAAAGTTTTAGTTTAACATCTGAAGGAATAATTTATTTTCAGACAGAGTAGGGGCGTGCCACACCTGCGTCTTAATACCCTACTGGCTTAGGCATACAATCAAATTGATGAATAATTTATTAATAATGATTCATCCTAAAATAATAATTATTTAAAAATAACTGCAGTAAAACGTATTAATTTAATAATAAATTTTACATCAAACATCAATGAACCACAAAAAATAATCCGTTTAGAGCAAAATCGTTAGGAAGAAAAACAGTATTATGCTTACCTCCCAAAATATAAGCCATTTTTTGTATCACTTGTGAGCCAACAATTTGATGACCCAGTGGACGAGAACTTACTTTCGAGGCCTAAGTCGATGAGATTAATGTCTATTATATCAGCTGTTTTCATATTAGTATCAATCAGCACGATATCAGGTTTATTATGGGTCACGGTATGATCAGTTATGGAAAACTGGCTCCAGAACAATTTCGTCCACTCTCTCTGGCTGAAGGTTAAGGTATCGTATTTATAATTGTGCCTACATTCGAATAATTTTCTTTTTATACCAATCGTCTTGTGATAGACTTGGGTAGCATAGTCATGCCTTTATTATAATTATTATGGATAAATCGTACTTCATTTCCCTGCAGGTATAATTTTATGTACTTTATTACACCATGACGCTCGACTAATTAATTTTTTTGAAATAACTATATTTTATTCTTTTTTATAATTTTTTAAGAACCGATAGTTGTTGCAATCAGTTCGGACACAATTGTTAATTTGTATTAATATAACTCTTTTTCTATTCTAAAACGAAAAGATATTTGAACGAACCAGATTAGTTGATTACATACAAATAAATTTCATATCAGTATTTCGATAGAATTTTAATCATCATGAGCATTAATGAAAGTTTTTTTCTATAACAGCAGAACATTATTAAAATACAACTTACCATTGAATGTTTATACAGAGAAGAAAAAAACGCATCAAGGCATCGAGGAAGGAACACTGCAAAGAGCAGCGAAGGACGAACGTGACAGGTTTCCGACAGTAATTACTGATGCCGAATCTTCACATGCACTTTTCGCACCTTGGGCATGAATGGTCCATTATCTAAAGCAAATTTCATTGCGAAAAGTGATGGTAATATGGTAATATTTAGGCACCATACCATGATCGCATTGATATCCTTATTCCAAGTCATATAAGACAGATATTGTCGCTGCAGAACCCGCCTAAGTGTATCGGTTGACAAGGATTATGTAATGCAATAAGAATAGAATACAATGCGATATGAGAAAGCTGAATTAGAATGTTCTCAGGCAGGATGTCTACTTTTCCAGTGGTAGATATATATAGTTTCAATAAAGATATGAAGTAGAGATCTCCGGTCCAGAGAATGTCAAAACGATACGGAGGGACTTGAAAGTGGACAGATAACAACTACGCCAATATTATTAGACCAGAGATAGAATAAACAGTTAAGAGAAAAGACGTGTAACTTGTACTATGTTACTTCAATATTATTTTTTATAAATGACTTCCAAACTAATAACAGTAACAATAAAAAAAAAAAAAATTGAGTAAAATAATAATTTTAGCAATACATAAGAACTGCGTAAAAAAAAAAGAAGTAATAATTAACAATTTTTATGGAATGGAAAGTAGTTAACTGAAATTTATGAGAGTGAAAATGAACAACTAGTAAAGGATCTTGAGACAATAACCTAAAACAGAATAAAAACTATATAGTTGTAGTTTCTCGATCGTAGAATTGGCAACATCATTAAGCGACCGACCATTTTATGATAGGATGGGAATTTCATGAAATGTTACGCCGTCTATTAGTCTAATAAATAGAAATAGTTTGTCGATATGGATAACTAGAAGCTCGGTAATTTCATGGCATGGCCAAACATTTATAATCGTATCGTAAAATAATTATATAATGCACAGCTAGAGGCGCTGACAGCGCTTTGTTTATTTGCGATGCATCATGGCGGTGGTTGTCAATGTCGATTCTCTTGCTTTAAAAGTGAATAATAATGTGATAATACAAGATGGAAGTGCAATGAAATGTTCTTACGATAACAAGCTGAGATTGTCTTTAATTTATTTTTTTCTTTATTTTTCTATTCTATTGTTTCACATTTTATACGAAATTTTATATCTACCTAATAGGTAATTAATGTTAAATAATTCTTTTTGTGATAATTTGTGCTATTTTTAGAAGATCTAATATAACTTTAAGTGTTAAATATTTACAGTTTCATGATGCTACCTAAAAATAATTTATTGTTAGTAATGAGGTTATTGTCATTATATATCCGGAGTGTCTGGCAGCCTCATAAGCTAAAAAGATAAAAATAAACGTTTTTGCTAATTATCTAAAGATTTCTAAATACCTAAGATGAAAGAAAAATTTTCTTTAATATTTCAAATTCATATAAGATTTTTTTATGTTAGCAAAGCAATGCCTAAATTGGTGTAAAGTACTTGATTTCGTACTTATAAAAGCAATAAGTTCCTAATACATTTGGATTTTTATTACACATTATATGGAAATCCTACATTAATGACATGACCAAACTTTGATGAACAAATCGACAAACGTTGGCGATTAAAATGTGTTAACATTGGCCAGTACTAGTTGGTCATATTATAAAATACCATCATTTCAATGCTAACAGCAATTTAAAGCTGAAGACTGACTATACACGAAATTCTGTACTTAGTTAATTTAAACTGCAGTAATTTGATATATATTTATAACAATATAAACTCATTTTTAAAATAATTTGGCTTAACGACTGCTACAGAATTATTGCTAATTATTAACATGAAAATAAAACGTGCATATTTAGTTTGTTATAGGAATAAATAGAATCGTTGTAAGACTCTGAAAGAGAAAATAAACATAATTGTCTCTATGAGGGTTTGTCAACTGAACTTCCACAAGTGACAATCATTTGACAACTGGTGACATGTGACAAGGAGATCAAGGCGACCTGACGGTGGTTCAAACCTTGCCCGCGTGCCTTTGGTAGGCTATTGAACTGTGTGTTAACAAGGGTATATGTACCTTATATCATCCATTAATATATACATGAAACAGTTTATTTTTGACACACATTCTGTTGTTATGATGCTTTAATGGCGGATCTTGGCATGGTGCCTAAGTACTTTAATTATTTCCAGCTAGATTCTTTACACTGCATAGGTAGCAATCTATCCCAACTGAGGTCGTAACACTAACATATAGTATAGCATTGAAAAACATTAATCGAATGGTATTTTAGAAAAAAAAAAAATAGGAACACAATTAACATAAGGAATTCCTTAAGAGAAGGAACACAATCTTAGGCGACGAAATGCGGAGATTGCTTAGCAAATACATTTCGAATGTAGCGGAGCAAAAAGATTTCTTGAGAAAAAGCGGTTTAAAAATAAATAAATGAATAACATGGAAATCATTTCGGTAGAAAAACCGCATAAATAATATTTAAAAAAAAAAAACGATATTCTAGGCAAAGCCTTTCATGCATAGATAAAATAAAACTTTTTTTTCTACTCATTGTACTGAATAAAAATTAAACCAATTATTTTTTTAAATATTAGCCAGATCTTAACCTCACTGAAATAGTCTGACAGGGCTTAAATGGTTAATTTCCAAAATTTCTTCCCATAATGTACCTTTAATTTTATTTTAAATAATTAACGGTCTCTCCTTGTGAGGAGTACTGAAAAATGGATAAATATAAACTAGGAATGAATATGACAACTAATTGAAGGAGAAAAAAAGGAAAAATATTTTCCTAGATTGAAAACAAATTTCTGGAAATAATTGAAGTAATATAGATGTATAATGTACCGTTGGAAACCTAAAAATTTTAGAAAAACGCATAAACTTAAGTGACTGTTGTAGATAATAATTTCTAATTAATAGAGACAAAATGGAATTTCCATAGAAACTGAATGTAAACTTTTAAAATTTATTTCAAGCAGGGAGATGCATGCACCAGATTTTTGTAAATAAAAATAGTTTAAACCGAAAGTAATAACCGACAAAAGTTCGAGCTCCGCTTATTTTTCTGGTACACAAGGCGTGCGAATACCAAATTTGTTGGTTTGTTTGTTAGCCAAGCATTTGTAGAAGTTTAGGACTTGCGGCAACGGGGAAACGTGTAAACCCGGCAATAGATAAGGTTCGATTCCATGCATAAATAGGATTATTAATGTATATTAAAGACATTTAAAACATTTTATTTTTAAAAAAATAAGAATTATCTAATTCCGATTTTCGTCATGCAAAGGATAAATCAAAATACATAAACAAATTTTCTATTCTATCATTTTTTCCTTCGTTGAGGACGGCAAAACATCAAACAAACTTTAATAGAAGAGCAAACAAAAAACAAAAATATAAGCGGGATAAAAACAACTTAGAAGTCATAAATAGAATAGAGAAAACAAATGTGAAGGACACTTCGTCAATCCGAGACAGAAGGTGCAGGGGCGGATATGGAACAGCCACAGGAGCTGGAAGAGGCAGCTGGAACGATCCCAGGTGGCTAGCACGTGAGCATTAACGGCCTGTATTAGTATTAGTATACGCCAACGTATCCTTCCAGGATACTATACTCACTGCTGGAGCCGTCCGTCCTCACCGCATGTTATATTTATAAAATGCCAGCGAGTTATAATAAGTCCTGATAAGAAGCCCATCCGGTCGTTAATGTATTCACCTGTCGGATACTTCTAGAGAAAAAAAAAACCGTGAGCAGCAGAGCTCCGTCACTAAGGTCATATTTTCACACGAATTTCAGCTCATTTGACACAGAGGGGGCCGCTGGAGGTTTTCAAATGTAACCGGAAAAAATCAAATAATAATGTGTGTATGTGTGTGCATATACCATTACTAACCTACCGGTATAGAATTCAGGTTAGTAATCGTAACAGTTTAAATTCATGACCATTATTTTCCATGCGATGTTGATAACGCTGCCTTGTAGGAATCCTAACTTTTATGAAATGACATGATCTGGTATTTAGGTGAATTCCTTGAATTTATATATATATATATATATATATATATATATATATATATATATATATATATATATATATATATATATCTAAATAATAATATAATGTAGTCTGATAATATATTTTTTAATAGTACGAGTATATATGCAATTGAAGATATTTATAGATCTAGAAAAGGCCTACGACAGCGTACCTCGCAAACTACTATGCAAATCTCAGGAAATAGCTGGTATAAGCAATGATTTTATATACATAATAAAAGAAATAAATAGAAACAATAAGTGCCAAATCAGAATAGGAAGTTCACTATCGGAAGATTTTCAGAGTAGCAAAGGCCTTCTTCAACGATCTTGCTTATCACCAACCTTATACAAAACATTGATTGATGGTTGCTTAAAGAGTTGAACAAATAAATGTGGCTTGATGGGCATTCCCATCAATGATATGTACTTATATCCGTTACTTGCTGATGACCAGGTGATCATCGCACATGATGAAGATGACAGGTTAAGGAAAATATTGGACCAATACAAACGATGAGGCTTAAGCGGGATTTATAAAAAAATAAAGTACATGTGCACAGAGGTAGACGAAGTGAACGACCTAGTTATTGCAAATCTCGAGTGAGTAGTACATTTTTGCTACCTTGGCTCAATATTGGCAAGCAGCAGGACGACTAACATTGTGGTGAATAAAAGAATCAGCAGTGCTAGAAAGGTTATTGGCATGTTAAATTCTCTTTGGAGCAGGAATATTCTTACCAAGACGAAAAACTAATACATAATGCACTTGTCGAAAGTATAATGTTGTATGGCTCTGAGACTTGGACCCTCAATAGAGTACAGGAAAAAAAATTGAGATGAAGAGACAATGGAGGTGAATATCTGGAGAAGGTCTGCCAGAGTTTCTAGGATGAAGCATACGAATGGAACAGCGAAATCAGAGAAACAATGGAAGTAAAAAGAAATACCTTAAAAGTGATCGAAGAAAGAAGATTAAGATGGCATGGCCACTTAAAACGGATGGATTAAAGTTGGATACCAAAACTGATAAGGGAAAAATAAAGTAGATGAAAGCAGGGCGGGACATGGATTGACGAAAGTGGAGACAATGGACAGGAAGAAATGGAAAGGAATTTGGTTGAGGAAAACTTCATATGCGAAGAAATCCTACAAAAAAATATCTGATGTGGACAACACATGACAATCAAAATATTGTAAATACATTCACATCAATATAAAAGTCCTATTTACCAAATTTGAGATGTTTTACATTATATTTTTATTAAATTTTTGATGAAAGTATAATATGACTTTCAAGTAAAGTACCGCTTCCGGTTTTCCAAATTAGACCAAAATCTAATATGTTATTTAAATCAATATATAAGTTATAAATACAAAATTTGAGAAGTTTTGCAAAGTATTTTAATAAAAATTTTGATGGAAATCAATTATGACCTTCAAGTAAAGTACCATTTCCGGTGATTAAGCAGTGACCAAAAAGGGAGGTTCAGAACTAGATTTTACAACAATCCTAAATACAAAATTTCAACTTTCTACGGCTAACCGTTTTTGAGTTATGCGAGATACGAACCTACGTACGTACAGACGCCACGACGAAACAAGTCAAAATGGATATTTCGGTTGAAATCTGAAAACCGAAAATTTTCGCGATTACAATACTTCCTTTACTTCGTACCAGGAAGTAAAAATATGCGCATTTCGTTTTTCCTTAATGTTTAACGATATTTAATTCCTTAACACAATATCACAAGTAATACGTCATAGTAATATACAACACCTTCCTCAAAAAATCAGAAAATCTTTATATAAAAATATGCGTAAAAGGAAAACCCTCCAAGAAAAAACACTCATCTAACTGTTTTCGATGAAACATTAGTTGACTAATTTTCCTATCTGTTGAAGGAAGTCTAGATAATGTTACGGAAACTGATAAAAAGTGAAATGTGGAGTCAACGGCTTTATAAACAATTGCATGAACAGTATTTGAACAGCTCACGTCAATTCCAAGATTTTCCATTAAAAGGACAGACGACAATTTGAAAAATATTTGTTCAGACCATTAACCGGAAAGTCAATAAGATGTAACTTGCGTTTTAAGAAATAAAATTTACTTTAGTTTTGAAATGAAAGCGATATGAGTTTTAATTTTTTTTAGTGCCAAATAATCACATCGTCTACACCATGAAACTTCAGAAAACTTCATTGTAGCTTCTTCAAACGCTTTAACTATGGTAGGATAGATGCTAGTTTTTTTTTAATATGTTTTCCTTATTACAAACAAGATAATACAATATAAATTATAAATATTTAATAAAATTCCTTCTTTAAAATTCCTTTAGAGAGAGATAAATTGTTTTAAGTATCGTAAATTAGCTAAAATGGTAATAAAACATGCAACACTTCAAATATAAATATTGACCACTATCCACAATAAGCAATACTTATTATAAGTAAAACTTCGAAAATGCTACGACAGTTTACCTCTAAGATATATATATCTTAGATCTATATCTAAGATATCTAAGATCGATTATATATATATATATATATATATATATATATATATATATATATATATATATATATATATATAAATGTGCTTAGCATGAATACTAGCCTAAAAGTTATAAAATTTCGCAGTTTGAGTTTGTGTTTTTGTAATTTTTTTTGACATGAGACAAGGAAAAATCCATTATTCAACATAGAGTTAAAAATGAATGGTTTGTTTTAGATTTGAAAGATATTAATGATGGATATCTTCAAAATAAAATAGTACAACTCACAGTGGTAGAACCGAGGGGTCAAGATGATTGTGGACGATGCCATGGCAACAATAGCACCATTAGTAACGTACTGGACTAGGAACCAGGATATGCTCGATTGGAATCTCCCACATGGCTTCTCCAACAAATTGAAACAATTGGACTAATTTACTGCTGCTCCCAGCGGCACATCGCCAAGGCGAAATTGTAATGGAAAACAATTTCGATCATAAATATAAAGCTCATAAATCGAAATTTCAATACATTGTAAATTAATAAAGCATTGACGAATTCCACAGCCTCTTTGTTTGATTGAGGCAGAGCCGACATCTGCTCATATTTGTGACATTCATCAAAATCTAGATACGTAGAGTTACTTCACTAAGGTCTTATTTTCACTAAAAATGCAAAATTGAAAATATTATAATATGTCCCCCAAAAGGTAGTTTTCTAACACCAGCTCAAATCCAATACAAATTTTTAACTCTCTAACTCGATCTTGAGGAGTTGTAGGAGTGCGAAAAACATTAGAATTCGACCGCACTTTTATGGTAAGGTATAAAACAGCCTTATAAATCGATTTTCAGCTCATTTGATTCAAGAGGGGCCGCTTTAAGTACCAAAATGTATCGGGGGAATATATATAAATATCAGAAATCCCTGAAACACCCATAATCATGTTCTAGAGGTTTTGAAATGACGGATAATGTTGTAAACAAATTATTTTGACATACGTATATATGTTTACAAGACTGACACATATATATTCATTGTGTTGTTTATTATTAGAAAATATATTAAAAATATGTTAATTCAAAGAAATGTGTAAAGATGAATATTTAAGACTAAATAAGTTTATAATATTTAAACCATGACAACATATTCATTTACGACAATAGAAAAACGAAAGAAAATCGACTTCCATTTTATAAAAATGCTTCGTGATCAACTCATGGCACACCTTAAAATGTTGACACATTCAAACTTGAGCCTTGGATAATAACAATAAAAAATAATCCATTAAAAAAATATGATATTAGTAAACTATAGGTCCAATTTTTTTTTTTTTTTCTAAGCACTAATAAATTCTGATATAAATGTTTCATAAATATCATTACTAAAATTTCATAAAATAATATATATGTGTGTGTGAGAGACGGGGAAGGGACATTGTCGGATTTACTACAATATTTTATATTTATTTAAACTTTATTTTAGGTTGAATCTTATATAATCTATTGTAAATCAATTTTTTTATTAATCTTATTATTGGATGACGAACTTTGAAAAAAAAAGCGGTATTGGCCTTTGAATGAGATACGCTCCAGACAACGAAAAGAGCCCACTCTCTTTTCAATGGAGAAAAGTCAATATGAAAACATATATAATATATTATTATTATAGCTGTGATTCGACACTAAATTCGAGAGTCAAGTATTTCTTATATCTTACTCATGGAACCGTTAGTTCAGATCTCTTATCCAGCTCCTTTTCAGCCTTTGGCAGGCCCTACGAATAGCGATCTTGCAGCTTGTAACAGTAATTGGTTTCGATGGTAACTACTATATTAGAAAGTGAATCAGATCACAGCAACGCGATAAAATAAGAAATCCAGGTCTGGAGTCAACCCTATTTTAAAATTCATCAGTTAACTAAAAATAGAATGCTAAAAATACGGCCTAATAAATCTGAAAACAGCGAAGAGATTAATTGGATAGACGGGAGAGGGGGAGAGAGGGGAGCAGATTTGGCAACTCCTGAAATAGTGCCTTCGATTTTCCCCTCAAAGCGCCATAGAAATTCTTTTCTGTCGCTAAAAAAGAATCCAGTGAGGCAAATGATCCACTCTTCGACATAAATCGCAGTGGACTATTTATAAGTAACAACAATTAAGCATTTTAAAATAAAAGCTAAGCCATTAAAAAAATAAAACAAACAAACAAATTTGACCAATTAAAGTTTTTAACATTATTATTATTACTAAGTTATACCGAATTTGGGATAAGCCTGATCTACTATTCTACCGATAACTATGGAATTCATCCAATATAGAAAATATTCATGTGTTACAAAACCTTCAAACCCATAATACCAAGTATCTCCATTAATTTACTGACACAAAGAATATTAGATCGATTAATCTAACATAGTAAAATTAACTACCACCACAGCAGTATACCGTTGGATCTAAATTTAAAACTAAAAAGGCTCATGAAGGAAACAAATCCCCTATGGCTTGCCAAACCACCTCGCCATTAGCTACAACAATAAGCTACATCTAAACATGTCAGCACGCACTAAGAGTAGAGACAAAGCAAATTATCTACCGCACTGGCCAAAGTGGTTAGTAACTTATTGAAGGTTAATTAAATAACCAAAATATATACAACGCTAGACCTTTCAAGTAGAGACCGGCCAAAACATTATTATTTTCAATTATACGGCTAAATAATGCAATATAACATAAAATATACACTACATAGTATAAAATAACAGTTAAAAGTAATAATTATAAGATCTTACAAACAAAGTTGCGAATTTATATTTTATTGACATTAGGAAGTTGTTCTACTACATACGTATTAATGTTTATTAAAGATTTTTTTTTTTTTAATGAGCGTTATGTTTTCAAGACATTACATTTTAGATTTTTTTTTCTAAACATTAACCCTTTACTCAGCTACCCGCCCTTGTTGTTGAACTTAAATTAATCATTTACAATAAGTTCATTTTAGTAAGACTTATAATAATGATTTTTTTTTTTTTTCATGAACCACAGAAAAGGAGACAATCCATATCGAATTTTAGCTCATTTGATGCAAAAGGAGCCGCTGGAAATGCCCAAATGTAGTGGTAAAACAAACATACACATACACATATATACATACATATAGATAGATATCTATATATTGTTATGATTTTTTTAATTACCTATATATGAGACATCACCGAAACCCTTAAGACCTTGTTCTAGGTACTATGAAACGGAAATAGACCCCTACCCTCCCTGCAATTACCTTGTATACAGCGCAAAAATCTATTATTTTCAGGGATAATACGATTTAAATAAATCATAATAATTTAATATATATATACTCAAGGTGATGCAATAAAAGCGAAAGTATTGCCGTCTAAAGTTAAAGATCTGAACAGCTGTCAACATACTTCGTCTAGAAATATACAGCGAAGCTGAAGGATCTCTGAAACATTCTTGATTCACTGCCAGATATGACGCTGTTTTGCACAAATATGGTCGCCCACACAAAGGCGCAAATGATATAAAAACAATGTGGATAGAAGAGTAAATAATGCTAATTGAGAACCAGAAAAAAGGAGGCTAGGCCCAAAAGAAAGTATAATGTTTTCAGTGCCTACTTGATTTTTTAATTCACCCATAACAGCATTTTGGTACATACTTTTATTTCAATAAAGCATTTTGTTCATATCCAATATGGGCTCATTAATCCACAGACAACATTTATTGTTGCGGTTTTTCATCAAACAATTAAGGAGAGAATAAAGGACAGGTAATCTACGGGTTTACAGAGTATTTTAAGCAAACGGGGAGGTCCAAGATTTATTTTCTGGCCCGTCAAGAAATAATAGTTAACCCTCAGAGGTTGGAATCGGACCAGTATCCGCTTCTGGCTTGAGGGAGCCAGTAATGATCCAACACTCCTACCTCCTTAATAAATTATTAGCTAATTAACGTAAGACCAGTTTTCACAAAGCCGTGAAAAACAGAAAAAAATCAAAGTATCGATCACCAAACGAATTCATCAAATATTTCAACAATTGTCTTCAGTCCCGTAGTCTTCAGCCAATGCTTTCTGCTTCTGTTTTTACTCCCTCCAACTCATCCTAAAAACATGATTTTGTTTAACAAAATGTTCACACTGACGTTTATATCTTATGAAAGAATAACCTTCGCTCATAACATTTAGAACTACTGAATTAAGAATAACCTAAGCATAACATTTGCTCTTAATAGACCGGTAAACCTCTAGGATCTTTTTACTAACGTTCACGCAAAGATAGTGATACTTTGGCCAAAAACAATGGGTTACGGTTGCTTGGGGTTATATCGACATATGTATGGCAGCTCTTTGGTAGTTAACCTTACTTAATCTTAATTAGTTAAACTTATTAATTAGAATCTTAATATTTTAAAAGTGTCCTAAAAATAAAATATATATCGTACGTGTTATGCCAAAATGGCGTATCTGAAAATTTGTGCAACTGAGAAAATTGGGTTTGAATTATAGTTACTGGCGTAAGGTAGATAATGAAATTGGTCATATTCTTTATTTTAAATTAGAGACGTCACATATTCAGCCAGGTCTTTTTGGCATAGTAAAGGGAATAGAAAACCACACGTTAAAATGCAATAAAACCCAAAAATAGCAAAATTTGCAGATACGCCTCTTCGGCATTGCACCGACGATAATACATAACATAGTTAATAAACAGTATTTAAACAAAAGAAATAATATTCGCATTGTTTTCTCTATTGATCACAAAAGAGTTTTACTTCCTAGTACGTAGTAAAGGAAGTATTGTTTAGTGTTGTATTTCAGTTTTCAACGGAGATATTCATTTTGACCATTCCTCAATTCATTTTGACTAGTTTCGTCGTGACGTCTGTACGTGCGTTCGTTCGTATCTCTCATAACTCAAAAACCGTATGTCGTAGAAAGTTAAAATTTTGTATTTTGGATTGTTGTATCATCTAGTTGTGAATCTCCCTTATTGGTCAATACATGATTACCGGAAATGGTACTTTGCTTGAAGGTCATAATAAATTTTCATCAAAATTACTCGTGTATTAAAATATAATGCCAAACTTCTCAAATTCGATATATGAGACTGATATACTAAAATAACTTTATTTTGTTTAAAATTGGCAAGCCGAAAGTGGTACTTTACTTGAAGGTCATATTACGCTTTCATTAAAAATTATATTAAAATATAACGCAAAAAAACTCAAATTTGGAATATACAAATTTTACATCAATATAAATAAAATACTAGATTTTGGTTAAAATTAGTCTGCTGGAAGTGGTACTTATCCTTACAATTGTTTTTGTTTTTTTGCTTTCCGCCTTTTCTTTGAACTACCGACTTAGAGTTTAATAGAAGTAAAAGGAAGTCATGAGGTGTCAAATCAGATATTTTTTTTATTATTTTGTAAGAGAGATAAGATAAGTATAAACAACTCAAGTCTCATAATTAGGAATCGACCAGTTTTAGTCTAGTGAGACCGATCTCAATCAATAAATAGCATAGGAAGAACCCTTTCATAAAGATGACAGACAGCTCTAGATTAGATACTGAAGGCAGTGTGGAACTGTGAATAGTGTGTATACGTTGTTCTCTAAAACAGAGATTCCCATACTGTATTACTTGTGTGCATGGATGGATGGATAAAATTATGATTTTTAACGCGTTCAATGAGGGATTGCAAAAGAAAATACTGCAACCAAACAAAGCACTATACTATTTATGATTTTTTAAAACACAATCAAAATAGTAAATTAGATAGTTTAACAGTTTATAAATGTACTTTATTATCTGCGTCTGTATTTCCTAACTTATCCTTCTATTCCTTAAAACTTAAAATCTATTCCTAACTTAACCTTTCTTCGATGACTGAATAACTTTAGGAAGAAAACTGAATGACCTTTTTAAGATCTTTTCGATGGTCAAAATCCAAAACACCTTACCGTCCTAAAGTTAATGCATGTTAGCCTATAAAATTTTAATGCAAAAATGAAAAAAAAAAAACCTTATTCATACGAAATTAAGGCATCGAAATCCAGAATAACAGAATTAATAGACTACAACAAGTTGGAAACACTAACTAATTCAATACTCCTCAGAATATTAAGTTGGTTGTTTAACAATATCTAGAAAATAATGCAAAAAAGAAAGCCACTAATATAGCAATAATTTCAAAGAGATATTCTTGTACAATAGTTCTGTTATCATGTCAACTAACCAGGTAAAATCCTCTAAATTACAATCCGTTAAACTTTAAAAAAACGTTCCGAAAATAAAGGTCAACAAACTATATTTAGCAAGATGTTATTGAAGCCTGTATAGACTCTAGATAGAGACTTTTTTGTCTTTAGTGTTGTGCAAGCCAGACGGCCTGGCTCTAGGACGATACGCATATGTGAGGAAGCTACCTAATGGGTTAAAACTACGATCCAGACGAAAGCAGAAATTTTTACTAATGAAATTTACTTTTCTTGTTTCTTTTTAACTTTTCACATATTCATAGTATATTTCACAATAGCTATTGACGGAAAGAAAAATATGAAAAGTAAATAGTTGGCACATACAGAAATTTACGCTATATTTTTTCGCAAGGAATGAAAAATAAATATTTAAATCAAACAGACTATCTTGAAAATTACTAGTGTAACAGAATTTGTGGCAAGAATACCACATTAAGTTGGCTACACAGACATAACCTATTATACAGAAATGGAGATGACTAAAATAAAAGTGATAACCCATTTTTAACACTGCTGTCATTATCTCACCAAACGTGATGCCATTTAACGTCATTCTAGGCCAGTCATATTGAATTTTCGGAATAATTACCTAGTTTTTAATTTTAAAGTTTTTCCACAGTCTCCTAAGGTTTCTTGAGGAGTAGGGAGGAGGATTGAATTTCATTTGATTAATAATGTCTCATATATATTTACTCTATACTATGTACTTTTCTAATTTTGCTATATGAGCAACATGAGGCACGAATATTTACGCTATCTCAAAGGATTGACGAGGAACGTATGCAGTAACTTTTCACATGTTCTGACATTTTTAGACATATAAACATATAATAAAAAAAATATTGTATTCATAAGAAAACTTTATGAATCCTAGAGATAAATGATTTATATTAATTCTTTGAAAGAAACGATGTCCTAAAGCATTAGGGTAATCAGTAATCGGACTGTCAGTAAATGATAAAGTAATTTATCGAATTCTCTATTGCATTTTTAGCAGCCTTGATGATGCAGCAGAAAATAGGAAAAGAAACAACATCCATTGATCATAAAAACGCTATTCAGCACTAAATAAAAATAGATTATATAATTATGAACAGATGGAATAAGAAAGTGGGGTACTAAATAATATAAATATTGATGTTAAGAGGTCAATCTCCTTGATTAGAAGTGATAGATATTAATTCAGAAAAATAACAATAAACTTTATAAAAGCTAAAACAACGGTCAAATTAATCAGATTGAACCATAAATGATTTGAAATTCTACATTACTCAATTTCATGAAATAAATATATACTTATCCAAATTAGAATCAAACAAATAAGAATGAAAACAATAACAATTTATTAATCAACATATGTATTGATTTATACGGAATTTCCTAATCATTATTTAGATTCCTTCTTCATAAAAGCTTTGATCATTAAAGGAAATTTGTGGAAGGTTCGTTGGGCTTTCATACATTGGAACATTGGATTTCCATTTATGTAGGAACATTTTTTTTTTCTTAATTAATTTAAATATAAATAGTGATGGGTAAAGAAAAACTTAAACATCTCGAAATGTTTATACTACTAATCATTTTAAATGTGATAAGAAAAAACATTATCAAATAGTGTCGTATGTTTCCCCTTCTTCAAAAATAGTTGTTCAAAACAAAATAATTGTTTTTGTTTCATACAAAAAACTTGCTTATTATGTTGCATTTGATTATATTTTAACATCGAATTTGACCCCAGAAAATAATTATTTGGTATTCTATTTGAGGAATAATAACCATACAAGAATACCCACAATTCTTTTATGTTATTTTTTTAAATAAATTTAAAAAAAGTGTTTCTAAACCAAAAAGCTATAAAAAAATTAATTATGAAAAATAAATTAATAAAATCGTTGGGAAAATTGTGTAGCAATTATTAGAGTAAATTATGTATCAATGGCAACGGAAGAAGTTGATAAGTCAAAAAAATGGTCCTCCTGAGTTTTGTGTATTGTGATCGACTCCCTAGCCATCTGCACACTGTTAAGAAGTTGGTGATTCGCGCCTCTAAACCTTTATAAATAATGGAGGGGAACTGTGAGTTACCAATGTCTTCAGTGTTTTTAGAAATCTTGGAAGATGACCACAATACAAATAATTTTTTTGGCTTACCAACTTATTCCTGTGACCATAGATAATAATTAATAAATTGTCAAAGTGCCTATTCTCAGTTCTTTTATTTAGATTTAAAAATTAACTCATTTATAATTAAAACTAATTTATAATGTAAAATTTCAATTTTATTACAATAGCTCAGATTAATAGAACAACAGTTTTAGCTTTAATAAATTTCATTACATTTTCGGAACGACATATTTTATTAATGTCAGTCTATTTTTTATTCAGAATTAAAACGAAAATTAGCTTTACGGATAAGGGACAACAGACTTAAATAACAAAGATATTAAAGGCTGTAATTAAATAATGAAGGATAATTTACATACCAATACACTACAATATAAATATCCTCCAAGGACACACAAAACTAACACCACTGCACAAGCCGGCTGCAAGGAACACTGTATGGCAAAGGCTACATACATACACTAGGTAAGAGGTGGAGCAGAGAACCTTGCAGAGGGTTCGGCACCTTATATAGAAAGATATAGTCACTTCAGCAAGGCCGGGGTCTCGTCAGGCTCGTTCCTAAATATCATTTTGTCTGTTCAATATACAGAGATTTCCTGGCGACTGGAGTACAGCCCAGAGAGGATATCTAGATATGGTAGATATCAAACATGCGGTATAATACATGGTAAAACATATGCTACCTGACCGACATATATTTTAGAAAATAGCATATCATAGGACATTCATCTCGAAACGGTTTTTTATATCTTTCACTAATTTAATTTTTTACTTTAATGCCAAAAACAATTAAGAAGCCCGATTGAATTATAAAAAAGACAATTAAGAGGCTTGGTATAATCTCACAATTAGAAATAGCAAAACATCCCAAAATCTTCTGGCACAATCACAATCATGATTAGAAAATGACCCAATTGGCGCCCCCAATAGAATGATATTTATAATTAATCACAAAGTAGCAACATAATTTCGTAAAATCCTCAATAGTAGACGCGGATTGAACAATTTCACAGCATAGAAATCCTTAAGCATTTTCCACCTTTAAACTTGTTATTATTTCCTCTTAAGTTCCATTTCTTTTAGATATGTATAAGGTCGCATACTAAGGTTACTCACAATTTCTCATGTAGTATAAAAAATCGTGCTATTCGTCGAGTTTCAACAATGGATATGCTACCTGCATATCCTAATATAAAATAAGTCAAATAATAGACTCAGTTAAACATATCTGATTCTGTGCTAAATGTCACTCATCTAAATGGCCGCCATATTGTTTTTTCAAACTCACAAATATCTGCATGAGGTTTCAAAGTGTCAAGTGATTATTTGTTTACTTGCTATAGTTTTGTTTCAATTTAATTATTTTAGTTAATTTAAAAATTATAAAAATTGTAAAGAAATGTGGTTTTTATAGTAGAGGTCTCATAAATACAAGGATAGTAAAATAAAATAAGGCTTCACAATCTTACCACAGACAGCGCCACCGTATCTATTAAGATACAATAGTATTTACACACGGCCGCTTATAATCCTTAATTAGCATGCGATTGTGAGTTCCCCTACGATGTAACTCCGAGATCAAAAGAGGTCAATTGTAAAACTTTCGTGGATTTACTAGAAATACATACATTTATCGAAAGATTGATTGGAAGAATATAAGTTCATTGCCCTTTGCTGATCATACATACATCGTCATATGAAAATGAACATTAATAATAACAATAATACATCAAATAAATTTTAGTTTATTGTTAACATGTTGGATTAAAGATCTCAAGCTCTCTAAGCAGTGCGGGTTTAACCCACTCATCGAAACGAGGCGTTATAACTGTGTTCAAAATAGAGAGGCAAATATGAACAGTTATCGAATATATCGAAATAGTAGTTCGATATATCAATGGAGAATATCGATATTAAAAGAAAATATCGCTAAAATAAAAAAAAAAATTTTTTATTTATTACGATTTTTTTGTGAAAAAATATCGATTCCGATACTCAAATTTCAAATATAAGTATCGTAATTTAGATATTACGATATATCGAATAAAAAATATCGATACATATTTTTTCAAAATATCAATATATCGATATTTTTTCAAAAGCCCTTGTTAAAAAAGGACTCTCCGAAGGAATTCACACTTCAGGCTCTCTTCATTAATAACAGAGTAATAGCCTCTATTTTGAGGTCGAATCTTAAACAGAACAATTTATGCACATTCTAATTTTCGAAAACTTTTAGGCATTGTTCTTCCCTTTACCTATGCGGTAAATAAATATTGAAAATTTAATAATTGTCTAGTAAAATCCAACATTCAGTTATCTGGAGAGTACTTGTACTAAGAAATTTTGTAATAAATAAGTAATCAATCATTTAAGGCTTAAACCATACTTTTATTTCTTCTTGAGCTCTTTTTAAATATTTTTGTTCCAAGATATTTAAACTTGAGCCAACTAATCAGCATAAATATAATTCAGAAAATGTTGAGTCAAATAGGAATCAAAGCATAATGAAAAGTACACATAAGAATATTTTCTAAAACTGTTTTCGAGAGTTAATTGATTTGGCAAACGAACTGTTAATAAATATAAATATAGTCCAGAGGACCCCCAACCGAATTGGTGTCGCACATGATTTGCCAGCTGACTTAGGTATATTATAGTGGTTCAACGCACATGAATTATTTTCTTCCATTTATTTTTGGGAAAACGTTACTCAATATTATGCCAAGTTTAAGGGACCAGACTTATATCCTATCGCCTTCCTTATATCTTCCAATCCAATAATTTTAAATCAGAAATTCAATCCCGCACTCCTGACCTCTGTATCCCTTTTATATAAATAAAAAACAAACTTTTTTCTTCATAAAATTTCGATTTTTTCCAACATATTTTGGCGAGGTTTCGGACAATGGTCCATTCTCAAGCCATTTCTTCATACATAAAAAAAAAAAAAAATAAATAAAATAAAGTTAAATCAAAGTGTAGAGCTATAAACAATAGTTCAGAATCTACAGGAATTAACAACGTTAAAAAACTTAGACTAAGTAGGTAGTAGACTAACATATTCGAAACAGTCTATTTATGTTTGAGTATTATATTATTTATAATATGATTATTAAAGTATTATATTATAAATGCATGAAAGTAGGTGAGTTAGATGTTTTGAAATTTTTTTAATTGGTTTTAACATTAAGTGGTTAGAGCTTGAGTGACTGACAGGTTTTGGTGTTGTAATTTGCTGATATTTTTAAAAAATTGCACACGATAACAGAAATAAAAGACAAATAGTATAATTTTACTACAACAATGGAATAATAAACAAGTAAAACTTATTCATTTGTTTATGTTTAGCTATTTTATCATTATATTTTATTGATCTTTTTAATTTATAATAAAAAAAAAATTGTAAGGTAATATGCTTATGATAGGATAAATAGGAAAAATACACTACTATATATAATAATCAAGTGTTGATAATAAATGTAACAAATTAAAAAAAATGTAATTGTAGATTTATGAAAAAATGGCTTGAGAATGTACAATTGTCCAAAACGTCGCCTAAGCCTGTTGGAAAAAATATAGATGTTTTTTTAAAAAACGAGTACATATTTTTCTTGAAAATTAATGACAGTTATGGTACTTGAAAATTTTGAATCTTATATCGTACTGAAATGTATAACAGAAACGAGCTTACAATGCCTAATTTATCAATAATAAAAAATAAATAACTTTAAAAAAAAAACTTTAAAATTAAAGGGATTAAGAAATTCAATTTCTAATATTTAGTGATGGTGATAAAATTCATATTGATTAAAATAAATATTAAAATAATAAAAAATACTAATTGATCATAACAATAAAAACTGATTAATTAACTTCTCTTCAAATTGGAAACAGTATCACAAAATAAGTTTTAAAAACAAATAATCATAATTAAAAAAAAACTCAATTAAAAATTTACAAGCAAAAGGGACGAATTTAATAATACATTAAAGCTCATTTAGGAATTTCCTTTAAATGCTTTTTTTATTTATTATTTATTTTTTTAAAATTGTAAACATGGCTGCTACAGTTAACAGAGCAACGCCTTAAGATCTTCAAACAGACCATTTTATAGAATAATTTGCCTTAATAGAGGTTAATCCCCTAGTTAGTTTAGGACGCTATACAATGCGGAGAAATAATTAAAATTATGGTATCCCGACAGCTGAAATGGGCGTAATAAGTTACTGGTGTTTATAATGAAACTAAAAAGTTAATTAGCGCTCCACCGAAAAGTAAATGCGCTTAGGTAAACCAAGACGTAGGTGGGATGATAGTCTTGAGACTGACCTTGAGAAATTGGGTTTTGATGGTTGTCGGTAGAAGGATGTATATTGATAACTTTTATTAATAAATCTTCGTTTTTTCTGAACCTTTTATTATTATTATAATTTTTATTTATTTATTTTTTCTTGTTAGGGAAATTGTAGTTAATAATAAAACGGATTTTTTTTTTTTAAATTATGAGGACGAAACTTGAAATTATTATTCAGCTTTCACTACAACCACATTATTTTCACTGGATATTCATCGCAAGAAGTATGTCAGATTTCAAATCCACTTTTGCTATGCCAATTCATTAGGCACTTTCCCTAATTTTTTTCCATCCATTTTGCAAATTACAAACATTATTTTTAAGAAGCACATTAATACTGCAAATAATACGATAAAACAAAAAAAAGAAAGATATATACGATGGAGATAAATGATAGATGATGCGGTATTTCAATCGCTGGAAGAGGCCCAAGTACCTCTTGTATCCGCCTGGTCTCGCCCGAGTTAAGAGAAGAAGCCAGCAGATAAAACCAAGACCCTCATGGGGATGTCTAACAATTTGGCAATGGCTACGTTGGCATATATCTATCCCTGTTAGCGTTTCTCTAATTTTTTTCAATTTAATCTTAATATAAACTGGAAGCGCTTTTACATTTGCACTTTTAAAAGGGTGTAATTTAGTGAATGCATTGATTTTTTTTATATTTGCACTTTTAAAAGGATGTAATTTAGTGAATGCATTGAATTTTTACTTATCTTCGAATTTATTGATTAGGATAGCAAGTGGGTGGCATTGGAAACTGTCGACTCCCGGCGCGGATTCGAGTGCGGATGAGGCAGAAAATTTATTTTCGGTTATATCAGACCTCCTAGGAGTATTTATAAAGTAGGTAAGTGTGTACTGGCCCACTACCGGATTGGGAGAAAAATCTGGCAGTTTCTCTTCTTATTCTTTATTATTTATATCATTAAATGCTCTTTCACAATAAACACAGCTAACACAAACCAATTCTCAATTCTTTAACCCAACAAATAATCTAGTGACGGATAACTATTAATTTGTTCTGTATTAAAAAAAAAAACAGTAATAGAAGAAAGCGCATACCGATGTCCTCACACGATAACTGACTTTTTTTTGTTGTAATTTTTTTTTTTTAACAATTTGAATGAAAGCCTCTTACCTGACAGTGTGGCTTGAAAATTGGCGGAAATCCTCTAAAAAAATTTAGAATCGATTTCCGCTTTCAGATCATCAATACAAAACTATATTTTTTGTGTATATTAAAACCTAATGTTTCATTCCAGCAAGTCAAAATTTTGTACAAATGATTATTAAAAAAAAAATATTTTAAGATTATTCAATCGAGAAATTGGACATGGTATTTCCATCACATAAATTTAAATTACGGTAAAGCCCCAACTTCTATTGAAAAGGATCCGTTGCGGTTTCTATATCTCTTGAGCGAGCGCAAATCGACAGCTGTGATCTAATCATAAAGCACTGATCATTTTAATAATCCCAATGAATACAAATTTAGTTGTTTAACGCTGCAACATTAATTCCCACAAGAAGAAAATTGACGAAATTAAGAAAATCAAATTTCGTTAAAAAGAAACGCTTGAAGTCAATCGAAAGGTAATAAAATTCTCCCTTCCCCTCCTCCTCCCAAAAAAATCATTGAAGTTCGACCAGAATTAGCAGAGCTATACCGCATTTATGTTTGGCGGGGCGTATAACAAATTAGTACCAATGAAAATCTATTAATCTAAGCTTCTTCACTTGGCATATAGCCGGTAACTTGAGTTTTAAATAAAACACTATCGAAATCATACTCTTACCCCGACTATATACATTACTTCAATTATATCTATTAATAAATAGAGCATCTTACCTTTTAATCGATAACAAATTATTTTACTAGCTAATTTTGAAACCTATCTGGATCTACGGGTTTGAGGACAGCTAAATTTTTTTAATATTTAACGAATACAATAAACCAATCCTTATAGTCTTAAGTTTTTCGAACAAGAAACAATGTTCTTATATTATGTAACAAACAATACTTTACACCACGACCTCAATAACCTATAAGTTTTGACCTAATTTCATTCCAATTTTTCTAATTTCATCAAAACCTTACTTGCAGATTGAAACAAAGATTTAGTAAAATCTCTATCTAGCTCCTCCCTATCCTCTTCGAAGACTGAAACGGTAGTGGCCCCGAGATCTTTTATAAATATGTTTACTTGAGTTCTGGCAATGGCCAGGCTCACCACACAAGTCTCCTCTTAGCGCCCACCTTCAGCTTCCATTGGCTTTCAACATGAGTTACGCGGCTGAAAGAGAAGCGCTCGTATGTTCTGGAGTTATTTCGAAAAACTATGTTGTTTCCTTTAGCAGAGGCAGTTGAAGAATTGAAGTGTGACATATAATTTGTAAATATGTAACAAATTAATTATCTCACAAACATATTTAACTCCAGTCGACATAGGAAATACCCCATAATACTGATTATAATGTTTCACGAGCGATAATGGGTCAATAATGACCTTATTGATAACAATATTGATTCGGTCCAATCGAATCATTAAATCATGGCACGTGGTCTGGGCTATCAGTCGTCAATAATTCATGATTAAAACATACGAGACCTGATTCTGTCTGGAATAACTGATTAATAATGCCAACCAATTATGGCTTATTAAGCACACATGGAGGGTTTAAACACTCCAGTTTAGCAAAGAAATTTGGATCCCTCACAGTATTATGATTAATTTCGTCAATTTTATAGGATTATAAAAGGATATATATGTATGTATACATGTGTGTGTGTTGTTTTTTTTTCAAATATTAACTAACTAATGGCTGGTTATAAATATTAGATGAGAAAAAAACAATAACTAAAAGACTGAAAACAATACTGTAAATACTTTTTGAAAAGTGAAATAGGTATTTCAAATATTCCTATTTCGTTCATACTAAATTCCGCTCACAAGAAAGAAGCCTTATTTGCAACATAAACAATACATTTTTCGAAAGGCTTGAATGTCTCAAGGTTACAATTAAAAATGTGTGATAATTGACGTAAACATTTTATTGACGTTTCGGTCTAATAAGGACATTTTCAAATGAAGTTTAAGATGTTTGTATATTATAAAGTCATAGTACAATAAGTTATCAAAAAATTAGTTTATATGACAAAAAAACTATGCAGTAACCAAAAAATTACATTATACAGAAAATTTTGGTTTATCAATATAGCTATTATATATCTTCAGTGACTGAAATAATATTATTCATTTTATAAAATGCTACAAATTATTACAAAATCTTTTTTAATTTTTTTTTAAGCTCTTAAGGCAATTAAATTATCATTCAATGTTCCGGGAGATTAATAGTTTTCAAATTATCAAAAAGTTAAACAAAGATGAACTGTTTTCCATAGGACGATTTTTTTTTTTTTTTTTTAAAGAGAATTTAATTGTCTTTCAAATGATCATAACAATTTTTCTTGATTGACAACAAAGGTTCATTATTGAAAATATTAATTATTTAAATTAAATTAAGTTATTTAAACAACATGAGTTGAGGAGAATAAATTTATGATGCCGGAATAGTGTAATTAATCAAAAATATATCGATAGAAAAAAAAATATATCCATATATATATATATCCTCTCCAATAATGAAAAAAAAACATCTATTCAAAGTAGCCAAATAATAAAGCTTGGGCCAACACAGGCGACACAAAGTAACAGTTTATCGGTTCTTTTAGTTAATACATAGCTATAATACATAACTAATATTTATTCTATCAATATATTCCATTTTATATGCCCGAAAGTTTAAAATAGGAACTAAGTATATAACAGTAAAATTTAGAAATAGCTTAACAACCAAGAAATCTAGGTAGAGAAACTCGATCTCCCCCAACATCCGCCAGCTGCAAGTAATAGAAAATATGTTGGATAAGTGTAAAACAAGAATCTGTAAATCCTCTTCAGAAGAGAATAGAATAGATGTAACTGAAAAATTAACAAAAAATAAAAAGCCCATATATTTGTAAAGCTAAATTAACAACCAGCCCATTATAAAAATCCTGTAATTACAAGGGTTAAAAATGCCACTAAATTACACCAAATATCATAAAATCATCTAAATACGTAGAAAAGGCAAGGCTTTTGAGAAGATATTTCATCCGAATTCCTTATAGTACTTACTTGAAACTTTATAACTACAAAATTAGCCGACTAGCGCAAAGAAATACCATTGCAGCAGTGGTATTAGAATACCAATGTTGAGATCGGAAAACCGATTTAGACAGGCCATTAGAGATAAAACATGCGAGGAACATATTGCAAAAGGATGTAGTACAAAGATTAATCCGCATCATTTGGAGCTATGTAACAGTAGACAATGACAAAGGGGGAATACGAAAACCAATCCAGCCCCCTGGCATCCACACACCTTTATTTACGCCAAATTGGCGAACCTAGCGACCAACAACAGAAGGAAGCTAAGAATAAAAGCAAAGGACGGTATTTGGATGTTGAACACTGAAATGAATAGCAATCAAAACTGTTAAAAAAATAATCCAATAAAAGCTTTGAATAGTAAACCATGAACTCGACCATGGGTTCAAAAACATGAGTTAAATAAACAAATGAATCTGTATCGAGTGTTAGACATATTTAAGATTAATTAAAATAATTCTACTATAATTTGATTTGTTTTTTTGTGCAAACACAACTTTCCGTGGCATATTGTTTCTTTATTAAAAAACAACACATCTTTATTCAGTCATTATCAATGTTTCGAACAACTCCTTCGTCTTCAGAATGCCCCGATTCTTCAAAACAATTATCGCTATCCCCATGTCATTACATCCATATAATTTTACTTACTTAATTATAATTTATAATAAAAATGGGATTTTTTGAAGAATAAGGGCACCCTGAAGACGAAGGAGTGCTTCGAAACGCGATGATGACAGAATAAAGACGTTTTGTTTTTTTAATAATAAAGAAATGTTCCAAGGAAAGTTTTGTTTTCACAAAAACAAAAATACTGTTAAAATAAAGTAATCTTCCCTGTAATTAGTAATTATTTAATATGAATAGTTTCATGATCTATTTAATAACTTACAGTTCAAGAATATTGGTCAATTGCAAATGAAATAAACTAAAGAAACAGTAAAGAGATCACACTTAGTGAAAATAAATTATAACTTAAAAATTGTATTTATTATTAGTCAGAGTTATGGAAAATGTAAAAATATAAAATCTGAAAAGATTCAGTTTCATGGACAGACAACACATTTTAATGAAAGGAAATCTTACTTGATAGTGCGTTGTTGAGTTTTGAGTCTTCCAAATGGCTGTGGAGAGACCTGTAAATAAAAAAAAAAATCATAATTAAAATATTTCTAAGAACCATAAAGTACTAAATTAAAAATTGCGCCGATAAAATCTACAAATCACCTTATATGTTCACATCTTAATTTTAACACCTTTCAGGAAAGAAAAAAAAGTAAGAAGGTTCTTTTATGGTACAAATGCAAATACAAGTAGTGTGTATGTATATACATATAAATACATGCAATAGTACGTAACAATTATTTTCTAAGATAAACCATAGAGACACATATTTTTGTCAGCCCCATACTAAATTAACGAATATGAAAATCAATACTTTTCAGAAGGGCAAAAAAACCTTTTACTCTTCTTTGTATAAGACATACCTTCAATAATTTAATTTTATCAGTTGGTATTACATTTACCAATAAATAAAAAAATTAAAATTACCGAAGATTTCTCTTGTACACGGTAGAATACAACAGTTTTTTTTTGTTGCCCGCCTGGAAAATAAGGATTTTCGTATTTGCAAGTTTAGCATGGAGAGGACGTTTTCAAGTTAAATAAACAACTGAGAGATAATATCAATAGTAAACGTGTTTCTTTAGACGGAGGGTAGGGGTCTGTGTTTCTTTAAAAGAGCTGACTTATATTTCGCGGGGGACCAACGAAATAAGAATTGAGCTTCATACTTTGGGCTAGAGCAACCACCTAATCAATTCAAGTAAATAATAAATATTAAATTATATTAATCCAAATGTTTTCAGATCTCATAGATTCCGGCTTCATTTATACAGAGAAAACTTGTTAAAAGATATCAGAAGCAACTACCAAAAGCAGATACAATTAATACATACATGGATACATAATACATCGTTATTTCAAAAGAAGAAACGTCAGCCAAGTATGTCAGTATAGCTTCCTCAATATTTTTCATTCATGTTTCTGAAGTATTATATAATAAAATTAAACATTATATTAATTTGAATTGTAAAAGAGAATTTGATGAAATCGATACTGAACTCATTTGTACATTAGTCCCAAATTTTCCTCTTTTTTTTTTTTTTTTTACTTCCTGCATAAATACAAAGCCTCCCTATATTCGGTAGAGAGGAAGCAATAAGATTTGGAAACATCTTCTTTGAAGGTGAAAAATAAATAGGATTCAGAGCTTTCATTATACGGGAGTGATACTCAGAAAGGAAAGAAAAATAGGAGAAGAAATTATGACAAGAGTATCAAATGTTTTCGGGAATGTTACTAATTAATTTTGGACAACAGTCTTCTTCTTCTCCTTTACTGTGCTATAATTCAGGACCTCTTGAGGCATCAACTGCCATTAATCTCGGTGAATTGCTGTTGCTTCCCCCGGTTTATATGTCGGTTTTTGTAAAAAAAAAAAAACGGTTATCGGTTATTCCGGTTAGTTTACCTTCAATTATAACCGAGAGATTTTAACCGGTAATAAGCGATTGAAAATAATTCCAATCATCATGAACTTTTCAATTGAATACAGAGTAGTTAGTTAATAGAAATGGTATTAGAGAGCGCAAGTGCGGCGACCACTGATAAGGCTGCAGTTCATGCGAGAATTTTCTGTAAGAGCATTTATTTTAAGTTCTTACGAAAACATTTAGGTCAAAACGTTTATACTAAAAATTTTTTAAAAACTTTATCGTAAGAACTTTTATAATGAAAGCTCTTCCAAAAAAGTTTTGGCCGAGACTTCAACATAAGTTCAATGTCATAAAAGTTCTCTATAAAACGTTTTAGTGTGATTATAATAAAAGTGCTCACTATTCAAGTTTTCACTTAAACATGGAAAGTACTTATGAGTTTGTGTCTTAACAGGCTTTCTTATCTTTAAATAAACATTCTATAGGTGATAACATTAAAATTGAAGCAATTTTTCTATTAAAATTAAAAATGAAATGCTAAAATAAAATAAATAAAAATGTAAATGTTTTGTATTTTCAATTTTATTCATACCTTTTTTTTTTAGTTTATTTGTGTGAGTGTATGTGCTCATTTAATTAGGTTCATACTAATTAAAAGATTTTTTTATACAATACTCCTGTTTCTCGAGGTTTGCCCTCCCTCTTAGTTCTCGAAGATCCCCTCAAGCCACGTATGTGAAAACTTATATCTGAGAGCTTATAATTTAATGTTCTAGCAAGAACTTATATAATCACAACTTGTATGAAAATAAGTATTAGCAAGAACCTTTATCAAAAAAATATTTTAGCAAGAACTATTATCAAACAAGTTTTTGCGAGAACTGTTATCAAAAAAAGTTTTAGCAAGAAGTTTTATAAAAACAGCTTTCCCATGAACTTTTATCAAAAAATTTTGCCTAGAATTTACATCAAAAACTTCTAATAATATAAGTTCTTACGGAACTTATTATCAGAAGGTTCTTTTATGTTGAACTTTTATGTTACTGCTTTAAGTTCAATAACTGTTGTTTTTTCATTCTTAACTTTTTTTTAAATATTTAACCAGCAGTGAATTTAATGGTGGACTAAATGAAGAACCTAACCAGAAATGCATCACAGAATCCCAGTGCTACATAATTAGAATATATACTATTAAATTAAATATACTAATTAAATCCCTCTAATATTTGCAAAGATAAGTGAAGTGAGAACACTGAAGTGAGCGTGGGCAGGAATATTCTTGCTGAAATTACAGAATTTCTTCATTGAAAAATCACTGAATCTGGGTCATATCCTAGAACCAGCCTTCACCCTAAACTGTCTTCTGCACATCCGCTCTTGTCAATCACACAGACTGACCCAATATTAAGGAGTGTCCTCCAGGATTACTTAAAAAATATATACTCAAGTTATGAGCAGTCGGTTAACAGTGTAGAGATTAATTTAATAAGTTGGAGTTTCATCTTTTTAAGAGCATCGATTGATACTGAGTACGAAACCTAAGCGATGTCATAAACATCATTAAAAGTGATTTGACGGATCTTGTACAAATAATATTTTATAAATAATATTATAATTATTTTTATATTAAGTGGAATTTTATTCGAAACGGTCAGATTGTTTTGAAAACTGCATCCAACATTCATTAAAGATAAAACATATTTATAAGTAAAATTGATTTTGGACTAAATATCTGTGTCAGATTTTACGAAGCAAAACTGATATATATATATATATATATATATATATATATATATATATATATATATATATGCTCATTCTATCGTCGCCACCACGTATTACTAACAAATGTGAAAATAGCTATTTTTCAAGAGACCAAAAATGACTTTGCTTTTTTACTTTTAACTTCCTCATTGCGAATATTTTTTTTTTTAATCTCTGGGCCTATTTACTTCTGTGAAGCCCTAGATTTGTATTTTTTTTTTCAATGATTCTTCTGGTGAATTAATTTTGGAAGAAAATTCGAAAAACAAAGAAGAATTTTTATTTTCAGATAATTTTACGTACTGGCAATCCAGACTGGATAAATTCGAAAAGTTTTATTAACATCGGCCGTTTTAGAAATCTTGTTATTTTATTCTCTCCATCAATTTTGTTTCCGACTTAGTCATTTATAATGGATGCAGTAATCAATATATTGTTGTGGGCCTAACTCAATTTTGTCAGTTGCGTAAATCACTTATTAAATGGAATTAAAAATATACACTGGTTGAAAGTACGCGCATGAAAAGTTGTTAATTATTCTGTTTTATTTCAATAGTTTCCTTTACGATATTTACTATTAAAGGTCTATCCAGATGGAGCGAATGGGATGACGAAATGATAAAAAAAAAGAGGTCAAATAAATTTCTAACAGCTCCTTCCTGGGCGTGATACCCAGATGCGTTTGATATTACATGTGTGGGGAATTAAACTTGCACTAATATGGAAGGATATATAAAGCTTAGAAACAGCAGACACTCTCTGAAGGTTTGATTCATATTCATCACTCAATAATAAGAAATTATTGTGATTTATTATTAATGCATGCAATGAAGGGTATAATATATATCTAGACGTCACAATACTCATCATAACATGGCGATATAATCACCATAATCAATTACTGCAGTTCTTCTTGTCATTACTCATAATCTCAGAATCACTTCAGTTTAGTTTCAGTATTAATAATGTAATAAATTTATGTTTAAATAAGATATGAAGTCATCAATACAACGACCGTACAAGTTGGAGGTATGTTAATTTAATAATATTAAGTTAACATTCAAGGACCATAAATAGATTCAGAATTATCAAATATAAAAAACATAATATTAATACATTTTCACCAGAGCGCCTGCTTATGAATTAAAATCTTCCTAGCAATTATTTATTACAAAATTCGAACTGCACTTTATAATACAATAATAAACGATAAAAAAAACAAACAAAAAAAAACACTGCAACTGACGTACAATCTTGGTTTCAGCAATTCATAGGTTGGTAAGTATTCACTATTTCAGATCAATGGTTACAAAAGGAGATGATGCAGCCAGCATCATCTCCCAGCTTATTAAAAGGTCAAATAATAACAAAAGGTTATTATTCTGCGCATGCGCACTAAAAGGTTCTTCCTTTTACGCTGTTTACATATAGCGATTTTATAGAGGCTGGGTATGCCCAAGAATTATCCCCCAACTCCAAACACAAAATACAAAGCTGACAAAAGAAACATGCTATTTTTACTTTTTTTGTTTATCTTCCATATATGACATGAATGTAAAAAATAAAAACAAACGATAGTTGTTAATAATCAGCAGGTTTCTCTAGATAAGAAAAAAATAAATCAATCAAAAAAAAAAAAGGAATTTTATTTTAATTGGCATTGATGTCGTTATTTAAAAAGCGTCATTTAGCAAACTTTACAGGAAACTTTTTTTGCCCAAAATAACACACACATATATATATATATATATATATATATATATATATATATATATATATATATATATATATATATACATATATATATATATATTATCCTTTATCGCGTAATATAGGAGTTTATTAAGATGGCAAAACTTTTATAATTATAAAATATTTTTAAGACTTCTAGCGCTGAATGACGACTAAGAGACGTCAGTAGTTGGTGCTTATCAATATTGGTCATCAGTATTCGATTTTTAGACCATTTCCAATTTTTTTTTTTTTTTCGATAAATCGTGAGCGAGAATAGATAGATGTGGTGTTGACGTTCCATAATCAATTGAAGCGTTTTGGTGCTTAAAACTTTTTTTAAAAAAACGAATAAAATTTCTATCTACAGAATTACCTAATTAATAATTTATCTTTATCATCATGTGAAATTCTTATTCAAAACCCAGACAAATTCATCCACGATAAACGCTACAGTATCAACGAAAAATTGTATTAAAATCATTTGATAAATAAAGAAACCTCAACATACTAAGAAATTAAAATAACTAAAAAAAAAAATAAATATCCTATATGTACTTGATTAAACCAATCCTAATCTATCTATAATACATCTATAATTATTTTTTTATCTGAACGAACGCCAACACAATGTTTTGTTAAATTGCATTAAATAGCATAGAAAGAAAAAAAGAAAAAAAAAACAAGATGGATATTCAAATCTGTTTTTATCGATTCACAGCACCGTTTCCCAAGGGAACTTACTAAAAAGGCAGAAATTAGGCTAATGGGAGACAGATTGGAAACAATCCAGGAATAGAGCTACTCAGATGAAAATTTATATCTACGAAAGCAAAAAAAAAAATCATCCATTAGGAATTACGTTACAAATAAATAAAATAGAAATATGAAGGTCACACGCGCAATAAGAAAAATAGTCCCCTTAATAAATTTTATGCCTAGTAAAAATATTTAACTAAGTTTTCAGCAGAGCAATAAATAACTGAGAACTTTGAAACAGCTGAACACTTTGAGGAAACTGAAGACTCGTTCATTAGATCCCAGATAAAATATTCAACCTAAAATCAGTAAGACAAAATAGCATAACAAAAACTGAATATAATAATATGATTAATAGAAATCCACTATATAAACACTGCGTTTGGCAAATGGTATTTTGATCAATTTACATTTCTTGACAAACGGTTATACAATAACGGTGATTTATTCAGCATCGACGCTTAGCTAATTTGAATATAGCATAAATATGAATATACATTAATTAATTATAACAAATAAATCATGAATCATTAGTAGAAATAAATCTTATTTTTATTAAGGTAGTGCTTGGAGTTCAAAATACCATTTACACAGTTGACTGCAACACCTAAAATATGCTTTATTTTAATGTAGAATAGAATAATTTAAAGGGTAATGCGAAATAACCATTCACGAAAAAAAGATAAAATAAAACCAAATTCAAGTTAAAATTTCTGAAAATTAAACAGCAACCACGAACTCTTACAACAGCAGAATGCTAAAAAAAAACGATATGGTTCATGGACGGTCTGCTTTGGGGAAAGGCTTGCGTTCTAGTCGGCCGGCTTACTCTGAACAGCCGTAAACCGTGGATCTAGGCCGATTCGTCGCTGTGCTTGAACGCATGTCAATGGAAAGAGCACAGCCGAATTAGCTCATAAGTGATCAGTTATTTAGCTATGGGTAGCTTGTCGCTGCACAATGGAAACCATGGTTCGTGAGAATATGAGAATGGGTAAAACCTTTAAGGTAATCTTAATTCTCTTAAATGTAAAAAAAAAAAAATCATTTCGCGGGATCAAAGTTTTCATTACCTGTAAATGAAAACGAAAAAAAAAAATTAATATTTTAACTAGATTCAGGCACCTACACAAAAAGTTTTCCAACTAAATATTAGTTATTGTCTTGCACGCGAATAGTTTACAATAACGTATAAATAATTTACTTATAAATAATTTCACCTCGAAAGAATTTAAATAACGTTTAGTCAATTTCTTGTGCGAATTAAAAGAAACAAAAAATAATCAGAATTTCGGCTTGATTAGAAATATTTTGGGTTCAGAATAATTGATTGGTAGACTAAGGAGGCAATAATATCATAATTTTTGGGAACAAAATGTGCTACGGTGCGCGCATCACACAACTTTGCGTAAGTGTTATTGTAGTATAAAAGACGCTAGCTAGCATAGGGTTTTTGCGGGATGTGAGGAGTGCTGCGTCATCAGCAAATGTAGTCAATAAAGTATGATCCTGCACCGATAAGTCTGGCGTGAAGATATTGAATAACAATTATCCCAGTACACTGCCCTGTATAACACCTGCTTTGACGCGTTTTATACTCGACAAATTTGTATCTTCTTTTATTGTTAAATGTCTGCCTGTAAAGTACGAAAATAATAGTAAGTATTAAGTAGGAGGAAGCAAAATTTTGAGCTTGGAAAGCAATCCTTCATGTCGCACACACGTTAGCAAAAGCTTGACTGATTTCGATGAAAACGACAGAACAAAAATGTTTGACTCTAAAGCACTGCAAATTGTAGTCTACCGATCGATGACGTATGGTCGAGTGATGTTTTCTTTGGAATTGGTTTCAATATACCAAGAGAATTTAGATGATGAAGAATTTTTTCAAATAATTTGGAAGAGTAGGCTTTGTAATAATGTAACGTAATAATTAGAAATTAACTTGATAATCACTTCTTTTATATTATTATGTTGCAGTATTACAGAGTATTGTTGCCAGAAGGATCGGGACGTGGTGGGAGGAGGTTCGGTCGCATTCATCTGCTTTCGGCCACAATTTCTTTATACTTATTTCTTTTTTTTTTTTGTTAAAATCGTTAGAGCCGTTTTCGAGAAAATTATAGAAATGCGTAAAATCGACTATTAAGTGGCGCTGGCTAGTCGATTTTGACGAAATATTTGCTGTTACATATCTTAAATACGTAATTTCAGTTTCGTACAACTTTTCGTTTTTGAGCTATGCTGTTCACAAATATACAGGCAGAAACAAAAACACACTTTTTTGGGAGGCTTGGTAATTTGGACTCAGGGGACAATAAAACGGGATACCCGTTATAACTCGAATTCGAAATTTTTCACGATCGCAATACTAACCCTTACTATATATATCATATATAGGAAAGGGAAATTAAAGAACTATAATCTTGCTTTGGGGCATTGGAGAAGCCATTAAAATGCAGCCGATGAAATCGATTTCGATTTCATATATATATACAGATATCATATATATATACAGATAAAGAGATACAGATCTAGTTGTAAGGATAAGTATTTTTGAAATTAATAACATTACTACTAAAAACTAAGTTATTTCTTTGTAGTAATTGTTTCTTTGTTGTTAGAATGATAATTTTAATATGACAGTGATTAGAAACAGTTTGTGTTATTTATACGGAAATATGAGGCGGAAGTGAGGGGGCTGATAGTTTGACGGACTGCAGCCCCCGGAAACTTGTGACTGGCCAGCTTCCAGGAGGCCTTTGTCGGCGAGAGCTATTTCTGCCTCTTCATTAAATCATACCACCTCGCTGGATACACCTTAGAGAAAACAGATTTCTCAGACTAGACCGGCAGAAGCAATCAACTTGTTTCCTACCGTACTTGTATTAGAGCGTTGTGGCTCCCGAGAACAGTGGGTAATAGAGAAGTCAAATACTGGTCATTATTAACGTATTATGAGTGCTCTAAGAAATCATTTATAATATTGAAGGTCGGACGAGTTCAGCAGGTAAATGAAAAAACAGAAAGAGAAAATTAACTCGTAAGCCTCATAAAAAAATTAAAATACAGAAAAACAGAACATTTACATAACGATCATTCTTGTCCAAGATTCATATCAACACCGAGATACTGCCAGGCAAATATCATCGAAATAGAGGACATTAAAAGACGGAAAAATGAAAAGACTTCAAGACCTGTGGATATGCCTCGAAACTAAAGAAATACTTCTCGCAATATTTACAAACATGATTTTATTTAGAGATAAAATACCTGAAGAAACAAAATTATTTGATTCCTATTTAAAAGAAAAGTAACAAAACTGTGGCATACCACTGGGACCAAAACTTCACAACAAAATTGTAAAGTGTAGAAAGTAAATATGGTTATCACTGTTTAACTGCAAGAAGATTTTGCGAAGACAGTACTTTAAAACTGAGAATAGCTTTTTTAACACTTGCAGGAACTAAAAGATTAAAGATGGCTTATATCCAAGTTCGGAAAGGCACTACACATGACTCAATCCCAATAAATAAAGTATAAGAAGCGTTCAAAAATGCTAATATTTAACAATAATAAAAAATGCATAAAATAATAAACCTCTACTACTTACAAGCCATGAGAAAGTCTTGGGTTCATTAATTGTAAGCAGGTACTATTACTTGGCTAACACAAAGAGTTGATTTGGTCAACATCCACCCACAACCATCAGATTAATTCCCCAAACCTAAGATCCAAATAAGCAGTTTATACAATCTGGATGAAGTACCCAGGAAGGCCTTCCGATCCCGTAATCAATAGAATAATAAATTTTAAAATATAATACAATTAATAATAGAAATGAAAATAAATTTTCTAGCCGCCGCCGGACTGGAACCAAGGCACGGGAGTTGAGAGATCCAGTGTCTTACCCAATGAGCTTCCCCAAGCCTACAAAGAACAATGTATTTAACATAAGAAATATGCAATGCTTTTCGAAATATAGAAATGTGGCTTTTCACCGTTTTTAAAACATATGCTGACGATCCTCAAAGGATGGGAAAAGGCAATGTTGGAAAATGGTTATAAAGATAAAGGAGAAAATAAACACCTCAAACTTAAGGCTTAAAGTGATCTTAGATAATTCAGAGTCCAAGAGACATTAATAGCATTCATAACTTGTTTACTAAAAGAGGGAGTTGAAAGTAAACTAAAAAAAAAAGAATCATGTTGGTACTGAATCAGTCGCAGTTTTTGGATAGAACCCTGGTTGGAAGTAAATGTTGGAAAGCTGAATATTCATTAGGCGTCAGACAAAAACCTTCTAAGCGGCGAGGGGGCGGGGAAAGCCTCCAAATATTGAAACTTTTTTCAGTTTTTGGCCTATAAGATTAAACCGGCGCGCTCTAGCCAAAAATTTATTCTATTCGATTTGACAGAAAAACCAAAACTGAAAAAACATCTGGATGCTAGTTGAGACCAAAAAGAAATCTTGGAGGAAAATTTTGGAGAAGTTTTGAAAATTTGTTCATTTATGTTTTGTAGGGTAGTAATTACGAATTTTAACTTTGTTGCCTCGAATTTTTGCCGGGAGTATAAAAAAAATATACTTATTATTTTTATTTTATTTTTGGCTCATATCTGGAAACCAAGCATTATTCGAATAAATTCTAACATTTATTTCATTCCAAATTAAAGAAGAGTGAATTATTTACAATTTCGATAATAAAGATTTTATTGTTTGGACCTTCCGTTTTGAAGCGAACGCGAGTCGGAATTATCAGGAAGAATGTCTAAATTTATCTTAGAGTAAGAGCTCTCTGAGGAAAGTTTTGGGAATATTCTGAAAATGTGATAGCTTATGTATTGTAAGCTACTGATTAAGAATTTCTACTTCGTTACCTATAATTTTTCCTGGGAGTATAAAAAAAAAAAATATGTTTTCTTTTGCTTACGCCTTGAAAAATATGTATTATTCGAATAAATTCAATTGTTTCTTTTATAATAAATTAAAGAAGAGTAAATTATTCCAAAATTTTCCTCTGAGATCCCTATCTCAACTGGGGTCCAGTGTTTTTCGATTTTCAGTATTGATTTGTCTGTCAAAACTAATCCAACGTTTGAGGTACTCAATTTACGCAGAAGTTAATGTTCTTTAATTTATAATGGAATAAAATTTTCACTAGGGTGCGCCGTTTAAATATTACAGGTCAAAACTGAAAATATGGGGGTTCCTCCCCTCTCCTTGGATCATCACCTAGAACGGGGCAAACTTAGGTTACTATTCATCTGACGTTTATGAATAGATTAAAACCATTTCAAGCTTTCCAACACTTGCTTCTAACCGGGGTCCCCTAGAAAGGTCTAGATTAACTGGCCTAACCTGGGTTCACACAAATAATCTTAATAGAAATCAATTAAAAAATACGACGTAAAATACTCTGCAGAAGTAAAAACGGCTTCAGTTTTTCTGATTTTATTTCTCCGGTTCAGCATAAAGCAGGAAGTTTCCAAACAACTACAAGGGGTTAAAAGAGCTAACTGTATATGGAGTCATTTTTATTAGGAAATACTGAGTAATTTATTTCTTTTTAACAAGTTTACTGACACAGTGAAAATAAATAACTGATACATGAATCTGAAATAAAATTAACATTTGTATACTAAGGTATCAGTAAAAAATACATGCCCTCGACCAACGAGCTGGTTGGTGCACAAATTTTGTGCGCACACAAGGCAACCATAGTAGACTGTACCCCCTCCGACCCTAAACCTAGCCCCTCTCCACCTCTCAGCCAAATCTAGGAGCACTGTGCCAGATGTGCGGGCAGCGTCTGTTAGAACGAAGGTTTCTGTTGATTTACTCAATCTCAAATAAATTGTTTCTATTTCTATGCTACTATAAAGTAATTGTATTTTTCTTTTATAAAGATATGGGGATCCCGTGCTGATGTGCACAAATGGAATAACCGCCAAAGCAATGGATGTAACCGTTTTTGAAGATCAAGATGTTCTCTGAACCTTTTTTAGAATTATTATGATTAATTTAATTTAAGTAAACATTTTTCACATGGCAATTGCAATAATACTTGGAAAGCAAGGCAACACCGAAAGAGTACATAGAAATAATTCGAAAAATACAATCAAATACAGAGCATTCGTTATGTTGCTCTATAAAAAAAAGAGGGAATGTGCCATAGCCTAAGTGATATAAAATCTCTTACGAAATGAGCGCAAGCAATGACGTTGCTGCATAAAGGCGCAGTGTATTAATAGTAGGATTCCAGGGACGAATTAACCGGAAGGAGGAGAGCGAGGCGTAAAATTTGCGCAGCCATTTTTAAACTGAGGGATAAAAAAATTAAGGGAGAAATGGTACAAATTCCAAACAAAATCACAGAAGTAAAAGATTGTCAATGATATAACCATTAAACTTGAAAATTATTTGAACTGCCCATATACAGACTTAATTCATCAACGTAATTAATTTCATTTATCAACCAATGGTTAGACAGTCAAATTCATTTGAACTTAGCAAACTTAGCAATCTTTGAAATATTGTAAATTAAAGTTTTAAAAATATCGAATGGATAATATCTTATTAGACAATTAGTTACTATAAACCAAAATAAATTCTTTTAAAACACTTAATTTAATTATTAGGTATAGTTCACTATGACGTGCTTAATTTAGCTTAGTGATTGCGTCGATCCCCAACATCAGCGGGGTATAAGTTAGGTGAAGATTAATAAAAAGAAAAGGAATTATACTAATTGCTGACGCACTCCCATCGAAAGATTTTGGTCAGACAGTTGCATGTTTGTGACAGCATAATTATTTCCAACATATTTATAATCAACAGTATTACTATAGTTCATATTCATTGGGATTCAAAATTATTATATAAAATTAATCGAATTAGAACCAGAAAAATTACCTTATTAATCCCACAAAATCATTATTAATAAAAAATAATTTACATAATAAATATAATAATTATTTGTAAAGAGACATAAATTAATTGCTAGAAAACAATTGGAAGATTCCAAAATACAAAGCCTTGTATCTAAAATACCGGCAAACAACTAACCAATCAACGTTTCGCCAATTCAGGCATCAATCCTGACTAACACCAAAAAATCACACCTATGAAGATCAAATACAACACATCTCACATCAACCGTCCAGAAAGACGCATCAACCAGAGACAGCACATCACTCCAAGACATCTAATCACATACTCAGTATACCATACTCTAATTATATGTAACGTTTCGGCCTTTGTTAAACTATTTATTGGCCATTTTTAAACTATCCTATTTTGTCAACCATACTATGCTTTGTTATTAATTTGGAAAATGCTGATTTTTCACAACTCCTATTATGGCAAAGTGGTTTATATTTTTTTTCCATGTGACATTGCATATCTTTATTTTTCAATTCTAAATAAATCCTTTACAAAAATACTGCTTATTGCTTATCATACTTTATATTACACTATATTTCCAACATATTTACAAAAACATAATTATATATCAATTAGCCATTTTATCTTTTTCAATCACTATCGGAAGTTGTGCCTGTGAAGTTGACATATCATTTGGTGGAAACTCACAAACTTTTGAGAGTTCTGGCTTCCTTTCAAATAGTTCTAGAGTTCCTGATAGTTTAAACAAATAGTTCCGCTCGTTTAAGAAAAAAAAAAACGCTTCCGAAAAAGTGACCAGTCACTTTTTCGGAAGCGTTTTTTTTTGCTTTAACGAGCGGAACTATTTGTTTAAACTATCAGGAACTCTAGAACTATTTGAAAGGAAGCCAGAACTCTCAAAAGTTTGTGAGTTTCCACCAAGTGATATGCCAACTTCACAGGCACTCGGAAGTTCTCAGTCCACTATGGGTTGGAAATTTCTTCAATTAGTCCAGCCTTGGCGGGAGTACCACAAGGTTCAATACTGCCTCCTTTATTATATATTGTATATACTCATATATGACATACCTCAATAAGACATTGACTGATAATTACGGTGATAATACAACTATTCTCAGCCCCATTAACTTTACATCACTACTAATTTACTAGGTCGGCGTGCGGGACTGGAGGACTGCTGCACAGGACAGAGCCAATTGGCCGAGGCTACTTGAGGCGGCCCTGACTCGGTGACGAGTTGTTGCGCCGCTTATGCATGCATGTATGTACTAATTTACAAGGACATACGAACAGATTAAAAGAGATATGGCAACAGCTGACATGATAATGAGAATATTATATGAGAGAGGGAGAGAGAAAAAAACCTGAATAACAGATCACCTTCCTTAACTAGCACCTTCCTCAACAAGGTAACTGAATCAAGCAAGGGAAGAGGCGCTGATGTGTTCACCCAACAATTTCCTATAATTGTCCGACCATTTGCTGATTGTCAAAAAACTGTTGACTGAGCGAATTCATAATAGAAGCTAAAAGAAAAATAGTTTGGGTCCTAATTTCAGAAATAGTTAATTCTTATAGGACATGCTACGAAGCACTCCAAAATATTTCAGCTTATGTTTGTTCCTGCCTATTCTTTTTTGCAGCATATAACTATAGGGAGCACCCTACTGCATCTGCAAATATCTTAATGGTTGTGAGGGGACGCTCTAATACATAACAAACTGAACTAACTAGATTTCATATCCACGTCTTTTTTTTTTTAAATGACTAAGTGCAATTTATCAAACTTTACAGGAAACATAAGAAACGATTTTTCCCCAAATATCAATTTTTTTAAAATTCTATTCTTTATTGTGCACTGTAGGAGTTTATTATGGTGGCAAAACGTTTATAATACAATATATTTTTAAGGCGTTTAGCACTGTTCAAGGCCTGATTGACGACTGAGAGCCGTCAGTATTTGGTGCAAACGTCAATAGTCGATTTTTAGACCGTTTCCATTTTTTAAAAAAAATATTTTGTGATCGCGAATCGATAGAGGTGGTGTTTACGTTCCATAATAAATTGAAATCAGAATTTCGACTTTTTGGCGCTTAAGCCGTTTTCAAAAAACGAGTTTCCTTAATTATTTTTTTGAAAAGATTCATCTAGAAAATCTAACTTTTCATACCTAATCCCAAGTCCTCGCCTGGAAGACGATTTTTACAACTTTCTCGATTCTGATTTCAAGAGTGCCTGTCAGACCAAGACATAGAACTCCTTAGCACAAGATTTATTCCGGCATTTCAAGCTCTCGAAATAATAACTGATTTATTTATTAACAACAAAGTAATTAAGACCTGATGCATTACTAAAGTTGATATGATAGTAGTAACAATAGCCTTTATTTTCCAAGATATTGTCTAGCTAGTTTCCCTTAATAATTCCTAAACAGATGTTCTCCTAACGCAAACTTTTCATTCTTTATTCTCCGTTGTTTTCTATACCTTCAGTTCAGAACAAGTATCACACCTACATAGAAATTTTTTTTTTTACAGCATTCTGCGCCTTAAAAATAACAACTGCATTATCTAAGAAGACCAAATTAAATGAAGATAGCAGTAGAAAGAAGTCAGTCATTCAATAATATACCTGACTGGATAAAAGGATATGGCCGGAGGGTAGATAGGCCAAGCGATTTTATAGATATATAGAATGCTAGCTTAAGGCAGTCTCAGCAAAGCAGATTACGTCCAGTCCATAGATTTTTTCCAGACATAGACTGACTCCACAGAGTTAACTCATTGTTCCGGAAAATGCTTGATCACATCGATGATCAAAGAGGATTTCAAGAGAATCCCTAACTTTGGAAGGCAGTGCACAGAGAATAAGCTCACAGAGAGAGAATAAGAGCACAGAGAACAAGCTCGAAGCGAAATGCGGCTCATTTTTATTTTATAAGAGAAATTAAATTAATTATACGAATAAAAATAATAATTTAATAAATCTTAAAAGTTTGGAAATATATTCCACAGACTTGGAAAATAAAAATTATGATGAAGTTTAATAATAAGTAAGCTCGAGCAACATCGCCATGTTCGAGCTAATCAATGTAAAATAAAATTTCTTCAAGTAAAGAATAAGCTATGAACAACTGATTACTTGATTGAAATGTTCTGAGAGTGTGCTAGAGAATTAGTCATCACAGAGATTGCAGGAATTTAAATTGAATATATTGAATTAGTGAATAGGATCTTGTATTCTTAATTTTGAAGTTAATTTACAGCAGTTTTCTTAAATAACTTTTATTTTTAAAAATATATTGAATTTTACCATAAATTTCAATATTTTTTCAGAAATAAACTTAATTTGATTGTTTGATTTATAATCTTTGACTGAGAAATCTTTCGTACCAAATACTTTTTCAAAAGAACAATTCATACGCTGTTACTTCAATGATAAATGAGAAGAATGTTTAAGTGACGACTGGTAGAATTAAATTGTTGTATCTATTCCCAAAATCACAAATGTATTTTCATCAGTCAATGAAATAGAATTTGGTATTTTTTCCTATTATGTAATAAATATCGACATGTCAAAAAGAGAACAAAGAATATCGAATCGGTATCCACAGGAAGTAAACATCTTTTATAATTTCATCATTGCATTTTCACTTATTAAAAAAGGAAAAGAAAATTGAGGTTGGAGGGAGAGAGAAAGGAATTCTTCAGGATAAAGAACCCGCAGGTAACTTTTGAAATAAAACCAACAAATTTTGAAATGAACATTGACTTCAGAATAAAATAAAAAAATAACATCTAAAAATCATCTTGCATTAAAACATTAAAATTACCATCAATAAAAGACAAGACTGAATTAAGACTAAGATATTGAATAAACGAAACGTTCTAGGAACTTCTGAAAAGAATTATCCAATTAGGATCTGAAACAAAGCCTCAAATCTCTCAAATGCCAGCAAATAACCAGTCAACGTTAAGCCGATTTAGGTATTATTACGTTAGAAAAACAAGAGATCTCATACCAGAGATAGCATATCTCACATCAACAAGACTAAAAAATGCTTATCACACAGAGATATATGTCTGATATACATAAATGTATAAAGTATATGTTGAACTGTCTTGGAGTAGTGTACTAACTCTGTTTGGCTAACAATTTTCGGAATCTTCAATAAATATTATAAAAATATTAATACATAGAGATACACAAATGAAAATTCAAATTAATATTATTATATGGGACTAGTATTATTATTACTCGGTGGGAGTAACGAGTTCCGTGATAACTGGTGGACCTTTCTGGTATTTTTTGCGTACCTCTGTCGCCTACCTTAAGTTCGCCCTCCCGTACTAACCGGAGTGGAAATGTCAAGATTCATTTCTCGGAACTGCCGCTTAATAAAATTAACTGATCCACCAGGTTGATAATCGAACCCGAGCTCCGAGGCCCTCGTCTAAACGTACTCTGCCATCACAATCTCACTATTTATATATGACAAGGACGAGTAAAGAATAAGATAACAGATTAACGAAACATTATGCGAAATTGAAAAAAAAAAAAAAAAAAATTGCAAGCATTTAAATAAACTATTTCTTCCACAGTAAAGAACCAGTAGGATCCTTAAATACGTCCAGGGATTGCAATATTTTCTGCGATAGTGGTAAATAAATCAGGAGCAAAACTGCAATATTTTTTCTGCTCCTGGGCCAATCCAATCCAAACTCCTGATTCATTCATTCCTTTGAAACTTGTTTGCTACCTACGTCAGAGGAGCAGAAGATATTTTGAGCCCAGATTACATGTCATTGTTTCCTGGCAACGAGGGCTGTTCCTATTTTTCGCATCCACCTTCGCCTTCCTGTACAACTTCAGCTGGTAGGGAGGCGCGCCCATAGCCGTTATATATCTTACCAAAGTCAACAAAGATACATTTTCAGCGGTATTACTCACGAAAGTGGTAAAAAGTTTCATTCTCAGGAAGAAATATTCTTAGTATGGGCGATTTAGTAGAAAAGAAAGGTTAATATAACTTCTTTGTCGAAGTTTATTTGGCAAGAGTCAGAGGTATTGCAATATAGTGCATTGCACTAGGGGAATAAGAAAAAGCTGATATATCCTATACAGTATGTATATTGTATATGAAATAAAAAACTTGAATGCATTTAGAAAATGGTTAAGTATTTGAACATAGCCGAACAAATTTATTTGTTGTACTACTGTGAGGAGGTAGGGGATACACGACACTTCTGTCCGATACCTTTTTGGATGGAGATGACCTTTTGTCGAGGAGATACAGAGCAGATCCTTTTAATTTCTAGTGTTCGAATTATTTTATTTCTTAAAATTAAAAATGTTTATTTCAAAATAAAATAAATAATAAAAAGAATTTCTTTAAAACCATCTTTAATTTAAAATAATATTTCACAGCCTATGTTGTCTGCTATTTAAGGGCTTGAATCAGGTAATGGTACTGGTGCCTGATGCTAGACTTGATGGTATTTCTCAAGAGACAAAGTGGTCAGCACATAGTTGGAAAAAAAATATTTATTCAAATACGTTTCTTCTAGTACTATTACTAAGCCTATTCAGCACTAATATTTATCTTTATTACGAATGAAATAAGAAAAAAGTAAAATATTTTTTTAATTAAAATATTTCAGTTGTTCAATAATATGGGATGCTAAATTCAAATAAGATCAAAAGGGAATAATTACAATGATTAAGCATTTATGCGAATTCCACATAGGCCAAAATAGGCATCGCTATCCATGATTCTTAATACAAAATTGTGATTTGATAACCTCTATGAACCAGTGATAGAGCTCACTTATGCGGTAATTTTGTGGCTTCTTACCTGATGTATGATTCTTGCAACCAATGCTACACAAACTGTAAGTCTAGATTAAAGATTTTTTTTTCAGTTTAGAAATCCATGACGTTTATGGTAATTTCGTTTAGATATCTTGCTTGGAAAACATTCTATGAAGTTCTATCAATCATTTCATTAAGTTTTTTTTATCGGTAATGTTTTAAAAGTCTTTTAAACTAAAAACCTTAACAACTGTAAGGGTTTAATAGGAAATACGTTTTAACATTTTAGAAAAGCCCAAGATGGATTATAATTCTATTTAAAAGGTTTAATAAGAAATATTTCAAGTTCTAATGACTCGTTGAAAGAAAGTGGCGGATCAAATGTCTGTAGCTCGTATCACGATATATTTTCATAAGTTATATAAAGTAATAGAAAAAATAGCCGATTGGAAAAGAATTGTGAAATACCCACATTTTTTTTTTGTAAGTTTCTAAAAATAATGAGAGAAAAAATGTAACACAGCTTGTCATACCCATTACAATAATGCAATGTCACTTGAAAAATCAATGAAAAATATGCATAATTAACAAGAAAAATGAGCAGAGCACAATGTTAGCCAAATGCCTAAATGCGAATTTTATGGGTATATACCATAATTGTAATAAATAGATACAAAATAGTTGGAAATGAAATAACAACTTACTAAGTGAAAGTTTAGCTTTACAAAGTTCGATTGGTTTACTGTATCAATAAAGATATTACAGAGAAACCAGTATAATCATATTGAAGTGATAAATGTCAGACACCATAAGTATTATTAAGGAAATCAAATTATAGAACTGTGCTTAATCAGAACGTTAAATCAATGTGACCTACGTGTAACCTATTAGGGTGCGCTCGTATATTGAAGTGGATAACTGATCTGCAGAGGGTGAAGTCCACTACAGTTCATTAGGGCTAATCAGTACTTTCCATGATGAGATACGTGGTTATTATCAAAATAATAGGAGAATATAAAAATCATATGCATAATAACAACTGCTAAATTCGCATATTGAAGTTTGGTAAAAGAATTAAAAAGAAGTGGGCAAGATAGAAATAATTTTATTTAATAAGACAGCGTAAAAACTTTTTTAACTAAAAAAAATATACAAAGACGTCATTGTAAATACATGAATGTCCAAACATAAATGGTAAGAAAAGAATTAAAATGAGTTGATCAACTTATATGATCTCTTTGAATACATTTGATGTATTGACTATGCCGTTTTTAGTCGTATTTCCCCCGAAAAAATAGACAATAGAAGGTCGGCGGTGAGGGATTGCGTTTTCTATCCGTTTCATAACACCTAGTTTGGAGATGTCTGATATATTGGGTTGGTGCAAAATTAATGCAGGTTTTCTCCTTTGCAATATCTTAATACCAATTCTGTAAACAAAGCTAATCCTAATATTCATTCCTTATATACCATAATAAACCTTATCTAAAACCCTCTCTTTCACCATGAATTTAATCAGTAAAATCGTTTTGTTCAGTGTGTTTAAAAGTTTTAAATTGAAAATGTCGAAGTGGAATTTTCGTCAAATTTATTTTTACGAATTTAAATTAGGGCGCAGCGCTGCGCAAACAGCTCGTAATGTTAATGAAGTGTGGGATCAGGGGACTATTAACGAATGCACGGTACAGCGTTGGTTCCAGAAGTTTCGCAGTGGAGATTTTGACTTCGAAGACAAGGAAGGTCGTGGTCGCCATTCTTCAGTTGACAATAACTATTTGAGGTCAATAGTGGAAGAAGACCCAAACAAAACCACCCGAGAAATGGCGGTATAACTAGGCGTGAACCAATCCACCGTCGTACGCCACTTGGAGGAAATTGATAAGGTAAAAAAGTTTACCAAATGGGTGCCACACTAATTAAACGATCACCAAAAAAATCGCCGCTTTGAAATCTGTTCAATGCTTTTGACACGTCACAAAAATGATCCATTTCTCGATCGCAATGTGACGTGCGATGAAAAATGGATCTTGTACGACAACAGAAGGCGTTGTAGACAATGGCTGGACTAAGATGAACAACCAAAACATTTCCCAGTTGTAGGCAATGGCTGGACAAAGATGAACAACCAAAACATTTCCCAAAGCCCAACCTGCACCCAAAAAAAGTGTTATCCACTACAGTCTTGCTCGGTCGGGGCGAGACTATAACTGCCAACAAGTACTGCCAAGAAATTGATAATATGAATCGGAAGTTGCAGCATCTTTGCCCAACATTGGTTAATCGGAAGGGGCCGATCCCTCTCCATGATAATGCCATACCACACGTTGCACAACCAACGCTACGACAACTGCACGAGTTGGGCTACGAAGTTCTTCAACACCCACCTTATTCATCTGACCTCTTTCCTACACACTTCCACTTTTTCAGAAATCTGGACAACTTTTTGAGGGAGAAACATTTTCAAATCCAGGATGAAATTGAAAATTCTTTTCGTGAGTTCATTGCATCCAGGGACCCAGATTTCTTTTCTGCTGGGATAAGAAAGCTTGTTGAACGTTGGCAAAAGTGCATTGATTCTGACGGAAATTACTTTGATTAAATATATATAGCTAAAGTGAAGATATGGCGTATTTTCAATTAATATTAAAAACCTGCATTAATTTCGCATCAACCCATATATATTTTTTCCCCACTACATTTGAGTACCTCCAGCGGCCCTGAGGCTGAAATTCGATATGTAGGACTTTCTTACCATTAAAGAATGGATAAATTCCAGTCAAAATTTCGGTATGTTTACCTGAAATTTCGGCGTTTTTGAAGCATTGCGCATCTCTACAGCTCCACCAAATTGGTAACAAACTAATAACTTTATAGGACTGAATTTGTATGTGAATCGAGCTGGTGTTAGGTAAGTATTTTTTAGGGGTCTCAACGTGTTTTCCTCCACTCCTCCGAGTTTTTCGATTTTTTAAAAATATTTGTGCACCTTTAAAAATTCTCAAAATTGTTAGGGGGGTCAAAACCTGTTGCATTTGAATGGAAATTAAATTGCCGATAAAACAAAAGAAGTTTCATCGAAATCGGACCAGCATAAAATATGGCTATTTCAACTGTTTCACCGCCTTTTTAACTCCAGCTTTTGGGTCATTTGAGCTGAAATTCGTTATGAAAAGTTATCTGTATCGAAGGCCAGCGGAGAGAAAGAACAATATAATAAGAATATGGGTAAATTTCGGTATGTTAGAGAACTGTCTTTTCTGGGTCTCAACTTTTTTCTCACTCTCCCGTATTTATAATGTTTTTATTTTTTTGAAGATAAAATAACTTTAGTGACAGAGTTCTGATGCTCACGGATTTTTTTATTTTTTATATATTGGTATTTAACGTCCTTTCCTATTCTATTAAGACAAATAGGACGGATTATTCTACAGGTTATCAACGAATTTTAACCAGAGTGAAAAGATCGAGACTCATTACGTGGGGCCGCCACGAAAAAAATATTAATCCGCCAGACCGGTTCCGCCAGAGGTTGCTACGGTGATGCCTTAACACCCTCGGGCACCACAGCCTCTACCGTTAGTTTATGTGATTCTTCAACAAAAAGTGTTACACTTCTGAACAGGGGCGGATCCAAGTGGGGGATAAGGGATAAGGTGATAATCGACCAAGGCCACGCGCAAAAGAAAAATTTAATAAAAGACTAATACATTACCGAGGAATTCGTAGCTTTAGGGGTCTACCGAATTCCCCTTTCACTTAGAGGGTATACTATACCTACAAACCCTCAGTCCGAACCAAGGGGACCGAGGTCTAGATCTGCTACTGCTTTTGAAAGACCTTACTTTCGAGAACGCAACCTGTTAAATATCGGTTCTATCTAAAGTCAGACCTCGTAACTTGTTAATCGTAATTATGAATGCAGCTATGACAGGAAATACAATAATTTACAACTGAATGTAAAAGGCGTGCTTCGATCAATGACGGATTTAGAGTGACTACGGAGGCTGCAATTTTCAATAAAATGTAAAAATTCTGTCCAAAAAAAGCTGTAATAAATAGAAGGTACGACGAGACGTACACCCCCTCAATGTTTCTCCTGCGGGGTACGATTGGCAGTATCACACATCTTAATTGAGTGCTTGGCATATGAAGTCAAACGGGATGAAATTCGAGTAGGGGTAGATATAACAGAAATTTTGAAAAAAAATATGAAGATTGCGGCAAAATTAATACTATTTCTCAAGCAAGTTGAAATCTATGCCAAAATTTAAAGTACCAAGTTACCAATGATTGTAAGTACAGGGCAGAAATAACCAATGTGGTTGAAGTGCCCGCAATTGTTAATAAATAAATACATAAAATAAAATATAAGGTACAGAGGCTAAGCTGCCCGCGCCAAAATAAATTTGTAGTAAGGTAAATTTTCCTCAGTGCTGCACAATAGTATAAATCCACCTGTGGCTAGGGTCAGACGGAATGAAAACAATTTGAGGGATTATGATAATGTGACCCGACAACAGTTTTTGAAGTGATACTATGTTCTGTTAGACGATGAACAATTAATCTGTGGCCATTGGCAATGCACCCACGTGAATTTAAAGTTCTAATCAGTATAATAATGGCGTTCTTATTTAGGACTAATGCGTTGATGCTGTTGGATTGTTCATTCATAGCGTCTTAATTTCATCATAAAAATGTAATCTAATTTGTAGTACGTCCTATTTTCTCCGACCACCAGATTGTTAATGGCATGAGGAATGATTATTTATTTTTTCCCAATCATCGTTATATGCATACAAAATTGCCCATTTGACAAATTGTTGAATTTGTATTGCTTACATTACTCCCATAAGTGTCGTTAATTAATTAGTCAAATGTAGGATGGTACACCGTGCTATCGACAGTGACACTAGCCCAAGATCACAACCAAAATATTCTCTATAAATTGTAGGCACATTTATAAGTAGCGCACGGTCTGGAGCTAAGGACGTACATTCCGACAGTCAAGGAAACACAATTCAGCAGATATACAGATATATATTTCGGGGAGGTGTATTTACGAGAACAGAGACATGGGCTAGGAACGAACGCACATTCTATGGCAGCAATGCGGACACCAGTTTTTTTTTGTTTTCAAAACTCAAAATAACTTTTAAGGTCGGCCTTGAAGTGGGCATCTTTCGCATACTTCTACAGATAAAACAGGCAGTATGGTGGTAAGTCAGGCAACACTACTAAAAGCAGAATCATAATATGAGCAGTATGTCAGAATTAATAGCATGGAGAATGACAACTTACTATACTAAAACAACAAAAAATAATGAAAGGTAAACCTGAATTATCATTACCCAGTTTAGAGAGCAAACTGCAGCGTGGAGTTGTCATTTTTCTCACAAAATAACCAAATCTTAGGTAGATATACTAAAATAAGTTCTGAACCTTTGTAATCATTAGAAATATTTTAAAGTTATGTTCAGTAATACAGCTATCATAGGCTGGCAAAGTTGGGCAGTAATTAATTGCATTAGTATTTAATTACATCTTCAATTACAATTTGAGGGTCTCAATTGCAATTACTTCTTGACGTAATTGCAGCTACAATTACAATTACTTCTTGACGGTAATTGCAGCTAGAATTACAATTACTTCTTGAGGCTAAGTAATTACAATTAAAATTACCTGTAATTCAAGTCACAAAAATATTTATTCTATATTTAGTTTTATCGTATTTTTTGTAAATTATCAGTCGATTCATTGAAACACCATTTTGAAATTATCTCAGCAGATATATGGAAATAACTTATTTTAGTGCCATTTCGGCGTTAAGTAATTGCAATTATTTTAGCTCAAATCGCAGTTGTAATTGCGTTAAAATTACAGTGTTTCATGAAGTAATTGAAATTACAATTACAATTATTTCTCCAAATATACAAGTAATTCCAAATTACAGTAATTGATAAGTAATAGTAATTGAAACCTTATTTTTATTCAAATTTACAACTGTATTAACTAAAAAATACAAGTAAATCTGAATGAACTATGATATAATGGCGTATAAGAACAGACAAAGACATGTACAGAAACTACCAATACCAATTGGTAGTTTCTGTACATGTCAATACCAATTGGTAGTAACCACTTCAATAACAATTGCCAATTAGAATTTTCAGAGGGCGTCTTCTTCATTAAAATTAACATGATTTTTGCATATTAGTGGATTGACTGCATATATTCGATAATAAAGTTTTTTGTTTTGTTTTTAAAATAAAAAATTATTCATATTTGAATTTCAATGAACTTATCAAAAACTCAAGAAAAATACGTAATTCCTTAATTTTCATGCTCATGAGGATTTATTTGTCATTTATAATTTTATTATGTGCTTAACGGTTTTCGCAAATTAAAAAAAATGTGTGAGTGTTTGTATTGCATAGTATGGTATGTCTGAAGCAACGAAATATATTTGGGAAGCTCCACTTGATAAATCAATGACAGTGAACCCGGAGGTTCGATGTTGATGTCTACAAACTTCCATCCACTGAAAGTCATAAAAATCCTAATCCTTTAGCTCGGACTATCCTCCCATCTACCTTTCGCTCAACCCCTATGACGTTTGCTCATCGAATTAGAGCTGATTATTCTTTTAACTTTATAAGCCAATTTTATTTGTCAAGATGTTATTGACCTCAACTATATAGTATTTACCAGGTGCATTTTTTTTTTTTTTTTAAGTCGTTTTTCCCCCGAAAAAAATAGACTATTGCAGTGGGTCGAAGGTCGGCGGGACTGCGATTTCTATCCGTTTCATAACCCCTAGAGCACATTTATGGAAAATTTGGAGATGTCTGATATATATTTTTCCCCACTACATTTGAGCATCTCCAGTGGCCCCCTTTGGGTCAAATGAGCTGAAATTCGGTATGTGGGGCTTTCTTCAAGGCAGAACGATACCATTAAAGAATGGGTAAATTCCAGTCAAAATTTCGGTATTTTTATCTGAAATTTCGGCGTTTTTTAAGTTTTGCGCATCGCTACTGCTCCACCATATTAGTTTATAGGGCTGAAAATTTGTATGTGAATTGAGTTGGTGTCGGGGAAGTATCCTTTGGGGGACTCGACTTGGTCCTCCCACTTCCCCTGGGTTTTCCAATTTTTTAAAACATTTGCACACCTTTAAAGCCCCTCCAAATTGAGTTAGGGAGCTCAAAACCTGTTGCATTCGAAAGGAAAGTAAATTAACTATAAAACAAAAGAAGTTTCATCAAAATCGGACGGCTATCAGCAAAGATATGGCTATTTCAACTGTTTCAATTAGTCGTTTTCCCCCCGAAAAAAATGTGTCATTTTTGATAAATTGTCATTTCATATGTAAATTTCGGTATGTTAGGGGACTGTCTTTTGTGGGAAAATACGACTTTAGTGACGGAGTTCTACTGCTCACGGATTTTTTTTTATTTACATTTTTTGTACTTTAATACAGCTATATTAGGTCGTGCACTCTATCAGGAGATAATAAAATCTAGTCAGCGGAAGTCGGACAGATAACATTTTTCTTTTCTTTTAATAAATACAATCCTCATAAACAAAATACAAAAAGGTTATGTTAATAAGGTATATATTACCAAAACATGGGATAGTATCCTAAGCCAAGGAGGAATCCGTTCCAATTAATAAATATATTAATAATTTTAGGCGTTTCGTGACTCAGAAGAAAATATTCTGGAATAGTACCTCAAAATAAATTAAACTTAAATGAATATATTTTAAATGCAGTTGTATAAAAAACTGAACCCCTGAGTCTGTGATATTGAACCCCGAAGTATTTGATATGGATCCCTATCAATAAATATTTGCATTTTTTTTTCTTCTTCAGATTGGGGAAATTACATACTGGAGAATTACTTACTGAGTTTGAAAATTATATAATTAATTACTGAAGATCAATGTCGCGTATTGAAAAAATGTATATGCCCCGTGTATGGGCAACTAAATACGTCACACATATAAACGGCATGATACAACCTAATGTATAAAAAAACCGGTCCGGCTTTAGATCCAAATAATTTTTTGGATCTGGTATTAATGCCCGCCATGTTATGCTTCCAATTTTTGAAAATCACGTTTTTTTGAAAAACTTTATCATGGAGACTATTAAACGTATAGATGACTACTACCACTCAAATTAGAGCTAGTTAAATATACCATATAGTAGTTTATAATGATTATCTTCGTAGGAAGAATGGTTTTCGATAAATTTGCCAAAATAAATTCATAAAACAATGATTTCTGGTTCCTTGAAAAATATGCGTTTCTTTGAAAAACTTTATCTCGGAAACTATTAGCCCTACAGATACATAGTAAGACTCAAATTAGAGCTAATCAAATGCATCAAAAGGTGCTTTTATAATAATAGTCATCTTCATAGGAAGAGTTGGATCTCCGTGATATTTGCCAAAATAAATTAACAAAAAGGTGGTTTATCGTTATTTTTGGAAAAAAATTGTTAAAAAAAAACTTTACCTCGGGAACTATCAGACGTAGAGATGTCTATAACCACCCAAATTGGAGCTAGTTAAATGCACCATAAAGTAATCTATAATGATTAACATTACGGACGAGTGGTTTCCATGATATGAGCTTAGTTAATTTGCATGATATATGTCAAAATAAATACACAAAATGGTGATATCTCGTTGTTTGTAAAAAATTTGGTTTGCATTTTAAATACTGTATCTCGAAAACTAGCTAACGTAAAGAGCTCTATTTGAGCTAAAAGTTTAGAAAATTTAATTTTCTTTAAAAATGGTATTTATAATGTTTTTCGCGTGGTTGGAGTTATTCAAGATATTGAGCACGGAATGAAAAATGAGCGAAAAGCTTAGGTTTTTCTTGAATAAAAACCACCATATTCGAAGGTAGCTGCTTTTTATTAAGGCTAATTTTACGTAGGCAGCGGAGTAGCTCAGTGGAAAGGCACTGTGTTACCATGCTCCCGGCTGAGGCAGTTAATTATTTATTCTGTTATCAGCTGTGGATCGACCCTGTGGGATCAGGAGACCCTCCAGGGAACCACGCAGCCTCTATAAAGAGGGTATCCTTAATTGGGAGAAAAACCTTGCGGTTGAGCGTGATCTCGGCCAAATCCACCTCCTTGCACAACCGTTGGCTTAGAAACAGTACAGGCTCTCACCAAGTACTGAAACCAAGACCCTTCACGGGTTGTAGTGGTACAGATTTATTTTCCTTAGAATGTCCTACAATTTCGTAAATCATATTCAAACCTTCTCCTAAAATGAATACCCCTAAGGGTACTTTCTTTAAATAAATCATATTATTGTCTGTTTTTAAAAGTAAGCGAGACACTTTATTTAAATTACATCTAATTTTCAGTTACCTGATCGTTTAACAAAAATCAAACATCAATTATAGAAGAAGCAAGCTTGAAGATAATCGCAGATGTCAAAAAACGCCAAAAGCTTTTGTGTGTCAATATTATTCAATATTTCGACATACAGCAGCTGCTTATTATGAGAACATCGGTATTCAGAATACCATTTCGAATATTTTAAAAAGTGATTATTTATTAGTTGAAGTGATTATTATTAGTTTTTGAAAAAGAATAATTACTCTACATGTTCATGTTTAGATTTTTTTGTTATTTTTGATAGTTGTTTTCCAGAACTGATTTTCTTTTCTTAAGTAACAACTAATTGAAACCGTATGACCCGATTGCTAAATGGGTGATTCCATTAAAAATGAAAATCCTTCCCAAATAGAAGAGGGAGGGGGATATCTTTCCAATAGAGGGAATGACTCACTTATTACCCACTTGAGTGCTGTTAGTCACATGTCTCATAATTCACATTTAGTGAAAAATCAGCAACATCCGTTCTTTTTTACTTGTCTACGGCCTCGATTACTAATTAGAAAAAAATAAAATATGTAAAAAAATGTAAAACAAAGAAAGTTTGACAAATATTTGACACATGCCATATATTGTCTTGGATAATGTGATATGTTTATTTGGATAATCTTTGTTAGCTGTTGATGTGAGATGTACTATCTCTGGTTAGCATTATATGATCTTATATTTTTCTGCCCTCATGATGCCTAAATTGATGAAAAACGCAGACTAAGTATTCATTTACTAGCATTTGAGAGACACATAAGGTTTTTTTTGGAATTTTCCAAAAATATCATATTTCTACAGTTTTTCCATGCATTTTTAAAAGAACTTTCTATAATTTTGATATAAAGAAAGAACTTTTGATATTTTTGTTCTATTAAAAATATACATAAAAATATAAATTTTCATTAATACAGTTTAGTATTTTTTTTTTATTTCTCAATTATTTTGGGTGAGGCAGAAGTTTTCAGATGATTTTCTTAATTAAAATATTATTCAAATTAACAAATATTTTTCTTTAATTTACAAAAAAATTCAATCAATTGTACTTGTATATGACTGATTTAAAGGTTTTTACTCGCTGGAAAAAGCCCATATAAATGAATTGAGTTAAGTGATGAGAAACACTAAATTTACAAAAAATAAAATTCATAACAAAATTTTGAGGTCGGTTTCAAAATTGTGATGAGAAAATATAGCATTTTTTTTTTGTTTTCGTTAAATATATAAACTATTTAAATATAAAGGAGTTTAAAGAAAGAAATGACTAAAAAAAAACACGAAAATTCGAGAAAAAAAATTGCGTAGAGTATAATTTATAACTTCCTCAGATAAATTCCTTCGAAGTCCTGAGATAAATTTTACAATTTGATGTTAAATAATTATCATCATGTTGCAATATGAAATTATGAACCTAATAATGAAATTAGAACTTGAGGGCTTCATTGCTCGGACACCTACAAACTAGGTATAGAACGAAAATTTTGGGTTCTTTATAATCAATGAGGAATAGTACCATCAAGAATATATAAATTTAAACAAACAAAAAAACGTTGAAAAGTTATGAATTGGTATTCAATAGCAAATATATCTGCGAAGAATTTGGTGAGCCATCACTCGTACCCCAAGGTTCAATCTATTTAGTTTAATTAGCTAATTAAATATTTAACTGTTACATTATTAATTCCTGGTGTTTTAAAAATAATAACAATAATCAAACTGAGATTGTTGAAATGATTTCCAGCATAATTCACAAAAGCAATTTTTTTTTTTTTATTATTACCTGACATAAGAAAAACTTTTTCAAAATCGTTTTCTTACTTAAATTGTCATTTAAACAATTATAGGTTCAAGTTGCTGACTGGTGTTAAAAACATTGAACAGATAAATTTGTATAATACTTCAAGTTTTACATACTTCTTCTGCTACTTTAAAGTTGAAGTTCTTTCAAAACCATATCGCATTGTTCACTTAATCCCATTCAACAGATAAAAGGACAAGTCCAAAAAACAACATACTTTTACATTAATTTATTTAAAATAGTTATAAAAATTATTTCAATTTTTATAAAATACAAAACAGAGTCAAACTGAACAGTCATTCATTGTAAGTCTATTTACAAATATTTTATAAATTTGAAGAATAATGGAATAATAATAAAACAATTATTTAAATGAAAAATTTTCAATTGAAACTGCCTACAGCCATTTTCATGTACTTCTCCATCTATGCATACTTCTTCTGAATATGTTTTATACCATTTCTTATAACTAAACAACTATTATCATCGATATGCGGGCATTGGAAATTCTTCAGAAGAATAAAATGTTTCCGAATTAAATAAACTAAACATTCATCCCCAGAGCTACTCCTTCAGCACCCTGAAAAACAGAAAGTAGAATATATATAAGTAACTTATGGACTGTGGTTGCTAAATTATTAACTGTTACAAGAAAAAATAATTTTGAAAAAAAGTTAATAATAAAAATATAAAGCTGTGTTTTCTTCAAACTAAAAAAAAAAATTGATGAAATGCGTCTTGGAAAATAATTTTTCTTTATTGCTCATAACATAAAACAAGTGGTTGTTTGCACTGAATTATTTTTTAGATTTAAATAAAAGCAAAAAATTAAGCGGTTTATCGCCTTTGATAACACACAAAAAATAAAAATAAAAGCTGAGTTAATATCGCAAATCAACCACAGTGGTTCTTTTTATAATTATTTTTAACCATGCAAACCACAAACCAAATTCATTTCTATCATAGTTAAATATCATTAAAAAAAAAAAAAGTTCTGCTTTCTGTTTTTCAAATGTTCGGAGTTTCTAATAATTAAATAAAACAAAGGACAAATATGTTCCAATATGGTAGGGTTGGTATAATGATCCCAAATAATTGACAAAATCCGTCGATTCCTGGACACTTAATGGCTGAGGTTATATGGTACGAATGATTTTACTTCATAGAATTATTAAATTGTATAATTGTATAATATTGTCAAAAAGCAATTTGGTTCTTAATCATATTACTGGCTAAAAATAAAAACAGTATTGCGATTGTCAAGACAATGAGGTCAAACTGTAGAGAATAATTTTATATGAGTTATACATAATAAAATTTCAATATCTGGTTGACGAAATACATTACGATACAGTCTAGGGATTCGATAGGAAGTATTAACATGGGTAGAACACATAAACTGGCAACACGTAAGGCAGACAAAAAAATATAATAAAAAATAGAGGACTTACCCAAACCTGGGAGTTTCGCTCCTGACCCTCGAGTATTTTTCCATTCTTCTCATCCACAAGCTACTATCAAACCAAATGGCAGTGACAGTTCTCACCAAGTCTCTAATTCTAAATATACGACAGTTCGATATCTGACTAAAAATTGGAAATAAAAAACACAAAAGTTCGTAAATAACGAATACGAGGATAGTTATCCCCAGGGCGGTCATGGAACTATCCGGCCTTTGCGTTGTCCTTCCTCTCGGCGATCCTGACGACTAGGGGCCTGTTGTGGACGACGGGCAGTTCCAATTTGGCGAAGACCGCGAGCTGAGGACTGAGGACGTGCCTCGACCAGGTACAGATCCTCAATCTCCTGTTCCCTCTGAGGTCGGTTGTCATCTCTCTTCACTATAATACTTTGAGCTATTGATTCAGTGATAAGCTGTTGATAGGAGCTGTTCGCGAGTACCGTACCTCCCACTAAGACGACTGGCTATATACTGATGAATCGATCTGAGTAGTGTGGCAGCATCCCGCGGTAGCGCTAGTGATCCCAGCCTGTCGGGCTCCGCCGGATGTTCATATTTATGTATTGTACAATACATAAATGCAGCAGTCGCGCCAGCACATGTCACGATCTACGGCGTAATATATCAGGACCATCTAATTAACTTAACGACACATGACATCATCGGAACATAAAACGCTCAATTTATTATTATATTATTTTTATTTCAATGCAAACAGGTCATTGATAAAATAGGTGAACTGAACCATAAAAGATAAAGAACTAATGTTACAACTTTTCTACAGATTTATACGGTAAAATAGTAAATAATATGCCTAGGATATTTAAGACAGTCTTTCGCTATTAAAAATTTGATTTCATTTTTGCCCATAACTTGAAAATCATGAATTAATGGAATAAATTGTAATATTCATTTCAGCCTAAATTAAAGAAGAATGAATTATCTACAATTCTGATTCTAATGATTTTTTTTGTTGGGTCGCTCCGTCATGAAGCGAGTCGAAGTTATGAGGCGGAATAGCGAAAATAATTTTTTGAGTTTTTTTTTTTTTATATTTCTCGCAAAAAATTGAGGTAGCAAAGTTGAAATTCGTAATCAGTACTCTAAAAAACATAAATGAGCACAAATTATAAGAACTTCTCGAATGCTTTCAACCGAAACCCCTTGCTCAGATAACTAATTGGAATATTCCGCCTTATGACTTCGACTCATGCTCGCTTCAAAACGAAGCGGCCAAACAAAAAAACCATTAGAATCAGAATTGTAGGTAATTAATTCTTCTTTGATTTAGTAGAAAATGAATATTACAATTTATTCTATCAAAACATGATTTACAAGTTATGTGCAAAAAAGAAATAAACAAATTATTTTATTTATTCTTTTAAACTTTTAGAAAAATTTGAGGAAACAAAATTGATATTCGCAATCAGCACTCCAAAAAACACAAATGAGCAAATTTTCAGAACTTCACCAAAAGTTTTCAGGTTAAAATGCCAAGGGCCAAGATTAAAAAGAGCAACAGAAATAGTAAAAAGAAGACAATGGAGTCCAACTCGAAATGGGATCAACAAATTTTATAACGGAACCCTAGCCATTAAAAGAAGATTTATAAGATTCCATACACAAAATTTCTTTAAATATCAACAAATAATCCTATCATATATATATATATATATATATATATTCAATTATAATAATTTGTTTTATATTACAAATACTGATTAAACCATATCCAAAAAATGTTATAAATTATTATATAAAAAAGCCGAATCGGATATGGTAATTTTATAAATTTTAAGAGCTTAACGATTGATGGTGTTCAAAACACGCTCGCTTGAGAAGTTCACAAGACTACTGTGTCTCCTTCACGAACTACTCACGGAATTCCCAATAGATTTTATGTTGGAGTACTATTGAAAATAATATAATATCCCTTCAGTTCACAGACATGAACAACACTTTGGTCCCCATTTCCATACAATAAATGTTAACAAATAATATAAGATTTATAAACGAAAAAAAAGATTAATGATTTATTAATTCGATCCGATACAAAACATCTCAAATTCAATAAAATAAGAACGAACTCAAGTATGTCCTAATCGGAGAGTATATCTACAACTAAGTTCAACCATTAATCAAGAATATGCTTCAGTTTCTCTCGTTCACAGGAGAGCGAGAGATCCTTACAAAGAGGAGACGAAGAAAACGACAATAGAAGAGTATTATTTTAAAACCATTTTTTTGGGCTTGTGTACAGAGGCAATGTGTGAATTAATGTAGATGTGAATTAAGTGAAATCTGGAAAAATAGTATTTTCAATAATTAAAATTCGTTCTCTACCTTAAGTAGCGAGGAAGTAAGTAACACACAATATCGCCGTCACCAGAATGTGAAAAATCGCATTTTGCGAAATTTTTAGTATTATTAATTTACCAGAAATATATTTGAAAAAAAAATAATATAAACAAAAAACATTCTAAAATGCTTTTGATGTATTACCAGTTTCAGAAAAATCCATGCATAAATAAAATTCATCCATATTTTATTAAGACAATACTGTTTGTCTCTTACTGTTACAATAACAATAACTAAATTTAGTTCGCTATTGGCTGACTTTAGACTCAGTCACCTGTCACAGATGAGCTGTTCTCCTGTACTCACCGGTAATCCTGAAGATGCAATCTATCTCTCCTAACTTGCCCAACATTTGTTGTCAGCGGGTCACCGTATATTTGAACTAATAATTAAAATTAGATTAACTTATTTTAATAGACAAGTTGAATTAATTAAACATATAAAGAAAGAATTTGGCAGTTTTTGTACAAATATTTTTCTCAGTAATTCTTAATTAGACTTTCAATTTTGAGTATTACTTGAGTATTTTATCATAGGTTCAAAATGCACAATTAATTTAAATTAATTAATTAATTAAAATATTAAAATATCTGATGTGGAGGACACCGCATGACTTCCTTGTATGCCTATTAAACTATAAATCGGTGGCTAAAAAAGTGATCATCAATTAGGTTAGTAGTTTCCAAAGATAGCAGTATCTCAAAAACGACACTCGACTTCGCGACGTCCATCTATTGAAACACACCTACACACGCGCACGCACGCACACACTTATAAAAATGTTAAAAACGATTGGTACGGACCGTGATTATTCATGAAAATTTCAATTTGTGATTTTTACTACAATTCACAGTCCTCCCTTCTTAGAAGGCAGAATGTAAAAAAAACAACAGTTTCAGGTAACTACAACACGTGATAACAATAATTCCTTTACTGCGTACAAGGAAGAAAAATCATAGAGAGAGGTGTTTTAAGCCGCGAGGTAACATTGACTCTTTGGTTGCCTCATATCCATGGTTGACAAGCTCATGTTTTATAGTTGCTGCAGGTGTAGCGTGGTGCAAATTTTTGAGACAACTCGGGAGCTTTTCTTCTGGAAGCTGATATGTGTGGAAGCCAACACCCTCTCTTCTTAAACTTGCCACTATCCTGTGATATACAACGACATTTTTGCAATGCACGGTAACTCCTCTCATAGAGGTTTTCAGCCTGAAACCATTAGGACCTTGTCACAACAAAGGAATGTAAACAAGTGCTGCATATTCTTTTACATCGCTGAAATAAATAGGTGGTGGCTAAGCATTATCAGGCTGCTTATTTGCTGACTGAGTCGTCTATTAGGTTTGATAAGGGACGAATCTATTTTGAGTACTAATGGTATCACTAACCTTCTATCCCTAACTGTGGGGTCTCATTCCGTTATTTTATGTCGTTTTATTTCACAAGAAAACAAGTTCCCAAGAAATTTCTTCGTGTTCCGTGAAAACATTAGAACTTTCTATGTCACTAGATAAAGCATTAGAAATCGACGGTTTCGGCATCTCAAGCGCGAGAACCCTTCTGTAGCAAACTTGTTCAGCTCATAAATGGGGAAGAAAGCAAGTATTTTACACTAAACTTTAGTACATAAAATAATAAAATTGTTTAATCAGAGGGGAGGATGGCGTTTGTAACATTTATTACCTAACCATATGATCTCTGTATTTAATATGAATATAATTTTTGATGGAAGTTAATTATGACCTTAAAGTAAAATCTGGTATATTATTTATATTGATATAAGTCTTATTTGCAAAATTTGAGACGTTTTACATTATATTTTAATACAATTTTTGATGAAAGTTTATTATGACCTACAAATAAAGTACCGCTTCCGGTTTGTCAATTTAGACCAAAATCTAGTACGTTATTTAAATGAATATATAAATCATAAATAACAAATTTGAAAAGATTTTCATTATATTTTAATTTTTTTTTTTAAATCAATTATGACCTTCAAGCAAAGTACTACTTCCGGTGATCTTAGGAACCAAAAAGGGAGGTTCAAAACTAGATTTTAAAACAATCCCAAATACAAAACTTTAACTTTTTAGGGTTAACCGTTTTTAGTTAACCGTAGTTATGAGTGCCAGATAGGCACGAACGTATGAACGAACGTACAGACGTCACGACGAAACTATTCAAAATGGATATTTCCGTTGAAATCTTAAAACCAAAAATTTCCGCGATTACAATACTTCCTTTAATGCGTACAAGGAAGTAAAAACATATGTAACTATTTCTTGGTTTCAGCGAGTGCTCCAACTGTGCCTTCTCTAGCTCTCTTTCCATAGACTGTTCTTAAATATATTCCCTTTTTTTTTCTCACCAGCTTTTGTGCAAATCCTGAAGCAGAGGAGCCTGATTTTATGGTGCGAATTATTATAATTTGCCGCCGTTGTTTTCTCATAAACTAAAAGAGGAAGAAGAGAGCATAAAAGAGAAAATCACAAAGTTGGAAAAACTGAGCTTCGCAACAGGCAATATTTACAATAAGAAGAACCTATCTTCTAACACAAAAATATAACAATACAACATGGTGATAAAACCAGTAATTTTGTACGGGATGGAAACAGCATGTCTCCCTAGACTAGAAAAATTACTGATAATAGACAGAAGGATCCTGAGGAGAATCTATGGGCGCAAGAAAACACAGGAAGGCCACAGGTTAAGACCCAACCAGGAAATCTACAAGGAGATAAAAGACCTAGAAACCGAAATAAGAATCAGAAGACTAAGATTCTATGGGCACATAGTAAGAATGGACCAAGAGAGACTAAACAAGAAAGTCTTTGACAGAATCCGTGAATACAAGATCTTAGGAGGATATGTAAAAAAAAGGAGAGGAAACAGAAAAATTAGAAATAACAGACAAAAATTGTCTGGATATGGAACAATACGGAAAAAAATTAAAAGAAATCAAGGTTCTTGTGGAAAATAAAGAAAAACGGAAGCGTACTGCGCGGTCGAAGGAAAGGAAGCAAAGGCACGCAGAAATGATGAGAAAAGAAAAGCGAAAATGAGAAAGAAAAAGTAATGATATTCCTGTGGTCTTTAAAGGCCGTTTTGTGAAAAAAAAGAAGAGGAAGAATCACGGAATTTTGCCATCTACGACCAAAATTTAACGAATGAGACTCCTAAATGTGAACTTCCACTCCCTTTTTTCAATAGAAAAAAGTTGCACATAACATTTTGTCATTTGAGCACACGTAAGATGCATATGGCTTTGATATAAATCAATATATTTGAATATTAAAATAAATTACGCATAATTATTTTTAAACAAATAAAAATTATATTGGTTTGAAATGAACTAGTTTACAAGCGTCTGATCACAACATTAATTAGGAAATAAGCAGTGTAGCCTAAAAGTGGGAACCACAGCCTTTATCATAGACGCCGGCAACGGAGGGGAGGACAAGCATTTTCTGCCCATTCCTCCAATATTTCAAAGCTATTTATATAAAAATAACTTATTTTGCATGTTTATACCCTGGTTCAAACATGGCATCATATATCATACGTCCAGTACGATTTGTATGTTTTATATAATGCTATTGATGACTGTGCTACTCCTTTATGTCCCTCCCAATCCAATGTTATGCTACCCTAACCTTCGCCGCGACGCGCCACCCCAATATTTCCTAAGTGCCGACGCAAGTGGCCTTTAAACGCAAATTGTTAAAAAGAAAACAAAAACGGATTTAAAATAGCTAATGATATTGATGATGAAAGATTTTATACTTGGTCATAATATAGAATAAGAAAGTGTGAGCTTAAATAAGAAAATGAGGAGGATGCTGAAACAGTGTCTCCTTAATCAATAGTTTATAAATTATTATTTGGAAATTACTATGCCCATACCTGCAATACTTGAAACTTCAAATGTTAAAGAAAGATAAAATAAAAAAAGTATTTAATATCAAACTAAACTTAAGTTTGATCAATTATTGGCAACTGAGATGTCAAGAATCAAAAAACGCGATCAATGGCATTGGCTGAAATAATGGAAATGCAACCTCTTTGTTTATTGGAATTGCACTTTTTAGAATTACAGTTTTACTAGAATGACAATTTTTAATATAAATATTGAACAAAAAATATGAAAAAAATTGACATTGGCCCTTTTAGAACCAAGCAATTGAAATATTCGGCGTATATAAAGTAGGATATTTAGTTTGTTTACAATGGTTAAAACCATTAACAACATTAATATTTAATGAATTGTACTTTAAATTAATAAGTAACAATTAAGGCACAACAATTTTCTCCATTATAATTAGATTAGCCCCATAACATAAATCCAACAGAGAGCTCAAGGCCAATAGGTGTATTTTCTCAAATTTATAAATAAATCGTTCAAGGCGTTAACTCTCCTAAATGATTTTGTATATTTCGTTTATATAAGATGTTTTACATTCTGCATAAACAATTGTGTGAAAAAAACCTACGGAATTAATAGTAATAATTAAAACATAAATTCTAGTTTTATATCATTTAGCCATAAAAATGCATATTGTATATTAGTCGTAATTAATACTTCATAATGACAACCATTGGTGCTTAATGCTACAGGTGGTAAAAATGATTTTTATTTTGTGTACATAGTGATTATAAACATTAGATAATTTTAGATGTTAACATTATTAAAACCAACTTGCAATCAATTTTTCAACTAAATGTTTCGTTTACAAAAACACATATAAAAAATATAAATTAACTATCTTAATTTTTTATAAATAAAAAACTGATATTCGAAAAATCCAGAATATAATCCGAAAGCTCTTCAATATATAGTAGCTTTATTTTTAAACCGTCCAACTGTGCTGGTCCTAGCCGTCCAAAAATAAAAGAAATAATTGCGTAACATTTATTGCAATATAAATTAAATCTAAACACCAAATGTATTAACCGATATTATAAATCGTTCTGTAGAAAAGACTAAAGAAACAGAAGGATACTTACGTATTATTGAAATCAACTGATTCATCAGGGTTAATTAGTGAATCCATTCTTGAATATTACTTAGCTAAAAAAAGAAACTAAACAAACACACGATCCAAAATATAATTAAAAAGTCTCCATAACACAATCTACAAGTATAGAAATAACAAAACTTTCGTATGACAAGTAACTATCAGATACGTATTACTCAAACGCACAAAGAATGGCTAGCTACTGACCGTTAAAAACAAAGAGCATCTTAATCGTCTGATATGATAGATTAAATAATACAATAACTCGTCTACAAGTTGCTATACGTTATTACACTTAAAAGTCATTTTGACAATATATAAACTATATTAGCCCTAGGTTTTTATTTTTGAATACAAACATTTAATACGATAAGTTCATATTTTTTGCGTATATTGAGAATAACCTCCCTCGGGTTATAACTCACTTTTTCAGCTTTGCGAGGCAAATTATAACGAGAGTTATCAATAAATGACTGAATTAGGCATTACTTATTTCCAAACTATAGGAAACTTTTTTTTCAATGAACTCAAATTAGAATTATCAATTAGGGTATACCAAAAACCATTACTATTAAAATTGTAGGTAGATTTATTTTTAAAACTGAGGTACTACAAATTTCAAAATATTATTTTTCTAAGAAAATTCAAAGTTTTAAAAAAGTTTCTTCATTTTATGGCTTCCATTAGTCAAAAATACATTTATAACTAGCAAAATTTAGAGGTTATTATCAAGTAAAAAGAGTATTAGGCATAAGTGAAATCAGTAAATGTCAACTACTCAAACTTGATTTTGAAAATAGAAATAAAACAAATCAGTGAATATTTGACAATCTAAACAATGCCAAATAGTTTAATGCTGTCACAAACATTGGTACATAAAATATTACTTTAATTTTCATAAGAAAATTTTAACTAGCTAAAAATGGAAATTAAAATTGCATTCAGTCAAAAGTAAAATTTAGAAAACCTTGTTAACTCCATTAACTTGTTTTTCTTCTTTCTTCATTCTATTATATACAACTAATGGGGAATGGCTACTCGTTTATTTTTAGTCTATATAATTCTTATGTAACAAATAATATAATCCATGTACAATGCAATAAATTCAAATATATAACAAAAAAATAAATATTTAAGGAATCATTATAAAAAAAATTAACTAATTTACAGGATTTTGGGTATGATCTGGAGAAGCTTTTTAGTGTTGAAAAAAAAATTACTGAATTCCACCCATCAACTTTTTCTCAATTGGCGCAGATATATCCTAAAGGGTCCGAGTGAATCCTAGTTTTACAATAAAATTATTATGCCAAGAATGGAAACAACAGCTCATTTAAGAAATAATAATAAAATGGTAAATGAAAAACTATCATGCATCATCAAAATCTGTATTTGCCTGATTAACTGAAGTTTAATGTAACTCACTACAGTTTATAGGATTCCCAGTCTCTTCTATGTGTCAAGTACATATTTATTTTGATAACTAATCTTTACCAAAAAAGCATTTTTCACTACTTTTAATGTAAATTTCATAAAACAATATAATGACAAATAATTAAAAGCCAAAAAATATCGTCGGCTTAATAATATATATATATATATATATATATATATATATATATATTAATCTGTCCTAAAAAAAGGCCACTACAGAGGCTTTTTCGGAGGCACAGATTTTTGATATTTCAGCCTTCATGGGAGTCCATAGAGTCATTATCTGCTTATCCAGTAGATAGGTGTAAAGAACATAATATAAGTTTGAATGGTCTCAGAGAGAGTGTTAAAACAAGATTCTCCATTCTGATAAATAACAATCATTTCCGGTTAAAATTATATTCAATTTACCATGCAAGAATTTGAGCCATTTTTAGCCCAGAAAGATACCTTATATATATATATATATATATATATATATATATATATATATATATATATATATATATATATATATATATATATATATATATATATATATATATGTATGAACATCATGCATTTTTAAGCAAGACAAAAGATGCATTGAATGAAGCGTAAAGCAAATGCAGACAAGACGAGAAAAAGGAAAATTATTTTCATAAATACAAATAACGCTAATCTTCAAAAACATACAAACTTTCATTAAAATTGTAGTCATTTATATATTTATAGCAATTTATTACATTTTCAAAATAATTGTATTGAGGAAATCACTAAATTTAACAAATTAAAATAATCACTTTTCATTATAAAAGCAATAAAGTGATGTTAAAAATTACAAAATAAAACACCATAATAACAATAATAAAAGAAATATAAATATTTAATAAATTATGCAGAAAACAATAAGTAAATAACAAATATTTATCATGACTAGTCAGATACAGCCAAAATCTTACATCTTTAATTTAGAGGCACTATTTCAGATAAATTACAATACAAATATTCAACATATATGACTTTGTTACAATTCCCCAAAGCTTGTAATGAGCACTTATTTGTTTTTAAAATTCTCTATGTATAAATAGACGCAAAATACCACCTAAAGATAATTGTTATTAAATAATAGTAAATATATATATATATATACACACACATATATAATTATCAATACAATAGTACATATATATATATAAACAAAAAGAAAACTTTCTTTAAGCATAACGTAACAAGTAATAACTAATGTTTTAATGATAAGTTAACATATTTTCTAGACAATTTACATCAAATTAATCAATATTAAAATCACATATACAAATACGACCACACTTATCTCACAGGCATACCAACAATTTAATAACATCAGATTCTCAGTTAAACAGTACAATATATTATAAAAAGTAATAAATTCATAATTAGCAGTACAACCATATAAAATATTTTTAGGTAAGTTAGCATTTACCAGGTATATGACAATAATATTCTAATATTAAAATATATAAGGTCGAGTGATTTTTTTTTTTTTTTTTCTATAGTGGGAAGGAGGTAGAGGAAATATTGGTAGGTTTATTTGAGGAATGGGAAAAGTAAACATTTTTTTTTCATTTTTGTTTTAAATAATAAATAATTAGATATACATACATTTAAAATATTTTATTATTGCTACCAAACTATTATCTTATATTATTTTTTTTTTACTTTTCATTTTTAAGGTGGTGATAGAAGATACATAATTTAAAATGTCTTTCAACCTTAAATATCAATATTTATCAGTCATAAATTCATCATTTATAATTATTTTAATACATAAAATAAAATAACATATATGCGGTATTCAAATTCTAGGCCACAAATGTTTGAATACTTCAAAAGCTAAGCTGATTCTCAAAAACCTCTGACTACATAACACAGAATTAAATATTTGTATTTATAGACTTTTTGTTATTATAAGAGTGGTAAATGTTTGAACTACGTGGTTTGTCCAGAAAGTAAAGATTGATGGCTCATCACCAGCCCCCCATCACAACGATTACATGTGGGATAGTAGTTAGCTCCTTCCCACATCTCTGTATGAATCGAGTTTTGTTGCTGTTGGGTCATGCCTGTCTGTTTTACAACGTATTAAAATGGTGGTGCCAATTAAAAAGTCTGCCAAATTTTAAATGTGTAGTGTGATTCATTTTTAGAATACACAGAATGTCCAGCAAATCGAAATTTATAGACAAATAATGCAATGAACGAGTCTTCAGTGAGGAAATTGTGTATGTCTAAATCAATCGGAAATTGTCAAGATTGTATGTCGGAAATCAATCAAGACTCTATCCGAAACTCATTACGGATGAGTTGAAAGAAAAAAATCGGAGAAACCGGTGTTTCACTTCAGACACCTTGTATGAATTTTTCCAACAAATTTCAAGATCTCTCCGATCGGCCACAATCAACTGCTCGAACACAGGAAGATCTTCATGAGGATGAGTTGAAAGAAAAAAATCGGAGAAACCGGTGTTTCACTTCAGACACCTTGTATGAATTTTTCCAACAAATTTCAAGATCTCTCCGATCGGCCACAATCAACTGCTCGAACACAGGAAGATCTTCATTGTTTTAAATGGGAAATTTTTTAAAATCCTACTCTGACCTGAGACCAAGCGATTTTCACTTGTTTCCGAAACTAAAGGACTTAATGGGTGGAAAAGAGTTCACAAATGATAAAAATCTCAAAGCGGCAGTGATACCCTGGCTCAGATCTGATGATATACAGCACATCGGCATCGAAAAATGTACCATGTTACAATAAACGCCTTGACAGCAACGGCGATTATGTTGCAAAATAGAGTAAGGTACTGTAACTTTGTAAATAAAGTTTGGCATTGGTATCTCTCTCTTTTATTTAGTTATACCAAATCGTTCTTTACTTTCTGGATGACCCTCTTACATTAAATAATCACCCCTCACAATATGCTTGAGTTCACTAATTCGCACATCTTCCAGACTGCTTTTAGAGATACGAGTTGCTTAGATAATTTAAGATAAACCAGCCTATTTTCCTCCATTCATTCCGTAATTTATATTGCATACTGCTCTCGCTATATTGTATCCTTCATGATGTAAACTATCATCTGTCCCACCTCTGCTGACAAAGAACTAGTTTCCTTATATTAAAGGGTTATTTGCACTTAATGCCAGCTTTATATAAATCACAGACAGAGATATTTCCTGGGGTAGGAGCTAGAGTTAAAAGTTTCCTTCTGATAAAATGCACGTAATATTACTAAAAACATTGTAATATGAGAGCCATTCAAATGCAAATAATAATGTTGAGTTGGCGGTCCAGCAAGAATGGAGTGACTCGAGTTTTGAGTAGAACAGTAAAGGAGAACCACGAGATTGGGGAGCAACCACTGGCCCAACCTCGTAAAAGAGTGAGAAGGAAATACCTGTCAGTTGCGCAACGCATAATAATGAAGTTTATTATCGCTCAGTCTCGTAATTATCTGTGACGAGACTTGGATCCACCTTTACACTCCAGAGAGCAATAGGAGAGTTTTGTGAGCAGCTGACCCTTCTTTTTATAATGAAAGAATAAAATAAGCCTCCGATTCGGTGAGAAAATGTGTCAATAAGGAGGGTGATTATGTTAAAAAATGATATATTTTTGGTTAATCATTTACTTAAGTTATTAAATTTTTAAAAACAAATTCTCATTTATATTTGAATGACCCTCATGCATTGAGAGCAGCTGGTATTACAGATAGTCATCACATATTTGATAGTTTTACCATAATTAGTTAATAGATCCATTATATCTTTTCTTAATTTTACGAATGAGGAATCCATTCAATATAATTAAAATTATGGCAAGCATTACTTCAATTATTTTAGAAAGAAAAATTCATTTAATCATTCAACAAAAAATAAATCTGCTGTTGGAATATCATATTCTTTATTTATTTTTCTCTGATTTATTTGTAATTAAAAGAGAAAAAAAATAGTTTGTAATTAATGAAATATTACTCATACAAGAATAAAATAGAGATGAATGCATGAGAAATAATTTTAACAATAATAAAGAAAAACTACAACAAATATGCATTTCTTTTTCATTTTTTTCATAAAAAGGAAAATAAAAAACATTGAAAGAAAATAACTTCCATTTATAATATACATATATACATCATTGATTATTTTAATATTATCATCCAACGATTGGATTAGAATCAAAATAAGGTTTTAGTTTTAATGATAGTTTAAAATAATAATAACCAATCAAATATAAGTGATTCAGCTAAAAAAAAATTAAAATAGCTTTTACTCAACCTACCAATATTAGATCAAGTTAAGTTTTTTAGAAGTCCGAGAATTTAAAGCCTGCACTAAATTACATCGTTAGCCACTAAAGGTAGGCAGAATATCAGCTATGTGAATAGTCCTGCAATCTAGGTTTTGAACCGAACCAAGACATTTTCCAGTCTAAAGTGTCTTTTAATAAACATTCCTCCTCTGGGCTCAATTTCAGCAAGGTAGCAACTGCTCGAGTCAGGTGTTGGGCCTAAATAAACAAAACACCAATGAAATCAAACTATATTGTTAAATAAATAATAAGTAAGAAAATAATAGTACAAATAAATTAATGAATATTTTATAAAAACTCTGTATGAGACTTAAATTAAGTATAACATTGAAAACACTTTTTTTGAGGTATGCACACTATGCAGAGATAAGATCAAATTGATTAAAAATTTGTATTAATTAAATGAAGGTGATTATATCCAAATAAAAATCTGGTGCGCATAGAATTCACATAAACACTACCTACTTGAAATATTTTCAGCAACATGCACTTCTTTACGTCTTCTCTCACATTGATAACTCTGTGCACTATATATTTTTGGTTTGTTTCATATATTGGTAAGGGAAAGTAAAAATGAGTTTAAAACCTTAACTACAGCTATAGCACATAAATCGCTTGGTCAGGATCCAAAATGTAATCTTTTTTTAAATTAGAAAAAAAAAGAAGATAAATCAAAAATAATTTTTGGGGAAATTTTATCTATTGAGATGGCGAGATATATCAGCAAAAGACTGGGAATCAGGGTTATTTAAAAAAAAATAAAAGATTATAAAAATTAATTTTTTACTTTCTTTAAATATTATCATAACCTACATGCATACAGTAAATCTTTGTTATAACATTCTCCTTGGGCCCAGAGAAAAAGAATGCTTTAACTGGAAAATCTCAAAAACCAACTAAAAAAATTTTGTTTAATTTATTTAAACTAAAAATAAAAAAAACAAACAGTTAAATCTACATTTTTGATGTTCCTGTTTTAACCCATTCCATACTGAGAGCACAATATGGTGCTCATCGAGTCCCTTCTCAGTGATTAGGTGCGCGATATTGTGCTCTCCCTACCCCTTCTCAATGACTGAGAGTGCAATATTACACTCTGTCCCTTCAGTATTTAGACAGCCTCTGAGCTCTCAGTCATTCAGAAAAGCCTTCCTCCCCAATTCAGTACCTCTAGAAAGGATTCGGAAACCTTCAGGTGATAGTTTTGGGATACCTTTCACCATTTTCAAGTTATATGCCTTCAAAGTTTAGATAGATGAACCATATTTTTAGTGAAAAAACACTAAGGGAAGTCTTTAAATATTTTAAAAATATATTTAACAATAAAAGAAAGTATTATGTTAAAAGGCAGAATTAGCCACAGCCGAAGATTTTCGTAAGTTCAGCAATATAGAGATGAAAAAAATTCGATACAGAGATTTTCGATATATGGAAGTTCAATATACAGAAATTCGATTGTATTTCTAATAGATTTACAGCATAAAAAAAAAGGTCAATTTGACATTCTATTTGTCACAACATCTGCCACAGATTGTTTCCATAATTTCTAAGACAGACTGACTCTAAATTCTAATTCACTGGCACAAGCACTACTCACTGCCATAAACTCTTACGATCTGTCCAGAAGGCTATTGAGACCACAGAATATAGAATAGAATATAAACATCCTAGAGGCTTAAAGGCTGACCCCACCGCTTTCACTTCATCTCTACTCCAACTACCTCACACCTTACAATCCGAGCCAAGTTTCTCATCTTTCATTTGTTTTGTGATAATATTCCAATTGATATTACACTCTGGTGAGAGTATGGTTGACCATGGAAATATATCTAGGAGAAGCTTGGTTGGGTTATTGATGGCCAAAACCTTAGGATGAAACGTTGGCACATAATATGAATTTTTTTTTTTCTTATTTGTGTGTTTCTCCTTCATTGACCTCACCCCCAACCAAGCTTTTCCTAATGATATTACATTCTGTTGAAAATATTTCAAGCCTGAGGATTTCGACAGATCTCCATTTTATACTAATTAATTAAAAAAGGAGTAATTTGTTAAAAAAGGAGTTAATTTATATAATCTATTTAATTAAAAAAGGAGTTCCGTCTAATTTGTTTTGCTTTTTCTAATTATTTAAAACTCGAAAAACCCACGGTGTCTGTTTAATATTAATTACAACCATGTAGATTTTCATGGATATCTTTATAGATCAGAGCGATTATTATTCCTCATATTTTTAATCTCTCAAGATATTTTTATTTTTTCATTTCATAATGAAACAAATAAACATATTATTGTTGCTATGCTATTGTGTATAAAGTTGCACTATTTAAAAGACAATAAAAAAAAAGATACTGTATACTGTCCTATCAACACTCCATGTCCTATGTCCTGACCTCCTTCAACAACACTTCTTCAACCCCTTCTTCCTGCTTTTCCTTAGTGCCATCATTCAAATCCGATAATTTTTATTTTTCCTCTATCTCTACTACCTATCTTAAATCCTCCATAAGGAAATCTCACACAAACTCCACAGGGCATGATGGAATACCTGTTAAAATTCTTAAAATCGTGCCTCCCTAAAATCCTACCATTCTTCTCTTCATTTATAGTTTTTCCCTCCAAAATTCAGTATTCCTCATGGTAAAAAGCCTTAGTCTATTCTATTAACAAAACCTCAAACCCTATAGTAGTGTTTGCCGGTATTCAGAAAGACCTCGATAAGATCAGTGCCTGGGCAAACCTGAATAAATTAAGATTAAACGCTATGAAAACTCAGATTATTGCCAAAGGTTCCAACTCCCTCCTCAGATCCAATGTCACCTTCTCTACTTTAATCCTAAACGATCACCTCATCACTTTCAGCTCCTCAATCAAAAACTTGGGTATTATTATTGACCAAACCCTTTTCTGGAAACATCGCCCAAATTTCCCGACAGTCAATAAGTATCCTCAAGTTATTCCATCGTTCTCGACATCTCCTTCCACAACCTACCCGTATACTCCTCGTATCCTTTTTTTGTTCACATAAATTATATTTTTTGAGACAAGAATTTATATCATTTGTCTTTTATTTCATTTAAAACTTTGTAAACATTAATTGATTTTTATTATGAAGTCTTATGGCCAGATATTGTTTCTGTTTTATTAGTTCAATTCTGCTATTCTTAAGGGTCATTTGTTGAAATTCATATGTAAGAATAGATTTTCCTCTTAATATTAATTAAACAAATAATATAGGAATATATAACTGAGTCCAAGTTTAACGCAACATTTTCTATAGTATAATTCAAAATTCATCAATAAACCTGTTGAAAAATATGAGGGAAGAATGGAAAGCCTAAGATTGAAGGAGTGGAGGGAAGGCCGTCGATCTTACAGTTTATCCCAACTAGAAATAACCTATGGCCCCTTCTTTTGTATAATATGTTTTGTGATTGAGGCACTGGCCAAGAGACTTACTGTACTCAGATCCTAATGTTGTTATTATTTTGCTGTTCTTATTCATTTTACTTGATTAAATAAACTAGTATTTGTTTTTCTTTTATATATTTTGTTTCTTTAAAATTGTTCCATTTATATTTGATTTTTAAAAAAAGAAAGTTTTTTTCTCTAGTCAGCATAGTTACTACATTAGCAGATGACAAATTTTGTAACAGTCAAAAATATGTAACACTCTTATAAATAAATATTATAAGCAATATCCGACTACTAAAAAACTAAGAAAAACAAAAAAAAAATCATGGTGCCCACTACCTGGCTGATAACCAACAAATATGGCCCCAGGCTAGGAAACTAGGTTGGGGACCCCTGACTTAATTTATCATTATTTTCTAATTTTGCTGCTGGTATTTCAACCAAAAAGATTCTTTTTCTGATCTGTCAGCATTCTTCTTGACGCTTAACTAAATCCTAAATTTTAATATCAAAAGTGGTTCTTAAGCTAGGGAGAACAGCTCCTTAGCAGTTCAATATTCTAAAATGAGTAGTTAGGACATAGTAAATTTTGTAAATCAGTAGAGAAATAACCAACCAGGAAGGAATAGATTTCTAAGTACAAAATCACAAGGTACCACTACCTCATATTCTCGACTAGTAAGAAACTTCATGATGACATGCTTAAGATAAAGGAAGTTCACTTCATCATCTCCATTAGGTCCTTGTCCGCTGAAAGGGGTTGGATGGTTGCTGTTGTATTGATTACCACTAAAGTAACCTGAATTGTGGTTATTCATTATAATCTGCTGGTCACCACCACCCATGTCTGATGATTTGAGTTCTCTTTGCAACGTTTTCTTCATATCACTCAGCTTTTGATGAAGCACTCTGATGTTCTGCAAGAAAACATGGAACAGAAAAATATATTTAAAAAAACAAAAACATTATACTTATGTCTTATTTCCTCTTTAAAAATATTTACTTGTTTATCCTCAATTGTCTATTAAAATTTCATATTGACATGATTTGAATTTAATGATGTCGGTAATTCTGAAAGGAAGAAATTGGCCAATGATCGAATTCGAACTGTACAATAAATATCTTCCTATCAATGTTTAATTAAACACATTTAGTATTATTTTGAATTATTTGTATGTTTATAATTAAAAGAAATTATTTTCTATTCAATGTCATAGTAAGGCAAAGACACTTGGACCCTCTGATATAAATTTTTTGAGCTTCTTAGTGTGTAATAGATTAGCCTTAGAGCAAAAGGTGCACTATGTGTGTCCTATTTTCCTTTTGTTTGAGGAAATCATTAAATTTTCATGTTTTAAGACCATTAGGAGTTTGTATATTGTTTGCCTTCTCTCTTTCTTTTTTTTGAAGAGGGGGAGGTAGCAATCTTACCAACCCCAATTAAGGCAGATAGGACGGGTTATCGTACAGGTTATCAACCTGTTATAGAAAGAGCGGAAAGGTCGAGATTCTTTCCGAGGGTCTGCCACAAAATAAAATAAAGTTCAACTGGCCTCGGCCTGATTCGAACTGGCACCACTTCAGACTCGAGATTGCTAAAGTGACACCTTCCCTGGCCATGAATTATTTTTCTTCTTAATTATTTTCCTTTTGATTAATAATTTAATTTCAACCCCTCATTATTCACAAGAGAATCTTCCATATGAGTTAGTGAAATCTCTTTTAACGGAAACCTCTCTTCAGCAATTTTAACCGTCTTAGGCTGGAAGTACCATACATTCCCATCATAAGCTTCTCGCTTATTGACCAATTCACTCCAACGTAGTCGTTGGAACAGAATTCGATCATAAAATGAGGAGTACCGCGAACACCTCTCTGCAACAGACAAATCATTCGGATCCCTGTTTGACCGTTGTTTAAAGAGGTTTAACAGTATAAGTTAATTTTACTATTTTTGTACCCAGTTCTGTATTATAAAAGTTTCAATTACATTAAAATTTCGTTTGAAACGACCCTACATATACAGTCTACTTCAGAAAGTGCATTCAGTTATTTAAGTTCAAGCAGGTATATATTTTTGATTATAGAATATATAATAAAATGTTCCCATTTTCAAATTTAATATAATAAATAAAGTACATTTTAAACTTGAACATTGTTATGTAAGACCAAAAAATCATGTGAATAAAGAATTAAGAGCATTATTATATAAGGAATAAAAGGCTGATTACCATAATAAAATCGAATAAATTTAAATTTCATTTTAGTAACAATACCTTGTTCCTTTCTGCAACTTGCTGTTCAAGATTAGCTATTTTTTCTCTTAAACTCTCCTCTATCTCGACGGCTGCCTGCCTAGTTTCTGCTTCAGTCTGCAAAGCTGACATGTCACTTAATAGTTGAGCATAGTCTTCTTTGGCCTTCTTTGATTCCTGAAAAACAGTTTATATACATGCATTAAATATTTTATTTAAAAATTTCAAAGTCGGTTATTTCTTGGTTTTATGGTAGGTATGAAACTGGTTTTCCATTAAGTTGAGTTTACAGCCGATCTATTAACTTCCTCATACAAACAATTCATAAATTTCTTAATTTGTCTGCCATGGTGAAAAAGCAGAAAAATAAAACAAGCATAGACTTATAAAAAGTATACTAATACAAACTAAAAATCTGTTAACAGAATAAACTTAGAACAGATTATCTTTTAATCCAAGCATTATAGTATAATATATGTTAGCATGATATTAATGGCATTACTAATAACCACTATCTAAATTGCAAGATAAAAAGATAACAATATGTACATTTTTGAATTGAGCAATCAAATCACTGAAGTGGAAAGATATTTGTATAAGATTATTATTTATTGAGAAAAGTAAGAGACAATTCATCTTCATGGAAATTTCATATTCATAGATGTCTCTAGTTGAAGAAACTTTTTCAGTCACTCAACACATTTTTTAACTGATTCAGGCTTGTCTAAGGACCATTGACATACTCTAGATTGATAATCCATTGGTATGATTTAGGATCTTAACACTATGTTTCAGTATAGTTGCCAACGACTAAGTATATTTTCTAATCAGAACAGTTATGTATATAAGACCCACCAGCTTAAATCATTTGAAGGTCTGAAAACAAAAATGGAGAATTGAGCCATTAAGGATGAGACTTGCATAAATATGATAAGCCTTAGGTTATTCGAAGTATCTAAACAGTAAACAATAATCAGCAAGAAAAATCAGATGTTCAAAGTATTTCGAATGGAAAAGTGATACAAAAAGAAAGACAATTTGAAAATGATAATTGTACAAACAGTACAATACCAATTCAAAGTATGTAGACGCATGTATTTAAAGATATTCCTTTTGATTTCTATATATTTTCCAACTATTTTTATCTTGTTTAATTGATTTTTTTTTTTTTATTGCCCCTTCCTAGATAGTTTACAGGTCTATTCACTTGTCTATATATTTGCAACCCAGTGGTTCTCAACATTAGGACTAGATTTAAAGCTTGACAGGAAACACTTATGACTATCTACCACATTTCAGTTTTTCTGATCAACACAAAAGGATTTTGCACTAAATACAGGAGCTGTGGAGGTGCAAAATGGGATAAATCTATTTTTTGTTATTTTTGATATTTTAAATGTTTTCCACTCTGTTAACTGTCCTCTTGAAAGGTATATCTTTAACCTGCCCCCTTCTCCCAAAATCCAATCAAATATTACCTTCAAAGCTTGGATTGAATTTCATAAGGGGATAAATTCCTGTTTCTCAAAACAGCATAAGAATGCAACAATTAACTGTATGAAAAATTAATGTTAGGTTATTGCGTTTTATATATTTTGTTTAATCATGGATAAATACCCTGAAGTAAATACGACATCATCAAGAAAAAAGCCTCGGAATGAAACAAATTGGAAACAGAAGTGGTTAAACGTTTTCACATTTATTAATTCTAATCAAATCAATAAATTTGAACTTATAAGATATACTGTTCCTGGATGTTGGAATGTAAACAACTCAAACAAAAACAAAATGTTACATTATTGGCCATCATGATACAGGTAAGTTTTACTCTACTGCTGATGAGATTTGAACGAACCCCTTCACTATCTGTTAATTTGCTTCATTGAATTTACATTTTAGTTTATTTTTCTTTTTAGCTTATGCAAGGTGTTTTTATTATAAAGTACCTATACCGAAATCAAAACATTTAAAATACTTTTTGGTGCTAGCTATAAAAAATTTAAAACACTAAAAAAAAAAGTAATACCTTGAGAAATAAAATATACTTTGTTTGTTTTTTACTTCCTTGTACGCAGTAAAGGAAATATTGTAATCGTGAAAATTTAAGGTTTTCAGATTTCAACGGAAATATCCATTTTGACCATCCCTGAATCCATTTTGACTAGTTTCATCGTGACGTCTGTACTTGTGTTCGTACGTACATGTGTATCTTGCATAACTAAAAGTGGTTAGCCGTAGAAAGTTAAAATTTTGTATTTAGGATTGCTGTAAAATCTAGTTGTGAACCGTCCTTTTTGATCACTACATGATTACCGGAAGTGGTACTTTACTTGAAGGTGATTTTCATCAAAAATTATATTAAAATATAATGCAAAACTTCTCAGATTAGGTACATAAGACTTACATATTAATATAAATAAAATAATAACTTTTGGTTACCATTGGCAGACCGGAAGTGATACTTTAATTGAAGGTCATATTAGACTTTCATAAAAAATTATATTAAAATATAATGTAAAACATCTCAGATTTGGTAAATAGGACTTTTATATCAATAAGAATGTATTTACTAGATTTTGGTTAAAACTGGTGAGCCAAAAATGGTAATTTACTTGAAGATCATAATAAACTTACATCAAAAATTATAGTAAAATTAAATAGAGATCATATGGTTCGGTAATAAAGGTTACAAATGATTATTTTTCCACTCCAATTAAACATTTTTATTACTTGTTTTGAGTATTAAAATTGAGTGTTATATATTTGTTTTTCTCCCCATTTGTTAGCTGAACAAGTCTGCAGCAGGAGAATAAGATATAAGTTAAGTGGGTTCTTCCGCTTAAAATGTCGGAACCGCCGATTTCCAATGCTTTATTTAGCGACATTGGCGTTATTTAGTGGCTTTATAGTTTACTAGACGTACAAAGAAGTCATGTGTTGTCAACATCAGATATTTTTATTTCCTTTTCGCATTATTGTTTAATATTAATATTAAATGATTAAAATAATAAAATGTGTTAATAATCATGAGTTTTTTCATTGTTTATTGACTTTTTTTAATTTTCCCTTACAGAACGGAATAAATCCAATTTATTTAAAATTTGGTACTTGGAAAAGTCAAACAATATTTTATAAATGTATTTCTGATTTAGTTTAGAAAATTCTGACGCAATAATAATTGTATCAATAGAACAATGACCTGAATTAAGCATAAGCAGGGTTTTCTGAAAAATTTTCAAATTTGGATTTATTTCCTTTTGCAACATCATACCTCCAGCATGTGAAACTAATTAATATCCATCATCTTCATAAACCTCCAACCTCCATCATTTATTTATTTTATTTTTTTTACATACTACCTTCTTCCATTTTTTTAATTTGTTTAAACTTGGAACTTTGGTCTCTATTGCACCAACCGTCCTTGCCTACAAACCTCCTTCCACTGAAAACCCAGATCTTCAAGGTCGGGCATAATAAAATCCTCCCATCTGTGTTTCAATCGACCACTAAGACATTTATCTAACTTAGAACTTTACATGTCACCTAATGTTTCATCTCAATTATATTTACCGATTGGTATTCAGCATTGAGTAGAAGCCGAAATTCTCTGGTTGAATCATCTTTCTTCAGTCCAAATATTCTATACAATACTTTATTTTCAAAAATCTTTAGGTGTTGATCTTACTTTAACGTAAGCGGCCAGGATTCACATTCGAAACATAAATTACTTTCAGGGCACATTTCATAATTAGCAGAAGGAAACTTTGCTAAATTATAATAGAAGTTTTTTTTCGAATAATATACAGATACAAATAGTAGTATTTAAAAGAAAAAAATTACTTGTTCTTTTTCCAAAACAGTCGATTCAAGAGAGGAAACTTTCTTAAACAGTTCCTCATGCTCAGAAGCCTGGTGCCTCAGTTCTGCCTTCGCTATATCCATCTCTTGAGAAACCTGGGCATTTCTCAAGAGGGCATCTTCTTTTAAAGCCTTTTCTTTTTCAGCTTCTCTTTTCATATCTTCAAGCCTTTTATGGTTTTCAGTTGATTCCTGAGACAGAACTTCCAACTTTGACTGCAAATTTCTGACTGAAAAAGAAAATTTAATAAAAAAAATAATGTACTGGTCAATTAATTAAAAATATCTCTAGCGGGCAAAAGCAAAATAAAGGCAAACTAATATAAGTAAAAAAAAATCATAAATGTCAAATAATAATTCCTTATTTTAATGAGATTGACATCACTAACTATTTAAATAGAAAATCAATAAAATATAACATACAAATACCTTCTTCGACTGATTTTTTCTCATTTTGCTGTAAATCTGCCATTTCTTTTGATAATTTTTCATATTTGGTTTTGTGATTCTTCAATTCCTCCTTAGTTGCATCTAATGAACGTATATTATCATGAAGTTCTTGATCATACTTCTGCTTCATTGCAACTAACTCATTCTGGATCTATAAAAAAAATTCTTGTTCTAATTTTAATCTTATCTCATTCCACTATATTTTAGATAGGTAAAATGGCAGTGAATTTTAACAAAAAAATTAAATCAGAATCATTTCATAGATGTTAGTGTAGACAGTGGAATTTACAGATCTCTTTGTATGTTTAAAATGTCTACATACAAATTGTGCATGAAATAGATTAAAGTATTTTTTTTAGTTTCATTCAGTTTATTTTTTTCCCTTTGAATGCGTGGCAAAACCAGAGATGTGCATAATTGTAATCCATGATTACATGATTACTACAAAATAGAAAATGAAACTCAATCGACATAGTTATATTATATTTGATAGTATCACACTCTGAATGTAGCTAAAATGAGATATGATTACATTGTAATCGTATAATCATAATCACCATAATCAAAATCACTGTAATCATAATCATAGTCACTATAATCATAATCACACTCACTGTAATCATGTATATGTGGTTACACAGCCCAAAACCTACAGATTTTGCCTGTTCTAAACTGAAAGGAAATTTAAATTTAATTTTTTAACGTCACAAAATAAATTATCATACATTTTTTTCATCCCGGGCATCGTTCAGGAGCATCTGATCATAGTCCAATGGATTCAGTCCTCGTGGGACCATAAAAGGACTTCTGTGGAAAGTCTTTGAGTTCTTAAAATTTGCATATTTATGTTTTTCAGGGTGCTGATTACGAATTTCAACTTTGGCACCTCAAATGTTTACCGGATGTTTAAAATAAATGCAAAACAAGAACTTTAGTTTTCCTTTTTTTCTCATAACTCGAAAATCATGCATTTTTCGAAAAACCTCTGATATTCATTTTGTATTAAATTGAACAAGATTAAATTACCTACACTATTAGCTGCTCCATTTTGAAGCGAACGCGAGTCGAAATAACAAGACAGAATCTCGAAATTAATTTTTGAACTTTTTCTATTCCCGGTGAAAAGTTGAAATTCAAAATAAACACCCCAAAAGATACAAACGAGTAAGTTATCAGAACTTTTTTATAACTTATCACCAAGATCCCTTCACTCCGGTCTCCATTAGACTGGGCTTTATTGCAATCTCGAATTTAAGTTGTTTCTTTTCAATTTTGTGATCTAAGGAAGCACTCACTGAGGAAATTTTGTGGTAAGCGATACTAATCTAATACCGAAAATCATATCAAAATCGGCTGCTTTGTTGCCGATAAGAGTAAAAAACATCTAGTACATTTCGGGAAAATGGTCTTAGAGAAAAACGATATTAGTCACTGAAACATTGTTCACATGGAATTTGAATACTGTTCTATTGACTTTTTTCCTTTTCCTTACAGTTAAAGTTCATTACAAAGAACAAAATATAACAAGCCATTGATCCAAAATATCTCTTTATCCAAACACCACAGATTTCATATTTATGTCAAATTAAACTCGCTCGGTCTGCAAAGGTGATCTGTGGAGCCCTTTGGACTATCAAATCAGATAAACTGTTTAGATCAGGCAAAATCTGTAGGTTTTGGGCTCTGTAATCATATGTACATGATTACAGTAATTCCTTGTTTGGTGACTTCTTGAAAAAGTTGAGTGCTGGTGACACAAGTCATAAAAGTGAATAACGTGCGTTACCAACAGAGGGCTCTTCCTCCTCCACCGGACAGCTTAAAGCCTGAATAAGAAAGAATTATTTATGGCTCTAAAAAATTTCAAGATCCCTCATTAAGCTCGTAAGCCTTATGAGGCTTACAATGGGCAATGTAAGCTGCATGTACTCCAAAGCAGTGGAGAATAATCGGTAAAATTCACCTCAGGAAAAGGATTTCGTTAGGGAGACGTATTAGTCTACATTCTATTTGACCATGCACTTGATAAGGCAGTAAAGTACCAATTCAAGAAGACGAAGGACTTTGTCTAACTCGGCTTGTTGGTGGCTGAAGATAGCACCCCTACATAAGAAGTCCAACATAGGATCATTGCAGCAAATCTCTGCTATTTTTCAAAGGCAAGATAGTTCCGAAGTGGAGCTCTCTCCAGAATGTCGAAGCTGCATCTCGATAAGACAACAGTACGCCCAGTCTTGCGTATGGGTTTGAGACCTGGACCACTTTCTGGGTTTGTAAGTAGGAATTCCTGGTCTTTGAAAGAAGAATCCTCGGTTATATCTATGGTGGAGTTCTGGACGGAGGAGAATGGAAAAGGAGGGCAAACCAGGAGCAGTAAACTATGCTTCACGAGTCTTGTATAGTACTATTGGTGAGGATTGCAAGACTGAGGTGGGCGGGCAGAATATGTCATCAGGATGGGCAGCAAGGATCCTCCAAGACAGCTACTGATGGTACCATAACATGATACCAGGAGAAGAGGACAATTTAAACTACAATGGGCCGATAGTGTTGCTGCTGATGCAAGGAACGTTCTGAAGCTTCGAAAATGGATGCTAACTGCATGAGATCGAGACAATTGGTAGAAGCTGCAGGAGTAGGCCAAGATTCTACACTGTATTGGAGTGCTACTCTAATAATAATAATAATGCTTGTTCGGATTAATACTAATGCTGGCCACCATAAGTAATGGATATCTGATGTGCGCAGGCAACTAAAAACACATGCTGCTAGGCATAATATCATGAATCACGCATAAGCAATGATCATGAGTATACAAGCCATTGCATGTTCTTGTAAAATCACGTCCACATACCTTGAAGCATTAAAGACCCATCCTTGGATTGGTACCAACTTGGTACATACCTCACAACAAATGCCACCCCAGAACATGATATAGTCCCCTCCTAAAGCTAAAGTTTCTGACAAGCAACACTTTTTTTTTTTTAAAGTGCGCTTATTTTATGCTTCTTCAGCTGTATTACTGGATTCCAATTCCAATGACAAGGAACCAGCTAATTGTCTTCAGCACCATACTAATATTATCAATGCTTCTGCTCATCAACCAGAGATATATCTTCTATGACCTCAAGATTGATATTTGCCATATTCAATTTCTCCTCGACTGATAGAATGAGTGAGGATTAATCTCAGAGCTTTCCTCAGGAAGGTGCTATCTCTTCTCAACCCTTTGTCCCCAATAACATTTCACCACTATTTTGATATCTTTTTAATGAATAATGAAAGTTGTTCAAAAACATTCAAAGTTTTAAAAAAAATCCTATGAGCATATAAGTTACTTACCTAAGAGATCATAAATAGCATAAAAAGATTAAATATTAATGCAAAGCATACATCATTAATAACAACTTAAAAATTTTGTTTACAATTTTATAATCAAAAAATAAACCTTCTAATTTACCAAAGACCAAAAGTACCTGAGAATGTTGAGTTTTCTCTGTTTCTAACTCTTCTTCAAGTCTTTTATTAGTACTGGTTAAACTTAAAAGACTTTCTTCTGCATCTCTAAGTTTCCTGGTAAGATCTGATATAGTTGTTTTGTCTTTATCCTAAATAAAATATGAAAATACATATTATCATGAGAAATATTTTATTCATAAAGATATCCGCACATTTTATTTAATAAATTTTGAATAAATATCAAAGCAGGCATAATATGCATAAGCATGACATATAAGACATAAACCATTAAACAAAATAAGAAATTAAAGGAAATACTAATTTCAATAAATTTACTTCAAAAGATTTTATTTCTTTAATGATTACATATAGCAGTGCATTATTTCATACTTAATAATTAGAACTGTGAAAGAGCATCTACTTCAGTTAATGATACAACTACATAATTTAAAAAAAAAACAATACATATTAATATTGATACCTCTTTTAAAAAGCTTTACATTATACCAACAATTACAAACAGGAAATAAATTTTTTAAATAATTAGTGTAATAATGTAATAATTAGTGATTCTTCATTTCATTTTCATGCATCTCATGCAGACGTGCTCTGTACTGGTTCTGAAGACATGCACACATAAGTTTGATAAGAAAAAAGTATTCACAAGTAAAAAATAATTGTATAAAAACTACAATTATTATTAAATAATAATTTAAGCAAATAATTATTTAAAAAAACAAACAATATTTTAGAATTATCAAGAACAGTATTATAAAATTTTCTTTACAATACTAGCCTTTCATTAATTAAAAATAAATAGATTGCTCAACTTTCCTACTATTGCTCGCCAAACCAAGAGCACTGAACGAATAATTTTAATTAATTGTAATTTGAAACTAAAGCACTCCTCCTAGCACCTTTATAAAAAGTTCGGTGGTAGGTCATCAAAAATAAATTTATGAATTCCCATTTGCTTATTAGTTCTTGTTTTCATTTAAACTGTTTCCAAAAATTTTTCACATTTATGGGAAAATGACAACAAAAATGTCATTTAAATAGCATTTCCAAGTCAATTGAAATCTTTTCTAAGTTATTAGTTTGGCAGAATTCTTTAGTGGCATCATTTATTGAGTTTTAGATGACGCTAATTCCGAATTAATTGTTGGATTTTCGATTCCGCATGCGCATTTTGATTTATCAATATTACAGTGTGATATTTTTTATTTTTTGGGTATTTATAGGAAAAATAAAAACTACTTAAACCAAACTGTTTAGTTAAAGATTAACTTACAATAAGTGCATTGGCTCCTTTTAGTTCAGAAGCAAGCGAATCAACTTCTTCTGACAGTTTAGCAGCTTTTGTAGAAACTTTATCCCTCAGTTTAGCCTCCTCTTCGAGCTTTGCCTCAAGTTCTGCGACTCTGCTTTCTGCTCTCCTCCTTTCAGCACCTTCTTCGCCAGCCTGCCTGCTCAATCTGCCAACCTAACCAGAACACAATTCTATTCTTTCAGATTTTTAACCTATAAATATAGCTGATAAATACAAATAGATTTTTCTAAATAAAATATAAAGTATTGCCATTGTTGCTAGTCCCCTTTGCTACCTGTGTTTCAAGAGAAGATATCTGAGCACTCCATGAGGCTTTAATATCGGTCAGATGAACATGAGCTTCCTCCAGTCTTCGTTCTAGAAGCGCTCTTTCTCCTAGCAATGCTAGACAACAAAGCAAAAAATACACAATGTTTCTAAATAAAAGTACAAGAGCATCACATAATTATCAAATAATCAAATGTAAATATATTAATTAATTCTTGTCAAGAGTAAAGATTTCTACAATCGAAATATTAAGTTTATCTGCACCAACTAATTATATATCGAATAAAAAAAAAATCCTTAATTTTTATTAATAATTTCATAAATGTTTATGGCTTGATTAAGATTAAATACAGCTCTAGAAATTTTATATTTCCTTAAATATTTAACTAAAGAGCAAATACTGATATGATTTAAAATAGACGAAAATAATTATAAATATAATTTCTCTGGTAATTTCATCAACTAATCGTAATGAGAGCCATCAAAGTTTAGCAATTTAAAATTTGATAAAATTTTCCAAAACCGCTCCTTATTCTCCTTAAATTTTCTGACTCTCAATATTTGACATGCTACCTCTTTCCACAAATCTCTTCTTTCCAATCACCTTCTCTCTTTCAAAGCAAATCTATATTATTTTATAAGTATTTACTTTTGTTCAAAAGAAAATGCAGAATTTAATTTCATTTGGTATACTTTTTTCTTTGCTATTTTTTTGTTTTGCTTGTAGTCCTGTATTTTGAATATAGTATTTTATGTATACTGTGTAGATCATTATTACACAGGAGGACTTCAGTCAGAGAAAAAGTACTTTTTCATTTCTATAATTGATGTCAAGGAAATCAAGACCCATTCGCAGATTATCGTGTTATAATAATAATAATAAAATATAAGATTATATTGCTTATAATATAGTAATCATTAAAATGTGTAAGTGAGTAAGATAATAATGTGCAATTTATGAACGATTTATTCATCTCCATGGTAAAGAGCAACAATACCAAATTTGAATTTTATGAGAGCGTTCGTCAAGATCATTTTTCAATATAGGGTTCTTCCTTATCAGGTGTCAATAACTCCAAATGCACCAGGTAAAGCTTACAGATATTTTGCTAATCCCAAGTCTAAGTCCATTTCCTATCCTATTCATTGTTGAATTTATATACCTCCTTTCTAGAATAAAAATGGAGATAACTCATATCAATGTTCTTTAGTTTCCTCACTACTGAAGGTAGGGGACCTTGAATATTCATGCTATATTCCTTAGACATCAAGAGACAAATTTGGTCTCATGTCTGTCTGTAATCAAACTCAGGTGGCGTACTTAACACCTATTAGAGTTAATCCGATTTTGATGAAATTTTATGGGATTGTGCAAGGTTGCACCTAGAATGCCATTTTATCAATTTTATCAGATTCCATCCACTACTTCACTTATGCAAGTGCAAAGATATTTTCCTTAATACACCTACATTTCAAAAATGGTTTGCCCAATTTAGCCCAAAGATGGAGGAAAGTTGGGAACTAGGATACAAATGATACAGTATCAATTTCATCAAAATCCATGGTTATATATGCATCAACTAAACCATAAATACGATTTAGTTAAATTATATCGAATCTGTGTCATGCAAAGGCATAAGTCTACATCTAAACAGCCCCTTTTTGTCGAAAACTATCCAACCGTAATTGACCAGTTGACAGAAGGAGTCATTTCATAATGACACCGATGAAGGTCTATTTAAGTGTCATAACAAACCTCATAGCCCTTTTTGAGAATCTTTCAGAAATAGAAGTATAATTCTTCGATTTGAGAATTACTAGGGAGTGTCAGCTTTTGTTAAGATAACAACACCTGGATCTAGCTTTATTAAAAAGAAATAATCAATTTTGAGAAGCCGACAACCCTGAAGTACAACACCTAATTTCATAAAAGCTACTGAAGCATCCAAGAAGAGTTAAATTAAGTTAAAGAGATTTTTGGAAACATTCTGCCACAGAGGGAGGAGCTTTAGCCTGAATCTACTAAGAATACCATCTTCCTTAGCAGGAGTATTGGCCAATACTAACAACATTGGTGATGGAGACTCCACCCCGACAATTTTATAACCAATGATAAAAATCATCTATCCCCTACCAGTGGAAGAGGTGGGAGCAACCAAAAAAGAGGATATAAGCCCAGGACTTATATATATTGTAATATACACCTTTTTTCAGATTATAGGTACTTGTAAATAATTGTTTTTTAGATATCTTAAATTAGATTTAATATTTGGAAATAGGGATTCTCAGGAAAATAATACAACATTAATTTGTCCTGACTGCAATCATCATAAATTATAATGAGGGGTGTGTTTGTTATCATAAATGGAACCAAAATAGACGCTTGGCATTTTAAAACATGGCGGCTCTATTTTGACTTCAACAGAACCTCTGCCATAATGATCGAGTGGGTGAAGATGACCTATTTGTCAATACTTCGACAATAAACCTGATCTAAGAAAATCAAAAAGAAGTAGAAGAGATTTTCATCAAATGAGGACTTAAGAAAATCATAAATGGTCCATTTGTATTAGATAATCAAAATGGCAGTTCGCCATTTTGAAAGCTAGAGATGGTAACGGAACAAAGGAAAAGTAGCCATTCGTGTTAAGACCAGGGACCGGCATAGACATCTGAAGAGCTCCCGTAATCTTTCATCCACATCATTTGGTAACACATTTATTTATATCCCATAGACCACGACCGTCGTTCTTCAAAGACCTGATATCGTTTTTAAAGTGTTAAGTGTTAAATTTAAGATATATTGACGCTTCACGTTATTTGTATGTTTGTAATAGTTATAGTTCTGTGTGTCTGTGTCTGATTGTCTAGCAACCCCCCTGAGAATTAGAGTCAAACTTAAATAAAACAAATAAATATATAAAAAAGAGAAAATAAGTTTCATTTATTTATTTCCCCAAAAACGGAACGTTACATTTGTCACCCAATAACGCGTGGCCTTATTCGTTAAAAATTAGGTCACGACAATCAGTATGCAGCTCACGGAAATTTTAAAAGTGTTAAATTTTTATTTTAAAGTGGAAAATTATGGATAAGATTCAGGAAGAGACGGTTGTCCAATGCCTAGGAGACGAGAATGATTCAGACACGGGAATTAATAAAAATAGTGAAAATATAAACACTAACAACATGTTAAAACATTTAATGTCTATGATGAGTGACATGGATAAAAAAGCCGAGGAAAGAATTCAGGAACTTAAAAATGATTTAAAAAAACTTGATACAAAAGTCGATAAAAAATTTGATAATTTAAATAACAAATTTGATAATTTAAATAAAGAATTTAAAACTTTTAATTTTATAAGTGATGATCTAAATTTAAAAAATGAGAATAAAACAAATAATTCAGTAATACCAGAAAGATGTGAACCGGGACTGACAATAATTAAAGATGATCCAGTTGAAACTAATTTAACAACAAAATTGACCTCACAAAATGATGAAATATCGGAAAAAGTTAATGAAGGTCATAGAAATGACTCCGAATTATCCAAAAAATTTGATGACTGTCTCATGGAAGGAAGTAAAACTAAAAACATGATTGTGAAAATAGAATCGCAATATAAACATGAGATTGGGCGGTTAAGTAAAAAAGAGGATGAAAATCGGAATGTCAGTGTGTTAGGGGATCAAAAATCCAATCTTGAATTCACGAAACAAGTTAATGCCCCATTAAAGTGTTTAAGCAATACCACCAATAGATGGAATGATTTCCTATTGATTTTGAATATTTCCCGCATTTTAACTTATACCAGACATGCACCTATACAATGCATGTTTGGAATGAAGCTCTTATGCTTTAGGAGTACATTTAAAGTGTACGACCCGGGTGGATTGCATTTAGATCATGAGCCGGTACAGAAATTTATTAAAAATAAAATGGAAAAATTTGGATACAGAAATAACTTGATAGGAAATTAAAAAAAAAAAAAAAAAAAAAAAAAAAAAAAAAATGCTATTTATTATTTTGTATAGGCTTGGGATATTTCTATGATGCTTAAAATTAAAAAAGAAAGTTAAAAAATCAATACATTTTATTTCTGGGGTTTGGAATAGACAGTTATTTTTCTTTATAAAACTATAGTCTCATATCTTTAAAATTAGTTGTTAGAATCAATGATTTGTATCCCTTTATTACTGTTATTCCTGATGATTGATTTATAAACATGAAATATTTTTAAAAAAACACCCTTTTCAATATTGTTATTAAGTAAAGGTCATTTTGATTTTAATAAGAAATGTTTAGTTGATTTATAGAAAAATATTTAAGAATTACATTTTAAGAGTTTATTAAATTATCAAGAAAAATATCTCTCATTTAATAGGTGTTGATTTTTTGTAACCAATAGTCAGATCATCGATTATTCGTGAATTGTAGTTAACCTAGGAATATTTACCTCTTAAATAATTTTTAGTTTTTGACCTAAATTGAAAATAATTATTACTTTCAACCGTTATTGATTGTTTGTTTTTTCTTATGGTGTATTTGTTGCAATAATAATTCAAAATTCTCATTTAAGATCTACCATATCTGAGAATCCATATTTTCTTTTTCTTAATAATCATTACATGTTTTAGTGATAGGTTAACCAGCTATTGATGCTATTTGTTAATATAGAAATTTAAAATAATTGGTGCTCAGCGCAGAGCTAAAATTTTTGTTTGCTTGAAAAATTATAAGGTCTCAAATTCTACTAGAATACTTAAATAAAATTTAATTATTAACAATGACAGTGATTATTTTTGGTACAATTAAATTTTTGTTTCACTCATTTTCGGTTGGACAATCTTCTCTTGCTCATCCCTATTTTCCTTGGTTTGGGTTAAATGAAACCTAATCGACAAACATAACAATGTTTCTCACTTAGTCACAATATCCTGTTTTTTTTTTATTAATAGAACCACATCTTATTGGGGTATCAACAAAAATTGGTTTGTATATAACGAAAATGTAACTGTCTTCTCTCAATTTGTTCTTTTATATAATTTATGTATAGTTTTTGAAAAAATGTTTGTATATAGTTTAATTGTATTCTGTTTAAAAATAAGAAAAATTATGTAAATCAATAGTTAAGAAGAAAATGAAGAATAAAATTAAACTTGAATTTAGTATTGAAGGAAATAAAAAATTGTAATTATTAGTAACTCAGAGGCAATTGGGGATTAATGTTTAATTGAATGAATGGAGTATGAATGTTTCAGTATTCACTTGTATAATTTAAGATGAAAAAAAAAAAATAAAAAAAAAAAAAAAAAAATAATAATAATAATTGCGTGCAAAATATCATTATTATTTTTTTTTTTACCTAGAAGGAGGGAGAAATGTAATATACACCTTTTTTCAGATTATAGGTACTTGTAAATAATTGTTTTTTAGATATCTTAAATTAGATTTAATATTTGGAAATAGGGATTCTCAGGAAAATAATACAACATTTATTTGTCCTGACTGCAATCATCATAAATTATAATGAGGGGTGTGTTTGTTATCATAAATGGAACCAAAATAGACGCTTGGCATTTTAAAACATGGCGGCTCTATTTTGACTTCAACAGAACCTCTGCCATAATGATCGAGTGGGTGAAGATGACCTATTTGTCAATACTTCGACAATAAACCTGATCTAAGAAAATCAAAAAGAAGTAGAAGAGATTTTCATCAAATGAGGACTTAAGAAAATCATAAATGGTCCATTTGTATTAGATAATCAAAATGGCAGTTCGCCATTTTGAAAGCTAGAGAGGGTAACGGAACAAAGGAAAAGTAGCCATTCGTGTTAAGACCAGGGACCGGCATAGACATCTGAAGAGCTCCCGTAATCTTTCATCCACATCATTTGGTAACACATTTATTTATATCCCATAGTCCACGACCGTCGTTCTTCAAAGACCTGATATCGTTTTTAAAGTGTTAAGTGTTAAATTTAAGATATATTGACGCTTCACGTTATTTGTATGTTTGTAATAGTTATAGTTCTGTGTGTCTGTGTCTGATTGTCTAGCAACCCCCCTGAGAATTAGAGTCAAACTTAAATAAAACAAATAAATATATAAAAAAGGGAAAATAAGTTTCATTTATTTATTTCCCCAAAAACGGAACGTTACAATATATATATATATATATGGGGACACTCTGAACAGTCGAGACTTTTAAGACACTCTGGCTTCTTGAACTCAAGTCTGGGGACTCAACACTTCCTGATGAGACAGAGATGAAGATAGACTGATAAGAGATGACCAGCAGGAGATAATCCCTAGAACCTCCAGATATTCTATATCATCAATTCCCTCAGATAAGATATTTTGTAATAAACATTTAATGGTTCATTTAATTTAATCAATCTGAATCACTCCATAATTAAGAAAATTTATGGTTTAAATATAAATATAATAAAAGATAGTTTCCTAAATAAAGTTGTTGCTCCTTATCCAAACCCACTATAAGCTCTAATAATACTATTAGTCCCGTAAGTATGGGTATTTATTTTTTTTTTTTTGACACGAAACGGCCTTACTGACCACGCGGATATCATTTCTTCCTAACTTTCCCCAAACACTCTCCTCTCCTCCTCTCTTCCCACCTCTTCTTCATTCTTTACTGCATTCTTCTTTCTTCCTCGCTCCATCATATTCTCCCCTTTCTCAGCGCTTTGGCACCCACAAGGACCTTTATTTTCATTAATTTTTCCCTATACTCATCCCTATCGAAACAGTCCTGACTTGAGATCCCCAATTTCCCCCTTTCATCCTTTATCTGCTTGATGTACCCCTCAGACCCTTTATATTCCCACATTTTCCTAAAGATCTCCCTATTTATTCTGCTCGGGTTCATCCTGACCATATGACCGTAGAAACGCAGCCTCCTTAACCTAATGTCCGTTTCCAGATCATCCATTTCTTTGTATAATTCTCGGCTAGGCCTTAGCCTATGTCCTTCCGATAATTTTATTGGCCCATAAATTTTCCTCAAGATCTTCCTCTCAATTCCCAAAAGTTTCTTTAAGCTAGGAAGAGAAGTGGTCTCCATTCCATACAGAATAACCGGTTTGACAACTGTATTGTAGTGTCTTATTTTTGCTCTTATTGAAAGACTCTTTTTACAGTATAGGCTACTGGTGGCAAAGCTGAGTCTTTTCATCTTGACCAACCTCTCCTCCATACCCTTTCTCTCGGACCCATTACTACTAATAATTTCTCCTAAATACTTGAAGCTATTTATGACCCTGATTTCCCCATATTTTATTTTAGCTGCTTTTTTCCGAAAGTTTCGATCTGTAGTCATCAACTCCATTTTTTCGAACGATATTTGCAAACCCACTCTTTCCGCTACTTATTTTAGGGTGTTCAACTGTCCTATTGCTTCATCAGCAGATTCCACCAGGAGGGCCAGATCATCAGCAGATTCCACCAGGAGGGCCAGATCATCAGCATATGCCAGACAACTTACTCTGACGTTATTCTTTTTGGTTCCTAATTTTGCTCCTGCGCTATTTTTGACCCATAACTCCTTCATTACTCTATCTAGTATATCGGTATTTATATTGACTAATAAGTGAATACTGGCAAACACAAAAGAGGCCCTTGGAGAAGTGTCCAATTTGGAGGACTTTAAAGGTATTTTATTTTTATTCATAGACTTAAATAATTTTGGAATAATCATCTTCAATGATTGCCAAATGGCATCCCTTTAAAAATGTGCAAAATAACAACACATATAATACATAATTCAAATCAATTGAGGTAAAATCATAGCAATATATTTTGTAATTATGCAAAGCATGTCTAAAGAAATTATTAAAACATAAAATGTTTTTCCTTACACATTTGTTCTTCCTGCATTACCTAATAGAAATGGCGGAGAAACAAAACGACCAGCTTCACAAACCTTTTTTTTTTTCAATACACAAAGTTGTGTGGACAGCCTTCTCGATCAGCCAGTAAAAATTGAACAATCCACAAACTACGATGTGACACCTTGCTTAAATTTATTCACAATTATCAGAGCTACCTTTCAAGTTTCACATTAAAAATTATATGAACTTGATAACCACCAAATTTTAATGCTATACATCTGAACGAGGTTAGCTTTAAAAACTTTAAGGACTATTTCATTAAATGATTATTATTATTTTTTGGACATCATTAAACAATATTAAAGATACTGATGTTAACTACTTTGGAGCAGACACAATTTATATAAAACATTTGGACTGACCTTGAACTCTATCATCCACTTGGGTTCCAGCACCAGATTCGCTACGCCTCGTCAGAACAGCAACTCGATCAGTCAGATGCCTTACCTGCTCTTCACTTTGAGCTAGTTTACTACTAAGATTCCAACGTTCCTTTTCACTGGTATGCCTCAACATTTCAATATCATCCTATATTGAAAAAAAGAAATTATTTTTAAAACAGTGTTACATTTTAATAACTGCAAGGCACAGGGGCGAAATAAAGCTAAATAACAATAGGAGCAAAATATCACTTGAATAAAATATTCAACAATTAAAGAGACGCTAAGAGATTTGCTTAACTGAAGCTCTTATCCCCCAAAATGTAATTATAAACAAGTTTTTTGTTTTTCTTAGCAGAAGACAGATCACCAGGAATACTAAATATGTATCAATATATCTATCACAACTATGCAATGTGATTTTTTATTATATAACTAGAGAATATTTAAAACTACTATTGTAAAAGGCTGGAATAATCAACATTTTTATACCTAACACCCAATGTCTATAAGTACTTTTCTCCACTCCACTGATATCCCCAAAACTTAATTTCTGCTATTTTTAAATTATCTGTAAATATTTGACCGAGCATAAGTGAAGTCCTGTTTCAACTCGATTGTTTGGCATTTTGTCTGTCCGTCCATCTGTCTGTTTATAGCATGATTACGACTATAAGCGTAGTTTGATTTTCTTCAAATTTAGCACAAATATTCCTTGTAGTCAGAAAAAATGACATATGTGAAGATATTTTAATTTATTGATTCCGATTCTAGATGGTAGTCATTTTAGTGGCCCTGTTTGTAAAATATGTTTGTTCGATTTAAATCAAATTTGACATGAATATACCTTGAAGGAATTTAAAACAACGTTGTAAGAAATTATACTTCTTGAGTCAAAACTAATTCATATTATTATATTTTTTTTTCAGTTTCACAGATGGTGAAGGGAAAACAAAATCAAATAATTACAATAATTGTGAGGAAATTAATCTATTTTTTTTAATGAAAAACTTGATGAATTGTTTAATGGGTTCTATGATTATTTGTGAATTTTCTTTAATATTCCTAGCTCGAATCTTGTCGAATCCTTTTTTTACATTGAGATTTTTAATTATATTTTAGAAGATCAGAAGAAAAACTGAGATTGATAAGTTTGAGTAACTGTGCATTTAAGATTTTTTTTTTTTTTAAGAAGTTCGTTCAGATGTTTGAACTTAGTAACGTTATTAATAAGTTTGTCTTTCTTTGTTAATTTAGGTATCTATTAAATTTATGCATCGTGTGGGTCTACAATATGGTACATTATTTGGTTTGAGGATGTGAATATAGCTTTTTAAGGTATTAAAAATAAAGGACATTAAATTATTTAAAAAATTATATATATTATAAAATGGAGGACAAAAAAGGTAGCTCCCCGAGAATAATTATGATGTATAATATCCTTGAAAAAAATGTTAGTTTCTCAATGAATGAAAACATTTAAAAGGATACAATAATGAGCAGAATTTAGATTTTTTTCTAAATTATATTTTTTACAGAACTACTAGTTTAAAATAATCAAATGGCTAGTAATTTTCTTAAGAATGTATACCTTTTGTATTGAGTAATGCATTTTGAAGATTAATTGATGATAGGAATATGTTAGTTCACATAACAGTTGATGAGTTATACTATTGGTGCACCAAGCTCCTATTGTTCAATTATTTGTCTCTTAAAAATGCCTTAAGGGAAAATCTGACTGATGAAAACAATTATATTCGACAATTAAATGAGAAAAGTGGTTTATGGACGATCTATCATTTTAAGGCATAAATTATTAAAAAAATAAATAATAATGTTTGTACTTCAACTGCCAAAGGTAGGAAATGTAACGGTAAAGGATCAATTTTTTTATTTCATCATTACATGTTTCAGGGCAAGTTAGCCAAAGAGTTAATTAATAGGAGTAAACTTGGAAGCAATCTACTTGGATTTACGATAAGTCGTGTAATTAAAAACACACAAATGACATAAGTAGAATGGTGGGATTTTTTCAGACTGAGAAACTTATAGACCTAACTTGGTAAACCTTTGGAGATTCTTTTAAAAAAATTTAAATTTGACTTCATGACTAGTCATGAGCGAATGTCCATTTCGAACTAACCTAGAGCATCTTAGACATTTCTTTATCAGGATTCCATAACCTCTTAAATATCATTGCCCAAACATGTTAATATTTCCGTCCAAAATTGTTAGAGCACTCCAAATCGAAAATTTCTTTTTCTTTGAGCATCGCCATTTAACAATGTTTTCTTTATTCCTTCAATAAATAACTATTTTTAATAAAATAAAAATACTTTAGCAGCCCAATAAAAAGTGGTAAAAAAAAAAAAAAAAAAAATCAAATGGAAATGACTTAAATAGTACTTTTTTTTATTCTGATTTCTTTTATAAAATAAATTTACATCTACTTATATTGCTGCAGAAGAATTTGGTACAGCATCAGATCCTCAGATGATTGGTGAGGAATTGGCAGGTGAATTAGAAAAATAAATTAAATTTTTTGACATTTATTATGACACATTTCTACAAAGTCAGAAGACAAGAATAGCGATTGAGTTTGAATGCTGAACACATCTGTAGCATAAACGTTTTCAAGTAATGATCATTTTCTTATCAAGTACTTAAACCAATACCCTTCAGAAACAGAGTATGCAGAAATTCTTTTCTCCTGCATATAAATATTTTAAATGAAAATTTTAAATATGAAAAAGTATAAATATTACAAATGTATGCAGTATTTTGATACATTTATCAATAAATATTATTTTGAATTGAGATTTATTTTTGTTTTTAGTAGTATTTTATTCTGAAAATAATAGACTTTTGCAATGTATCAAAGAAGGGGTAGGGGTGTGTCTTATATGTTTCTTAACCCCTAGATCACAATTATGGAGGTTTCGGGGATGCCATATATATATAAATATATTTCCCCTTTCCCCTACTACATTTAACAGTGGACTCCTCTGGATCATCGTTGTTTTCTAGGCAAAACAATACCTTGGAACTGGGGATAAATTTCAGTCAAAATATATTATTTCGTTTTTATTTTATTATTTTTTATTTTATTTGTATGTGAATTGAGCTGGTGTTAGAGAAGTGCCTTTTGGGTGCCACCTTTTTCTCTCATCCCTGCCATTTTGATATTTTCAATTTTGCATTTTAGTGAAAATAAGACCTTAGTGACGGAGCTGTAAGGTCTAAGGTGACAACACAATAAATAAATAAGTGTCAGTTGTGTAAAAACAAATAGGTTAAAATTATTAATTGTTTTATACAATTTAAAGCTTCGAATCATGCTCAAAACTCACTAATTTAGTTTACTTTTTAATGATTCTTCATATATATTTTTCAACTTAAACATTTTCATAGTAAAACCATTTTTAATAAAACTTGGTTAATCCAGTTTTTCAGATTAAATACAACAGTGGACAAATACGACTCTTGGATGAGATAAAACTCCCATCAAAAATTTAAATTAGATGTAAATAATTCTTTTTCCATACTTATATAATACTTAATAAGTATACTTTATATAATACTTAATATTTGTGTAGAATATGTAACCATATTAATCAAATTGGTACATTTGATGCTTTGTAGTAACTAAGAGTGCCTTCTCATGTTAAAATATATAATATTAGAAATAAAAAATACTTCCAAAATATATTTCCTATAACTTTTAGTGGCAGTATTGTAATGATTTCACTTGTATGAATATAAAAAAAATTAAAGTTGTGTATATTGCATCTATTATTCATGAATATATTTTTTTTTCGAAGACACTTTTCATTCATTACACATTCAAAACTACACGAGACAAAAAATTGCCACACGCAAACTAATTGATATTTAGAAGAACAATAGAAATGCTAATGGGGAACTACTTGACTATGGAAAATGGTAATAAATTCTAGAAAACTGGAACTAACCAATTGTTATAAATCGCAATTAAAAATTAACATTCACCTCTATACAGATGTATACACACTAAATCTCTATCATAATGGGCTTATAAATAAAACATTATAATTATAATTTATGAACGTCTTTGATTCAAAGAAGTCGAAATAGTATCAAAAATGAATAACACTATTTTGTATTAAAAAATATAATAATTTGAATTTAAACAGATACTAAAGATACATAAATCAGATAACATTAATAATATAAGCCATACATTATACTTCAGATAACAATTTTAAACATAATCAATGGAAATAGTCTCAAAAACATAATTTATTTTAAGCAGAAATTTGTTAGTGTGGTTAAAATAACACAGAATTAGTGTCTACTGAAGGTTCAAACTAAGTTAATTGATGATTAAATCTTCATTCTCTTCACCATAAATTAATTTTGAGAAAATGGCAAAAACTATTTATTTTTTCTTTCTTCCAACACAATTTTACAACTTAGCAAGTGCATAGCTTGATAGCTCTAACTGGCACAGATTAACCGTCACCAATATGCAATCTTAAGCGAGAATGTGGACTTTAATAAGTTTTACCTTCAAAATTCTCTAATCGAAGGTGAATTCTTCTGTAATTAAAAATATTAAAGCATATGTAAAACAAGCACAGATGAGCCAAAAATTTATTAAAGTTGTTGAAAGTATCATAATTAACTAAAACGAAATATTGCAGTATTTGAAGCGAGAATGGAATATTTTAATAAAAATATAATTTGGCCATTTTATTTTTTATATAATTTGCACCTGATCTTTTTGTGCATTCACTTTAAGAAAATATGAAAACTACTAAAACAAATCCTTACATGATAAATATCATAGGCTTACATTTAAATATATTAAGAATTAGAACTTATTAAATTAAATGACGAATAAATAAATCTGATAAGATTCTGTTTCCGATAAAATCATTCAAAGATATGATAACAAAATACAAACAAAAATCACTATAATAGTTTATATTTAAAAAAATTCCATCACCAAATCATTAAGTTGATTGAAAATTTAACAAAGCATATTTATCACACAAGCAACATGAATGATTTAAGAACAAACTGATATTATTCTTTTGTAGAGAATGCTAACTTAGCAATCTACTTATGTGCTGAATAAAATAAAAGTCAGTTTTGATTTGAAATTTTAGAGTAATATTAAAAATTAATAATGTGCTTCTAATACTTTAACTTATAATTCATGCGCAATGAACAGAAAGGTCTGGGTACTTCTGACCCTTGTTTGGCCAATCAGTTAGCTATTTAATTATTCAAAAGTCTGCAATGGTTTGTTACTGCATTGAAATCCTACTTCAGTGCCTTTTTGTGGGGGACCACAATGAAAATGTGTAATTTAAAAGAGCAATCGATATCTGGAAGGCGTGAGGCCTGGGCCTTTGATAATAGCTTGGTCCCTACTCAACAGACTGAGAAAGTGTCACAATCTACCATCTAACACTGCCATGAAATTATAACAGTTTCTTTGCAATTCAGTTTTCAGAGAAACCAAAAATTAATTACAAGTATAAAACTTTAAAACTGACATTTTTTTTTTACTTTAACCATTTTTTAAGATTTAATGATACTAAGAAATCAAAACAGGCTTTTAAAAAAAAAAATATGAAAACAATTTTTCGTAGCTGTTAAGAGCCTATTTCATACACTTCAAAAATCATTGGTCTGATACAACAAACCAACAATCAATCGAATTGTTAGCTACTCCTTAAATAGCTAGTCATTACTTTAATTTATAATTATTACTTTATCATTTATTTATAAGAACAAATAAGTAATTCTCAAGCAAGGAAATCAAACTTTTTTAAACAAACAAATGATATAAAATATTTTAGAAAAAAAAAAGCATGTCAGCTCTTGCACAAAAAAGCCAAATAACTAACTATCTTTTAGCAAAGTTATTCAAAAGGAGAGGAAAAAAAAACTAAAAAAATACATACCTAATAAGGTGTCACAGGAACAGAAGTCATAATTCTTGGTGCCAAAACACAAAACCTTCAAATAGTGCAAACTATAACGTGATGCTTATATTAACCTGTTCTCTACAAAATCATAATATACAAAAGTGAAAAAGCATAATAACATAAATTAAAACTCACTATGTGATAAAAAGAAATATAAAAGAACAAATAAAAAATAAATAAATGGAAAAGGGGTAATTGTTTTTCAACTGCTAGCAACAATGGAAAACATGTAACATTAAAAATAATATTTTGTTAAACAAAAAATAAAAAAATAAAATACAAAACAAAAAACAAATTAGAGAAAAATGTGTAATTAATTCATGCGCTCAAGCAGCAGTTAGTATAAAGCTAAGCATAGAAAGCATGCAGCATAATTAAAGATAATACTTGTAGTAAAATGCATTAATAAGAAAAATTAGTATGTCGGTTAAAGGAGAAAATATCAAAAATTTAAATTATAGATATGAATTAAGTGGTATTAAATTTAAAAATATAAGTTAAACTTCTAGTTGTTTTATTAATTTTCGGTGCCATTTTATTAGATCAGTAAATATAAAGCAAAAAAGGCATTGGGTCACCAAGTATTTTATTTCATTTTACATCATGTTGACATTTTGGCCAATTTGGGCTATTCTCAAGTAATGAAAAATGTTTGTTTAAATCAAAAACAAAAGTCAACAATGTATTACTTCCTTCCATTTTTGTTTTACTTTTCTCTATGAAATGATGCGCTTAATGAAGTATAACTCAAGCTTGCAAGTTGTGCTTCAATAAGCACACCAAACGGATACAATGACTTAATAAGGGAAAAGTAAAACAAAAATGGAAGGAAGTAATACATTGTTGACTTTTGTTTTTGATATAAAATATAAAATGAAGTACGTTTTACATGACTTGAGAATGGCACAAGTTGGCCGAAACGTAGAAATGATGTAAAATGAAATAAAATACATGGTGACCGAATGGCCTTTTTGTTTTATATTTACTGATCTAAACTATACTTTTTAAATAATAAATAAATAACTAATATTAGTATAAATTGTTTTCAAAAGAATTAAAAAATGTTTGAACCCATTATTAAATTACTTAAAATTAACAGCTTACCTCGTAATTACTTATTTTTTCTTCAAGCGGTCGTAGCCTACTAACTTCAGCTTTCAGACTTTCGACCAAAGAAAGACTTTCTTTTAAAGCTGTGGCAGTCTCAGCACTTTCTTTTTCTTTGGCAAGTAGCTGTTCCAATAAATATATGCATTAGTTTAAAATATGTATTAAATTGAAATAAAAAATTTCTAGAAATGGGAAGTATTATTACCAAATGTTTTATTTTAGCCATTTCCTGGGTCTGAAATCCTTCTAACTGGTCTTTATCCTCTTGATACTGACAAATTTTTTTCTTGTAATCTGAATAAACAAAAAAAATTTAGACAATAAAAGAATAAAAGTTCTGTTTTCCACAATATCAACTACAGTACGCATGGCTATGATTTATAACAACAAAAACATAATTGTAAATATTTTATAGAACAAGATTAATACAAAAAAAAAATCCACTAAAAATATTCAACAAAAAGTGCTAAATATGCAATGAAATAACATAACTATTGAATTATTTTATAACTAATATTAGGATAAGAAATCTTCAACAGTAAAATTTCGAGGACTCTTACAGAAAAGGTTTAGAAAAAAAAATCTTTTATTTTTTAAGACACAACTTTATTAGTTAGGAATCATGCGAATGTCAACTGAACTTATTAGTTATACTTTTTGTAAAAAAAAAAAATTGATATGAAGAAACCAAAAATGTATACAATTTTTTTTACTTTAATTGTGAAAACAAATTATATATATTATATTATATATATATATATTAAATACATTCCTATCGATATAAAAGTCCTATTTACCAAATTTGAGATGTTTTACATTATATTTTAATATAATTTTTGATGAAAGTCTAATATGACCTTCAAGTAAAGTACCACTTCTGGTTTTCCAATTTAGACCAAAATCTAGTATGTTATTTAAATCAATATATAAGTTATGAATACCAAATTTGAGAAGTTTTGCAAAGTATTTTAATATAATTTTTGATGGAAATCAATTATGACCTTCAAGTAAAGTACCACTTCCGGTGATAAAGCAGTGACCAAAAAGGGAGGTTCACAACTAGATTTTACAACAATCCTAAATACAAAATTTCAACTTTCTACGGCTAACCGTTTTTGAGTTATGCGAAATACGAACGAACGTACGTACGTATAGACGCCACGACGAAACTAGTCAAAATGGTTTCAGGGATGGTCAAAATGGATATTTCCATTGAAATCTGAAAACCGAAAATTTTCACGATTAAAATACTTCCTTTACTTCGTACAAGGAAGTAAAAATAAAATAATAAGATAATTAGAAAAAAGATAAATAAAAACTTCGTACAGTTTGCAAAAATCAATAGAAACAAAAATAGACTAGGTATGTAAAAAAAACTTTTAAAAGAAATAATCACAATTTACAACAATTTCTGCAATAAAATTAGTAACCAAACTCATATAGATGTTCAATTTAGTAACATTTAATCTTTAATCACTTAACAGTGATTCATTACCTGGAAAAGATCTTTCAACATCAACTGAAGTGAGTAGAGCAGCTATTTTCACATGCACTCAAAACCAATAGATCAAAATAGAGGTATAATGCTCTTTTTTTCTATTTAGGTTTGAGATAGATAGAAAAGATATTTAAAACTTGTTTTGTTTTTTCTCTCAAGTAAAAATCTATTCTTCAAATAAGTTATTCATAAAATTTATAACAATAATCCTTCATTACATGAGCAAGAAACTTATAAAACAAATAACAACTTCGGCATAAGTGGAAGAATGATCTCCATTCCGAAAAATATAACGCAGAGTTCATTCAAAGCCCATTAGTACCAGTACATAGGCATCTTAAGGCAATAGTATCGATTGTTTATAACTAACAGAAAAAAAAGAGACAGAATTTAGATCAAGGATTTAAGATCTTTACAGTGACATACAGAATCTGATATAAGCAAGTACTATAATATGCTCACAAATGGTATACATGTTTCATTTTAATGGAAAATCTGCCTTGTACCTAAAATAGCATATGCTTCAATGTTTTGGAAAAGATCATTTGATATTTTTAGAAATGGGCCCTTAGTTGTTCTAAATTCTTCACATGTTTAATTCTTTGCAGAAAGTACTAAGCAGAAAATAAAAGTCACTAATTACAGACGGAACTGAACCGGTACTCCTTTCTGACTTCGGTATGGCAGTGATGTAACAACATGCTCAGCTAGCAAAAAAAGAGGTTATAATTAAAGTAATTAATTCTAATGACTAAAAATAGTTTCGGCAGCCCTCCTTAAGCACGCATATGTACAAATCAAACTAGTTACTTCATTCACTATAGCGGCCATATTGCTCTATGAACTGAGCATACTGCAAGATAAATGAACAACTTCAGCTGACACTGTTACTACCTTTTAACATAAACTACTTTCTTTTATTGTTAAATGTATGTTAAAAATATTAAAAAAATTCTCTAGATGTTTTTCACTAAAAAGTGGTTCACCTACCTAAACTTTAAAGGTGTATAACTTAAAAAAGGTGAAAGGTATCACAAAACTATCACCTGCTACTGGTTTTTGAATCCTTTCTAGAGGTACTGACGTGGCGAATAAGGCTTTTTTAGAACAAATGGAGAGCTCTGAGGCAGTTTAAATACACTGAAGGGACAGAGTTCACCGGTGCGATCTCAGTCATTGAGAAGGCAATGGTGTACGTTGAGTCACTGAGAAGGGACTCGATGAGCGCACTATTGTGCTCTCAATATGGAAATAATCACTAGGTATTTAAGTGTCAACAATGAAATCAAACAAAAGTATTACTGTAATACTTTACATATATACTGATATAAATAAAGAATGCAACGCAGAATGAAAGAGGCACATCTCAAAAAACGGTTAGAACGAACATTAGACATTGGTTAAGTTCAGCATAGAAATTCTCAAGGCATATTCCCTAACACAAGTTCCTAGTAGTTCATTTATTCTGACAATTGTTTTGGTCTGATATTTCAGAAATGGCAGCTCTTTGGGATGGCAGAGATCCAAATATTAAAATTTGTGATAATAGAAATTTTGAGAGTTGAGCCTCTTTCATTCTGGATTTGCAATATGGTCACTATAAGCAAATAATAACTTATTCGTTAATTTTATAATATTTATTAACAGTCAATAATGATATAAAAGCTAAATTAAACTAATATCGCTGACTTTTTAGTCCCTGATATATTTATAATTATAATAATCTACCTTCCGCAGCTCTGAGCGCATCTCTTAGCTCATTTGTATGTTTAAGCAAATCTTCTAAAAAAGATTGCTCTTTCTTCTTCCACTCCTCCTCCTTTTTAGAGTGCTCTTGCATAAGGTCTGCTTCCCTTTTTTCTAATTTTTTAGCCCATTCTGCTTCCTTTTTTTCAATACGATGTCTCCATTCATCTTCCTTTTTTGCCAGTATACTGACTTCCTTAGGTGTTAACACCTAAAAATATAACCTGGTATGATGATGTAGAATTTCAAATATTAAAATCATTGTGCTATACAAATAATTTTGAATGAGTAATACCAAAATGTATAACTTAATTGTGGCATTATATATACAATGAACTATAAACAAGATTAACAATGCAAGAAATTAACGCTAATTTCAGCTAAATACACCCAGAACTGACATAACTAAGCGAAGAATACCAACATTAATCGGCACTACTTCACTTATGCCATGTCTGATAGCAATTCAGCCAGTACTACCTGATCAGAGTGCAGCCAAAAGTAGATGGATACGACTGATGTCCACACCTTTCTTAGAAATGGATTGAACAGCTAAAGTATAATAATATTAAGTTCATTAAGCAGAATAATAATAAGTCCATTTCTTCTTAGGAAATATATATCGAAATAAACATAATTTTTTTGTTTCCAACTGATGATAATCAGGCCTCTTGTACTTTTTTGGATTAACTATTATGCACAATAACGGGGAATAATAATAATTACGAAGCTAGGAATTCAATTAAAATAATAGTGATTAAATTGAGAAAACTAATGAAAAGCCAAAACAGTAAAGGCCAAGTTAGCAAATAAAATGATCAGGCTAAAAGAAAAATAATAAAAAAAATTTGTAGATGGCATCTATTTTTATTGACTTCTGTGAAATACAGAAGTTAATAAATGTGTTTAACTTCTGATAATAATTGTTACTAAAATCCTAATATATTAACTGATCTCTGTCCACCCATATAATCCGTTTTAAGCTAATTAAACTTTGGTGTATCAAAGCCTACAACCATATAATTGACAGATGATCTAACTGTCGGCAACAGTTGAAACCAAACTAATGTAAACACTACACTCGGCTAGTTACAGGCAGTCTCTTCATCTAATGTTAACCGACCCGGTATCAAACTTGGCAAAAGTGATATAGTTCTCTAAATTCAAATCCTGGTGCAAATTTTCTAATAAGCATTTCTTATAAATATGAAACATTGTTACTGAAATCTTGTCATGTAATATAAAAAAAAAAAATTGTATCACAAACAAATATGAAAACATATTTTTTGCTTAAAATTCAACCAAAGAAAAAAGATGATTAAGAGAGCAATTAAATAGTGAATATTTGAAATACAATCTCAATACCTTTCCATCAGACAATCTGATTTGGACATCTTGAGTTTGTACAGGCAATGTTGCAGGTCCTTGAGAAGGACCCTGAATAGGAGCTGTTGGCTCAAGAACTAAACTGCTCAAACTACTCTCTGAACCTTGCCTAGACTGCCTAGACAAACCTCCTTTTTGAGGGGTAAATTTTGGTAACTCCTTTCCTGTTTTCTCCCGAAACTGACTTTTCATACTATTAAACATGTTTCTAAACATGAAAAAAAAATTATAGTTAAATAAGGTCACATAAACTTATCATGAATTTCCAATAGTGTAGATTACACAACAAACAATGAAGTGATAACAGTTTACCTGGATGATAGTTGTCCTTACAATAAGTAAAGTTGATTCTAATTTTCATTTTTTGGCAGCATAATTGATATTAATTTGCAAAAAAAGAGAAATTATATTATAACGCGCACAAATTCAAAAAACACGGAATTCATTCTGATTAACAACTCTTTTAACCTACTATCAAAATCCAAACCTTATATCAAACCAATGCCTGTAGTATAAGATTTGAAAACATATCATTAATCCTTTTAAAAATAAATACATTACATCAATTAAAATTAAAAATATTGGAAAGAACGATAATTTTTAGATTTTATTTAAACTTACATAGAAATTCAAAAGATTCCAATTAACAAAAAAAAATTAATAATTAAAAATATTAAATTAAATTGATATGCTATTACAATCTTTATACTTAAACTCTTCCATATTTTATTAATTTATTTATTAAATAGATTTCGTAAAATCTGATTACTTCCATTTGGGAGAAGAGTAACTGAAACTAAATAATTCATAGCCTATGAATCATAGGTAAGTCCGATTTTATCTCCATGGGAGTACTAAAGTAATTATCTAAATGTCTATAATCGCCGAATTGGGAGTAAGTTTTAAGGTTCAGCACGAAAATTGGATAAAAGTTATTGTTAAAAATTACCAAAAATATTTCTTAAAATACAAACTTTTTTTCCGTAAATTTGGGAAAGATATATTTCCCAATCCCTCCTTGCGTACGCCACTCATTATCCCGGTATTATCTTAAGTTCGGTATTACCCTTAATTAAATCAAGCATTGTTTAAACTAATAAAATTAAATCAAGAATAGTTTATTTATGAATACACGCACATAACTATTACTTCTATTGAAATTATACCGTTTATGCACACTTTCTTGGTTTATTATTTTCTTTAGAATATGTTTGGATGTATGGATATATGGAATTAGAAGAAAATGGAAACAAATATTACAAAAAATTGTAATGCTCAAAATCCTCACTAATCGAGGTTTAATCATGATACTTATACCCACATTAGTCATCGGTTAACTTTAAGCCAGAATAATTTCCTCCTCTCCATTCTTGTCTTGGTCGATATTAGCTGGGTGAAGATATATATATTTTTTTTGGCATATTTTCTGTCTTCGAACTTTCATGTTAATTTGTGAGGAAATGGCTCAAAGCATGGAGGCACATATTGGCCTGTTACGGCTTGAAATTTGAATGCTTTTAGAGTTATTAAAAACGAATTGGAATCTTTTTTGACGGGAGCAAAAAATATGTTATATTTTTATACATGTCTAGACTAATACATGTCTAAATAAGTCATAGTATAGTAGTGTAGATTAGTCGTTTGTTTCGTAAGTCTAGTAGAAATGATAGTTAGTTGACATCCGAATGATGGTATAGAACGATCAATCTAATCAGATAGTTACATCTTTTTAATTTTGTATGTACGTTCTATGTGAGTCTTTTGTCCAAGTATAGTCCAAGATACGGTACGTAGTTTTTCGAAGGTACTGAGTTGTCGATTTTTGCAACTGTACATGAAGCATTCCATTGGGAGAAGTTGACGTGGCTTGATTTGATAGCATTGACTTTAATCTTTCATTTGTAGAATCACTTTTTCAGATCAAATAAGTGGTTTTGGAGAGCAATAAATGCTACTGTAGGATTTCTATGAGAAAAAAGAATTGCTGTGTCGTCAGCGAAGGTGTAAGGATGCTCAGAGATATCAGAGATGAAAAGGGAATAGGGGAGAGAGCATAAAACGCTATCAGGGGGTAGAAAAAAAACGGAAAAAAAACAGTTAGTTACGCTTATGGAGTCAACCTCGGAGCACATTGTCGTAGATAGTTTGGTAAATCCAGTGAAAGAAAAGAGACTGCTCCCTCCCTCCAGAACCCACCGGGTTCCCAAGAAAATTTATCTACGCCTATGGACTACATTTTAATACCTTTTAAAGTGACCAAACAAAATTACAATTTAAATTACAATGGTTTGTGAAACAGGCGAAAAAAAATTATTTATTTTTTATCATCAATTTTATATATTGTATATTGTCTTTGTAAAAATGTAAATAATTGATAAACTTTTTCCCAATGTGAGACACTATTGGAACATTTTTCGATGTAAGACAAAATTTGGGAAGACCCAATGTGGGACAGTCCCTCCTGATATGGGTGTCTGGTCACCTTATTCCATTCTAATAATTGAATTAGCAGGAAAACAACACTATTAGAATTACAAATAATTGGCATTAAAAGTGTGATTATTTGAATCACTTATTAAAATAAGAATGAAGTACTATGAATAAGATAACAAAAATTCTCAGCGAATATATAAGGCATTGTGAGTAAGCTTTTAAACTTATAATAAAAGACGTGAGTACGCTTTACCTTTGCAGTTGTTTAGAGGCGCAGTAAATGGACTCGTTCTTTGTTTTGTCAGGAATCGTGATTTATCCAAGATCACGTTTGGAGTTTTTATTTATTTACTTATTAGATACTTAAAATCACATCACACTTCTCGTCTAAAATCCATAACATTCATCTTTCCTAAATAATAAAATTTCGATTAAATACTTTTATTTTATTAAAGAAGTAGTGTAGTCCAGTACATAGCCGCATTCCATCTTGCATTAATTAGGGTAAAAGATTTTTCTTTTTGTTAAATGATATGTCTTTTTGAAAAACTTTATCTCGGGAATTAGACGTATAGACGTCTATTATCACTGAAATTTGAGCTAGTTAAATTCACCATGAAGTAGTATAATATAGATTATCTTCGTAGGAAGGGTTATTTGGGATATTTGCCAAAATAAACTCACAAAACAGAGATTTCTGGTTTAAAATAGTTTTTTTTTTAAATACTTTATCTCCGAACTAGTTGACATTTAAAGAGCACAAATTTTAGCAAATTTAATTTCCTCTGAAAAGGGAATTCGTAATGTTTTTTTTACGTGGTTTGAAGTCTTCAAGATATTGAACACGGGATGAAAAATGAGCTATAATTTTAGGTTTTTCCATTTTTGAAGATAGCGGTTTTGGAATGACGGAAAAGGCTAATTTATGTTAGAATCAGTGCCGTAGGCAAGGGAAGGTCAGGTGATTTGCTCCTCCTCCTTCTCACGAAATATACGATTTTCATAACCATCAACATACGATTTATATTTTGAGTAATACTTATCCAATAATATAATAATTAACGAAAAACAAATCAATTGACGACTCGAAATATAATTCATTAAAACGTATTAGGCGATTATAGACACTTATCATTAGGTGATTACTTGGCTTCATCTTATTAAATCCCCCCGAAAAAAAATCTATGCTTAAGGTGGCCACGAATACATGGGTCACTCCAAAATTGGTGATTACTTCAAATGGAACATGGTATATTGAATAGGAACAGATGGAGTGCTTAGAATGAAGGCGATTTTATAGGCCCTACTGACGATCACTCCACTCCATTGTTCTAATTTTTACCGACAGGTAGTGAGTGATTTATGCTCGCATAAACATGCATTAAGGCTATAAATAATGGCTCTACAATAGCAAAAACATTAAATAATTTTGGAGTGAATTTTGGTTGACCGTAGATATACTTATGGAAGAAGTTGGCCGAGGGGTGCGGTCAAAAAGAAATACTTTAATAAGTAATACTTATTTATTTTGTGCCAACGTTTCGGCCTAAGTTTTTAGACCATCATCAGGGCTAAAAGAAAACCAAAATAACTACTCCCGAATCCCTTATGCCAGAAATGACCAGGAAGGTGGGAAAAAAAAGGTTGGAGTGGAGAGGATCAGCTGGAATTCTATTGGCGTTAAAATCTACATTATTATAACAAAATCAAATACGTACGGAAGAAATTGGTCTGTGGGTGCGTCCAAAAAGTAACAGGTAAACGTTTTAGACCATGATCAGGGCTAAAAGAAAAATCAAAATAACAACATGAAAACGACAAAGACAGTGCCAGTAACAGTAAAAAATAATAAAAACAGATATCAGAAGTAAGATAAAAAAGTATGAAGTATAAAAAGAAAAATATGGCACTAAAGTTCTAAGGGAAGTTCTAATTTTATCTTCCTTGTAATTTCTGTTTTTTACTGTTACTGGTACTGCCTCTGTCGTTTTCATTTGTTATTTTGATTTTTACTTTCCCTTACCTATATACGAAGTATATAGTAAAGGGAAGTATTGCGATCGTGAAAATTTTCGAATTCGAGTTTTCAACGGAAATACATGTTTTAAGGTCCCCTAAGTCAAAATGACCAAGTCTCGCAAAATGGTCTGTGTGTATGTGATCAGTCTAGCTCAAAAACGGAAAGCTGTACGATACTGAAATTACATATTTAAGGTTAGCACATGCATGTGATGTTACAGCAACATTTTCGTCAAAATCGACTAACCGGAAGTGCCACTTTATATAATCGATTTTACACATTTTTACAATTTTCTCGAAAACGGCTCTAACGATTTTGATTAAACTTGCCTAAATTATTCTTCATAAAGATCTTTAACTTTTCATATATCACCGATACCGGTATATCGCCGAGGAATTGCAGGGAAAAAAGTTATGATGAAAAGAATATTTTATTTACGCATAACTTCAAAAGCGTGCAATTTATGGTACATCATCTATAGACTTGTATGAAAGGTAATTAAATCATGTAAAAAAGAATAAAAGAATCATCAAAATCGGACCAATAATAGCAAAGATACAGCGCATCGGACTAACCGGAAATGGTAATTATATCATGGATATTAGAATTGTTTACAATTTTCTCGAAAACGGCTCTAACGATTTTGATTAAACTTGCCTAAATTATTCTTCATAAAGACCTTTAACTTTTCATATATGTAGTAAATCACCGAGAAAATGCAGGAAAAAAAGTTATGAAGAAAAGAATATTTTATTTACGCATAACTTCAAAAGCGTGCAATTTATGGTAAATCATCTATAGACTTGTATGAAAGATAATTAAATTATCTAAAAAACAATAAAAGAATCATCAAAATCGGACCAATAATAGCAAAGATACAGCGCATCGGACTAACCGGAAATAGCTATTATATTATGGATATTACACTTTTTTACAATTTTCTCGAAAACGGCTCTAACGATTTTGATGAAACTTGCCTAAATTATTCTTCATAAAGGTCTTTAACTTTTCATTTATGAAGTAAATCACCGAGGAATTGCAGGAAAAAAGTTATGATGAAAAGAATATTTTATTTGCGCATAGCATAAAAAGTATGAATTTTACGGTAATTTATCTATAGACTTTTATGAAAGGTAATTAAATCATCTAAAAAAAAAAATTATCAAAATCGGTCAAGTATTAGCAAAGATACAGTGTATTTTATGAGGAGCATAAAATAGATGGATAATCAAGCGCATCCGAAAGGAGATAGAAGCGACCGAACCTCCTCCCACCAATCCGCCAATCTGTTGCAAACAATACGCTCTGTAACAAAGTAATTTAAGAATACAAAAACGGAAATTAACTTAATAATTTCTACTTTCACATTATTTAATGGAAAGAAAATGTTTCCATAGAAACTAAACCAGCAACTTTTAAAATATATTTGCAACTTGACAAAGTTAAGATATAGAGGTAGTGTACAGAATTGTTGTACTAAAATTGCTTTAAAAACTATTTTATTATACTTAAGTGGGAGAAGAATTGAATGCTGCTGAGTTTATTTCAAGTATTGTTTATGTGAACTCTTTAGAATTATATTAAAAAGATAATTATTATAGGGCGGTAAGGGAAAGTTTTTTCTTTTAGCTCTGATGATGGCCTAAAACTTGGCACCAAATAAATAATTATTACTATTGATAATTATACGTGTTACTTTTTGAACGCACCCACCGACCAACTTCTTCCATACGTGATTAAATAATTTTATTTTGACCCCCTCTCCAATAAATATAAAAAATCTTGAACATTTTATGGATATTACAAATTATAAAAATGTTTAATTACTGATGATTAACATTTATAAGTATTTTCTAACATAATTATTAGAAAAAATTAACAAAATTATAAGTTATCCATATTAATATTTAAAAAAAAAATTATACAATCAATATCGTAATCTTTAACAACACTGTATTTACTGGCAGTTTATTGTTCCACTCCATCTATTTTCCACAGTCACGATCGACTAGAGTGATTTGATTTTGTTATAAAAATGTAAATTTTAACGCCTTTGGAATTTCAGCTGATCCCCTCTACTCCAACCTTTTTTTTCTCACCTTCCTGGCCATTTCTGGCATATGTGGTTCGGGAGCAGTAGGGTAGTGCGCTGGGATTACGCATGCCACTGCTCCCATAAAACAACACTATATTTTTTTTAGTTTCTTATTCTGCATCATATTTAATCTGGAGAATATATTTAATCATGGGGAACAATTAAATTATTCCTGCTGCTGTAGTGCAGCCTGGCCGTCGTCGACGTAAGCCGTGGTAAGAAAGCCTTGCTCCTCTGGTTCCCCCAGCAACTGTTCAAAGACTAGTTTCCGCAGGGCCGGGTCCCGGACTGAGCCCTGCGGGCATCCTCTCTCTATTTTCTTCTCGACTTTTGTAGTAGTTACCCCTGATCTTATCACTCCTGTTACTGAGGTAACTACTAACGAGGGAGTACAAATTGCTGGGGGTGTCAAACTCCTGTCAAACTGAGGATGTAGGGCCACCACACGCTGTCGAAGGAGGAGGATATGTCAAAGAGTACCAACATCACCAATTTCTCCGCCCTCTCTTCCATGTTCCTATATTCCTGATTTCGAAACATCAGAAAGACTGACGAAGAATTAATTCCCGACGTTGAGCACATAAAACGTCTAATATCTACAATTCAGGCTAATTTTGTAAAATAATAGAGGCGCAATGTTACAGTCATTGTGCAGTGTCCTCAGCAGTGAATCTGTGGTTCACTTGTCACGAAGTCTGGTAACAATCAAGTGCTCCAGGATTTTGCTCACGACTGGGAGGAACCAGATTGGCCTGTAGGCCTTCGGCGATTCCTTTTCCTTCCCTCCTCCCTTGCAGAGCAATCTCAAATCTGCGGCCCTCCACTTGCCTGGAAAGTGTCCCCTCTCCTAGCAATCATTAAAGATCTGGAGGAGCTCCTCCTCGATATACGGGACACTATTCCTGAAGGCCGCAACTATTCCGTCCAGTCCTGGAGCTCTCCCGATCCTCTGCTTCTCCACGGCCAGAAGAATGTCCCATATTTCCCATAGCGGGCAAAGATCGGTACCTAGCGGGTATTCTGTGGTGCGTTTCACCATAGCGTCTACTTCACTGTCCTGAGACGGGTCATTCCTGGGGTACGTGTAACCGATTTCCATCGTTGTCACTCCCTCCAGTCGAAGGAAATAAATAGTTATTTGTGAATATCTAACTCACCTTAAATATACGAGAGAATTCGACTGATGTCAGCTGTATAGAGGATACGCATACGTGCACTTTGGGAAGACTATGAAGACCTCCAAACATATCTCCTTTTAATAGCGGCGACGACCGACGAAGCGACCGAGGTTCAAGATCGCGATCACAGTGGTAAACAATGGGATTCGCCCAAGGTTTATAAATCGCTGGTGTGGTGTCTTCGTCGCTGAATCATGTTGTTTACTACTGTGATCATGACCTCGGTCTCGGTCGGTACGTTGGTCGTCGCCTCTATTTAGGAGATATGTTTGGAGATCTTCATACCTTCTTCCCGAAGTTGTGCACGTGTGCGTATCGTCTATAAGCTGACATCAGTCAATTCTCTCGTATATTTAAGGTGAGTCAGATCTCCAGTAGAATTATGTATTGGTAATATGTGTGTTGCTATCTACTGTGAATTAATTTTACTTAATTTCTGGTTCACAGGATGACGAGATATGTCTTCATCGGAAGTGGACTACGAACTTAATCAAACAGTAGATTACGATTCGTTTAGGAGACAATATATAGGCAATGTGGCAACTACATAATTAGTTGGCATCCGCATGATGGTATAGAAGGATCAATCTAATTAGGAATTGATAAATTATTTGCCACTTCTATAAATTTCTTTTATTGAAAACTAGTTTCAATATATTGTTTGATATAATCCATTTAAACCTTGGTGAGTACCAACATGTATTTGATTTCTTGTCTTAATTAAATTCATAATTCATAAATGTTTTATAATACTGATTTATATAAATCTAATTTAATATATATAATAATACCAAAATATATTTTGAATTGCTTGTTTTTGAATTTTTTGTGTGTTTTTAGAACTGAGGATGAATGTATAACATTCCAAACTAGTTTTCAATAAAACAAATTTATAGAAGTGGCAAATAATTTATCAATTCCTAACTACATAATTATTTCGGACCCGGTGCAAGCGTTTATAGTAAATACCACGTTGACACGATAAGCTCCGCAAATCCGCAAAGTGGATGAGCTATTATACATAAGATAAGATGTACTTAGCGCCGATGAGCAAGCTATAAAATAATCTTGCTCTATATATCGGCAATTGGATTTATTTGATCGGTGCTGCCGATCTTGGAATAAAATATATCACTGAACCCATTTATGGAGATGATCGCTTTGATTTACAGGCAAAACAAGAATAGACAGTAAAACGTACAACGATGGTAATACACATACAGGTTTCAACACAGGAGGGACCGATCAGGTACCGCGTCTTAGCAGGAGATCTCTGCACGTCAAAGGTAAATCCGTCAAACAGAAAGGACAATGCCAAGGGTGAAGGTAAGACACGCGGAGGCGTCAAAGGGGACAAACAAGTAGGCAACAGGAAACAATCGAAGAAGCCAAGCAAGAACCTTCGCGATAACGAGGTCAAAGTGAAACGATAAGATCGGAGGATAAGTGGTTCATGAATATAGACGAACTCGATATATTCGAACCGATGAATACTGGTGAACGCGTACGAAGAAACGTCCCTAACGACGGTAGTGGTGGTACAGGTTCCTCAGCGATAGGCGGTAATAGGCAGATCAAATGTATAGACCCTTCGCGGACAGCAACAATGGAAACAACATTCGAGCACGTGCATTTATTAACTAATATTATATGGAGAAATGCATATAAAATATTTTTGTTTGATGATGCTAATAAAACACATATCACTAAAGTAATGAGCGGTATCCTATCATAGCCGTGCAAATGCTTTGTTTTTGGATATCGTATTCGGAATATACTAGTATCGCTCCAGGTAGTCGTATTGTAAAGGTGGAATGTATCGTTTACCCCTGAAGGTTTTAAAACATCGTTTGATACAGATGTAAGCGTTACCTCTTCGGCAAATAATACGCAAGGCAGGTAATAATTATGTTTGGGCAGATCGCCGTAAATTTGAATAGATACTACATGTATTGCGTAATTATAGGGTTAAACGTAATGCTACACAGCCTATGAAAATAGATGAATTAAAATACTCTGAGAACCATGATTTTCAAGGATGTTTATGGGGACATCATTTGTTGGATAAAAAATATTTCGATAATAGTATAACAGCGTTTGTAGGAATTCAAAGAACCGTATCGATTTATGCAGGGTTTATTATGCCTTATCTCTTAACAGAAAAAGATAAGATGTGAACAGGATGGCCTGAGATAATAAAATTCTCTAAAACGTTTAATTTATTGGAGCATATGGAAGTGCAGTGTGTTCATTATATATATGTAGTTAAAACATCGGTCATAAAGGAAAAAAGGTTCCTAGTATTACAGGATCCCTCTGTTACTAATAAGAAGTGTATGGGTGGTGAAGATATCAGACTTTCTACTGGTTCGTCAAAATACGGGTAGTATTAGGACGTCAGTAAATTAAAACTTGTTGGCGTTAATATTAACTCATATTCGGAATATGTTAATGAGGTATTGGAACATTGTCATACCATTACTAAACCCGATCATACACCACCTAATTTCGTTCATGCTCAACCAAGTCTATATGTTGGCGTGTCGCCGATACAAACGAATGCATCTGATAAGAAACACAGGAATATGTTACAGCCTGTCCTGCGTTGGAAGTTAAAACATGTATTGTGATACTAATCCTGTTCATAAAGTACCATTTGCTTCTAAACCTAAGGGTATGCTTAATATATTTGCAAATACCGTGTATGGATTTGCACTATGTGTCTATAGTATAATGTTTATTTATTTCCAATTAAACCAATCATTAAATATATCATGATCTTCATGTTCATTATCCTGATGTTTCATGAGTTGCAAACGATCTATCTGAAAATCGTGTGGTAAGTCTTGTAGACTGTGATTTCCCTCATCTGTGTTTTCTTCCTCAAGGGTTGCATCGACGAACTTAGTGGATTCTGCATTATTAGGCTCAGGTATATTCTGAAACAAACGAGGAGGATTTTCAAGTAACATTGCGCTTTTCGGGGCATATTCAAGTAACAGTTTGTATAGTCCGTCTGGATGAAACATGCAGCCTATACGCGGTTGGGTTAGGGCCGACGTCCACCATGGGACCGGACGTACTCTCGCCCTTCGGCGTCAGAGGGATGTACTTGCCGCTTCTGTGATGGCATCCTTCAGCATTGCCACCCTATAGTTGATTCTTGATTCCACTTCTATTGGCGCTATTGCCGATCTGAGCTTCCTCGCTCCAATGCTCAGAGAGCCCAACCTCGACGCTACACCAAATCCAGTGACGACGTTGTTCTGACACCATGGGTCCTGGATCACCATGATGTCACCGTTCCGGGCGAGAGTTCGTAACTCATCCGCGACCATTCGTCTTCGGCCCATGTTAATCTGCAGCCTACGCATACCAGGTCCTCTTCGCCAGCCCCTCCATCATCTCCAGGTGTATCGGGCACTCCCTACTGCCCACACAATGCTGGAGGTCCTTCTCCTCTTTGCCCTTCGCTTTGCAGTTTCTGCAGTAAGGGGTGACTCATCTACACCTCCCCAAGCACTTACTGGCCTTGTGCTCGGTACCCGTGCATCATCAACATGCAATCTTCTAGCTACAGGTCTTAATCTTGGCACTTTAGGCAGAGCGAGGAGTCGAGGTAGTCCCTCATGGAGAGACTCCCCCATTCTCCCTTGACGTCCTTCTCTGGTAGGCTCATTATTGCATATCTTATGGATGGGTGAGTCTCCATCACCCAAATCCTCGTTAGTCCACGTCTCGCAGGAGTGGAGAAGCAGGGTCTCATCTACACCCTCATTTCTCTCTCCCCACATTTTACCTGTGTGATCTTCCCCCACAGGTATTTCTTCAATTTCGCCTCTTCCCAATGTTTGGAAACCCTTCTTATTTCAAGGCGGTGCCATCTCGTCTTGGCTGAGCTCACCTCGAGCTGCTTTTCCGCCATCTTCTCCCAATACTTGAGTCTTCTTGCCTTGTCGACACCTTCCGTCCTTACCAGAGCCGCACCAGACCTAATTACGTTTTCGATTTTGGTTTGTACCTCTATGGCCTTCAGGTCCTCCTTCGAAAATTTTACTAGGGGACCAGTTTCCGTCTGTCCCCTTCCCCTTTACCGTGATGTAAATTACAATTTCTTTCGAGTTCACCACCATCGGATCAACCAGCAATGAGACCTTCATTGCGATTACCTCGTGGAGGTAATCCGTAGCTAGTGCCACCCTAACCATATGGCTTACTAACAGTGAAACTCGTTTCCACTTTTCTTCAAGGACCACGATTATGTCTCAAAGTTCCGTGACCGTTCACGTACGCCTATTGTTCCAGGCTGCGCCTGGTCTTTTTGCGGAGGTATTCCCAAATACCCCCTGCTGCCATCCATGCCTTGGGTCTCCTTCCTGGCTCTTTTAGGTCTCTTTATGTTCTGTGGGCTAACCTTTGGATCCAGATTTTCTTCTGCCCCAGTCTCCTTGTATGACTCCACGTAAGTTGACGTATATATTCTGACCATGTCAGCGTCAACATTAGAAGTTTTTGCCCTCGCCATTTTGTTCGATATCGGTGGCCATTTTCACCTGCCTTTGGGGTTTTGGAGGTTCCTCTGCATGGTCCATACTAACGACCGCATGATTTTCCATTCCCTCCACTTATGTTTTGGAATCCCCCATTCGCGTAACATATTACACATGTCTGAGTTTTCAAAAAAGCGTTTTTGGAAAATATCTGGCACACGCGGCTCTCAACTTTCTGCACTCCTTATGTCCAAAACTATATATAGTCAAATAAAATCCTGTCCAGCACTTACACAAAGTAAAAAAATAAATAAATAAAAAAACTTCTAAAATAAAAATAACATTCCGTAAAAAAAAAATCACTCTCCTGTTCTCTGGGCGTCCCGATTCGCCACTTAGTGTCCCTAGGAACTCGCCCACTAACACTCACTCGCGCCAGCACACCCAATAACGACGGACAACGTTATAAACAAATCTTTCCTAACTGTTGTTCGGGAGCAGACTAAGCTCTAAAGCAATGGGTGGGAGTGATTCCTACGATGTGGCCAGCAGTAAGTCCTTTCTCTATGACGGTCGGAGCGCTACTCTCCTCTACTTCAACCGCTCTATATAGTATTCGCACTCACGTTTATTCCATGTTCCATTTGGTGTGGAGTGAATGGATTGGAGTGATCCTCAGTAACACCCTTTAGAATGTCCTATGCATTCGTTATTTATATGCAAGTCTTCTCCTTAAATGAGTACCTTATTTTGGCACCATGGCAATCCGCGTTACATCTAGAGGACATTGGTCATGCAAAAAAAAAAAGTTAATAGGATGAAACTTGTAGAAAATTTAATTTTCTACAAGTTTTATAATAATATCTAACGATGTGGGACGCATAAAAACGTTATATTTACAAAAAAAAAAAAAAAAAAAAACGATTTGTCACTTTGATTGGCTTTGGCCTGTAATTACTTGTGAGCGGAAATGAGATTTTTTAACCAACATTGAGAAAGTCATAATAAAGGTTCATGTAAATTTTCAGCTCAGAATCTTTCATTCACAGATTTAGCCCTTTTTTCATCTTATTTGACTAGGCTACTACTCTTATTTTGAAATCATGAATACCAAGTTTTTAAATATTTAAATGGAGGATTACAGTTGCATTTGTAACATCCTCAAAATATAGTATATTAATATCCGTTCGCATTCAAGGTACTGCACATCTTAAATATGACTTCAAGACAACTTTCTCCTTCTGAAAGGGCTGCATTGAATTCTACTTTTCAATTTTTTTCCAGACATACTAAAAGGTGATGATAGTTGGGTATAGCATAATTGACCTATCCTCCAGGATCTAGGTTCATTTGTTGGGAGAGTTTTTGTAGTCTGTTTCAATCGTTTCGGAACCCAATTTATGAGTGTTCAGCTTGTCCCCTGCAGCCCAAGAGGGTTCTTCTAAGGGCTCAGGTTTCGTTTCTTCATCTTTCTCCTTTGGTATTTTTGGTTTATTTACCACAACAATATTATCAACTTTGGAATGATAAAGTAGGTACTATACATTTTTTTTTTAAGTCGCAATGACTTCATTCTTTATTCTTATGATAGTGCGATTCTCATTCTTTGTTCTTAAGGATATTTCTCCGCTAAATACTCTCCACGAATCCACTCTGTTTATTATTTTTTTTTTTCAAGAGTCCCAGGATTTTTTCATCTGTTGCTTTTGTGGGAGCCTGGTTGGGAATTATTGTATATTTCTTGGAGGAATTCTTCTTCTCTAAAGCATTAATCTTGCTCCCATCAAGAATTTCAAAGTGTATGTGACTCCTAAAGAGATTCTATCTTCAACTTTGAACTGTCATCTATTCTTCTTAGCTGTGCCATTGAACTGTTTTGCATTTGATGATCAAGATTACAATAGCATTTTTAGTTGTAACAGAAATTTTTTCAATTAAATAAAATAATTGGCTCAGATAACAAAGGTAATTTTGACCTTTTTTTTGTAACAATAATTATTTTTCCAAGAGACTATTGACAAAGCATGTGATATAAAGTCATATAATAGTTCAAATTAACTTTATTTTTAAACAAAATACAATAAACAAAATTATCGATTTGTACAACAATAAATAAAGCAGGTACATCCAAATATTATAAATCAAGACTAGCCTCACAATTAATTTATTTTTCTTAACTGGAAAACATAAATGCATATTCTATTAATGACCCCAAAGAAGACTAAATATAGTGATAAATATAACAAAAAAAGAATAGTAGCCAACCGAAAGGTTTGTAATAGATGTGTTCGTAGTAGGTGTGTAGGTAATAGTCTGCAGGCTTGAACACTAAAAAAAATTAAATCAAATTGCAGAAAATCATATAAAATCATTTCACATAACCATTTTAGTGTGAAAATAATATCTTTGCTACTAATTTAAAATTAACTAGCCAGTCATAGCCAGAAGGCTTCTCTATTCTCTAACCTTAGTTCACTTAAAACTGATACAAAATATAAAATGATCAGTCCTCTTTGATTAGTGCGGCCCCTCGCAATAGTGATCCCCCACCTTATATTCCTCCTCTTTAAATATAATAATTTTCTTAGAACTAACAGATCGGAATGATTTGCTTTAAGTTGCTTCCATTGTCAATTATTTTTTCTTTCTGACATTCCGCTTTGTAAAGCCCAGACAACATAGACCAAGATCCAATTAGGGGTTTTGTTTATTGCTTGATAAAGAGATTAACATATAGAAACAGCTGTGATAAGAGTAAAAATTAAGCATTCTTTGGTACATTACAAAAAATTGTTAGCATTGCTAATCATGAGTGTATGTAAGTGAATATCAGATGGATGGAACTGCAACATGAGATATTGGTTATCAGTTTTATGGCAGGCGGCTATGAGCTGGTAACGCAAACTTCTTTTATCTCTAGTAAACCAATATAATCTTTTGGAGGCTGCACTAATGTAAAGAGTACTTAATGATGAATCGCAAAAATAACCCCCACATAATAAGATAATAGGATATATTAAATCCTCCATAACCATTATGTGCCCTTTCCAAATATTTTTTGGTGAATATCACACATTACCAAAACATTAAAAATCCAAACTACTCCTTATTATAACATCAAAAGTGTAAAAGGTCCAAATAAAATTTCAGCTTCCACAACTTGGACAGCAATACGATGTCAGAAATCTCCAGTATTCCTAATCTGAAGCAACTATCTTAAACTCTTATTTTTTCAGAGATGATTAGTTCATATATGTCTTTAGTGAGAGGTACATAAGTTGACCCTGTACGGAAAAAAAGGGGATCTTTGATAATAGAAGGGTTGAAACCATCTTTAACCAAGGCAGTCTTCTTCATTTTGAAAGTCCCTGTCAATTCAATTTCGGAAATCAGTCGAATAAACAGTGGATGTGCATACGAAGGAAGAGATGTTTTGAGAGAACTTGTTAGGTCATCAAAATCCAATGTTCCTGAAGGTGCTACTATAGCAGCCATACCAGCTCGCCCCTCAAGTTCACCAATCTGTATAAATAAAATGAACAAAAAGATAAAATACACATAGGACCAACCATTTTTTTTTTTTTTTCCAATTCAAGAAAAAGTATGAACAGAAAATCCTTTTACATTGTCATTAATAGTATTTTTTGCACACTTCAAAAAGAATAAACATAAAAAAGTTGTATGATGGTTTATCTTGATAAAAAAATCCAGGGAATTTTAATAACTGTTAAGAAACAATCAGTTTCAATTTAATTGAATAATTGTAAATATAATAACTTTTTAAACTATGACAGCAATATAATTAGTATTTTGTTAAAATCTTGATTGTTTCCGATTATAATTCTCTGGACAGACGTATAGGTTGATATTTCAATTTATTTTGATTTTTGGCGCATCAAAGAATTTTTTGTTTTATTAAAAATACTAAATGTGTATTTTTTCTCTAAAGTTTATAAATGTATGCATATGTATCTCAAAAATGATGCATTGATGTATTATAGAACAAACTATTTACCATTCATTATTGAAAAAAGAGCAATTTTCTGAAGAATTTCAGAAATTAATTTGAATAATATCAAGAAAACTGTTCTGAATAAATTTAATCCTTTAAAGATTTTTGATACATCTGGTTGTATCACATGAAATATCAATTTTAATTAAACTCTAATGTTGACCTATTGAAATATCCGGGGATAGATGAAATACCAGCAGAGCTACTGAAGAATGGAGGAGAATAGTTAATGAAACAGCTTCTATGATGTCATATATCGGATCTGGGGACAGGAAACTACCTCAGAAGAATGTAACACAGCAGTTTTATACACTCTTTTTGAAAATGGGGCAAGTTAAATTCCACTGACTATTGGAGAATAATACTATTGCTAATATGAGAAAAATATACGTTCTCAAGGTGTTAAATGATCAGTGGCGAATAAAGAAAAACGTCGATCTATATGAGCTCTTTAATAATGACAACATTGTAGTCAGCGTTCAAAAATACCGTCTCAAATAGTTGGGTAAGTAGAGAGAAAGAAGAACGAGAGGTTGTCAAAAAGGCTACTCTATAGCCGCCCTGAAGGGCTGCAGTGAGTCGACAGCATAGGAGACAAACTTATTGGTATAAGACGATAACGAAGAACAGCTGTCGATAGGGAGTACTGGCAGAAGCTTGTTTCTGAGACCTTGGTCAGTTAAGTACTGTTGTGCAAATTATTATAATAATAATGATAATGTTGAAATATTATCTACCGTCTATGAGTGTTGGTTGATGAATAAAATTACATATTATATTGTTCACAGACAGTAAAATTATATTAGTAAACATACAAAGCAACTAATGGGTATGAAAAGGAAGAAAAAGATGAGCCGTACTGTTACAAGGATTGCAAGACAAATACAGTTACCATTTTTATTAACATTATCGTCATGAAATATTAATTTAAAAAAAAAAATAAAGTTGCAAAATTAAAAATAAATAAATTAATAAACTTTGTTTTAAAAAAGTTATTATCAAAAATGCTTTTTATTCTAGTGGTTACAAGGGAAAATAAAAAAGCTTATTGTAAACTGGAATTGTATGAAGTGTATTGAAGCCCATGAATCTTGATTGATAAATTGATAGTTTTTTTTTTTTAGTTTTTTTTTAAAGAAAAATAAATAGAAAAATAATTAAGAAAAATAAATAATGGTTATTGTAATGTGTTGCATTGTATTTGTTTTTTAATCCTCAACTGATATTCTTGAGATATCATCCTTACCACATTTTTATAACAAATGTGAATATAGCTACTTTTCAAGAGACTGAAACATAACTTAACATTTTATTTTTAACTTCCCCATTGCAAATAATTTTTTTATTGCTTGGTCTTTATACTTCTCATAGCCATAGATTTTTGTTTATAAGATTTAATTTTGCAAATATGCTTCTCCTAAATTAAAAAACTAAGGAATTTGAAAAATGCTATTTTTCACATTCGTTACTTCAACATGGTGGCGAGGATATATAATAAATTCATCTACGTAGCGAATTGTTATAATCCACAAAAAAGTTACCTCAACACCATATACAATACAGTCTTTTAATCCAATTATTGAACTGATTATAGCTTCCACTTCTGAAGTAGATACATTTTCCCCTTTCCACCTGTAATAATTGTTTATAAATTAACAATGGAGGATAGTGACTATAAAAATAAAGATATTATTTTTTTAAATTAACAATTCTTCAATTTACCTGAATGTATCTCCAGTTCTATCTTTGAAATAAATATATCCAAGCTCGTCCATCATTATAAGATCTCCTGTTACAAATAATTAATGTATATCAATTTAAATATATAATAATTTAAAAAATTTGATTTGAAAATATGTATAAAATTATCATGCTGATCATTTATTATTATTTTTTCATTTTGATCCGTGATATTTGTAGGGTCTGTCATCATAGCTAAAAAGCAATGAGAAAGATAGAAATGGGTTTTTATTTATTTCATGATTATTATTTTAAAAATATATAAAAAAGTAAAGTACTTCTCTATATTTAAAACCACAAACAAACTCTTCTAAAAAGTTTAATAATTTTAATTCTAAGGTTGATAGCTGAATTTCAAATTATATCTCATCAAAATAAGCTCAGTAATCAATATTTTTTTCTATTTTTTATTAATAATTATTGCAACAAATCCTTGAAAATTGTAGACAAAATATTGTTTTTGATAAATTAACCAGCGTATTTTAGGAAATACTTGTTTTTTGCCTAAATTAATTTTATTTTTAACATTTTAGAATTATTTTTAAATTCTTTTTTTCTGTATTGTTAATGAAATGCTCCCAAACCAGATTAGTTGATAGATTTCCTGAAGATAATCAGATTTCTTGAAGCCATTTTTGAGTTCAATTGCTATTTATTTACAAAATCTTCCATTCGTCCATTATATCATTTGCAAAACTTAAGAATAATCCTTTCAAAAGATATATAAAAATGAATATGTAATCAAAATTTACCTGAAACAAATGCTTTGTCTCCTTTTTTAAAAACATCATATATATACTTTTTTCTTGATTCAGATCTATCTAAATAACCATGAAATTCTTTAACTGAGTCTTTATTAGGAATAATTCCAACAAACATTCCTGGTTCATCTAGAATAATCAAATGAAAAATTAACTACTTAATAATTTGTATTCATTAAAATAATTATTAAAAAAATGTATTGTCTTTTTTGATTTTTAATTAATAATTTTAATTTTAAAAAATCATAAAAATTATTTTGTAAGCTAAAGAAGTTTAAAATTATTACCTATAGTACATTCAATACATAATCCATCTTTGCCCCTAATGGGCTCCATAGTTTCAGAATCGACACGTATGATGGCACCAATGAATCTTGAGATAGGGAGAAATCGGGGTATAAAACCAACAGCACCCATTTTGTTATCAAAATTAACTGCAAAAAAGATCGTAATATTAATTATTCAAATTATATGAGCATCATAAGCCAAAACGAACCCCAAAATTATTTATGTCAATGATTTAGTGGCTAAAATTACAATATTTATGTTTTTTATGGATTTTCAATCAGAAACTCTTCATGCTGAGTATTTTGTAAAATTTAAATTGTAAATAGTATCATAGAATGTAAAACAGCATATATGGTTTGTATAACTTTTGCAAAACCAAAACGAGCCTCAAAGATCAATGTAGAACTGCATTAAGTTGTATAACATCATACCAAAAAGAACTCGATTATTTCACAGAGTAATTTAAGCCTCTGATACAATAAATTAAGACAATAGAGTAATTACTAAAAGGGCGGTGAAGTATAGGGTCAATCAGGGTTTAAAACAAGATAGATAAAACCAAATCGACAGACATACAGGATATCCATAGTTTCAGAGCTGCTAGCTGTGAGTCAGATCACTTTCTAGTTAAGGCGAGGTATAAAATGAAAATAGCCTCGCACCCAAGAGCCTGAGGAGAGAAAAAATTGATCTTCAATCCAGAAAAATTACTTGTTGAAGATACTCGCGATCCATTTAGGAGGAAAATTGAGGAGAGAATTAGAGAACTTGGAAAGCACTGAGTCAATTAAAGGGAATTGGTGTGCATTTAAAAACTCATTAAAGACTGCTGTGTTAGCGGAGAAATAGCAGAGAAGGCGAAATGATTCATATGACCATGAAAGTGAAATAGCAGTTAAAGAAAGAAATGATGCTAGATAGAAACTGATACAGAGAGCAAAGAGAGCCACAAAAGAGGACATTAAAAGAAAAAGGGCGAAGGCAAGAAAACTGTGGAAAGAAAAAAGAATGGCTAAAGAAAGAGAGAAACTTGAGAAGATATAGAAGGAATTTGATATGAAGAACAGTAGGAAGTTTTACTGGGAGAGGGAGGGAGGATCAAAGATATAAAGGCAGTATAATGTACCAAGGCCTGCATTTTATAAAGATAAAGAAGTAAATCTATTGGGAAATAGTAAGGACGTCATAGGCAGATGAGTGATATATTTCGAGAACTTACTATATGTAAATAGGATAGAAGATGGTAGTGGTAGGGGAGAACAGCAGGAAGAATGGAGATGATGAACAGGAAGTGCCACCAGATCAAGAGACAATAAAGAAAATAGTCGTGCTACTGAAAAATCATAAGGCTCCCAGACTTACGAGATACCGAAAGTATGGAGGGCAGGCTGTTTTTATGCAGATATATAAATTGATATGAAATATCGGGACTCAAGAAAGTATGCCAAGAGGCTGGAGTAAAGCTATCCTTTGCCCAGTTTATAACAAAGGCAACAGGATGGCATGCGAGAACTATTGCGGGATAGCACTCCTGTCAACTGTGTATAAGGTGCTTCCCATTGCAATTAATCGGAGGTTGGTGAGATGGGCTGAGATGGTTACTAGGGATTACCTATGTGGGCTTAGACAAGGAAGATCCAAAACTGATTTAATTTAATCAATCAATCCCTAATTAGATTGATCCTTCTATACCATCATGCGGATGCCAACTCAAAACGGATTTAATTTTCTTATTAACATAGCTATTGGAAAAGAGTTACAAAAATAACGCTGCCTTGCATCATCTGTTTATAGACTCTGTAGAAAAGATAAAGGTGGCTAAGGATATCAGGTCCCTAGGAGTTCAGCTAAGTTGGTGAGATTAGTCAAAATGACATGAAAGGAACCTAAGCCTCAGGTAGGGGTTGGGGAGCCCTATCAAATGAGTTTGAAATGATAGGCGGTCTAAGACAAGGTGACCCACTGTCGGCCATAATATTCAATCTGGTCCTTGAAAAAGCGGTAAGAGGAATTACAACCAACCCAGAAAAAATATTTATAATAGTACTATACAGTAACCACAATTTTTAAATTTTTAGTGCCCAACATATGGCATTCGCAAATGATGTAGCCATCACAGCAGTCCTTTTAGGAGTGTTAAAAGAATTTGAAGCAGCAGCAGTGAGCCAAGGCTTAAGAATAAACAAAAATAAGACAGAATATATGAGGACACTAAGAGCTCAAGGAAGCAGAGAAGAGGAAGTGCAAATTAATGGGTACAACTTCAGGTGCTGCAAGAATTTTAACTATCTAGGATTTCTGGTAACAGAAGAATATGATAAAAGTGCTGATGTCTTTTTGCACTGGATAAGGTACTTAAATTTTGAGAAATATCCTGATCTACAAAAATTATCATTTACAAGACCATTATAAAACTGATGGTAATGTATGGGAACGAGTGGTGGGTTTTGAATAGGGAGAGCGAGATGATCCTAAAGGTTTGGGAAAGAAAGATCTTTGGCAGAGTAAATGAACATGAAAATTGGCAAATCAGAAAATACAGTATGCTCGAACACCTCTTTGGTGAGTCTACTATTGTGGCCAAAATTAAAGAAGAAAGACTGTGGTGGCTAGGCCACAGGCAAAGGATGCCGGATCAGACCAAACAAGATGATGGATGGCAGGGCTGGCAGAAAGATATTGAGTTGTTGACCGAGACTGAGGTGATTGAATAATTTGGGAGACGATCTGAGAAGGCTGGGAGTGATAGATTGGCGAAGAAAGATAGGAATAGCTATTAATTCTAAGTGTGGTCAATACCCAAAAGAGCTGTAGGGCTATTCATTAAATAAATCCACTTGCATTGTATTATATTTTTATTTTTTATACTGCTTAAGTTATTTTTTGACATCTTGTTTGTATGTCGTTTAAACCTCTGGAGAACGATCATAAAGTGGGTCAAAAAATATGTATTAAACAGCATAAGTTTGTCTTAACTGTGTTTTATTTATTTTTTATTTTGCTCTATTTATTATTTTAGTTGATTTTGACAAATTAAGACAGATTTGCTTTTACAAGACCAAGATGTATTTTAATTTATAGTAGTTTCATTGGAAAAAGGAAGGATGGTAGGTAGGCCAGAAAAATAAGCATTTTCAAATTGTTCTTCATTCCTCTACTGTCCCATAGGTGAGAAAGCTAGACAAAGTTAAAAGCAGCCAAGTGCATGAAAGATATTAAAAGATTTTTTGTTTTCATATTCCATTAAAATTAGAAGCTTATTTAATGACTTCTTAAGCAGCAATGCTGAAACGTCATGTACCTACCAAATTGCAAGTTTCCTTCAGTGGACCCATACATCTCCATTACCTTAGGTATGTTAAATCTTTTAACAAATTCACGCCATATAGCAGGGCGAAGACCATTTCCTGCAATCATTCTCAATCTGTGCTGCTTATCAGTAGGTTTTTCAGGAACAGCAAGTACATAACGGCACATTTCTCCAATATATTGAGCAACCTAAGAGTCAATATAAAATGCAAATGGATTCATAGTTCATAATGTTAATAAAGTGCAAATGGATTCATAGTTCATAATGTTAATAAAATGCAAATAAAAGATTCACTCAACCATTAATTATTGTTAATTGAGTACAAAGAAGCATGACAAAATATTCTTTAAAGTTAACTAAAAAACTGACCAACCAAATGGGTTTTTAAGCAATCAAATGATGTTAATATAATGAAGAGCATGTGCACTTGTCATTTGTGTTTCTTAATTTATAAATTTAATTTCAAAAAAACATGTCATTATTTCCAAAATGACTGGTTATAGAGCAATACTGTAACACTGATACTTACTGTGCATTTGTAATGAGCACAATCAGAAATAAAACTTGTAGCTGAAAATTTTGGCCTCAATACTACAGTAGCTCCTGTTAAAAAGGCAGTAGCAATACCTAGCAAACCTCCTGCAGTATGGTAAAGTGGAAGAGGATTATATATTATGTCGTCACTCTTTATGCCAAGAACATTTTCACTAAGAAATGGTATTAAAATAAATCTAAAAAAACAAAAGATGGAAAATGTTAGTGATGCTTACCACTACTCAAAACAAGGAGTTTTATAAAAAGAAAAAAAAGCATAATTACAGTCGAATTTCTATATATCGAACAAAAAACTCCAATTTAAAAAGATATTAAATGTGATTGTCATCAAAAAGAGCCCTTAGCTTACATATGGAAGAAAGGGTAATAATTAAATAATAAAAAAAAATGTTCTACTGGTTTGCAAAGCAATGAAAACTCAGAGAAGATCTTGTTTCAGAAGAAGCACTAGCAGTACCTAAATTCTCTGAATCTCTTTCCTAACGAATGAAATTTTCATTTTAAATTCAGTTTAACTTTGCCTTTATTGTTATTAACATTGCTCCTAAACATGACTTTGGTGATTAATAAATATACAAATAGACATTAAAAGCTATCTTGCGCAAAAAAAAAAAATTAATTGTTATGTAAATTTGTAAAAAATTGCAATCTTTCTGCATATCGAAATTTCCATATATCAAATTTTTTTCAAGGAACCTTTATTTTCGATATATAGAGGTTTTACTGTATATAAATATACCTAGAATGTGGAACTATCGCGGCCTTAGGCAGACCGGTAGTACCAGATGTGTAAATATATACAAAATGATCGTTGTACTGAATTCCTTTCACTCGGAGAACAGTGTTGGGAACACTTTGCATAGAAAGTTTAAGATTTATGATGCCATCTGATGTTTCCGATTCACCAAGTTGAAAATATTTCATGTCAGCTGATAGTTCGGGTTTAACAGCAAGAACGACTGGAAAAATTTCACAATTTATGTAAGTTCAGAGGTAATGAAAATCGATGAAATTATTTGAACTGATGAGGATCAGTAAACAGTTATAGACAGCTAATTATTTTGTTATTTAATTTATGATTGAAAGACTCCATAACAAAGTCTTGATTATCTCAAAAAGCAGTAAATAAATAATCAGCCAAGAGTGATAGCACATCTCACTTCAACAGTCTTGAACAGGTTAAACAAAAAGAGATAGTATAGGTAAACAACTTAAGGAAGAACCTTTTAGTGCACATGATCTTTTTGCTATTGAAATAACAACCAACTTACAAATTAGTATACGGGATTAAAAGAATGTAAAACAAATCAAAAGGCTAAAAAATATTCAAGATGGCATATTTGGCAAGGTATCTGCCTGAAGTTATGTAGGCAGAGAAGGGAATCCATGTTGAGTAATACGTTTTGGCTTATGCTCTGCCAACAAGGTTCTTCCTCAAGCTGTTTGTCTATGCTTCTTCTTTATCTTCCTGCTTTGTGCCTCTCAGTGTGGAGGTGCCTTAGACTCTTTCCCTTCTTCTATCCAATTCTGGAAATATGATCTGTCCATAACAGTAAGGACCTTCCCCGATAGGGACGCCTAGTGGGTCTTGCTTCAAAAAGCTTCATTCGGCACAGAAGAGCCACTTCAGTTGTCTCTTTGAGGGGCCCCATATCTTCTCATTTCTGACCTCTCTTTGCTTCAGCCTGCCACTCTCCGGAGGAATTTCATTTCAGCGGCTGTTGCTATACTCCAGTGTCTGTATAGTAGGACCCAGCTTTCACTTCCTTGAAGAAAGGTGTGTAGTTAATCACTGTTTTCCACCTCTCTTTTCCCTGCCATTGCATTGCAAAGCTGGTAATATACATATTATTAGCTTTCTTTATTCTTTTGAAAGCTCTTAGTAAATTTTTCCATTTCTGCTGAGCACGGGCATAGTCCACTGCTGTTTCTAAAATCTCCTCCTTACAACGAACTATCACCTCTTCTTTCTCATGATCAATGTGCATCACTTTACTTTTTCTTGCATTTAGTGCCATGCTCTTTCTTTCCAGCTCAGATTCCCACTCAATAACTGCTTGCAGGAGATTTTTATTTGAACCAGCTATGAAGACAACTGTCCATGTTGTCCTTCACTTGCATACTTTTAAAATTTCATCCATGAATATGATGAAAAGAAGAGGGCTAAGGCTGTCTCCTTGTTTTACCCCTTTACTCATGTTGAAAGTTCTGAATTAAGAGGGCTAAGGCTGTCTCCTTGTTTTACCCCTTTACTCATGTTGAAAGTTCTGAATTAAGAGGGCTAAGGCTGTCTCCTTGTTTTACCCCTTTACTCATGTTGAAAGTTCTGAATTCTGTCCCATTTCTTCTAATTATACTTTTTGAATCATGGCAGGTAGATTTTATCGAAATTATTAATTCAGTGGGCACATTTTTAATGACTAAAGATGCCCATATTTATTGTCTTAGAACAAAGTAAAAGTTTGAGGTTTCCTTTCTATCAAGGAATGCGAGGTAAGTGCTCTCCCCTTTGCCCCATTATTTCTCACTGATTGTCCTGAGTGAGATGTGGTCTTGTGTTTGGAGTCGGTGTCTAAATGCAGCTTGCTCTTCTTCCGACTCAAAATACTACAGGAAAAAATAGACAAAATGAACAACAAAATTTTTATAGTTATGAAAACTTCTTCCTTGTTGGTAAGAATTGAAATCTATAGAGTCCGCCCAAATTTCTGGGAGACAACACTTCCTTATGCGGTCGAAATGCGGGGTGGTATATTCACAAAATAACTTGAACAAATTAAGTCAAGTAAGGCATCGTTTCTGATAGTTTTTTGTTTCTGAATCAGATGAGATTAATCCCATATTAATACAGTCAAAAGTTATTATTTATTTTATGTAAAAAAATACAAAAAAATCGCATTTTCTGGCTAAACTATATACAAGTTGTCTCATAAGCCACAGGAAATATTTAAAGAGGTGGTAGTAGACCTCAAGAGCAATAAAAACGTTCATTTGGGTCCTTTGGTGCTATTCCACACAGAAAAATTAGAAATTTAAGTATTGTATATTTTTAAGTAGGTCACGTTTTTTGTTGAATAGGAAACAATCACTCAAAAATTATTCTAGATAATTAAGTTCCTATTGCACCATCATAAAGTAGACAAAATTTCCTTTAAGGAATATAGTTTGGCTTAACTAAATCCATTATAAGGGGGCTTTCGTAGGGACTAATAAAGATAAGTTTTATTTATTTTTTTAAATCACTCTTTACTTATAAATGTTTTTCTCATTCCTCTGTTGGGCTACAGATACCCCACTTCTAGGAAAACTTTCAAGTTTATTAAGCTTTAATTTCGTAAAAATGAAATTGAGGTTTCTTTTGGGATTGGTATAGAATAGGCTCCTAGTTTGTCAAAAAGTATGGTGTAGAATTAGGTTTCCCCGAGAAAGAAGTATTTTGAGAATGAAATTGATTAAATTCACTTTATTTCTACTATATTCTTTCTTAACTATATTTCTGAAAGAGAATTTTGTCTACTTTATGATGGTGCTATTGTAGTATAATTACCTTGAATAACAAAAGCTGCAAAATGTGATTTTTCTGTGTTACTTAAAACCAGTAATTACTTCTAAACTATTGACTGAGTCGTAATGGGAGTGGTCTCATTTGATTAGAAACAAATAAACTATAAGAAACAATACCCTACTTGACTTAATTTGTGAAAGTTATTTTGCAAATATCCTGTCTTCCATTTCGATCCTCCCTAGGGAGGGTTGTACCCCAGAAATTTGAGTCGATTTCGATGAGTGGACTGCAGATTTCGATTCTTTCTACAAAGTCGAAGTTAGGACCAATGTTAATTTGCTCGATTTGAGCTTAATTTTCCTGTACTACAATAGTGTTAAAATCCCTGAGTTTCGTTTCCAAAATAGAGGAATAAAGCTTAAGTTTAGGAGCGATGTGTAGTTTGCCTATACATCATTCCAAAACAGTGATAGTTACTTCAACATGAAATGATATATATTAAACTGTTTAGGAATGATGTAACACCACTGGTTTGCATTATGATGATTTTGTAATTCTCATAATTAGTCCTAATGATGGTTGAATAGATAAACTGTTGATTGACCACTTATGTACTGTTATCTGTGAGACTCAAGGCTTTGTTTTGGAATATTCAAATAATAACCTAATATGTCATAATTTTTTTTTGTTTTTCTCTCATCTATTGCAAATTAATTCTTTCTCTTATTAGTAAAACAATTATTTTATGAAACTTACCTGCTGAAAGATCATCTGAGAATATTACTGCTTTACATAATGCACTCGTGATACAATGGCAAAGAGGTTTGCTGGTAAGATTGGAATTAATAAAAGCTGTAACTACACCTATTTTAGCAAGACCAAGCCAGATGCAAGCATACTGTGGTTGGTTAGTCATAACCAGGGCAACCACATCTCCTTTCTTAAATCCAGATTGATGAAAAACTTGAGCGATTTTATTACTGAACTCATCCACCTGAAATTCATCACATAACTCGATATATGAATGCAACATGACTATAAGATTCTATATGCATATATAGTTCCATTTAAAGAAACTTAAAAGCCACAATCGTTACAATAAAATATTGACTTTGATTACCAAAACAGTTTGCTTCTAGAATGCTATACACCAGATTAAACTGAGAAAATTTTATTTTCATTATTTATGATTAAAAATTATATATGAAAAGAATATATAGATCGTTTTATTTACTATCACTGAAGAACTAGTTGAAAATTGATTACAAAATTTGTATTACTATTTTTTTTCTTTGTTGTAGTCCTGAAGATGGTCTCTAGTGCCCATGTAACCTACATATGCTAATGTAATTAATTTTTTTTTAATTTGTTGTTGATTATAATTCACCTTTTAGTTCAGTCAATTGGGAACCACAAAGTGATCTTGGTGGAAAGTTTTGGAAATGTTCTGAAAATTTGCTCATTTATGTTTTTTTGGGGTGCTGATTACGAATTTCAGCTGTGCTACCTCAATTTTTTCCCGGAAAAAAAAAAAATCTAGAAAATGAATGATAACACCAGTTTATACTAAATTGAACAAGAGTAAATTCCTATATATTTTTTCATCAGAGAAATGGTTTAGGAGTTTCTGCTCTTAGTCCAATAGGGCTCAGGCAAATGGAGACCAGAAAGGGATCTCAGAGGTGGAGCGTTTTGGAGAAGTTCAGAAAACTTGCTCATTTATGTTTATCAGATTGCTGATCCCAAATTTCAACTTTGACACCTCGATTTTTTTTTTGGAAATATAAAAAAATGTTTATATATATATATATAAACATTGGGGTCGGAATGGCCGAGCGGGTTAGCGCACTTGCAAAAGTGCACCTACTCAAAAACCCCTTGTGAGTTTGAATCCCGGCACCGGCACTACTTTAATTTAATTAAAGTAATAATTCAAGAAATTTATCACCCCTCCTCCCCCGGTATATGAGGCCTGTCAGCCTACTGGAGGCTACTCACACATACCGGGCGTAGGAGTGATGACCATACCCCGTGTACCTTAATTGTAAATCACGTCGTGGTTTTCCAGGACATAAAATAGCCGCCCGGAGGTTTGGTCCATGGACGGTCTGTCTCGGGGAAAGAAATATAGGTCCTCGTGCGCCTGCTGATCTAGACCGATTTGTCATAGTCCTTGAACCCGAGTGAGTCGGTGGGAAGGACACTGCCGAACTGGCCCCAAAGGGACCGGTTATGGAGCAGTGGACAGCCTGCCGCTGCACCATGGAAACAATGGTTTGCAGCAACGTGAGGTTGGGTGACCCCCTCCAAGCTGTCTGTGCTCTCACAAGCAATAAATGTCTGTAAGAACACCACATTGCGCGGCCAAAGATCTACAAGGTCTATAGAGCCAACCAAAAAAAAAATAAAAAATATAAACATCATATAAACAATATATATATATATATATATATATATATATATATATATATATATATATTTTTCTTTTATCCTTTTTCACTCATAACTTGAAAACCTAGCATTATTCGAATAACTTTTAAAATTCATTTTATATAAAAATTAAGTATGAGTAAATTCCCTACAATTTTTATTCTGTTTTTTTGGTTTTTGTTTACCCGCTCGGAATTACGAGACAGAATGTCGAAATTAACTTGTTGAACTTTTTTGCTTTTTATTTTGTATTTTTGGAAAAAATTTGTGGTCGCAAATTTGAAATTTGTAAACAGCACCCCAAAAACACATAACTGAGCAAATTTTCAGAACTTTTCAAAAAACTTTCCAGGTAAAATTCCCATATGCCTGGACTATTACTAAACTGATCCTCATAGGAAACATGGGATTTTCTATGCAGCTACAACCACAATGGAAAGTTATCAAACTTTTATAAAATGAGATTTGCTATTTAGGTAACAACATTTGAATTTTAAATGTGATTTGCAAATATAATTAACACCTAAATAAATTAATCTGAATGAGGAGCGGGATCCATGGAAGTTTTTTGAAGCCAGTTCCATAGGGTGTCATCCATGAGGAAGGCTCAGACTGTTATAGACGGATCCCATCACCTGGATTGGACAGAAGGTAAAGAGTCAACTCCATGAGAGCGCTGGATCGGGATCGTGATGCCTCTAGCTGGTTTTGACTGAGCCACGTCCAGGCTGAGGCACAAAGGAGGAAGATAAAGAAGAAGAAAAATAAATAAATTAACTATTCTCTAAATTTTCAATATCACTTCCCTAAATATGTAGATCCATTTTGAATAAAAAAATTAAAAGTTTATTTTGTAAAAATTTTTTTGACTGTTTTAAAGAAGCCGGTCGGGAGGTGCGGCCAATGAAAAACCACATCCAATGTGTTTTTAATAAGCCGCACCTCCCAACCAACTTCTTTAATTACATATACGGTCAACAAAACTTACTCTACTTTGCCTATTTTACTTTAATAATAAAAATGCTGCAACCATAACACAATGGTTTGTTATTTTCAAATAGTTATTTTTCCAAAATATCTGGTATGTCCATTCACACAACTTTCCTGATAAAATTCACATTAGTCTAATTGAAAAATATAGGATAATCATTACAAATTATACCTGTCTACATCAATTGAAATATAAAAATAACGAGTATTGATAATGAAAAATGCACTCATGTTTATTCAATTCTGGGACAAAGGAATTAATTTGCTCAGGTATAATATAATCAGATCTATAATCGGAGCACCTAGGAATGAACCCATGTCAGGATGTAACACAATCACGAGGTAGAACAACTTCCAATTATAAAATAATAATTTACATACTCATATAACTTATAAAATAACCTTGGCATGACTTCTCAAATCATTTCATAGTTTTGATTATGGACTGCAAGGATTTCATTTTCACATTAGTCTATTGAAAGACATAGGGTAATCATTACAAATTATTCACCTGTCTACATTAATTCAACCATAAAAATAACAAATATTGATAATGAAAAATACACTCTTGTTTGTTCAATCCTTTGCATGGGACAAAGAATTTCATTTTCTCAGGTATAATATAATCAGATTTAATTCTCATGAATCCAATTGAAAAATTGGTAATAAATATGCATAATCACCTCTGTTATTCGTCTATATTAATTCGCACAATAAAATAAAAAATAAAAAAATTAACAAAAAACTTTTAGAGGAAGAGGAAGGAAAAAAGGAATACAAGAAGAAAATGAAGTGATAATAGCGAGGTCTTTAGTTTTAGCTGGTCCAATTAGAAAAAAAAATGAAAATTATTTTATGAATATTAATTATGAAAAAAATTAATAAACAACAGACATTAGTAAATTTTAATTATATTACATTATTAGATCTACTTTTATAGAAAAAAATAATGTAAACAAATAAAACTAAACTAGGTATGCTCATCAAAATTTTGATTTATTATTTTTTTTAAACAAATTATAATTTCATATTTAAGACAACGCATTTCTGTAATGCAGCATTTTCTAACTATAATTTAAGGCAAGGATGACTCATGTCTTAAGACAAGATAAGAACTTTCTTATCTTATATAATACTCTGTAACTTCAACTGTCATCTGGTTATCTTAAATAGATAAACATAAACTCACAGTTAGATAAACAACATCAGTACAATATTACCAATCAATTCTTTAATTATAATTTTTAACTACAATAAGTTTAGTAATGTTTAAACTGGGTTGAGGTTATATTATATTAGATAAGAAAGATTTTAAATCTACACTAAAGGAATTTTTAGAAATATATTATGAATTCATAAAACTTATACTACTACCCATTAATATATTATTTTATTTTTTTATCACCATAGTTTAATTTTTTTTTCATACAGCTCATGCAAGTACTTTTGAACTTTTTAGAATGTTCTTATTTTTTTACCACTAGGGTCAAAATTGTCATATTGGTGAATATACCTAACTAAAAATTCATAAATTAATATTTATTAAAAACAGAATTAAAATTATAAACAATAAATTTTAAGGTTACATATCTGGGCAAAATTTATTTGTTTTTTACCTATTGAGCTAAAAATCGGTTAATTTCAACAACTTGATAAACAAAAAAATTACAATATTACCAATTAATTCATTAAATTGATAATAATTTTGTAATTTATTTAAACTTCTTAGGTTTAGTAATGTTTAAACTGAATTATAGTAATTATATTAGATAAGATAGATTTTAAATTACATTAAAAGAATTTTTAGGAATATATTTCAAATTCATAAAACTTTGTAATTTATAAAAACATTGTAATTATCAAGTTTAATCAGAATCATTATGAATTTATAAAACCTTAGCCGTATAAATCTATATATATTTAGAAGATTGAGAAAGATATATTTAAACAATATTTTTTGATCATCAAACAACCATATAATTCATAATATTAAATGAAAAAATAGTCATTTTTAACTGCTTTTAATTAATTATTATTTATATATACAAATATATAATATAAAAACCAAAATTATATATTTCTACAATACCTCTTTGAATGTCCAAACTTGGTCCTGAAATAAAAAACAAGATTTATTAGGATTTTCTTTGACGACCTTTTCGAATCTTGAGATGCCATTTGCATTCGTCTTTTTATAGTAGTAATTTCGCAAGATGATATTAGATGTCAGGTATAAAGCTCTGGCAAAAATAAGTTTCCATCAATCAATTATAGTTATGGAGACAAATTAACAAAAGTTAAAAAAAAAATAATTACTTTAAATCCCTTGGAAGAGTTTTAAAGAAAATAACCACATTGCGTACGTAATGTTGTGGTAGAAAAAGGGAAATTAACACCAGAGCCCATTTAGATAGAATGCACAATATATCCATAGAAAGGACTAGAGATTGACTGAAAGCAACTCCAAAGCTTCTCTGATAATATTCAATCAAGGAGAATGGGTTTCATTGGCTGAATCTAACTCATTCAAGGCTGCATTCTGCTCCAATTTACTTCTTCACAGTCCTGATCTGAAGTAACCAACTCAAAGGTAAATCTATCAAATATAATTCATAACACTTCTCTTCTATTTTACATCAAGACTAAAACTGATAATTGATGAAGATATTCTTTCTAATAATAATTGTCAATTTTTTTTTTCTTCTAATAAACTTTTATTTTGGTGAGATTAAATTTTTATCATAAAATATTTTTTTTAAATATTAAAATCTTTCTCATAAAACTTTATTAAAATAAAAGTTTTATTATAAATCATATTTTCAAAATTAAATGAAAAAAAAAAAAAGAAGAAACATTTATTTCATAAGTTGGGTATGTAAGTTTGTCAAATAACTGCCAGTAATTTTGTTTTTTCATGCTTTCCAATAAATTGAAACTGTTTTCTTGTAATAATAAAACACTTAGCAGAAAATTGTTTTTCTATAACTCGTTATAAGAAAGAAGAGATAAAACTGAAATATGAAATCTATGAGAAAATAATAAATAAAATGCAGAAGCTTGGTTGGGGTGCGGCCAATGAAGAAACACACAAATAAGAAAAACACTTTTTATATTGTGCCGATGTTTCGGCCTATGTTTTTCTATTATTTTAATTATTTTTTAGTATTTATAGTTTATGCTGTAATTTTTATTTTTTTAATGTCAACATTAATGATTAACATTATTTACAATACTTATATTACCATAATTATTTTGAAATATTTTGCATATTCCTAAATCTTCATTCTAGTAATTATTAATAAGTTATAAAATTATAATAAGTAGTTTTCATGTATTTTATTATATCTTTCATATAATTCATAATCTTTCTTTCTTTATTTTCAAAATATTTTAATTTTCATAATAAATTAATGTATTTTTCTTTATTTCTTATTATTTACATTATAATCAACATCTTTTTCTTAGTACTTCATTTTTTTTTTCATATTACTGTTTGTTTTTATTAATGTTATTTGTACTGCCATTGTTGCTATCTTATTTTTTCTTAGCCCTAATGATGGCCTAAAACACTCATCTCCAATTAAAGTTAATCCAATAAATGAGACAATTCAAAATTATAAATTCTTGAAGCTTTTGTATAATATATGCCAAAAAATAAATAAAGTTGAACTAAACCTTAAAAAAAGAAGAAGTTATTCTGTGACTAAAATATGGTGCGGTATGCGCATCACACAGCTTTACCTTTCTATCCTATGATAATTATCTTTTTAATATAATTTTAAAGAGTTCACATAAACACTGCTTCTAATAAGTTCAGCAGCATTCACTTCTTCTGCCACTTAAGTACAATAAAACAGTTTTTTAAACAATTTTAGTGCAACAATCCTGTACACTACCTATATATTTTAACTTTGTCAAGTTGCAAATATATTTTAAAAGTTTCGGTTTAGTTTCCATGGAAACATTTTCATTCCATTAAATAATGTGGAAGTAGAAATTACTAAGTTAATTTCGGCTTTTGTATTCTTAAATTGCTTTATTACAGAGTGTATTGTTTACAACAGATTGGCGGATTGGTGTGAGGAGGTTTGGTTGGATCCGTCTCCTTTCGGATGCGCTCGGTTATCTATTTATGGTCTTGTGCTCCTCATAAAATACACTATCTTTGCTAATACTCGTCCGACTTTGATGATTATTTTTTGTTTTTTAGATAATTTAATTATCTTTCATACAATTCTATACATAATTTAATATAAATTGTATGCTTTTTAAGTTAAGCGCAAATAAAATATTCTTTTCGTCATAACTTTTTTCCCTGCACTTTTTCATTGATATGCAAAATACATGAAAAGTTAAAGAAAGGTCTTTATGAAGAATAATTTAGGCAAGTTTCATCAAAATTGTTGGATTCGTTTACGTGAAAATTGTAAAATCCATATTATAGCTAACTCCGGTTAGTCTGATGAACTGTATCTTTGCTAATACTGGTCCGCTTTTGATCAATCTTTTATTGTTTTTTAGATAAGTTAATTACCTTTCATACTATTCTATACATAATTTATCATAAAATGCATACTTTTTAAGCTATGCGCAAATAAAATGTTCTTTTCATCATAAATTTTTTCCTTGCATTTCCTCGGTGATTTACTACATAAATGAAAAGTTAAAGGCCTTTATGAAGAATAATTTAGGCAAGTTTCATCAAAATAGTTAGAGCCGTTTTCGGGAAGTTTAAAAAAGTGTAAAATCCATGATATAATAGCTAATTCCAGTTAGTCCGATGCTTTATATCTTTGCTAATACTGGTCTGATTTTGATGATTCATTTATTGTTTTTTAGATAATTTAATTACCTTTCATACTTTACCATAAAATGCATACTTTTTTTCCTTGCATTTCCTCGGTGATTTACTACATAAATGAAAAGTTAAAGGCCTTTTTGAAGAATAATTTAGCCACTTTTCATCAAAATCGTAAGAGCCGTTTTCGAGAAAATTATAAAAAAGTGTAAAATGGATTATATAAAGTGGCACTTCCGGTTAGTCTATTTTGAAGAAAAAGTTGCTGTAACATCACATGCATGTGCCTATTTTAAATGGCTAATTTCAGTATCGTACAACTTTTCGTTTTTGAGCTAGACAGTTCACATACACACAGACCATTTTGCGAGGCTTGGTTATTTGGACTCAGGGGACCTTAAAACGTGTATTTCCGTTGAAAACTCGAATTTGAAAATTTTCACGATCGCAATACTTCCCCTTACTATATACTTCGTATATAGGTAAGAGAAAGTAAAAAACAATCTTTTATTTTAATAAAATTATTTGGATAAGATAATAATTGAAGGGTCTAATAGAAAAACAATTTTTCCATATATTGTCTCCGAATTGAGATTTAATTGGTTAGTGACATGAAATTTCACTTGGTTAATGACAGCAAACAGTACAGGAGAAAAACAATTTATAGTTCCATTAAAAATCAGGTCTTAAAACATATTGCACAACGGAAGAACGATGAAATTCCCACACATCTGCAGAAGAACAAAGAGGTTCCCTCTCTAAGGTATTTCAACATTCTCTCCACTTCACCATAACTAAAACTTGCTAACATATTTTTATTTTAAGTGGGTTTAAAATGGGTTTTAATGGTCTTTAATCATGAAAATCACTCAGAAAGAACTCTATTGTCATGAAAATTAAGATTATCTTTTACTCAAAATCTAAAAAAATGGAACCTCATGTTTTCCACTAGACCCTTCAGTTGTTATTTAGTTCTTTTCAGAAATGATTCCAAAATTTAGGATTTCTAAGGAAAAGGAAATATAAACAAGATGTATATAATTTTTATTTATTTATTAAATTTACTCGATTTAGTGCTCATAGAATCAAACCATGCAATTTATTGGATGATCTAAAACTATGAAAAAATAATTACTAAGCCGGAATGAAAATTTATTTACAATTGTACTCACTAAAAAAAGAATATTCTAATGAACAAACAGTGTCTAACTATTGTACATTTAATTGGTTTTTTTTTTGGAGACAAAGATTGAATACATCTGTATATAATATAAAGGAACTTTTTAAGTTCCAACATATATATGGTCTATGAAAACTAAAAGTAACTTTAATAATTTTAAAGAAAAAATTACAAGTGCAACAGATTTATTTTCCTAGATTAAATTAAATTCTTTATAAAAGCTATTAAAGAAAGTGATATACCTTCTAAAAAATATAATATTTGATCATCAAGACATAAAATATCTCATAAAAACTAAATAGATTAAGATATCACTTTATTTAACTGCCGATGAGCAAATTATGTATTTAATAAATTATTATAACTATAACTATTTTATTTAGACAAAACTGAAAAAAAAATATTTACAGTCACAAATTAAAAAAAAGAAAATGAAAAACTACAATAGACTAAAACACAACCAAATTATTTAACTTATAAAAACTATAAATGTCATAGAAACAGTTACAAGATCTAAGGGCTAGTATTATAAAGCAAAAATTCTACTCAGATTTGAAGAAAATCAAGGTTTTATAAAAAAATGTTCTTTAGTTCAAGAGATGTTTCTGATGCTAATTAAAGTCCACTTTAACATTTATTTCACCACTACTTTCTACTAACTAATATTCTCTGCTAACATGTATACATATTTTTTTTTTATTCAATGGAAAACCCTATCTTTTTACAAATCCATATCCATACATCTTTATAATACTTGCCCAAACTCGATACAATTTACAAAAAAAGTCACTATTTTTTTTAATTATTTTTTTTTTTAAAACAAAATTGGTTCTACTATAAATATTCAAGTAATAGTAAGAATGGCATTTAATTCCTAATTTAACAGACACTCTAATTCGTTTCACAGAAAAATCAATATATATATTTTTTATAATTTGTATAATCATTATATATTATGTAAATTTAAACTAAAAAACAGAAAATGATAACCGGATCAATTAACTAGAGCTTAGATACAGTTATCACAGATGAAGTTAACTAAGTAAATCAGAGATAACAAGAAAAAAAAAATAATACATAAGTACAACACTAGACAGCCAAGGATCATCAATTGCACTCGTATAATGCAAGTTATATCTTAATTCTGTTCAAATAGAATTTAAAAGACAAAAAAATAAAAAATATGATGCTATCCAAAATTAAAGGATTTATTAGACATAATTGAAGAACACTTACAGTTACAATAATTGAGATTTTAAAAAACTTTTTTTCTTTGTGTCAAAAGCAATTGACGATGACTAGATACAAACTATAAATAGATCACATTACTAAAATATTGGGTAAAAAAAAAAGTTTAGTAATTAAAAAAGATGGTGTAGAGCTATTTCGAAGGATATGACAACACTTAAAATAATAACATTATTGTTAGGACATTTTTTTCTCCTTTTAATTAGCCGTAGCACCAACAGAACTGAACATTTAAACTTAGTATAGTAATAAACGACTGCCCGAAATTAAGGCTAAAACATGAAACCTTTTAAAAATAAACTAGCTAGTATTCAGGCTATTACTCGATTTCCTTACTAATTTATTTTTGAGAAAATTATGGCAATTTGCATTAAAGCTAATAGGGACTAAGAAGAGTGAGACCCTACCAATAATTATTATTCATTATAAATGACAAATGTTTTTAATGAAATGTATTTAAAATTAATTTTTCATTAAAAAAAAAAAAGAAGATAAATATAACAAAAAATATTGCCTTTGAAGAATAGACAACCAACCAATATTTCAAAATGTATGAGAAAATCAAATCTTAAAAATAACTCGTTGGAATCTGTTCCTTGTTTACTAGCTTAGTAATAATTTCTAGACGATTTTGAATAAAATACGATCATAATTATTATAAACTGATTTGACACTTTGAAAAAAATAAATATTTTTCTGTATCACACACAGCACTGTTATAAATATTCAATTCAACTAACTCATTTATTAGCTATTTGTAACAAAATACATTTTACTTTTAACGGTTGTGACAAACAATTCATCATCATCATCATCATCGCTGTGTGATCTATTTTATATAATTTTTTTATTATAAAATGATCTACTCCAGTTAAAAACAAAACGGATCCAAAAATCAACCAAGGCTGAGGAGAGTTAATGAGTTTATTTTTGGAAAGGTATGTTTAGTTTGGTTTATAGCTTCATATCACCAGCGACAATACTAGAATACATATGCTTATCGAGGGGCACATAGGTAGATCCTTGTCTAAAATATAATTTATCCGGTACATCGTCTGGGTTGAAACCCTGGCGCTGAAGTTGACCCTTCATCAGCTTAAATGTGCCGGTTAATTCCATGGCGGATAAAACTCTCAGAAATAGAGGCCTTGCGTACTGTGGTAGTGCTTTATCCAGAGCTAGAGCGAACTTTGGCATATCTAGTTCGTTGCCAGGGTCCACTACGGCAGCCATACCAGCCTTACCTTCCAGTTCGCCAACCTGTGGTATATATATAAATATTTTACTTATTATAAACTTATTTTTTTCTTCATACATTTCCTAAATACAACGAAAAAAATAAATAAATATACTCTTATTAGCAGAATAAGGTTATAATAGTAAGTAAAAACAAAAATTATAAAAAAAAAAGAATAAAGTAATTAGGGATTGATAAATTATTGCCACTACTATAATTTTGTTTTTATTGAAAACTAGTTTCAAATGTTATACATTCATCTTCAATTCTTAAATCACACAAAAATTCCATTACTTTTTCAGTGCGAGAACAAACCAACGCAACATTTTCTGTTTGATATAATCTATTTAAACCTTGGTGAGTACCAACATGTATTTGATTTCTTGTCTTAGTTAGATTCATAATTCATAAATGTTCAATAATACTAATTTATATTACATTTAATTTAATATATATATATATATATATATATATATATATATATATATATATATATATATATATATATGTATACCAAAACTATATTTTGAATTGCTTATTTTTGAATTTTTGTGTGATTTAAGAACTGAAGATGAATGTATAACATTTGAAACTAGTTTTCAATAAAAACAAAATTATAAAAGTGGCAAATAATTTATCAATTCCTAATTAGATTGAATGTCGAACACACCCGAGTTTGGACGAAATAAGGCTAGTCTTTGATATCAAAATAAAAAATCTGCTGCGGTGCGTGCATCACACAACTTTCCCTTTCTACCCTCTAGTAATAATCTATTTAACATAATTTTAAAGAATTCACATAAATACTACTGTAAATAAACTCAGCAGCATTTACTTCTTCATGTCTTCTCTCAAAAAAGTACAATAAAATAGTTTTTTAAACAATTTTATTATGACAATTCTGTACGCTATATATTTTAGGTTTGCCAAGCTACAAATATATTTTAAAAGTTTCGGTTTAGTTTCCATGGAAACATTTTATTTCCATTAAATAATATAAAAGTAGGAATTATTAAGTTGATTTCTATTTTTATATTCTAAAAGTTAAAGGGCTTTAAGGAGAAGATATTAGGCAAGTTTCATCAAAATCGTTAGAGCCGTTTACGAGAAAATTGTAAAATCTGTGATATAATTCCCACTTTCGGTTAGTCCGATGGGCTGTATCTAATACTGACCCGATTTTGATGATTCTTTTTTTGTTTTTTAGATAATGTAATTAATTACCTTTCATAAAATTCTACACATAATTTACCATAAATTACATACTTTTTAAGTTATGCCCAAATAAAATATTCTTTCCATCTTGATGATGTACTACAGTACTACATCTATGAAAAATTAAAGGCCTTTATGAAGAATAATTTAGGTGTTCTATCAAAATCGTTAGAGCCGTTTTTGAGAAAATTGTAAAAAGTGTAAAATCGATTACATAAAGTGGCACTTCCGGTTGGTCGAAAAAGTTGCGGAAACATCACATGCATTTTTATATTCCTAACCTCAAATACGTAATTTCAATATCGTACAAATTTTTGTTTTTGAGCTAGACTGTTCACCTACACACAGACCATTTTGCTAGATTTGGTTAATTGGACTCAGATGACCTTAAAACGTGTATTTCCATTGAAAACTAGTATTTGAAACTTTTCACAGTCGCAATACTTCCCCTTACCATATATTTCATACATAGGTAAGGGAAAGTAAAAATATAATTACTCCACATATATTACAAATTAGAAGCTTGATTGGGCTGTAATTTATCTATACTAAGAATTTATGATAATATCTTTGGTGTTTCTTATGATTATTTCACTGAATTTATAGGTTAAATATGATTAATACCTAGTTTTGAAACTTACATAATTTAAGATAAGGTGTTTATTTATTCTAAAATGAGATCTTCATTTATGAATTCTATTTGAGGGGAATATATAATTTCAAGCTCTTTATTAATAAATTATCAAACTTCAATGCTAAAAAAAATAAGAGGAATAAAATGAAAGACAATTAAAATATATTCACAAATACTAATAGAATTAAAAAAAGATAATCCACTATAAATATAACCGTGCTGAATTATAGATAACAAAATTCTCTAACAAGACGAATCAACCGATCCTGAGAGTGGAAATTAGCCTGTCGACCAATAAATATACGAAGATTTTGAAAAATGTGTGTTTCCATTATATAAGTAACTACATATAAATTCCAGTAAGGTCCTGACCTCTACTAAAAAGGATCCGTTGGGGATTTATTTATCTCTTGAGCGAGCAGAAGTCGACAGCAGTGATTTAAGTAAGGCAGTAATAATTTAAATTACGATAAGGCCCCGACCTCAACTGATACGAATCCAGCGGTTTGAGCATTTGCTATGGGCATGCGCAGCTTGATGTATAGTCAGATCTTAATACTCTAGAGCTCCACCATTTTGGAACAGCGAAACTGGAATTTTATCTGTTAAAACCTAATGCCATAAAAAACTCATGCCAAGATCAATACTTACTTTGGTCGGGAAAAAAAAATCAAACAAAGAACAACCCTACTTCTTATTACTAATACCAATAGATCTGACAAAGTCCGACTACTTATTACTGGCAAGTCATAAGATCCACGGTGCTTCAAAGGTGTTCGGACGAAGATTACCGAATTTTTTAAGACTAAATAATTTTTTTTTTACAAAGATGCTATCTCAATTAAAGTGCCTACCTTAATATTAACTTATTGTATGTGATTTTCTTGTTTTATACTTGAGAATTTAGAGTATAAGTATAAGAAAATTTATAAGTACAAGAAATATTCTTAACACATATACCTGCATAATATTTTTCAATTATTTTTTGTAAGCTTTAAATTGTTTGGTGTACACATAGATAATTATTACATGTATTCTTTTTTATTTACAAAGAATTTTTCTTTATTTAAAAAACAAAATAAGAAACCTCCCCCTTTCTATCTCACTTACATGAAGATTTTCCTGTTCCCCCTCATCTTCGTATAAGTGAAACTCCACTGTATATTTTTTTAAGTTTAGTTTTGTATATCATTCAATTATCTTTCAAATGAGCAACTGTAACTATCCGAGAGATGCAACTTTTAGAGTTATTCGAAAAACTAAAAAAAGTAAATGGAATCCCAAAGGATAAATTTCAGTACACTGTATTTTTGCTAATAATTGTCCAATTTTGATTTTTTTTTCCTGGTTTGTATGGAATTTAATTACCTTCCAAATGATGATATATAAAACAAAAAAATAACCTGGACAACTGTCGTGGTAGAAAAGAAAATCAATTAAAAACTTGGCTATAATAGCTTCATACAATAAACATACCTGAACTCCATAGACGGTACAATCTTTGAGCCCAGCAACAGCACTGACGACAGCTTCAACTTCTGATGTGGCAACATTTTCTCCTTTCCATCTAAAATCAACGTAGATGTGATTTTATAGGATTATTATTTTTATTTTTTTTGTTACAGTCTTTAGTTCAGATACTAAAATTTTGTTAATAATAATAATGAAAAATATATAAAGCATTGACAATTAAGTTGATAGGAAAATTTTAAAGGCCAATGAGTAGATAAGGGACTCCTCTCTTAAGCTCATGATAATAATGTATATCCTCTATTATGTTATAAATAACTGTAATTTTTTAATGCATATCTGACAAAAGCGTCAAAAAGAGAGTAAAATAACTAGTGTCTGAATGTAAAAATAAAAACCTTATTTCCAATAGTGCTTATATTATAATTAATTAATTAATTTATTAAAATATGAGCATGACTAATGATTATTTGATCTACAAACCTAAATGTGTCACCTGTCCGATCCTTGAAAAATATATAACCGTATTCGTCCATTACCATAAGGTCACCTGTAAATAAATGAAAGATCAATGCATTCTCCAATCATAATGCACCTCTCACAAATCAAAAGTAAATTATGAACAACTTACTACTTTCAAAGAATTGTCACACTTCAATTAATTTTGTAAGATATAATGATGGTGCCTACAGTGAATAAGTGGTTAGGACCCAAGACGAAAATAAATTAGATTTATCATTGGATTCTAAAATTTGACCTTAACAACGTATAAAAAAACTCAACCACTTTCATTAACTGGGGCTACAAATATAACAGGCTATGAATTATAAATTGTAGAATATGTATAAATTCAGCTAATTGGGGGAGGGGAAAATATTAAACTAAAATTTTTTGTTTTTGAGTGAAGGTACAATAAAGATAATCACTTAATTAGGGATCAGTTAAAATGAAATCCTACATTCTAAAGCGAGCGATTTCTATCTGTCAACAAAATGAACCTCGAAATATCACAGAAAGATTTTGCTTAAACTTTTAGAATAACAATTTTTAGACCTCAGAAATGTTCAGGAAAATTCTAATTTAGTGAACGGAACAAGGAGGACAGTGAGAAAAAAGTGCGAAACTTATGACATTAAACAGAACTTGAACTGAATTTTAGTCAAATTTCATTCAAAGAAATATTTAACTATTCACCATTAATTATTTAACTCTCAGTTCATTTGTACTATATATGAATTTAAATATTTTATTAAAAATGAAGGGTTTGATATAATCTACTTAAACCTTGAACGGAAGATGAATGTATAGCATTCGAAACTAGTTTTCAATAAAACAAAATTATAGAAGTGGCAAATAATTTATCAATCCCTAATTAGATTGATCCTTCTATACCATCGTGCGGACATAAACTGAAGGGGCAATAAAATGAACCTTAGACAAAAAAGCAGAGGAAATGTTGTTTTCTGTTTTGAACTACTATAATGATTATAAATATCAATACAATAAAGATATAAAAATATTATATCTTTATTGTATTGATATTGTCTTTTGTTTAATAAGTAGTAATATTAGTGTTAAACATATGGCCGTACAACATAAGACTACTACATTTTTTTTAACCCACATTAATTAATTAAATAAAATTGTTTTTCGAGCATGGCTCGGTCTCCGGGTATAACATGACAAATTGAAAAGTTTCTTTTTTTAATTGTCAACATTTCAGCAAAAACCAGTTGACCATATTCAAGGCTACGTTGAGCTACTGGTACTTAAATCAAAGATTCACGCTTTTAACCTTTGATTTACTATATACTTTCCCATAAAGTAATTGGAAAAATATTTTATATAGATTACTCAATGAAGTAATTGATAATTTGAAATTGTGTGTAAAGGAAAAGTTTGTTCTTTTGTCATTTTAAAGAGATTTGGTCGAACTATTGGTCTGTTCTAATTATGTCTCAAAAATTTATATAAGGGGACATAAGACAGAATAAATAAATTAATTTTTCATTTTATTCCTGGGAGAATTATATGCCACCCAATGGATTCCCGTACATTGATTGTCTTTTCACATCCCCTAATCAGAACAATCGTTTATACTAAACATTCATTAAATATTGTCGATAAATATACCTAAAATAATAGTAAAAATACCCCATCATAAAATCAATATAATCAATATGATCTACTATAAATTGAAATATGACACTTCTTTCATGAATAAAAATATATAAAATTTAAATACCAGAAACAAATACAGAATCTCCCTTGTGGAACACATCATGCCAAATTTTGTTTTCAGAAGCTTTCTTATCGACATATCCATGGAACTCACGACTTGGATCATTCTTCTTGATTTGACCAACAAACATCCCTGGCTCGTCTGAAAAAGAGAGTTAGAGAACATATCCATTGGTATTATAAATGTATGATAACTATAATAATAAAAAATAAAGACAAGCTTTGTAGAGAATTTAATTATTTTTCAATTGGACTTAGTACCCATGTATCTCCGGACCAGTGTTAGTAAAGATACCTCTTTGCTAATACAGGTCCGATTTAGATGAATTATATTTTTGTAGAGAACTTAATTACCATTAAAGTGATTATATAGAATTTTCCAAAAAATATGTACTTATAGAGTAATGGGCAAATAAAATTACTTTATTTTCCTGCTTTTTCACGGGGATGCACTATATATGAAATGTACTGTATAGAAAAGTTTTATCAAATAGTTTGAGTCATTTTGTTGAAAAGGTAAAGAAATAATCTGTTTTTTTAGTATATTTAGCCCTGCGCAGCGGCTATTGAGTGTTCAGAGCCCATCTTATGTCACAGGCATGGGAGGTCTTTTTTGCTACAAAACAATATCCGTTCACAAGTTAGTCACAGACACATAGACCATTGGCTGAAAATGCGTTTTTTGGATTTTTTTGAAATGTAAAGACCTGTCGAAAACTGGATACCAAAAATTTAATTAGATTACAATACCTTCCTTACCTAGTCACCTCTAATGGCGGTAAGGAATGTAATAAAATTATATTGTGATCATTTTTTAGCAGCAGGAATACCTATATTTGTAAAAATTTGATAACACACAGACAAATTAAAGCACTAGTGAGGGTACGACATAAAATAAAATTCAACAATCTGTAACTGATTGTTTAACTAAATTAAGAGAAAACATTGTGGTTGCCATAGAAACAGCAAGAATTATTTCCTAATCACTGAGAAAAACTTTAAAGGATATTTATAGTGGTTATCATAGTGTTATTCTAAATTCATGGCATTAGGTATCAAGATGAATTAAGATACCAAATTTTATCAGAATCACTTTGATAATTAAGGGTTGTTCTGATGAAAGAATAAGAACATACTCAACAAAAATTAATTACAAATCATATTTAGGACAATGCCTAGTCAAATGTTACGGATGTTATGGAGGAAAAACTACCTCATCAATCAAATTTAAATATATCCTTGTTAATATTGAAAAGCAAAAGCTCAAAAAGAGACATAAAATAATTGTTACGATATAAATGGAAAGTTCCCAACGTGTAGCCTAGAGATTCAAAAAGAAAGGAAAAGCAACTAGCCTATCAATATTTTGCTAATTTAGGTATCATGAGGACAGAAAGAGAGAAGAAAAAAAAAACATAAATAAAAAACAAAATGCAGTATATCTTATATCCGCAGTCCAAACAACAGCAAAAAGAAGACAGCATCCCAACCCAAGACACCCATAAACATACTAAAAGAAAAGAGATGCTACATGACAACAGCTGGAAAAAGTTAAATTAGAAACAGCTGATCATAAAAAAAAAAAAAAAAAACACATAACAAACAACCAAAGATGTACAAAAGAACACAAAAATAAATCAAATAATAAAAAGAAAAGTTATATAACAAATAAAAATAAGAAAAGGAAAAGTTAAAATGCACAGAAGAGTCCATATCAAGGAAACAGTGGATACATGGCTATTCCACAAAATACATTAATATAGAGAACAAAAGGTTAAAAAGAGACAAAATAATTGTTAGGATGCAAATGGAAAGTTCCGAACATGAAGCCTAGTCTCAAAAATAATGGAAAGCATTTAATATTCTTGTTATTATACTCCTTATACATATAAATTAACCGTTAATTATTCAAAATACTATGGAGATATTAATTATTAATTAATTGAAAAAACAGGAGAAATAATAAAGGGTGGCCACTTTTCATGTAAATTTGTTATAATGATTTTTATATTACTTAAGTAATTCTCTCTAAAAACTCCAAATGAAAATAACTTACTAGCTTTGCTACGAATACACAGTCCATCTTTGTTTCTTACTGGTTTCATGGTTTCAGGATCTATCTTTATAATAGCCACTGGGAACAAGAACGATGGAAGACACTGTGGGAGAGATCCAACAGCTCCAATCGTACCATCCAGGTTAGCTATCAAATAATATTCAATATAGCTTATGTTCAAACTAACAGACATACTTTTAAAATATTACAACAAATTATTTTTCAATTAAACTCACAAACTATTGCTATATATAAAATATTTAAGTTTATTTCCTTCATAAAATAACCATTTTACCTTATGATATATATGTATATTGTAAATAACTTCTCTCTCTCTCTCTGTCTTTCTTTTCAAATAATATAAATATACACACATATTACAGTTAAGGAGAAGGAGAGCAATAAAATGTAATGATATTTACTTTGATTTTATAATCTAAAAAATTTAGACCTGCAATCTTGACTTAATCACGATTTTTGCCTGTGACTAGTCATTATATTAAAATACATATTGTTATTACTCACTAATTTAACAAAATTACTTCAAACAGTAATAAGAATTTTTATATTTATTCTGACATTTAGAAGAAATTTATTTACTCTATTACGAAGTATAGTATTAAATTTCTTTTTATCGAGATCTCACTTAATTTTACATATTCAAGAGTAACCGGAATGATGTTCTGAAATCTCTTATGTCTAAGTATTTCTTATTCAAAATAAATAAACCGTTTTCCAATAAAAACTTAGGAATAGATATCAGCTAGTCCAGAGTTGTGAGGAATACAGAGTTTTGAGAAGAAAAATCTTTGACAATGGAACATTTTATCTTTATATAGATTGGGGTCGCTTCGGCAACTCCTACTACAGGTTGACAACTATAATCTTCGGCAACTCCTACTACAGGCTTCGGCAACTCCTACTACAGGTTGACAACTATAATCTAGACTTGTTCATTCTACAAGAAGTGAGGTAGAAAGGGAATGGACTTCTAGAAAATCAGTTTTATACCATCTACTATAGCTGCCACAAACATCAAAATTTATCTCTAACGGGCTTTGTGGTGAGAGGAAGAGCCAGAAATCAGGTTATCGATTTTAAGCTAGTGAACTCACGGATTTGCATATTGATGTTGAAAGATGAAATCTACGACCTACCAAAATCTATAATTTCCTCAGCTGCTACACTCCCACTGAAATTTTGCCAGATGATGAGAAGAAAGCGTTCTATGATCAGTTAGATACAACCCTCGATAGATGCTCCAAGAGAGGTATAATGATGATCATGAGGGATTTTAACATTGATGAAGAACAGATCTTCAGACCAAAGATAGAAATGCACAGTCTCCATGATGACAAATTAAAATGGCCGAATGCTTATTAACTTCACTGCATCTAAGGTACTGGTTATTCCACCGAAAGAAAATTCATAAAGGAACATAATGCTCTCTAGTTGGAAATACTGTGAACCAGATAGATCATATTCTGATCAGTAAAAGGCACAGGTCCAACTTAATGCCGGCAGGCTCTATGGAGCCACTAACATGGAAACAGACCATTACCTGGCAGTTTCCAGAATCAGAGCCAGGATATCCAATGCTTGAAAAATCAGGGGAAGGAAGACGGAGAGGATGGCAATGTCCAAGCTGAAGGAGGCAGAAGTTAGAGCGTTATCACTGGAAGATGGATGAAATGGTGATAAAGAGGCTAGTGCAAAAGAGATGCAGGAAACCCAGATGAGTTTGTAATCACAAATACTGAACATGGTTTGGAACCCCCAGATCCACCAACATGTTAAAATGTTGTTGAGGCCATTGACAGGCTGAATAAAAATAAAGCTCCAGAGGAAGATGGGATTCTGGCTGAGCTTCTTAAGCACAGTGGTGAAGAGTTTCGTCATCCTCACCATCAGGATTGAAAATAAGATGGCCGATCAGTGGAAGAGGGGCATCATTTATGTACTCACAAGATGAGCTAGTCTTAAAAGACGTTGAACAGGCTGGTTCAAATACTTTGTTATACAGAAGATCATATCCAAGCGCGATCCTTCGAGTCCCTCAATAAACAGCGGAAGCTATGGAAACGAGTATCAACTAGAAGAAGACAAGCACATGTGTGCAGGACCTGGAACGGAGATAGCAGTTCGGGAACTGGTAATAATGGGATAATTTACATTCCAGAATGGGGATCACTTCACCTATCTAGAATCTGTTGTAAAATGTGGAAATAGAATATCCCTCCAAACTGGACAGTGAATCGTGAAAGGCAAACAAGTGTTATTTTGGTCTCAACTAACTCCTGAGAAGTTCAACCATCTCCTACTGCACGCTCAACTTCTACAGCAGTGAGAAGAGCTGTTCATCCTAAGAGCCCACCTAGCGCTCAACTTCAACAGCAGTACACCTTCGTTAAAGGGTTAATTTACCCAAATTATAGTCATACAATAACAACAATCTTAAGGGACTATAGATAGATTGTATCATTTTGGGTAGTTTTTGGGTGGTTACTCACCAAGATATCAACAAAATTAATTAATAGCACTTGTTTATTTTATTAGCATGAGTCATGTCTTAGTTTCTTTCCTAGTGGGTTCAGTCTTCTTCTTTCTTCCAAGTGGTTTTCCCAGGAGATAACAAAGGTGAAGAAATAATAAATACAAATCATCCATCACTCCACATACCAAAGGATTGAGAATTATACAGAGTTGTTCCAATTCACAAAAAAGGGAGTCAAAGTAAATGCTCTAATTATAGAACCATTTGCTTCTCTCTGGTACTGTACAAGATCTATACCAGCATACTGGAGAAAAGATTAAGACCCATAGTGGAGCCATATCTGCAAGAGGAGCAAAGTGCATTTAGGCCAGGAAAGTAGTCGCAGGACCATCAGAAACATAATAGAAAATGCATGGGACTGGGACTGTAACAGGAACATATATCATGCTTTTTTGGACCTGAAGGCAGCCTTTGATTCAGTTCCCGGAGAAAAATCTGGAGAGCCCTGAGAGCAAAAAATATTCCTCTTAGACTGATAGAGGCTATTAAATCTACATATCAGGAACCGAAGGGGCTTGAATGGTCAGGAATCCAAGGAGTTCAAGATGGAAATGGGAGTCAAGCAGGGAGACTCACTCAGCCTCCTTCTCTTTTTCATCTACATGGATGAAATTGCCTCTTGCTATAAAAGAGGCACTCCTCAAAGCCATGTTGGCCAATGGAATTTACCTTGTCCTATTCCTCCTATTTACAGACAATATAGTTCTTATTGCAGATACTCCTGAGAGACTTCAGCAAGCAGTGACTGAGTGATATGAGGAGCTGAAAAGCAAGGGTATGACCATAAACTCTGCTAAAAGTAAAATCCTTCAAGTTGAAAGAACTCAGGAGAATGTCAGGATCATCTGTAACAAAGAAGTTATTAGGGTGGTGACAGAATACACATATCTGATAAACACACCTGGGAAAGTGGACTCAGAAATAACAAACAGGATCTCAAAGGCCAACTGAGTTTACTACCAGATCTGCAATTCAATCATCCGAAACAGAGAAGTCGGTCAAGACACAATGCTACCACCTGTTTAAGTCTGTGTACCTCCCAGTCCTTAATAAAGCTTAGAGTTGGGTTCTAACTGAAAAACTGCAGAGCCGGATCACAGCTGTTGATAAGGTTCCTAAGAAGGGTAGTAGGAAAAACGAGAAGAAATAATATCAGAAATGAGAGAATCAGGGAAGAGCTAAAGATATGCCCTATCCAGAAAACCGACAGCTGAGGTGGTTTGGACAAGTCTGCTGCACGAAAAGCCATAGGAACCCTTCAAGACAATGGAGATAAAACCAATGGGCTGGAGACCCAGAGGCAGAGTCAGGAATTCCTAATTGGGCCACATCGAAGGCATTGAGAGACGACGTCAAAAAACTGTTGGCGAGATGAGAACCATGGCGAGGGACCGAGACACCTAGCGCTGTTAGCTAGAAACACCCCCACGCTGAGAGGCAAATTAGTGGAAAAGAAAGAAAGAAATGATGCTTAAAAAAAATGTAACTTTCTTTAAATTTGAATCTGAATTATCCAATATTAAATATCTAATTATTTCCTACTAACTGATTATTTAGAGAGAATGATTTTTTTCATTACAACTCATTTAAAAAAAAATTAAATTAAAGAAGATTTAAGATTCTATATTTAAAATAATAAATGAAATTGTATTCACCTTTTAGCCCATTCAATAAGGCAGAGCACGATATTGAGCTCTCAGTCATTGAGAAGGAGTAGAGAGAGTGCAACATTGTGTGCTTAGTCACTGAGAAGGGATTCGATAAGCGCAATATTGCACTCTCGGTATGCAATGGGTTAAATGATATATTAAGTAATAATGACTGAATGATACCATTGGAAAAAAAAAATTCTTTACAATGATTAATATATATATTCAATTCAATGATATTTTCAAATTAATGAAATCGGTGAAACACTTTTTAACACAAGAATTGAATAATCTGTGTATCTGCAACTATTGACACCCTATATATAGCTATAGATAACAAAATACAAACATCAATGCAACAGAACCGGAATAATTTAAAATTTGATTAAATATAGAACACTGATGCGGTCTTTAGTTGGGAAAAAAATTGTTTATTTAATAAAAGAAATATTTGTATTTGTGTCAATATAAAGATGAAACAATAGACAACTGAACATTAAACATACAATAACAAAAGCAAGGGTAAACAAAAAATAAAACAAAAAAATACAGAATGTCTGAAATTAATTTGGTTCAGTCTAAAACTTTTTTAAAACTTATACTACCTTCAGACCTATAGACATAAAATTCAAGGAAATGCCAAATATGAAATTTCTGATATAATTAAAATACATATTATTATTAATATTATAATAGAAAAAAATATTATTACTTTATTTGGAAAATAAAAGTAATTTTTTAATGATTTATAAGGAGAGGCCATATTTTTAAGCAGTAAACAATTTCCCCTCCACTCCCTCACCCCTAAAGGCTGAAGCAAGAAAAACTATGATTTTCAAACTTTTTTTTAGATATTAAATTGAACCTCACATATATTTCATAGAAATAGAGTTGTAGAGCAACTCCTTGGGAACAAATAAAATCTTTAATAATCAATTCGGACCATTTTGGACCTTTTTTCAAGAAGACTTGTTTTTATATTTTCCCAATTTCTGGAAAAGTTATTATTTTTGTATGCAAATTTTATTGTATGTAGGTAATAATAAAAGCTACAATTTAAATCCCCAAAAAAATTCCTGTGACAATTACAAGCTCTGTAATAAATGAATAACAAAAAGATTTATTAAAACGGAAGTCACTAATTAAACTAAAGACGGGATATATGATAAAAGGGGTTAACGGGAAACTAATCCAAATGAGTCTTTTTTAAGAAGTTATCGACAGATTTCGTTCTACACATCTTTATTTCTATTTTCTACATAAAATGTTTGTTTTATTCCCTTGCATTTGTTCTTATATTTTATATTAAAATTTATTTTTATGGAAATAAATATACAAGAAAATAAATATTTTTGTAATTAAAAAATAAAATAAAAATATCTGATGTGGACACCGCATGACTTCCCTGTACGCCTATTAAACTATAAATCAGTGACTCAAAAAGTGATCCAGACTTTGGCTTTAATAATACAGGTTACGAAAACATAACTGTTCTGTTTATACACATAAACAACCACCTAAATTAAATGGCATATATCTATAAAAAAAAAAAACAGAGTACGTTGTGTGCTATTTTGCATTCAGTATGATGTATCGAGAAATAAAAATTTTGATTTTTAAATTTATAGAAAAAAATTACATTCACAATAGATTGAGTGACTCTCCAAGAATAGGACATAATATTAAAAACAGAAGGGTATTAAGCATTAATGGATACAAAAATCCTAAGAAATGTAATTTTTGCTCTAACGTTAAACATTAAAAGAAAAATTTCATTTAATGAAGCTGAAGATGCTTCAGCAGCTCAATAAATATTTCAATGGCGTAGTATCGGAATGCAACTAAGTTCACCAATATTTATTTATTATGCAATCTATTTTTTCTAATTTATCTCAATTATTAATTCAAAAATGTATTAAAGCTCATAAACCACTACTTAATAATATAAAATCCACATCCATCTACTTATAGTGAAAAACTAAAAGTGTATTTATTTCAAATTTTAACCAATATTTTAAAATATTAATACCAATATTATATTTTAAATAAGAACCATATACATTAATAATAAAGTGATAATGAAAAGCAAGAAATATTAAATAATGAAATACCAATGTTAACATTTCCCTCAGTAGCTCCATATACTTCAGTGATTCGAGGAATTTGAAACCTTCTCACAAATGCAGACCAAATGGCAGGTCGGAGACCATTACCGATCATGTTTCTTAAATTATGCTGAGTATCCTCCGGTTTTGGAATAGTTGCCAACATGTAACGACACATTTCCCCAATGTACTGACCGATCTATAAAAATACAGAAATTTATCATGATTAATACTTAAGAAAACTAATAATTAATTCTAATTAAGAAACTGAATTTAAATAAATGACTGCAAAATAAAACATTTAAAAGCTATTATTAGTAATATATCATTATGTAGTAGTCATTATATTTTAATAAAAATATTCTAAAAGTTTTTGAAGATTATTTTATTTTTTAAATAATTTTCTCAATTTTTGTTTTCAAAATACAAACCAAGCAGCATAATAAAAAAGGAAATTTAGATGACCATTAATAAAATCAACGAGAGATCGTAGGGGGATAAGATAAAAAATAAAACCGATTAATGAAAAATATTGATTAACATTAAACAGTTTATTTATTTACTGCGATTGAGCCAATTATATTACTATAAATAGTATAATTTGCCACTTAACACTGGATTTATAGTATTTAAAACTTGTTTTGTATTCTAAGTATATAAAAGTCATCGGTGCCAAATAGTTCCTACAGCTTCCCCATTGTAAAACTTCTCATTCAGATTGATATGAAGAAAAAACAAAACAAGAAACAAACATGGATGACAATGTTATAATTTAAATATAATAAAATAAATAATTACATTTAAATAGCATTCATTATATTTTAATTCAAAATAGTTTGTACTAATAAAATAATTTATATTGTAATTTTTTGTACTATATTTTTCAAATCCACTTTAAAAATCTGATAGGTTAAAATATTATAAAAAGAAAATGCATCTTTAAAAAAAAATATAAAATTTTATTAGTTTAAATAAAATATGTATATTTATTTTAATTACTTTTTCTGCAGGGACTGAAATGCACAAACATTTTTTTACATTTAAATAATTTCATAATTGTATAGACAATTTTTCATAATACAATTCAGAAAAGATTTTTACTAATAAAATAAGTTAAAATTGTAACATTAGATTTGTGAGATCCGCTAACAATTACAATGATTTAAAAATTATAAAAAAGAAAATGAAATGAAATCCAATTTTACTAATTTATATATGATATTTATTTTAATTCACATTTCTTCAGTGGTTGAAATAGACAATCATTTCCTATGGAAAACAAAATCAAGATTCCCAGAAATAAAAATTATTTATTCTCTCAAAAATATTAGTAACTTTGAATTAGAATTATATTGGTACCAACGTAATAATAAACGTTTACACCAAAACTATCTGTTATTTACTTAATTGTAGATTTTTTCATTTATTCAGGGGTTAACTGTTAATAACCACTGTCAATGATTTATAGCTGACCTAAAAATTGTTTTACATTTTTTTTAGTTTAAAATAATTGTTATTCTCATCCCCTGATTTTCAGTCAATTTAATGTGTTTGCTATTAAAATAATAAAGAAAGAAAAACATTCATATGTAATTTCAACACTTTAAAAAATAAAAGTACACCAAGCCAAACTGTATAAAGTATAGGGGGATGTCATTTGTATTGAGTTGAAACAGTGTTATTGATTATATTAAATTTTAATAGATACTCAATTGACTTAAGATACAATGCCAAAAATGATTCAAATATTTTTTGAAAACAAGTTATCAAATTTGTAAAAAAATAATAATTAATATTAATTATTGAATAAAAAAGTAGATTGTCATAGGAGTTTATAAATACTATTCAAGTTAAGAGAAATAAAACTTATTGATTACTTTTTAATAACTGACATAAAAAAGAATAAAAGAAAATAGAAAAGAATAAAGAAAACTATAAATTTATAAACACATTTATAAGCCACATTGAATAACTAACAAAACAATCAATAAAACTTTAAAAAATAAATCTAATTAGAAAAAGTTAGTAAAAATGAAGATGTCAGCCCAAATATAAAAAACAAGTACTCAAAACTGTATCTGCAGAGAATTATTTAATATATTTTTATTTATTTCCCATTCTCATAACTATAAAAATGACCAACAATTTGTTGTAATTACATTTTCTATAGACATCTATCTAATCAACCACTATAACCTATAACACCTCTAATCAAATCAAAACAAAAGGAATTAAATATAAACAATATAATTTAGCTTCGGTAAACTAGTGTTATAATCTGGTAATTATAATTGGGTAACCTAATTCATAAACAAATATATCTGTATCAACTTACAGTAGCTTTATATTTAATGCAGTCAGTTATGTATGATGAAGCTGAGAATTTCTTTCGGAGAACAGTTCTTATACCATGACTCAGGGCAGGCCCGGCTCCTAAAGTACCACCCGCTGTATGGTACAATGGTAGAGGGTTATAAATGATATCGTCATCCTTGAGATCAAGAAGACTTAACATTGCCAAGGTGGCCAAAACAAATCTGTAAAATACAATTTTATAAATAAAATTCCAAAATATTGACATACGTTCACAAAAAGACTAAGTAAAATTTTTTAAGAAAATATATACACTTGAAAGAAACAAAACGGTATTTATACCTTGAATGAGGCATAACTGCTGCTTTGGGGAGACCAGTGGTCCCTGAGGTATAAATATAAAGAAGTTTATCACGGATGGAAATTTCTTCATTATTAACTGGAGGTGTAGTCGGTGCATCTTCCAACATTTGTACTAAATTTTTAACTTTCTCATTCTTAATAGCACCGGAGGCTTGATATAGATCAATAGTAATCGATTCAAGATCAAAAACCACTGAAAGAAAATTTAATAATAAATTTAAATTGATTTTTGCTAACACACAAAGGGAATTATTTGTGACCTACTTTCCGATAAATCATCAGAAAATATCAGAGCTTTGCATGATGCTGCATCAAGACAGTGTTTGAGAGGGTTTCCTTTAAGGTTTGAATTAATCAATGCTGTTATAACACCAATTTTGGCAAGCCCGAGCCAAACACAAACAAATTCTGGACGATTGGTCATGAACAAAGCAATTACATCGCCTTTATTAAATCCAGCTTCCTTAAATATATTACCTATTTTATTGCTGTAATTTTCAACCTAATGGAAAAGAAATAAATTATTAAAATCAGAACAGTAAGGAGTAATGCACAGAAAAAATAAACAGAAATATATCATTACATCTTGCATAGTCCAAACTTGATCTTCAAATAAATAAATAGCTTTATCTGGAGTTTTCTCTAACTGTCTTTTGAACAATGTAACAATAGTCAAGTTTTGTTTTGTACATTTCTTAGATGTAACAATTAGTCTCCCCATGCTTCGAATAAACCTGTAATATAATAAAGGGTTCAATTTATGAACTCAAAGCCACGAAAAAAATATTTTATATATGTAGGTACTTACTGTACATCGCGAGGGAATGTCCTGATTATAATATAAACTCTTCTTCTAAAATAAATTAGAACACAAGTAAGGGCCACTATAGCTGTCCAAAAAAATCCGATAAAATAAGATAGAATTACTAGAGGAACGGGTAAAAAACCAAGGTTGGCCGAACTCATGACTTCAGTCCTAGAATGTCCTTACAAACGTGGAGAAGTTCTTATCACATATAACAATATCACATTAAACGAAGTGCGTAGAAGTAAGGGAAGAGGGGACTTGAGTAGGTTCTCTTCAATGTGGATCCTATTACTGAAACTTATTGCTAAAGGACGAGGAACGAAGATCGAACCCGAAACTACTCGGAACACCTTATCCCAGTAGTAAAATGAAATCTCGATTACCTCCTCGACACTGTTCAACTCTCCCCCACTCCCTGGCGCATGTGCACATATTGTCTTTACACTTTAAAGATAATCCAGAAAAAACTCATGTAACTCATTATACTCTTATGGTGTATTAATTTAAATAACCTAATATCGAACTACTGTCCTCCAAGTAGTCAAGAAAAAAAGAAGTTAAAAGGCTGTATTGTAACCTTACAGATTCACGAAATCTAATTAGAATTGTAATTACTCTATTCATTATATAAGGTGAAAACTCTGAAAACAAATAATTAAAATGATAGAATTTAAGAATTTTGCTACTGGTGGAGTGTTGAAGAGATCCGGAGTAATAGTTTTTGTTATAAATAAGCATGGCCTTTGTTGTCCAGACTGTCCACCTGATTGCGTCAGACATATGTATTAACCTGTTTTACTTTTATTGATGTGAATGAGACGTATGTCTTTTAAGGAAACTACGTAACAACAAAATTGTTGAATTGTATTATAGAAGTAGTTTACTATTACGCGCTTAATTTTCACATTGACAAAGTAGGCTATTGATTTTTAAATTTAAAATAATTTTAATTGGATCCAGATTAAGCCCGTTTTCAAACATGTACGCGGGAAGAATGTGTTCCTTTTACACCGTTCGGTAATTATCGAAGTCGGATCTTACATTTCCAGCAGTCTGACACCCGCTCCATAAATCGGATTTCGGTCCAAAACGCCTCAAGATGACCAATGGCGTAGCCAGAGGGTAGGTCAGGAGGTTCGGACTCCCTCTCCCCTCTAAATTACAAAATATTTTTACTTATTCTATCTAAAAACAAAAATTTCGAGCGAAATTTTATTTTTAGGTTAGGTTAAAAATATTTGTTTCTGCTTTTTGATTGTTTTAACCATAATTTGCTCAATAAAATGAATTAATGTTATGAGATGATATTTATTTCGAAATATATTACCTAAAATATTGTTATAAAACTGTTGACTTGTATCGGAGGGGGGCTGAAAGAAGGGGCGGCAAAATTAAGATTGCTTTTTCTGGCAAAAATTCTAGTTCCGGCCCTGGTATTGCCTTACACGAGATGGGCATTGAATGCACTCCGCTCGGTCATCACGGTACAGGTTGTTTTAAAAAATACTAATAAGTGATTGTGTTTTTGTTTACTTAATGTTGCTACACAACCCCTAGTTGGGCCTGGTCTCCACCAGACACCATCTGTCTCTGTTAATTGCGTCTTCATCTATTTACCGATATTACAGGCGATGGTTGCGAAATAGTCGGCCTACCTCAATTTAGCGTTACCCGAGGTTTACGGGGAGGCACGCAAAGATCAGATTCTACTGTTATCGAACGAGTAATCACTAATTCGACAAGGTTCACCTTCACCACATTAAGGAAACCGTAAAAAATAGGAACGCTTGAGAGAGTGTGTAGGGCACCGGGAAAAATATCTCGGATTATCTATGAGGAGAATATACTTCCAAAGACGCAGTGGCCTAAATAACGCCAATGCGACCAATGCGACGAATGGAGGAGGGGGCGCGGTGCATGAACGGATATACTGAAAAACATTACAATCAAATGAAATAATTTTTTTAAAAAAATAATTATTAATTTATTTTTAATCAGCGTAATTATGCTCTATTTAGAATGTTTAGAGAGTGATTTCGCAAAATTATGGTTAAGTTATACATACTTAGCGAATAAAGTAAATTATTTTTTTCTGGATGGGAAAGAGGCGTACCGGCGTACGTTTACTGGGCCGCAGTCATCCTTAGTAACGCCACTGCCAAGACGACGTTTTTTTCAACACTTCCGTTGACGTCATAGTTGCCCACTGATATTCTTCTTATTGCAAGTCATTTGTAGCTCGGAAAAATAAAATGTCAGGTAATTAGGTAGATTCAGGGATAGTTAGTTCTAAGACTTGTTTCACCCGAGGCGGTTTAGTTGATTCAACTAATTGCTTCAGCGGGTGTCAAGATTGGAACAAATTAGGATTGGAATATCGAAACGCGATATATCGATATATTGGATTTGAAAACCGATATTTTCTATCGATATATTAACATCCGATATATCGATATTTAACAACGATATATCGATCACACCCATATTTTAAACTATATTACAGTAGAATCTCGATAATTCATATCCTGGTAATCCGTAAGGATTCCCTGCCCCCTTGAAAATCTTCCTTTATTCCGTACGAAACCAATGCAATCCTGTCCCCTCGATAATTCGTATTTATTTTTGTCTTCCAAGTACTGTAAACATCTTGTAATTAGAATTTCCAAATAAAAAATCTGGTTAACTCTTTTTTACAGAAGAGGAGAGTGAGTGAGAAGAGAATCGTTTACCCTTCTTTATTTTCTATTCATCTCTCCTTAAAACATATTGTAAAAAACCTGTAACCACATTGTTAGCCACAAACCTGGATTGATCAGAAAAATTAAGTTCGTTCATGACTGGCAAGTGGTGAAACCAACGTGTTTAAAAAAAAAAAACTTACCGATAGCCTATCGTGCAAACACAAAAAAACGCTGCAAATTATTACACAATGGTTTATTATTTTGAAATAGTAATATTTCAAAAATATCTGGTCTGTCCATTCACAGGAATTTCCTAATTACTTTGGTTTACAGTCCAGATAATTGGATTATCTTTCAAAGGAGCATTTGGAATGTTTCGGGAAAGGAACATGTGCAGAATACTTTATAAAGCAAAACTATCATGTAAAGAAATTAAGCAGTAGGCACCGAAGGAACAGAAAGTTGAAGCTTGTCCCAAGATGATCGCCGTGAGAGTACCGAACTATGCCAATGCAAGTAGACTGAGAAGATTAGGAAATGTAATCAGAGGGTAAAATGGTAGAGAGGAAACATTGGATGTGCACTTCAGAGAGGAGAAAAAAAAGGAAAGACTAAGAAAGCTAAAGGAAGTGCAGAAATAATCCAAGGAAGGATAAAGTAGAGAGATGCGATCAAGTCAGAAGCCCAATTGATGAGCCAGAAAGTCTAGGGCCATGATGACCTGCAGCGCCGAAGAATTAGTCAACGAAGTTCATTACGCTACATCTCAGCAAATACTGGTCCGATTTAAATGATTTTTTTTAGCTCTATCTCTATAAATGGCCGAATTATGGGCTTATAAGATCTCTAATCGGCTGGCATTTTGAAACAAACAAACGGATGGTAATGTCGAGTTCATCCTGGGGTGACCTGTGACATTGGAGTCGAATCTCAAGAAAATCGGTCCAGTAGTCTCGGAAGAAAGCCGCGGACGGCTGACGGCGGACGGCGGACGGGCGAATTTTTTTTATTCGATTTTTGGATTTTACGCATCTTGAAACGTAAAACCTCAAATTTTGAGGGAGGAGGTTTAAAATTTGGTTTTCCTTGGTCTATTACAAAGGTCTATTATTGAAGATAATAAACCATGACTTGTAGAAGAATATAATATATGAAATACGGCTAAAAGTCTACGAGATAAAAATGATTTCTATTCTATCTTTTTAATTTATAACGATTCATGGCTAATAAAAATATTGTTTTATAAATAATAATTATATTATTTCATAACTTTCTTCGCCTGTTAACATAATACTCATTTAACGCACTTACTTGTTTTCACTTATTCATCCATTTCCTTTCGATATATCGATATTTTTCTAGCGATTATTGGTGGATGTCGATATTTTGTTTTGCGATATTGCAAAATATCGAACATGAATATATTCCTATCGATGTTCCAACCATAGAACAAATAGACTTTCAAGGAGAAATCGCACACCCTAAATCGCCCAATAAATTACAAAATATAATTGGAAATACACCTACCTAGCTAATTTTGGTCTCATTTTTACTTCCTTGTACGCAGTAAAGGAAGTATTGTAATCGCGAAAATTTTCGGTTTTCAGATTTCAACGGAAATATCCATTTTGACCGGTTTCGTCGTGACGTCTGTACGTACGTTCGAACGTTCGTATCTCGCATAACTGAATAACGGTTAGCCGTAAAAAGTTAAAATTTTGTATTTAGGATTATTGTAAAATCTAGTTGTGAACCTCCCTCTTTGGCCACTGCATGATTACCGGACGTGGTACTTTACTTGAAGGTTATTATTGATTTTCATCAAACATTATATTAAAATACGCGAAACTTCTCAAATTTGGTATTTAAGAATCACATAATGATTTAAATAACATAATAAAGTTTGGTGAAAATTGGTAAACCGAGAGTGATACTTTAATCGAAGGTCATATTAGACTTTCATAAAAAATTATATTAAAATATAATGTAAAACATACCAAATTTGGTAAATTAGACTTTTATATCAATATAAGTAATATAATAGATTTTGGTTGAAATTGAAGAGCCGAAAGGAGTAGTTAACTTGAAGGTCATAATAAACTTACATCAAAAGGAATATCGGCATTTAATACAGAGATCATATGGTTCGGTGACAAAGGTTATAAACGTGTTTTTTTCACTCTAATTAAATAATTTTATTGCTTGTTTTAAGTGTAAAAATTGAGAGTAAAATACTTTTTTTCCTCCCCCTTTTTGAGCTGAACAAGTCTGCAGCAGGAGAATAAGATATAAATTAAGCGGATTTTCTCTTCTAAAAATGTTGAAACCGTAGATTTTTAATGCTTCATCTAGTGAAAAATGCCGTCCTAGTGTTGTTAAGGAACACGAAGAAATTTCTTGAGAACTTGTTACCAACTGAAAAAAAGATGTATAATAACGGAATAAGACCTCCAGAAACAAGAGCTTATGTGTTCGTGTGTCAATAGATGGATGTCGCGGCGCCGAGTGTCGTTTTTGAGATACTGCAATCTTCGGAAACTAGTAATCAAATTCAGGATCACTTTTTGAGCCACCAATTTATAGTTTAATAGCCGTACAAAGAAGTCATGTGTTGTCCACATCAGATATTTTAAATATAATTTTTGATGTAAGCTTCTTATGACCTTCAAGTAAAGTACCTTTTTCGGCTCACCAATTATAACCAAAATCTAATAAATACATTCATATCGATATAAAAGTCCTATTTACCAAACTTAAATAGGTCAAAAAATATAATTGTTGATGAAAGTCTAATATGACCTCTAAGTAAAGTACCACTTCCGGTCTGCCAATGTTAACCAAAATTTATTATATTATTTATATTAATATGTAAATCTTAAATATATAATTTGAGGAGTTTTGCATTATATTTTAATATAATTTTTTATGAAAATCATGATGACCTTCAAGTAAAGTACCACTTCCGATAGTCATGTAGTGACCAAAAAAGAAGGTTCACAACTAGATTTTTCAACAATCCTAAATACAAAATTTTAACTTTCTACGGCTAACCGTTTTTGAGTTATGCTAGGTACTCACGTAAGAAAGTATGTGCAGACGTCACGACGAAACTAGTCAAAAAGGATTTAGGGTTGGTCAAAATGAATATTTCCGCTGAAATCTGAAAACAGAAAGTTTTCGCGATTACAATACTTCCTTTACTTCTTACAAGGAAGTAAAAATTAGAACTGTGAGCTTCTAGAACAAAGGTTTCCTTTCCGGCCACCTCTGGAACAGAAGTTTTTATATCCGATAGTTTAGACACACATTTAGTACACATTTCATATTTATTTAATGTAATACCGTTTAGGTCCAAGTAAACAATAAAACTGTGCTCAGATGGAAAAATATTATGTCACTTTTGTTTTCTGAAAAACGCGTTTTTTGACACACCGGAGTATCATTCGTTGATGTTTAGAAGGTGGCAAAATTTCGTAAGACTTTCTCTATTAGTTTATGAGAATATAACGGTGGCTAATAGTAGGAAGTCGAAAAAGAAAGAATCGCATGCTGGAAAAAAGTTAAAAGTCGAGATAAGACATTTTGCCATCTTACACGTGCAGTCATCTATAAAAAGGTGGCGTAACCTTATCATGGCAATGATACTGATATGGAAAGTGGATATATCGTCGGTTTGGAGATAAAAGTGATCAACTGAATTTTTGTGAAAATGAAAAGCTGTTTCTATTTACCTATGCATGTAGTAAATTTACGCTTCATTATTGACAAAATTGAGTATTTATCATAAATTAACTAATAATAATAATAACTAATGATAATTTCACAATTTTGTCAATAATGAAGCGAAAATTTTATTCAAACTCAGATAAATAGAAACAAACTTTTATTTTCATAAAAATGCAGTTGACCACTTTTACCACCAAACCGACGATATTTTGATTAAATGTAATGATTTTATAGAATTGATTAAATTTATTAGTTAAATATTGCCAATTTAAAATATGGAACTGCTATGTTTCTGACAAACTGTTTTTCTAAGGCGGGTGGGGGTCTCAGAAACCACACTTACCATTAATTTACTTATCTAATTTATTCTCTATTTGCATCGGTTCCAGAAGGGAGCCGATCAATCAAACTATATTTTAACATAAAAGGCTAGAGACCGCAGACCCCTCCTGCTCTGGTCAATAGCTTGGGATAATATAAATACCATTGAAGAACCTTTCCAAGGGTGTCGTGTTCACCATTTCACTTAATTAATTAGATGATGGCATGCTGGGTAAATAGAATGGTAGATTTAGTCACAGATCTTAATTTATCTTACGTTATTAATTAACCTATTGGTTTAATAATTTCTAATCTAAATTACTCTCATTGTAAAAATCTACAGACTGTAACATATGTATTTGAGAATACTGGGAGAACTCTTGCTTATTTAAAATATTATCCGGATGACACATAATATTATTGATGTACACAATGAATCAAAGGACTAGCACTTATAGTAAAGAAGTTGCCGGGGCTCGATGGACTAGGCTTCTTTCTCCTGTGGGAGCCCCTAGCTCGAACTTCGTCTCTCGATGGACTGCTCCACTGTTCCCTCTGCGAACCTCCGTCTTCTCTCTTCTAGTTCAAGAACTACACTCTTCTACATTCACCCCAGAAATCCACTCTTCAACTCTTTTACCAGAACTCCCCTTAACTCTTCTTTCCTCTGTCTATGAGGAATTTTGTCCCCACTCTCTTTTTGGGACATCTTATTGGCTGACGCTATAAGAATATTTTCAAAGGACTTCGAAGATGTTTGATATCCTTTCTGTAACCTTCGGGCGGAAGATTTTATTACACCATGTCGACCTGGCCTATCTCTAAGTTTATGGTGCTCTTACTTTCGCTTATCTTAATCGGCCTATTGGCGGTCTTGAACTGCACCCCTCCCCCCGGCTTCCAGGTATAACGCCTGAATTTGTACATATTCCTTTGTCCGAAAAAGAAACTGGTTAAGATTGATATTTCTAACCCGCGTGGCATCTCTTTAATTTATTCCTTATTTAATTACTATTACGAATCTTAATTATTTCCTTCAATTCCAGTATCCTTAATACATTACAATTGAATTTTTTGATTTTATAATTTGACAAATAAACCATTAAATTTATTAAGCCAACATTCTAAAATATTATTTGTGAAGATAGTATATTTTTAGTAATATGGGTAATAAATATAATTTATTTTTACATAATAACGTAACCTTTGGACCCCCTCTCACTTCTACTCACCCTCCCACTCCACCCCGCGGTAACTGAAACAGATAGGAATTTCTTAGGCATTGTTCAGGGATCTTCCCCTACACATTCCTGAAACTTTTGGAACCATGTACATGGTTCATGGAATATGGGTCGAAGTAGCAAACCACGCCTTTCTTGGTGTTTGACCGGAATTCTTTTTCTTTTTTTTTATCAATCCAAAGGTCTTTTAAAAAAGGTTATAAGAGGCCTGTCATTGATTAAACAAAATGTTATATAAGATTTTATCAAACAAGCTATCCAAATGAATAACTACTAGGTGTTGACTTTGAATTGTTATCTCTAGTTTACCTGCTCTTACCTTATCAATGTCTCTTTTCATTAATCAGTAGTTTTAATAGTTTTTACCTCTCTACTTATCAATATATGCAGCTATAGTAGGATTTTTTTTATCACTTAAACTTTGATTTTTATGCCTTGGTTTATAGCAAATTTCTTGAGGTGAAGTGTTAATGGTGTATTTGTCAACTCCCACACTATTATTCATTCTCCTCAAATGGCAGATTAAATATATTATTTGATGCAGACTGATTTGATATTTGCTGTAAACTAGATGGCATTGACTCTGGTGTTGGGAGACTATACAGCGAAAAAGAAAAAAAAAAAAAAAAAAATGACAACTCAAATATAAATTTTTTGGCTCTAAATTCTGCCATCCGTGGCAACTGCCCCTGTTGTCCCCTCCCTTGTTGCGGCCTTGAGTACTGGACACCTTCAAGGGTTATGGTTGACTACGTGTTTTTTGTTATTTTTAAATAAAACAAATATGGAGAAGCAGAATGTTAAGATTTTTACAGAATTTCCTATAATTACCTTGTGTCCAAAAATAAAGGAAATAAGAAACATTTTTTGCAACAACAAAAGATTCGTAATAAATAAATAATTCATGTTTCCACTACACAATGCAATGAAACTTTTGGAATTTAAATAAAAGAAATGCGGAAATAACTGGCGATAGATGACCTACTTGTAGAAACATGATACTCAATGGAGAATTCGCCTTGAGTAAATTAAGGGAAAAAGAAAGACAAAGGACATATCGCAATCATGGTCATAATTAAATGACAAAAGCGATTATACTGAATACAGGAATAATGCTTACTCATTATTGCAAATTAAGCCATTATTGAAAGCGAATATGACATTGCTCCTTTAGCGGATGCAATAATTTCGCCTGTTAATTGTTTAACTTATAATTCGAAATAAAGCAGTTTGTAATTTCATATTTGAGGCCTTTATAATCAAAACGCGCTACATCCAAATGGATTTTTGTTAATGAAATTTAAAAAAAAAAACACGCCAATCTATAATTTTATAATATTGCTCTACCAATTCTATCGTACATATTTAAATGTAAAGTAAAGAATGTTTTACCTCAATTCCATTTACCTCGATTCTTAACTTCAATCATAAGAAGCTTCGGTGATTCATATCACATATCATTGTACATTTATCATCTAGGATGTGAACACTTACTATACAAATACCGGTGACCGGTTGCTACGAGTTCAAAGGTGAAGATATGCTGATACTGACACACGTGGCAGCAATGTTTGATGCATTATAACTCTGGAACCAGTTGGTCAGTCACTAAATTTGTATCATATGTTCCTGTTATATCGAGGTATAAATAATATCAGTTTCATAATTAGTCAATCAGTTCCTTTTTAGATATTGTACTTTGAATTTTACAGAAAATGACTTTTGGCAGTTTTTGAAAATTCGTATAAAAAAAAAAACAAATAATGTTTTTAAGATTGAAATTCCTATAAAAAAGACAAAACTATAGAAGAAGAAAAAAACAAAGATGAATCTCTTTTCCATAATATACTGTTACAGCGCGTTTTGTATCAATTTTGGTGAATTTTTTTAACCACTTTCCTCACTACTTAGATGATTGTTGTGAGGACAAAAATAATAGAGAACATCATTATCACAATTTTATTTTTGTTTTGATATCTACAAAATTTTAAAGAAGTTTAGAGAAATTTTCCCAAAATTTGTTTTCAGCTGAGAAGCAAATTTAAATTTTTTTAAATAATTAAAAAAAATAATTATGAGCCTAAAAACTATTTCAACTATAGTTTTGAATTCGCCAAATAATAGGGAATAACAGGTAAAAAAATTATTATTACTGGTATGTGTTGAGGTAAAGTTGACATATCTTGATAGGAGAAGATGATATTTAATTTTGCAGGTCTTGCGGTTGAAATCATTTTCACAAACTTCAATTTAAAGATCGGTCAACGGTAAAATTCGACAAGAAGATGTGTACTAAGTTCAATTGGTCGGATAGTCTAAATATAAAAACTTTTACGGGATTGCTTTATGGTTTTATATACCATATTATTAATAAGGTATACTTATGTACTCATAAATATTTGAAATATCTAACTATTAATAAAATATGTTTAAGAAAAATATTGCTAGGATCTTTATCACAGCTCCCTAGATCGGACACGAAGTGAGTATTACCCAACATACTCTGTTTTTGTAACTAACACGTTCCTAAGAAGGATCAATCTAATTAGGGATTGATAAATTATTTGCCACTTCTATAATTGAAACCTAGTTTCGAATGTGATACATTCATCTTCAGTTATAAAAACACACAAAGAATTGCTTATTTTTTGTGTGTTTTTAGAACTGAAGATGAATGTATAACATTCGAAACTAGTTTTCAATAAAACAAATTTATAGAAGTCGCAAACAATTTATCAATCCCTAATAAGAAATAATTGTTTTCCTTCTTTTTTAGACTCCAAAAAGAAGATTTATTTTATTGGATTTACGTCGAACATACGTTTAAATTAATAATCATGAAATAATATTTATAATAAAAAGAAATGGAATTATCATATCGATCGATCCAAGTAAAATATCGATGATTTCCTTTCAATTCCTAGTTGTTTTGGTATCGATATTACAGATTCAATATTCCTTTCGATATCTTAATTAGAGTTAACACTTTCATAACATTGCTTTAGGGAATACATTTCGAAATAAATACATATCATGACAGTAACTCGTTTTATTGACTGAATTCAGGTCAAAACTATCAAAAAGATGAAATAAATATTTTTTTACTTAACGTAACTTTTTACTTAAATTAAAAACCTTCACTCGAAATTTTCCGCCCTCTAGTTTTTGCCGCTCGGGGAAAGTGCACACTTTGCCCCTCCCCTAGTTTCGTTCCAGAGGGAGGAGGGGGGGGGGAGGAGCGGCAATCTCGAATTTTCCCCCGGACGCCAGTTGATTTAGCTACGCCGCTGCTTGACGATTTAAAGCCTTTAATATATACCTTTTTAGAGCTATATAATTTATAGCTCTGAACAATGATTCCCATAATTCGGCTCATACTTGGTGCTCTAAATAAGTGTTCTGTTAATTAGTTTATTCATGTAGTCTATAGCTTAGTTGAAAGGTAGCTCTCGTCTATTTGCCTTCAGTACCTATCTTTCCTACGCTCTCCTTTCTCCATCGCTTGGTCTAGACAAATTAAGACCTTCATATATAGAACTAAGTCTGTAAATCAGTAAGCTAGACCCAAGTCAGAAAATAGCAGACGGTTAGAAGTAAAAAAAAAAATCAAAAAAATATCAATGCACTAAATTTTATTTCAGCCTTAAGCGTTTTGGTAGGAGAGAAACTTATACCAGAATTTTAAAAAAATAAATATATATTTTTTTTTTTTCTTAACCCCTTTTGGGATGTTGGAGTTTGAGATACGGGGAGTAGGATTTGATAGGATCTCTTCTTCTGTACAGGGTACATTTTAAGAGAGGGATGTGGAATAGAAAGGTTTTTGTTTATTTATTTGTTTACTTAAGCATCTTCTTTCAGTGACGGGGCTCACCGGAGAAAAAAATGAAATTAAAAAAATAAAATAAATAATTACCTGCAGCTAGTCAATTACAATGTTTAGAACATAACAGATTAAGTGGGTAGAAAATCGATACGGGTAGGACTCTCAATGTCTATTTATAAATTTATTACCAAACAGATCTTATAAAGCGTTACGTAATATACTTATATTGGTTTCTTAAAAATCCCCAACTGTGATGACTATTTGGTGGGTAACCATAATAAATAAAGTATTCTATAAAGACTTGATAAAGTTTAGTTTGAATTTTCCGGTTGTGTCCAACGTTTAAATAAACACGTGAAGATGTAATTGAAAAAAAAGAAAAGAAAAGGAAGACAATTATCATTCTTCTAAGTGGCGAGTGGAGACCTTGGATCCAGGGAGTCGAGGTTAATCGAGGACATATTTTAATTATACTTAGTTTATTCCTGCAGGACTTGGTATTATGAGACATTGCAAAAAAATTAAGTAGGTATTGAACTTGAAAATTCAATTTGAATCACGTGAATCAACTTTTTGCACCATAGCACATGGAGCGTATGACTCATTTCAGGTTTTCATCAGGTACTTTAAGAAAAATCATATGTATATCATCAAAAATCATATGACATATGTAGTGCAGGAGATCAGGGAGATATATTCCCTACTTCCCCGAAATTTTGGAAAAAATATGATTTCCATATAAGTTTTGTAATTTGAATAATAATTTTTGATCCAATTTTCATTCTTATCGTTAAAACTTTTGTCCTATTTGACGATTATAGACATTTAATGATTAATTGCCTTCTTATTAAATCCCTCCCCCGAAAAGAAATTTAAATCCCATCCGGAAAAAAATTCTGCGTATACGCCTGAGTAAAATTGTTCCGTGGAGTGTTTATACGGTTTAATTTATAATTTATATTCACGAAAAAATTATTAACATTTTTAACTTCGATTATTAGACCCTACTTAGCAACATAAAATTTAATCATATATCATAAATCCCTTTAAGGGGGTCACTGACGAACATTTCATGCCAATCGGTACGTAGGACGAAAGCGAGTGCGAAAATCTTCTTCATCCCATTTGGAATGATGGGCTTTGGCCTCCTTTGGAATTGAATATAGCCGAAATTCTGTTATTTCTTCACCTTGTTTCGGAGCTCTACCAAAGAGAAACATAATTGTTTTTCTTTCATCTATTTAATTATTTTTCACTAAATTAAGCAATAAAACACAAAGGGAACGATAGAATTAGTGACCTTTTATGACTTAGTTTCCACAAAAGGCGCATTGTCGCTGAGGACATGCAATAATTAGAGCCAGAATAACCTTTTGTTAATCAACTGGTATTATAAATATTTTTTGTTAATTGGATGTTTTTGAGCATGGTACTACGAAATAATCGAATATTCTACATTTCACTTCTAATCTAGAGTTTTAATCTTCATTAATTATTGAAAAAAATCCTGAAAATTTGCAAGTGAACTGAAAAGCCAAGGCAACAGTAAGATGAATTTACACTTTGAGCAATAGCTTGGTCAAAAAAACAATTCGCGTGATAATTTTAGTTTTCTTAATATCACCTTAAAATTACAATTAAATTCTAATAAAATTATGTTAAAGGGGGATTAACTCAACGGAATGCACACCCATTACTGAATTTTCCACTGCGTTATGTTATCAATACTACCCCAACAATATTATGACAGATAAATGAATTTTAAATATTATAAATCAGTTTCATTGAAGATTAAACAACAGGTTAATCAGGACTTACGTGATAATCTTAGAAAAAATAAAATGAAGCGTATTGAAATCTATAACGTTGTAATAGATCTATTTCATGTTTTATTTTTAATCTCTATATGAACAGAAAATGTAATTACAGTTTTTTACTTTCAAATTTGTTCACTGGAATAAATAGGGAATTCTATGCCGTGTTTTTTTTTTTTTTTGGGAGGGGGGTGGGAGAGATAGGAGTATAATTCTGTCGTTTAAATTGGTCCCCGTAAAAATTACAATAAAATCTCGACAATACTCTTTCAAATTTTTACTTCCTTGTACGAAGTAAAGGAAGTATTATAATCGCGAAAATTTTCGGTTTTCAGATTTCAACGGAAATATCCATTTTGACCATCCCTGAATCCATTTTGACTAGTTTCATCGTGGCGTCGAACGTACGTACGAACGCACGTACGTTCGTATCTCGCATAACTCAAAAACGGTTAGCAGCAGAAAGTTGAAATTTTGTGTTTAGGATTGTTGTAAAATCTAGTTGTGAACCTCCCTTTTTGGTCACTGCTTGATCACCGGAAGTGGTACTTTACTTGAAGGTCATAATTGATTTTCATCAAAAATTGCATTAAAATACTATGCAAAACTTCTCAAATTTAGTATTTATGACTTATATATTGATTTAAATAATATAATAAATTTTGGTTAACATTGGCAGACCGGAAGTGGTACTTTACTTGAAGGCCATATTAGACTTTCATCAAAAATTATATTAAAATATAATGTAAAACATCTCAAATTTAGTAAATAGGACTTTTATATCATTATGAATATATTTACTAGATTTTGGATTAAATTTGTGATCCGAAAAGGGTACTTTTCGGTAAAGGTTATAATAAGCTTAAATCAAAAATTATATTTAAATTAAATACATAAATCATATGTTTCGGTATTAAAGGTTACAAACGCAATTTGGTTTCCAATCCAATTAAACATTTTTATTGCTTGTTTTAAGTGTTAAAATTGAGTGTAAAATAGTGGTTTTCTTCTCCCTTTGTGTGTGTCAATAGAAGGATGTCGGGACGCTGAGTGTCGTTTTTGAGATACTGTAATCTTCGGAAACTAGTAACCAAATTCAGGATCACTTTTTGAGTCACCGATTTATAGTTTTATAGGCGTACAAGGAAGTCATGTGTTGTCCACATCAGATATTTTTTCTATTAAAAATAATATTCCATCATAACTTTCGTTAATTTCGTTAGGAAATATTTAAGATGAAGATAAGACTTTCTATTCACAAACAATAGTATAGAATAATTTGTCAATATTGTTTCGTTTCTAGAGATTATTTATTACAACAAACTGATAAAACTATAATGTAGACGTGAAGAAGTACATTAAAAAATGTCAAAGCATAATAGCATACCGCGAGGATAGCTTGTGCATTATTTATCGCTGCAGAGTCTCGATTTAGATTGACAAAATGAATATTCAATAATCCCAGAGCTTGCATAGTAGGACGAATGATCGATTCTAGACGGATACAATTCAATAAAGATAGAATCATGTAAATAGCAATATAGTTTAATTACCTTAATGTTAATGTAAATTAAATTAATGTAAATAGAATTACCTTGAATCAGCAGAGTTCTAAGGTAAAAAAAGTTTTGTAAAAAGTGATTTACATTTATTTTACTTGCAGGCGAAAGCATATTAATATCTCTGAGTGCAGATCAATTTTCAACACTTTCTCAATCAAGTTCAAAATTTTGTTTTCAATTTGGCTTTTTAATTTAGAACATTTTTAATTTCAAATTTTCATAAAAAAAAAGTATCGCTTAAGATTTTCCAGTAAATTATTGCTAAGGATGCATAAAAAATACCTATGTGAAAAAAAATGCTTTTATTCGCTAATTGTGTTATACGGTTCATTTTTAGACAAGAAAATCTCTGTTTCGAGAAGAGAACTTTTTATTCTACGGCAGACTTGAAATGAAAATCTATTAACTCAATTTGAAGCAAAAAACATCACAGAACATCCTGCTGATACGTTAAAAAATAAATAAAATTAATCCGGTCAAAAATTAAAATAAAATGACAAGAAGCATGGGCGCTATAATAACAACTTTCTACAGAAAAGTAGTATATGGCTGGACGTTATGTTTACGTTTTTGTATATTTGCCAAGAGAGCATCTTAATTGCTTCAAGTAGAAAATGATGTATGTAGTAGTAAAATCAACTCCAATATGAATGAAGATGATTCAGATAAATAAAGTGATGAATCCATTTAGGCAAAATTATTTTCCATTTTATTTGCATATTTAATTTTATTTGAATAATAATCACTAAAAATAATAATGATTTTTAAATTTATGTAAGTTGAAATTATTTGTATGTACAATGTAATTGCTATGTCAAAAATTTGTTATATTTTTATGAAGGTAAATTTTCATCTTTTGGAGGCAAAGTTTGGTTATAATAATTTGTAACATTAATTTACATATAAGCTCAGTTTTCAATTAGCATTAATTTGAGTTTCTCTAAAATTTGTTTCAAAAAGTTGTGAGCGAAATTAATGAATCTTAACTATTCATGTTAAAAAACATTCTCTTCTGCTAACTTTATTCCTACTTCACAATAACCTCCGAATTCATACCTGATCTCTAATTCAGGACATTTTTGTAATAGAAATCTCATTTTCTTAAATATCTAAAACCTATAATTTTTTTCGACCTTGATCGGTCACACTTCCCATTGTGTGTTGGCTACAAAACACTTAAATGACACTACGAGTTGGGCGAAATATTTGCACACTTGCCTGTAATTGCTTAAATCGTAAACTCTTTGTAGCTCGGCTCCAAATAAGGCTAGAGCAAACTTTTTTTCTTATAAATTTTTGTTTTTTATAACAATCCAATTCAGTTTATTGCGATGAATTTGATGTAATATTCGTTGAGATATTAGCTTTTGCTTAAGTTGCAAAATTGTAATTACCCGTAAAACGTGTTGAAAATTAAAAAAAAAAAAATTATTTTTTAAAATGTCAAAATATTGACTCCTCATGATTTTTGACCCAAGCGAAACTGTCCTAAAAGCATTTAAACTTTTGAAATACAGATTCGATTTTTTTTTTTTTTTTATAAGTTAGTTTTAAAAAAAGTATATATAAGTTTGAAATGAATCAAGTCTCATTTTGTTGGCCATCAAAATAGCTACCTTTATAGTTTCATCATGTTTGATTGAGTGCGGTTTTTTCCACAGTACTTTAAAATTTGGAGTCAAGGAGAACAACTGCTGTCATTAATTATGTAGGATTGTTTTAGATATGTTCTGATCTGTCCATGTTCAGCCAAAATCTGTGTTGTTTGTAATTTGTGAATTTCATTAAGTTGCCAGTTGTTAGTGTTGTCAATCTTGGAATAAATCTATGAAAAATGGGTGATTTTTCTGAGTGAGACTAGCTCACTCGTTTCAGCTCAAAATTTATTTTTCTCTGAGATTGTATTTCATAAACGGCAATGGTGTTTTACTAAATGATGGGTATAGATCGCTTAGCGCTACCTCTTTAGCTAATTTGTCATCTATCTCATTTCTCTCAATATTAGCAAAGACTGCAACTTGGATGAACTTTATGAACGAGAAACAATTCTAGATGCCAGGAGCAACCAATTAATATAAGCCAGAGCGACAATAACTGAGTTATGGGCAATACATTTCAATACATTTGTCATCTGAGGGAATGAATAATCATTAATGATGCCATAATGAATTACCTAGACAAATCACTAATACAGGTGATACAGATTTCACTCACTAGCCTAGATCAGCCATGATCACACCTCCCTCCTCCGTCAACCCTGCATAATCCTTCCATCAACGATCAAATCTACCCTTCGGAGTTTTAGCTAGAAAGTCCAGTCCATTGGTAGGCAAATCCAGTAGTCGGTTTTATTTATGGTGAATCCGAATTTGGAATTATATTATAAGCTTTGCGAAGCTTGTCTGATTTCGAAGAGATATTGAAGTTGGGTGGCCAAAAAACGTTAGAAAAACAAACGTGCATGCTCCTTAAGAGTTTACGAGCAATAAATATTAAAAAAAAAAAAACTTTTTTACTAAACAATAAACTGAATTAGAAAATATTTTATTGAATATTTTAAAGTACAAAATAACAGTTTTAGAATAGATGATGATAAAACATAATTTAAATAATAATTTAATCATTTATTAAATTTAATTATAACTAAACAATTAAATAATAACTAAGCATTAAAATAAAAAAAATAAACATAACACAAAAAGTAAAATTTTGCAGGGAGGCGACCTCTACACGTATGGTCACCTAACTAGCTTAAGAATAATATTAATATTACATTAAAAATAATTTATTATTATATTTGTCAAGATATTCTTTATAAAGCTACTCTCTAATCACAGTTTGAAGGAAGTCATTATATTTGACTAGCAAACTAATAACATATTTTTATTGCGAAAAATATAGAAATTAAAAACATGGAAACAAAGTGAAAAAAAAAATCAAAGAAATGAGAAAGCTAAAAAAATCGAAAAAAGTCCGTGAGCAGCAGATTTCCGTCACTAAAGTCATATTTTCAGTAAAATAAAATTATAATAAAAACGGGGGAGCGAGAAAAAAGTTAAGATCAACAAAAGAATGTTCGCTAACATACCGAAATTCTGCCATACTTTAATTATATTGTACTGCCTCTTCGCTGACCTTCATACCGAATTTCAGCTCATTTGACCAAAAGGGGGTCGCTGGAGGTGCTCAAATGTAGCGGGGGAAATATATATACATATATATATATATATATATATATATATATATATATATATATATATATATATATATATATATACATATATATATATATATATATATATATATATATATATATATATATATATATATATATATATACATATACATATACATATATATTAAACATCTCCAAATCTTCCATGATCGTGTTCTAGAGGTTATGAAACGGATAGAAAACGCAGTACCGCCGTTCACCGCCGACCTTAGACCCACTGCAATAGTTTATTTTTTTCTGGGAAAATACGACTAAAAAGGTATTGAAACTGTTGGAAACAGCACATATTTTTGCTAATACTGGTCCGATTTCGATGAAATTTCTTTTGTTTTTTAGGTAATTTAATTTCCTTTCAACGACAGGAAATGTAACAGGTTTTAAGCTCCCTAACTGAATTCGGAAGGATTTTAAAGGTGCGCAAATATTATAAAAAATCGAAAAATCCGGGGGGTTGAGGAATCCAAGTCGAGACCCCCAAAAGATATTTTCCAGACACCAACTCAATTCACATACAAATTTTCAGCTCTATAAATTAATATGGTGGAGCTGTAGAGACGCGCAAATCTTAAAAAACGTCGTAATTTCAGACAAACATAAAGCAATTTTGACTGGAACTTACCCATTCTTTAATGGCATCGTTCTGCCTAGAAGAAAGCCCTGCATACAGAATTTCAGCTCATTTGACCAAAAAGGGGCCACTGGAGGTGCTCAAATTTAGCGGGGGATATATACATATATATATATATATATATATATATATATATATATATATATATATCAGACATCTCCAAATCTTCTTTAATCGTGTTCTAGGGGCTATGAAACGGATAGAAAACGCAGTCCCGCCGCTCACCGTCGACCTTCGATCCACTGCAATAGTCTATTTTTTTCGAGAAAAATACGACTAAAAAACGCGTGAGCCTTCTTCCATATGAACGATAAATATAATATAGAAGAATATATAATATAAAATACTGTGTCAACACTAATGACCTTGCATCTCGGAAGCTAAGCTTTAAACAGCGTACTTCAAGGTGAACAACATTTTTCTCCTTTTAACCAACTTTCATGCTGTGATCGAATGACACACTAAACTCGTAAGCAGCCTTACCTCCATAAAACCTTGTAACATATCTACTATAGCAACAACGAGTCCCTAACGTCTTGTATGGACTCCAAAGAATACCGGAATGGGCAAATCATTTATTTCTATATTCTACGAGGTACTACGGTTGTCTAGGTCAGTACCATAATGTGCTGTTTCAATATAAAAATACGCAAGTTGCCAACCAATTGCTACTAAAAATAAGAGGTAACAATTCGGTTGCCAAAACGAAAGTTAAAATTATCATGCCATGACACTACTTATTTTTGGTCAGAATGATGTACAGCAACTTAAAGTGATGATTAGTTGAATCATTAAAAATCTATAACTGATAGCATTTTCGGATTTAAAGTTGCTTTATTAATATTTAAAGAATTATTACTCAGATCCAATATGAAAAAAAATCTTTAAAGCTATATAAACAACCAATAAATATAAATATACAACCAATATTTTTTTTTCCAAATGATTCATTTCATTAATTATTCAATCAAGAATGTCTTGATTGATTTTCTATATATATTTTCTATATATATCTTATATATTTTAAGTTAATTCATTAATTATTGGCTAAACCATTTGTTGCATCTAATTGGCTGAAAAAAATCGCCTCTATTTTTACTTTCTCCAATACTAAAATTAATTTGATTTAAATTGATAGGGATAACTTTTAATAAACCTGATGTATATCAAACTCATACAAAAAAAAAAAATGGAGAAAAAATAATAAAAGATATAAACTACTGAAATTTGTAATTTACAACTTAGTGTTGTGTTTATTGAACATTTATACAAGAATAAATGGGTGATTTTTAAATTTTATATATATTTGTTAAAACAGAAATTTTATTTAAAAAAAAAATTTGAAATTGATTGTTACTGGTTAAGTGTTAAGTTGAGGAGGCTAAGCACGTAACACAAACGTTTTATTGTAGCAAAAAGAAATAGTTTTACTATAACTGTACCAAATTAAATGACGACGACAATAATTTCGTAGGTGAAGTATCACAATATGAAGAATAAAATATAAATATTTAGTGAATAATTAAATTCTAATTATCAAACCATGTTTGAGAAGAAAAAAAAAACCCACAACCTGTGTGAATGGACCAGGAGACACGCGGCACATGCTGGCCGTATGCCCTGTCCCCAAAAAAACATAGCTAACAATAGAAGAAACTATCTACAGTCAATGGCCAATTTATAACTTGGACACAGTTGTGCCGATTTGTAAAGAATGACTAAACCTTTTGGATTACCGATGAAGAGTTTAAATTGTCATAATCAAATATTTATTACTGTTCACATCACAAAACTGTTTTCTACACGAAACTGAAAGTTTTCTGTTTGAGAAGAAGTACCAAGAGGATGAATAGGCCAATCAGTAGAGGTTCATACAAGAGTTCTGTAATGCCAGTATGTAGGGAAGAAGCTTTTATTTTTTTAAAACTTGTTTAGTTAGGTGCAAACATACTAATACGGATGACCTCGGAGGAACTTAAGGCAGTCCCCCCTAAAAAAAATATCTGATGTGGGTAACACATGACTTCCTTGTACGCCTATTAAATCATAAATCCGTGGCTCAAAAAGTGATATTGAATTTGGTTACTAGTTTCCGAAGATTGCAGTAAAAACGACACTCGGTGTCCCGTCATCCATCTATTGACACACACACTCTTGTCACTGGAGGTCTCATTCCGTTATTATATGTCGTTTTCCTTCAGTAGTAACTAGTTTCCAAGATATTCATGTTCCATGACAACAATAAAACTGTCAATATCACTGGATAAAGCATTAGAAATGGACAGTTTCGACATTTTAAGCGGAAAAACCCACTTAACTAATATCTTATTCTCATGATGACTTGTTGATCTCACAAATGGGGAAGAAAACTAGTATTTTAGACTCAATTTTAACACTTAAAACAAGTCATAAAAATGTTTAATTGGATTGGAAACCAAATTGCGTTTGTAACCTTTATTACCGAAACATATGATTTCTCTTTTAATTTAAATATAATTTTTGATGCAAGCTTATTATGACCTTCAAGTAAAGTACTCTTTTCCGCTCACGAATCGTAATCAAAATCTAGTAAATACATTTACATTTATATAAAAGTCCTATTTACCAAATTTGAGATGTTTTACATTATATTTTAATGCATTTTTTGACAAAAGTCTAATATGACCTTCAAGTAAAGTACCACTTCCGGTTTTCCAATTTAGACCAAAATCTATTATGTTATTTAAATCAATATACAAATTATAAATAATAAATTTGAGAAGTTTTGCATAGTAATTTAATATAATTTTTGATGGAAATCAATTATGACCTTCAAGTAAAGTACCACTTCCGGTGATCAAGCAGTGACCTAAAAGGGAGGTTCACAACTAGATTTTACAACAATCCTAAATAAAAAAATTCAACTTTCTACGGCTAACTGTTTTTGAGTTATGCGAAATACGAACGAACGTACGTACGTACAGACGCCACGACGAAACTAGTCAAAATGGATTCAGGGATGGTCAAAATGGATAGTTCCGTCGAAATCTGAAAACCGAAAATTTTCACGATTACAATACTTCCTTTACTTCCTACAAGGAAGTAAAAAATACGAAATTTTAGTACAGTTGATTTCTTGGTTAGTCGTTTATAATTGCAATACGGTGCATTCAATCGAAAACATTATTCTATAATAAATTAAAGAACATGAAATTCTGGGTCAAATGAGTACCACAATATAATAATTCGATTAAGTATTGTCGTCTATAACCACTATCAAATAACGCCGATTTTTTCCAACTTTGTCAAACACTGAGACAGAGCACTGTATATAAGTATGTAACTTGGAAATGAATTCTTTAAGAGAAAAATTCTTACAGTAAAAGTTCTAGGGCATCAAAGTCTGCGTTCACTGAGTATAAAATTTTTAAATTTGGTCAAGTATAGCTCTCGAACTACCAAGATTACCAAATCTCTCGATCTTTAGTATTGACATATCAGGCCAGTAGAGATCTCATTTTGGATTGGTGAAGATGGAGTAATTTTGATTATCAGGTATATTATATTTATTGCTTCTCTCGTAAAAAATCGAAGTTCTAGATTTCCTGCATCTTGTACGTTTTACGTCACTTTGAAAAACTACTAAGAAAAAGCACTTTTTTCAGTTATTCCTCAGTAACTCGTTTCCAGTGCGTTTAAGATAAAGATATGTCATTACCAATTTTAAAGAATGCTAAATTTCTTGTAAGTATTGTATGTGATATTTTTAAAAATTCGGAATAGCTATTGAGTTTCGTGGCAGTCAAATTCTGCAAAAATGACCAAAGGACGCAGATGTGGTTTAGCCTTGATAACTATTTTTAGTGCAGTTTAGGGAATAATGCATAGTAACCAGTCTTGTAGTGGATTAAATTTCCAAAACGATTCATAGAAAATATTACTTTCAACAGAAGCCAAGATATATTGAAATAAAAATTTTGAAAAAAGTGGACTGAAAATTGAAAATATCACTCGATATTCAAATTAGTATTCCTGATGTAATATCATCTTTAGTGCATTACGTATGTATGAACTACACGTACATGTATATCACATAAACTGTGTATTAATGATGATATTGCATGCAGGAATACTAATTTGAATAGCGGATGACATTTTCAGTTTCCAGTTCGCCATCTCTAATATTTTTATTTCAATATATCTGAGCGTCTTTTGAGAGAAATATTTTGTGAGAATCATGTAGGAAATTTAATCCTCTACAAGATTGGTTCTTAGGCATTTTTCACTGAACTCCACTAAAAAATAGTTATCAATGCGAAACCAAATCTAACTTTTCCATCTTTTGGAAATGTTTGTAGATTTGGACGATCCCGAAGCTGAGTAGCTATACCAAATTTTAAAAAATATAGGAAATTTTAATTTTCTTGTAGGAAATTTAACATTATTTAAAATTGATGATGGCACATTTTCATCTTTAATGCATAGGAAACAAAATACTGAGGAATAATTTTAAAACGTACTTTTTTCTAGGTGTTTTTCAAGAAGGCGGAAAACGCACTCGCCAGAAGGAGGAGGTTGAAAACTTGAATGTTTTACGAGACGGGCAATACATACAACGCCCCTGAAAATCAGAGTTACTTATTTTTTTTTTTTGGCTTAAGACTTCCATTGAAGTCCTATACAGCCCATAGTTACTTAATGCTATACAAGTGTTTTCTTATTTTATTTTATCTTAGAAAACTAATTCCCAAGCTACAGACTTATATATAATACTCAGCATCAGTTTTTGACCGTGATTTTTTCGCTGACACTTCATCGAATTATCATTTTTTGGTACTCATTCGACGCAGAATTTCATGTTCTTAAATTTATTATAATATAACTTTTTCGATTGAATGAACTGTTTAGAAATTATCGGAGAAAAGACTAAATAATCCTAAAATTTCGAGTTTTTTTGGGTACCAAAAGTTCTCTCGAGGTCATCCGTATTAGAATTTTTATTTGTATATGTTTATATTTAAAATCAAGAACAAGTTAAAAAAATGAAAAATTCTACTACACCTTTTACACCATACAAACCCTTTACTAACTGGTCTCGAAAGACATATAGATTTATGAACTATGTGGGCTTATTTATAGAATACATTGTACAATGGATAGAAAAATACATTAAATTTCAATAAAAAATATAGTATGGACAAATTCAATCTACACGAATTCCCCCACAGTCATTAGATATAAATATGGTAATAATCAAACCCCCTACAGTTTTTTTTTAAATATATGACACGTGGCTGCTTAGGTTGAAGGACCTAGTAGAGGCGTATTCACAAAAGATCCATGAGTGTTATCTCCATCCAGGGTTTATCAATTCCTCAACATAATAATAACCACATCTTTATTAGCGCAGCAAGAAAAGGGCTCGTCGTTTTATCTCTAATGAGGAAGCAAGTAAACTCTAAAAGAAATAGTTCACGACAAATCCTTGTATAATCATCGCTATGATGGGACAGATGGATGAAGATTACAAGAGTTCTGACGCTGCAGGAAATTAGAAGTGAGGAATATTTGAAAGCTATATGGAAAGAAAGATATCTGCATGGTAGGTTCTACAATCAGCTGCATTAGCCTGAGGTCAATAACGAATTCTCAGTTGATTAGTTAAAGACAGGTCAAATCATTGGTGAAACAGAAGGGTTTTACATAGCAATGTGAAGACCATGCCATAGCAACAGGATCTTAAATCAGACATAACCTAAAAGAAAACCTCGTCACACATAAATGTCGCCTTAGCTTGAAATCTCACGAATCTATTCAATATGTGACAACTGGATGTGAAAACCTGGCTGAAATAGACTGTTTGATGAGGCACAAACAATGCAGCAAAAATATATCACCAAAATATCTGAAGGAAATTGGGGTTACGTAACAATGATGTGACCCCATACTATCTCGTCATACTCCAGAAAAACAAGACGAGAATGCAAATATAAAAGTTTACTGGAACGAGCAAATTATTATTGCATAACCGATCAGATGTTTTGTTATACAAAAAAAAAATGGGTAGAAACAAAGATAGACTATAGCTATCACAAATGATTCCAACTTACTAAGCAATCACAAGGGCCATAAAAATAAGGAAGTTCAAGGAACTTACCTTAGAACTAAAAACACTTCATCACTTTGATTAAGTATTAGTGTCCCCTATAATTATAATTAAGATAGCTTACAGAAGATTTTGGCCTTGACCTACAGAGCTTGAAAGTGACCCAAAAAGCAGACCTGTAATATTCAGTTGACATCCGCATGATGGTATAGAAGGATCAATCTAATTAGGGATTGATAAATTATTTGCCACTTCTATAAATTTGTTTTATTCAAAACTAGTTTCGAATGTTATACATTCATCCTCAGTTTTAAAAACACACAAAAATTCAAAAATAAGCAATTCAAAGTATAGTTTGATATTATTATACATATTAAATTAGATTAATATAAATCAGTATTATAAAACATTTATGAATTATGAATTTAATTAAGACAAGAAATCAAATACATGTTGGTACTCACCAAGGTCTAAATGGATTATATCAAACAGAAAAGTCTGTACTGGTTTCTTCTCGCATTGAACTAACAACGAACGAAAGGTAGGTAGCATATTTATAGGTAAACGGTTTAAGGGTCAGAGTTTTTCCAGTAATGCCGGTGAGTAATTACTACACTGAAATATTGTGTTTTTAGAACTGAGGATGAATGTATACCATTCGAAACTAGTTTTCAATAAAACAAATTTATAGAAGTGGCAAATAATTTATCAATCCCTAATTAACTTGCAATATTGTGAGAAATTTTTAAATAAATGAAATAACACAATATTATCTAGATTCCCTTGAATTTTATTCAGGAAAGAAGATATTACTCCAGAATTCAGATATAAATAAATGTAAAAACAATACCTTAAGTGAAAAATTAAGCTCTAAGATTTTCAAAAAATAAATATTGAGTAGCTAAATTATATCTACCAACCATTATACATAACCAATTTTTTTTCTTAATCTTCATTTTTCAGATCAGGAGAGCCCAAAATTAACAAATTCGTTGAAATTTCTCATTAAAATTTCTGATCCCTCATAATTTCCATCCGTATTCCGCAGATTTCCTTTTCCTGTTACTTAGTAATGGTTGTAAGATTACCTGATTTTTCCCATCAGTTTATTTATATTAATACAATGGTATAAATAACTTTTTCGGCCTTGGCACTAAGTATGGTGCAATTTTCTTTGGGATCTTTGCAGATTTCATCCTTCTCTTTATTATTCTGGCTATTTGATGTTTCAAGGTCCTGGGATTCATCTCAGGATACAATTCTAGCTTCTATCATAAGTTCAGCGACAAATTCCGCTTTATCTATGATGTATTATAAGCTGAATATTTAAATTAAAATGAAAAAAATATGGTTCAATAAACAAATCGAAAAAGATATACGGAAAAAAAAAATACATCAAAATGTAACCATTATTAAGAAAGATATTGCTTATTGAACTAAGTAGCTATGCAAGTGAATTTAGATTTCGAGTATGAATTTGACTTGTTCGGGCATAATTTTACTATTCGATTTTCAAAGAACAAAGCTTCTTTTTATTCTTGCTTTTGCAATGACAATCCATAAGTCACATTGCCAGATATTCGATAGAATTGGTTATTGGTTATTTCGACAACCAGTTATACACGACCGATTCATATCAAGCCATAGCAAGATTTTATATTTCTTCTTTTATATTTCTTATTTTATATTTCTGAAACCCTGGACAAGGGCATTTAGCTAATCGCGAGTTAGTATTTACCAAAAATAAATCCAGGTGAACGTTTTTACGGGGAACTATTCGGCAGATTTGTTAGATAATTAAATTATTTCCATTTTGAATTTAAATTAATTCAGTTTTATGCTCATTTTAATTGCATAAAAAAAATAACAAATCTATAGTAATATTTTTTTTTGGTCGGATTTGGGCGATCCTAGTAATATGCTTCGACTTGTGTGGTCCTAGTTTGTTCAGAGGATTTGTTATTAATATTGAGTTGCTATTAGTGTTCATGCATTTAAGACAAATTACACTATTTAGCAAAATAGCTGTTTTTGATTGTTCATTGTGTAAGAAAAAATAATACAACAGGCAGAAATTTTTATTAGCTCCTATTTTATTGATATACGGATTTTATTACATACGCAATTATAATATACAGAATAAGAAATAACATTTATACATTTAATTTCATGCAATAAAAATAAACAAATTTAAATCAGAATAGTTTATAAAATATTTACTTTGTTGAATAAAATAAAATCAATAATTGAAATAGTTTATTTACTGTCCTCAAAACGGTTCCTTTTTGTTTGGCGCTAAGTACAGTTCTTAAGTTTTCATCTCTTATGAGCTTTCTAATTTGAGGGCCAACAGAATGCCCTCTTTGACTTCGGCATCACTTAGTTGAGGAAATGTCCATCTAAGATATTTAAATACCTCGCCATCTTTACCCATTGCCTCAACGAAATTCTTCATCAAACCTAGTTTTTATGTAAAGGGGGCAATACAATTTTGCTTCGCTTCGTAAGAGGATTGTGAAGAACATTCTTTTCACCTGGGCACAGCGTTCCGTTTGATCACACTTTTATTTCATAGTGAGATTTCCTGTCTCGACTGCCCCACGTGCATAAAATGCAGCAATACTTTGTATATCCCAACCTGCATGCCGAGAATAAAGCAATAACTTTCAAATCCCCACAGATCTGCCATTTATGTTCTTGATACTTGTTAGCATCAAAATGCAATTTCATATTTTCATATGTTTCCTTCATATGTACATATCACTAAAGGAATAGAGGGCATGTGTTGCCATAATGAAGTAAAGCAACTTTTAAGCTCACTTTTGATGAGCATATGAATTGTCTCCATTCTTCTGAGTTATACTCTAAATTTAATATTTTCATCATACTATTAACATCGCATGCAACAAGATTGTTTTCATTCTTAAAATATGGACATCAGACATTTTTGTCGATCTTGTTAAATTTCGTATCAGATCGTTTAACCCACCCAGTGTAATTCTGTGTGGCTCATTCAAGTTTTCTGCCGGATCAAAGTCGGAATCTTGTGACATAGAAAGCATTTTTGGAGGGTTAGGCAGCGGAAGCCCTTTTCTACGTAGGGCGGGTCGAACAGCTGATGGAATATTAGGGTATTCTACAGTCAACTTTTTTTTCTTTGATATACCCTGCTGTAAAGGTGGTGTTATGTAGAAATAACAACTATTTGCATGTTTCTTTCCAGCTAACCACCTGCGAAGATTCACTGCACATGCATTACTACAAAAGTGAGGTGCCCATGACTTATCTTGAGCCTGCCTTGACTCCAAAGTAATGAAAATAGGCTGCTTTTTACTGATAGGTCTTTTTTGAGTAAAGAATGTCATTTCACCATGTATATAGCAAAAGTTGTCAGTACTATTAACGCAATTGCGAGGCATTTTCACAGTTTTCGTACACAAAAAGTTAGAAAGTATACACTGGCTTTCACAAATTCACAGTGTTGTCAGTAAAAACATATTTGAATTGACAATAACAGTTGCTGCAGGCAAGTTTGCCAACTGCGGAAAAAAAATTACCAATTCAACACTACCAGTCCTATAAATTTACCTAAATTATATTATATCTTCAAAATAAGAGCTAACTAAGTTTTTAAAAGGTTAAATTAGTTATTTGTAACCAAAATAGAATACAAATTTGCTACTTTCAATCTGGAAGCATATTTGCTGTTGGCTAGTTTTATCTGTACAATGTGTACGTCTTTAAATATTGTAATTCATATATTAAATAATTTTTAATTGTCAGGAAAGTTAATATATTATTGTAAATTAATTTGTGAAGAACTACTTCTCTTGGTCATGAATTATAAACCGGAACTAACTGAAAAAATAAAAAAGACATTGGTGAAGTATGACCATACAAACTTATAACTAGGAACATACAATGGTAACAAACTAGAAAAACATTTGAGAAAAATGAAGGATAAAATAAAAATGACAGACAGAAAGAATGGAGTGTATAAAATAGATTGTAGCAACAGCGAGATGACGAACATAGGATAAACATCTAAAAAGTTACAAACCAGAATTAAGCAGAACATAAGTAATTGCAAATACAGTAAAAATGAAAATAGCATTGCTTTGACCCATCATAGTATACTAAGTAACTTTAAATTTAATTTGATAATCCCGAAATATTAGAAACTGAAAAAAATACAAGAAATAGAAAAACAACACACATTACAATAAACATAAATAATGTAGATAATTTCAAGACAGATGCTGTCAATTTAAAAAGCCATTATAATAAATAAACTAAATATAAAATAATTTGTGATTTAAAATTTAACAAACGGTACATTGATTTAAATATATAGAATAGAATATTAACAAAAAATATAAAACAAACATAATAATAGTAAGTGTGAAGAAAATGCGTGGGGAGGCACATGACAATATGGATTAGCACAAAATTCATTTTCAATGATAGTACTGTGTGACAAGGATATAAAAATAAAGTTATTCCCAGAATATTTTATAATGAAACCAATAGTTATTGACGAAGTAAAATTGTACAGATGTCGGAACATGGAGAGGGAATTGTGTATTTTAAAGATGATATAACAATTTTAAAGAGTAACAAGATATATCGTAAATTAAGGTGTGAATATTTATTAGTTTTAAATGTTTGATGTTGTATTGTAGAAAATAAAGATCATGAAGACGAAGAATTACTTCGAAACCTCGACAACAATATTATAAAAATGTTTTTTTTTTAAATATAAAGTTAAATACGAATGGAAAGATGTTCTTCACAAATTAATTTATTGTGATTCATAATGAATGCAGCGTTTTTTATATTACAGAATGTGCTAGTTCATTAGGAATATCAGGTGAGCACTAACATAAATTAAAATTTAAAGTAGAGGATCACATAATGCTAGTGCTCTAACCTTACGTAATGCACTAGGTTGTGCAACTGAACTTCAAAACAATAGAATTACGACTAAAATATTAACTTCAATTACCAATTTAGTTTTGATACAGAGAAGGCTTGCAGTTATAATTTAATAGATTTAAAATATCTTGTAATGCTAACCTACAACAAATCAAAGTCTTTTTGTCTGTCCTTCATAATTTCACTGTTCTTGTTTCTTCGTTTTCATTATTAATAATAGGCAATTATATTGTTTTTCCTTCTAGTAAACAACGAGTAATTGATGTAGCGGATGTGAGAATCCTAATTAATTATAATTATTAATCATAAAATATTAACATTTTCATTTGAATCTTTTTTATTTAATTTTTAAATAGAGGTTTATTTTTTAAGAGGGTGAGATTATGTTGACTCGTGGTTGCTATTATGTTCAACCTTCAAATTAATATCATCATACATGATAAAAAATCATTCTAAAATAGACAGAGAGCTCTTGTAAACAAATTTGCCATTATTAGAAGAAAACTTAGATAGCAATTTTTTAAATCCTTATAGTGTTGGCATTAAAAAATAATGAGTCTGCCAGTCGAATAAAATAAGAATTATCTAAAAAAATAGTAGCCAAAAAAAAAAAACTCGAAATTTTAGGACTATTTTAGGATTTTCACCTATAATTCCTATATGGTGTATTCTATCGAAAAATTTATGGTATATTAAATCAAAGATTATCAAATTCTGCGTCTAATGAGTACCAGAACATAATAATTTGGGTAGCTATATATGAGTCTGCGACCGTAGTTTTCGACCTCACTAGTTACCCATATTATTATGTTGCAGTAGTTATTAGAGGCAGAAGTTGATGTTATTTATTAATAATAACTATTAATATCCTATAACTTTTTCGATAGACTGCACCATTTAGGAATTACTGATGAAAAACCAAAAATAGTTCTAAAATTTCGAGTTTTTTTGGCCGCCATTTTTTTAGGTAGTATGACCCGACTGAAAGACTCTTATTTTTTTAATGCCAATATTATAAAGTCTGTTTTCTTCACGTAATGCAATTTTTTTGCATGGGCTCTCGGTATAAAAACAGTATTTCACAAACTTTCGACATCCGTGTATCCCTTCTATAATTTATGTAACAATAAATACCCATAGTAAAAACCCTAGTCAAAATATATTAATTATTTTCCTTTTTAATTCTTGAAAAAAATAATAAATGAAAAATAAAATTAATTTGTAATAAAATATTAATGTGAGATGCGGTTCCACATCCAAAAATCTCTTCCTTTATTTCGACTTAATGTCTATATGAAAACTGAAAAAGCAACATAGATGTGAAAACAACATATACATAATACTAAAAAGCAAAGAAATATTTTAAAATCATTTTTCTATGTTCAAACCCCGGTGCATCGCGTACCCCCACCAAGTTCTTCCGGTATCCCTGAGGATACACATATTACAACTTGGAAAACACTGCTCTGAAATATTAAACTATTACATAAAACCATGAGTTAAGGGGGGTGAAAACGTAATACCTAACTGTTTATTTTCGTTTTGGCGAGGATAGAGGTCCTTCGAGAGGTCCTTATTTCAAAAATAGTAGGTTTTAACATTGATACAGGCTTCGATAGATCCTGTCTAGTTATTAAATCTGTGGAATTTGCGACTAATTCGAAAATATCGATTACTAAAATATCATTGATACTATTCCAACTACAAAAATACCATTGGTACTATACCAATCACAAAAATATAATTTATCAGATTAAACATTACAAATTGCGATTAACATAAACACCTTTACCTAAACACACCTTGCCGAGTTTTGCTCAGACTACAACTTGTTACCAGTTTAAAGCTATAAATTGGAGATCTGGTGTGTAGGGAAATAAAAAAATGTTTTTTATGGCTTAGTGTAGTGTAAACAAAAAAATATTTGGCACAAAATATATATAGATATTCAAAGAGGGTAAAACGTATTTATTTTTTTTTTTAAATAAATTTGTGTCTCAACGTTTTATTCTGACACAAAAAAATTATTCATCCTATTGGAAGTTTAAATATGATATACAGGATGTCCAATATAAATCGGCTCAAATGTTTTTCATGGCCAAACGGATGGTCTAATTAAAAATTGCCAAAGGTAGAAAGAAAGGGCTCCTTCGATAGTTTGATCAACCGGTATTGCTTTTTAACTTTGACGCGTATTGAAAACTTGGGCTTTGCAACGAACACTTAATTTTTTAATACGCTCATTTATATCCATTAAAAAGTTATGAAAGACCGCAAATCGCATTTCGATATCTTCAAAATTGAGGGATTTACACCACTTTAGAACGTATTGTTCCCAACGTCATTATTATTTTTCAGGCAAATCATACATTGAAATCTTGGAGACGAGATTTGGAGAAAAATACTACACCTACAAGCGTTTTTTTTTGTTTATTTTTTATTAAGTTCTTATTTATAATAAACTACAGTAAGCCGCAAAGGAAATAGTATGAGTTGGATCGAATTAACTCATAGGTCATGCATGGATAATTATGAATCAGTATGCCATGAATATATTTCGTATATACAAATTAAATTTAAAAAATAGAAGGAAAAATGAGAGAAAACCTACACAACAAAATAAACAATACTAGCAACAAAAAAAAATGAATGAAATAGAACAATAATACAATTTGAAAGATAAAGAAGAGCTTGATAAAAAAAATTAAACATAATCTGAGAGATATAACAAAATGATTTTTATTTTTTTTAGTTTAAAAATAATCATAGTTGGAATTGTGATAAAATCTAAACCATAAAATTGCAATTTTCTTACGTATTTGTATACAATGCATGTCCCGCCGAAGAAACGAATTCCACAATGCCATTTCTATTTTTTAATAAATCTCGGTGTTTATTCGCCAATTCCATATTCTATTCCATATCGATTTCGGCTATATCACCAACATGATTTATGATGTCAATATTTTTTTCTAGAGATAAAACATTACCCTTTCGTTTTGCCGGCATTTTTTATGTGAACAGTTCTAACTGTTAAACAACTCTGAAATAAGATGTTAAGACTTAAAACATTAAGCCGCGTACCCACTAGGCCAACAATGGGACCATTAAATTTATTTTTTATAAACAATCCCAAGAAGCTGGTATTTTGATTAATGATTTTGATTAATTGTATAATTTAGCACTCTTTTAATTTAATAAATCGTTTTAATAATAATTTATCTGTAATATAAGAATCAAAGTTCATTAACAAGGACTACTTCATTCGAAACATGCATTTCCGTTAAATTAAATACTATATTTCCATTAAAGGAAATATTGTTAATTTAATAAAATTGACGTCACTGATTGTGTACTAGTTTATATTTTTTCTTATTCGTTCTATAATTTTTTTTCGTTCTTTCGTTTGCAAAATGGTTTGGTTCCTGTTGTCCAAAGCGGGGTACATTGAACTCAAAGCTCCATAAACTCTGTCTAGCTGTTCACAGTAAAGGTTTTAGTCCACTGCCCGACCATCAGGAACAAGCTCAAAATGCATAACGCCTTCGAAGTTCCAGAAAACAAAGCTTAATTTTTTTCCCAAACGAACCTCCGGTTGTGCAGCTTCACCTGGCCGTCCGTACCCACTGCTTATGCTTGTTAGGTTTTTTTTTTTTTTTTTTAAATATCCACTCTCTGTCACTTGTGATTTTTTTTTTAAATGCAAGTGGCCTCATAAAGCCAACTCCAGTCACATGGTATAAAAGGATTAGTCAAAGTAAACAAACATTGACATAAATAGTAGTAACAAAAACATTCTTATAGGATTAATTATAAGAATTGAAATTAAGTGTTGTGTTCATGCAGAAGGACTTTTGTAACAACCTAGAAATAATCTACAAATATATACTATTATTAATTTTATAACATAACTATATTCTCACAATAAATCCACCCCTAATTATATTAAGGTCTTGGAGACCAGGGAAATGGCTCCTAGATTGTAGGCCAGAGTTCACTGGGGACAAAGTGAGTATGGAAATTTACAAATTTCATAAGCTAAAAATAATTGATTTAATTATTAAAGTTCAACTGTTAATGTATAAAAATTATTGATTATAAATTGCACTGTATGTGACATTTTAGTTAGACAAACATTAGTGTTTATAGAAAGATATCTTTCAAGGATATAGCCAAAGTGCAAGAGGTTAATTACGAATTATAATTAATTTACTTGTTATCTTTCAAATGTGTTCTCTAAGGAAGGCGTTACTATCTCAATAGCTGTTATCTCACCGAGTTTATCTCTGTGCACGAAACCGGTGCAAACTTTGCACTCTCATATCGTGGAACTCTCAGTTCTATTGATTGCTTCAAGATAATCAAATTTAGTTAGTTATCTCAGAAGTAACAATAGACAAAAGGCTCTTTAAAAATCAAACACGTGCAAAATTTATTTTTATTGTTAGAAAAATAATTTTTAAATATTCTCTAGTATTCAGTTTTCCGATTTGATTTATTTAATCTATAGATAACGATGATCATTTTGCCGCAGAATATATGTATAAATATTCCTAAGAATTAACCAAATTTTCTACTGATACCCCTTTGTGGTCTCCAGTCGAACAATTACCTTATTTTAGAAATTCGGTACCGCGCTTTTTATTTCATGTAAAAAATAGTTATGCAGTGGAAAGTTGTAAAAAAAAAAATCTTCTTTTTAACAATGGAATGAATAAGCGTTGACCTAGGAACATCGGTTGCCGAAATATTTTGAATATATAAAAAAAAAGTCCAAACATTTCGAGATTTTTAAGCCACAGAAAGTTCTACCGAAGGAAATTTTTTGGAAAACTCAGTTTGCCCAAGATGGCCTCAATGCTTGCTAGGAAAAATGACATGATGAAAATCAGACCCAAAATCCAACGCCAACGGGGCCAACCCCAAACGCGTCCAAATATGCAATTCTTAGCCAACAGCTCTATTGACCAAGATAATTTTATTGTATAATGAAAAAAAATCAGAGCCGGCCTTGGCCGCTATCCAGTCTCCTGGTAGTAAACATAAAAAATTAAAAACATATTGTACTTGATCTTAAAACGTTTTCTTTTATTTCTTTATTGAAATTTACAACTGTGTAACTTTAAACTTAAACTTGGAACTTAAATTTAAACTTGAACTAAAAAGAGAGTGTGATACATGTTTCAATTGTGATATGAACATCTTAGTTTTTTTTGTCTTGTTTTTAATTGATTTTAAATTTAATAAAATTTATTCTCTGAATGATTAATTTACCTTATATTTTTCATCTACCCATTATGTCTCAAGTATGAATAATAATTTATAAAACATTTGTAACTTAAATAGTGTGAATTGCAAAGATAAAAAAAACACAATAAAGAATATATCACGATTTTTTATGATATAAAATCTGAAAAAGTGAAAACAAAATTATTAAATAAAACATGAGACATGGCAAGGTTAGGGTATGATAAGTTTTTTCTATATTTTTTTTTATTGTTTTGAGAGTTTTAATTCATACCGTCATACTTTATTATTATTCATTTTTTTCAAGAGGTTTCGGATCTCACTTTGTCTACAATCACAGTTATGTTTGATGAATATTTTTTTTGTTATTTATTTTATAAAATAATTTTATACCTGAATAAAATGTAAAACAGCTTGAGAAACACATTTATTTTTTAAAAACAATAAACACGTTTTACCCTTTTTGTATACCTATATAAATATATATATATATATATATATATATATATATATATATATATATATATATATATATATATATATACATACATATATTAGGGCATAATATTTTTTATTTGCAATTTCCATTACACATAGTCATAAAAAAAAAACATTTTTTATATACCAACACACCACATCTCCAATTTACAGCTTCAAACAGGTAAAAAGTTGTAGTCTTAGCAAAAGTCCGCAAGGTGTGTTTATGTGCAGGTGTTTATTAGGAACTGCGTTTAACGAACCACAACAAAAAGATATGGAAGCGTAGTCTTGAAAAATTTAAAACGTGATTTATTAAACAAATGGTTGGCTATTTTTAGCGTCTTTATCATTTAGCAAAGAGAAGAGGAACTATCAACCTCTTATATCTCGGTTTCTTTGATTAGAAAATATCTTCTTTGATAATATTTGGAAAGCATTTTTTCTGACGTTTCTGATCTCACTTTGTCTACAATCAAAGTTATGTTATTTTTTGGTGGGAAGGGGCGGGAGGTGGGAAGTTTTCATTGCCTCACGAAAGTTTGATACTATCTCTTTTTTGTCCAATTTATTTAAAAACTTTTATGTTTTTATTATTAACTCATATATATGATATAAAATCTGAAAAAGTGAAAACAAAATTATTAAATAAAACACGAGACATGGCAAGGTTAGGGTATGATAAGTTTTTTCCATATTTTTTTTTATTGTATACATATATATATATATATATATATATATATATATATATATATATATATATATATATATATATATTAGATTTGTATATATTATGTATGGATGTATGTGTATATATATTTTTTTAAAGTAAATTTATATTTTGTGTAATCATAAGATCGTCATATTTTTTTTTGTTGACTAGGAAGCGATAACCTAAAAATCTATTTAAGTCAGGTAATTTCCAATGGCAGCATCGTAAACTATAAAAGAAGAAGATAAAATTTTCTTTAAAATTAAGAAATTTTTTTTTTGTTAAAACTATTTAAAGAGCGCTTTCGAGCGGCTAAGTACGCTATGTTCTACTTTTCGTAATGACATGGATTATTCGATTTTTTTTTATCTAGCCTTTTTTTTTTTTTAGCCTCTTAATGGACTACAGATTTTCTCCATTTTAGAAAAACTTCCTTGTTTAATAAGCATTATTTTCATATTAATGAAGTTGAGATCTGTTACAGAATAAGCTGGAATTCACTGACAGTTTTGTAAAACTTCATGAGATGTGAAATTCTCTCTCTTCGAACTAACAGTGTTTTTAGCAATAATAATTACAATAAATTAGAAGAAAGCTTTGATTTATTTTTGTTCTGTGACCTGGGATGTATTGTAATAAATTAATTACTAAAATACAAAATACGTAAGATAAAATATTTCATACGGGTATGACTAATGAAATTCTTCTGTAGCAAAGTTCAATAATATTACTTAATATTCCTGGTAATGATAATATAACATGCATTTCATGAAAATAAGGCCTCCATCCTGGGCAAGGCACCGGTTGCTCAAAGGAGGGTTAACCGGTTACTTTCACGTTAATCCTCATTTCGTAAAAAAAGATCAACAAAACTTGCAATTAATGCATTGGTGCCATAAAGAACGAAAAAAATTAGAGAACGAATAAGAAAAAATGTGTTTAAACTCAGTGACGCCAATTTGATTAAATTAACAGTATTTTCTGTAAATTTAATGGAAATGCAAGTTTCGAATGAAGTATTTCTCGTTAGTGAACTTTGATTCTTATATTACAGATAAATTATTATTAAAACGATTTTATAAAGTAAATGAGTGCTAAATTTTACAATTAATCAAAATCATTAATCAAAATACCAGCTTCTTGGGATTGTTTATAAAAAATAAATTTAATGGTCCCATTGTTGGCCTAGTGGGTACGCGGCTTAATGTTTTAAGTCTTAACATCTTATTTCAGAGTTGTTTAACAGTTAGAACTGTTCACATAAAAAATGCCGGCAAAACGAAAGGGTAATGTTTTATCTCTAGAAAAAAATATTGACATCATAAATCATGTTGGTGATATAGCCAAAATCGATATGGAATAGAATATGGAATTGGCGAATAAACACCGAGATTTATTAAAAAATAGAAATGGCATTGTGGAATTCGTTTCTTCGGCGGGACATGCATTGTATACAATTACGTAAGAAAATTGGAATTTTATGGTTTACATTTTATCACAATATTTTTAATGATTATTTTTAAACTAAAAAAAAAAAAAAAAATCATTTTGTTATATCTCTCAGAGGTATTATTTAAAAAAAAATGTATGAAGCTCTTTATCTTTCTAATTTTATTATTATACTATTTCATTCATTATTATTTTTATTTTGGTTAGTATTGTTTATTTTGTTGTGTAGGTTTTTCTCATTTTTTCAACTGTTGTATACAAATACGTAAGAAAATTGCAATTTTGTGGTTTAGATTTTATCACAATTCCAACTATGATTATTTTTAAACTAAAAAAAATAAAAATCATTTTGTTATATCTCTCAGATTATGTTTAATTTTTTTTATCAAGCTCTTCTTTATCTTTCAAATTGTATTATTGTTCTATTTCATTCATTTTTTTTTTGTTGCTAGTATTGTTTATTTTGTTGTGTAGGTTTTCCCTCATTTTTCCTCCTGTTTGTTAAATTTAATTTTTATACACGATATATATTCATGGCATACTCATCCATAATTATCCATGTATGACCTATGAGTGGATTCCATCCAATATTTGTATTAACTCATACTATTTACCTTGCGGTTTACTGTAGTTTATTATAAATAAAATCATTATAAAAAATAAAAACCGGATGTAGGTGTAGTATTTTTCTCCAAATCTCGTCTCCAAGATTTCAATGTATGATGTGCCTGAAAAATAATAATGACGCTGGGAACAATACGTTCTAAAGTGGTGTAAATCCCTCAATTTTGAAGATATCGAAATGCGATTTGCGGTCTTTCATAACTTTTTATGGATATAAATGAGCGTATTAAAAAATTAAGTGTTCGTTGCAAAGCCCAAGTTTTCAATACGCGTCAAAGTTAAAAAGCAATACCGGTTGATCAAACTATCGAAGGAGCCCTTTCTTTCTACCTTTGGCAATTTTTAATTAGACCATCCGTTTGGCCATGAAAAGCATTTGAGCCGATTTATATTGGACATCCTGTATATCATATTTAAACTTCCAATAGGATGAATAATTTTTTTATGTCTGAATAAAACGTAATAGCTTGAGACACAAATTTATTTTTTAAAAACAATAAATACGTTTTACCCTCTTTGAATACCTATATATATTTTAGGGCCAAATATTTTTTTATTTGCAATTTTCACTACACATAGCCATAAAAAAACATTTTTTTATTTCCCTACACACCAGATCTCCAATTTACAGCTTTAAACTGGTAACAAGTTGTAGTCTGAGCAAAAGTCGGCAAGGTGTGTTTAGGTAAAGGTGTTTATGTTAATCGCAATTTGTAATGTTTAATCTGATAAATTATATTTTTGTGATTGGTATAGTACCAATGGTATTTTCGTAGTTGGAATAGTATCAATGGTATTTTAGTAATCGATATAGCGAAACTGCGTTTAACGAACTGCGAGAAAAAGATATTGAAGCGTAGTCTTGAAACATTTAAAACGTGATTTATTAAACAAATGGTTGGCTATTTTTAGCGTCTTTATCATTTAGCTAAGAGAAGAGGAGCTATCAACCTCTTATATCTTGGTTTCTTTAAATTAGAAAATATCTTCTATGATAATATTAGGAAAGCATTCAACCGATGTCAACCACTTTGGTACTAAATAACTATGGCATCCAAACCAAAACTTTTTAAAGTTTGAAGGTCAGAATCGATTGATTGAGCTTTCGTGTATTAATATGACATAGTTAGGAATGGAAACCAGACATTGATGTTTTCAAACATCGATGAATTTTTAGATTCTAACGCCCGAGGTTGAAATAACAATGTTTTGAACTAGGTATTATAAAATTTGTCTATGTCTGTATAATAGTGTATTCCTTGAGATAATAAAAAAAAAACATAAAAAAAAAACGTGAGCAGTAGAACTCGTCATTGAGATCATAATTTCATTAAAAGAAAAGAATAAGATAGAAAACGCACTCCCGTCCCTCACCATCGACCTTCGACCCAGTACAATTCTATTAATTATAAAAATAGGTAAAAAGGTATTCAAACAGTTGAAATAGCCATATCTTTGCTACTACTGGTCCGATTTCGATGAAACTTCCTTCTTTTTTTTATAGGCAATTTAACTACCTTTCAAATGAAGGGGTGTTAGAGGTGCGCAAATACTTAAAAGATCGAAAAAAAAAAACAAGTTGAGACCCCCAATAGATACTTCCCTAACACCAACTCAATTTACATACATATTTTCAACCCTATAAACTAATTTGGTGAGCTGCAGAGATGCGCTAAACTTTAAAAACGCCGAAATTTCAGGTAAACATACCAAAATTTTGACTTAGAAGGAATTTACCTACTAGAAGAAAACCCTACATACCGAATTTCAGCTCATTTGACCCAAAGCGGGCCGGGGATGCTCAAATGTAGCGGGGGGGGGAATATATGGAATATATATATATATATATATATATATATATATATATATATATATATATATCAGACGTCTCCAGAACTTCCATAATCACTTAAAGGGCTATGAAACAGATAGAAAATGCATTCCCATCCCTCACGACCGATCTTCGACCCAGTGCAATAGCCTTTTTTATATGGGAAAAATATGACTAAAAAGAAAGAAATCTGGATATAAAAAAATTAAAGTTGCCACATTTTTGTTGTTATCTTACCTTACCGACTCTACAAAAGTAGGGGTTATTTAAACATTTATTTTTTTAATTTAAATATATTTGTTCTTCTTTTTTTCATTTATATACTCTCTCCTTAACTGGCCGGAGCTACTAGAGGTGGCCACGAACCAGTAATGGGCTCTCGCGTCGTAAAGCATTTAAATTTTTCATGCACTTAGGCATTAAATGTATTCACAAATATTACAATTTTATTGCTTCGATAAACACATTATGAGTAGACACATATTGCCTACTATTGTTCATAAAAAATTTATAAAAAAATTATTCATAACTATATTGATTTAACAAGCGTATTAAAAAAAAGGGAACACAATCAGAAAGATAAATTAAAAATGATTATTTTAGTAAATTTCATGGAATGATAAGATATAAAATAGTACTATGTGAGAAATGAGTGGGGATGACAAACAGACATCAATACTTTGGAAACATTAAATTATTTATTAAAAGCATCGATGTTTTTAAACCGATGAATCAGAAATATAGATACTTGGTTTTCGATGTTTTTAAACACTCATGAACAGATGTTTAATTTTTGTTGCCATCACAACTGGTACCACACTAAACAGTAATTTTTAATATGATTTTCAATAACTTCCCGAACTCTGATAATGAAATTACAATATAATTCCGATAATAATTTTCAAAATTATGAAGAAAAATATCAGATATACTAATATAAATATATCCTTGGTCAGCTTCACAGATGCAAGTGGGTCATTCCACACCAAATCAACCAATAAAAAAATAATTTTAGACATGAGGTTTTTCAGAATGAGTGAAACCTTATATTATATTAATGCTCTATGCATAAGTACAGTCTAAAATTCCAAATTTATCCAATTTTTATTTTTTTCAGTTATAAATGTAAACAAAAAAGAAATAAAAAATGGACGGTTTTTTTGACACGTTTTGAAACATTGAAAACCTCATCATAATTACAAAACTATTTGCCCTATATATCTCAAAATAGTATCATTCTTTTCAGAATTAAATGAGCTCTAATCTCGACTAGAACAAACCTGTTTTTATACCAAGTTTTTTGTTTCAAACTGAAATAGAAATAAATTGTATATGTTATATTTAAAAAAATATGTCATATCATGACTATTCGCACATTTATGTGAATTATGTAAAATTCATTTTTCCTGAAAAAAAGTATAGCATCTTCTTTTTCTTTTATCGTTTCCACTAACTCAATGAAATTCATTATAATATGCTAAGAAAAACTTTTTTTATTTTATTTATTACAGGCAATCCACGACTCAGGTGATTTTGCATACGCACAACTATGTTGATTTCCAATATATTACTGATACCAGTTGATATTCCATTGTTAAGGTAGTTGATGGATTAAAAAAGATAATTAATAAATAAATAAGTGATAATAAAAAAATTAAAAGAAAAAATAATGATAATAAATAAAGGGAATAAATGGGAAGTTTAAAATAACTTATCTTTAACTTTAAATCGATTTGTAAATGTTTATTTGTTTCAAATAATTAAATATTTCGGTAAAGTGTTGGCTATTATCGTTTAGTAATGTGGCTAAATGATATGGAAGATCGGTATTTATCAACTGCCTGCAGTCAATACGTGTTTTACGGTCATAGGTACAGATTGGTCTAGGCGTTCCAGTGATGAAATGTTGACTTACTTCTTTTCTTACTCAGTACTTCTTTTCGTCTGCTATTTTGAGTGGATGTTTTCCATGGGAGTACTGTGGGTTAAAGCTCTCTAAGTTTGTTTTCTGGAGTGCGATTCCAATTTATCTGCCATTTATTTATTACTCTCGACTTTATTAGTGAATACAGGTCATTGTGAGGGCTATCCAGACAGTCAGATGGAGGAATCATTAATGCATTTTTTGCTGCTTTGTCAGCTCTGCAGTTTCCTGGTATATCATTGTGTCCTGATATCCATCTAAATAATGTAGTATCCATATAAATAAAACTGCGCTATTTGTTAACAAAAAGTTCACTTCACCGAACACCGTTTGGTCATGTAGATCGTTTACTTTCAATAGGTAATGACTGGTATTGTTTGTGAATGCATAGAAATTTTTTAAAAATTTCAAAGAAATTTGGATTCTTACATTAACATTAAACATATATATATATATATATATATATATATATATATATATATATATATATATATATATATATATATATATATATTTAAAATACTAAAGAGATTTTTTTTAAAAATCATGCCATCAAAAATTATATTAAAATATAATTAACCAAAATCTAACATGTTATTTATATGTTAGATTTTAGTTAAAATTGGCTTGCCGGAAGTGGGACTTTACCTGAAACTGTTTTGTTGTTTTCTACTTCCAGCCTTTTTTTTGAACCACCGAATCACAGTTCAATTGGCGTACATGGAAGTCATGTTGTATTTATTACAACAGATATTTTCATTAAGTGTTCTGTAGTAGATTATCTTCAGTACACATTTTGTAAACAGGCATCAATATGTTGCGTAAGTATATCCCAGAAAACTACTCAAATTCAAAACTACTTCAATAATATTCCGCATATTAAACAGCTACGCTACCAAGGATTTTATCTGGACAAGAGACTAGTGTGGGATCTTCACAATAAAATTACGAGAAATGGCTTTACATTAAGTAGGCAAGCTTCCAACTCATTAAAAAGGCCCATTTGGGAATAAGGAGATGGGCTTTGGGGCTCAACTAAACAAAGTTGAGACTAATCTGGGCTTAAACACCAGATATTTTTCCCAGTTCATTGAAGTATCAGACACCCACTATTTAGAGGTCGGATATGGCTCTAGAGGGTCAATAATAAATAAATTAATACAAATAAAATTATTAGATCTAAACCTAATCCTTGACCCAGCAACCGACCCTAAATCAGCTGCATTTCTTAAAACTAAACTATCCTGAATTAGGGATTGATAAATTATTTACCACTTCTATAAATTTGTTTTATTGAAAACTAGTTTCGAATGTTATATATTCGTCCTCAGTTCTAAAAACACACAAAAAATTCAAAAATAATCTATTCATAATATAGTTTGGTATTATTATACATATTAAATTAGATGTAATATAAATCAGTATTATAAAACATTTATGAATTATGAATTTAATTAAGACAAGAAATCAAATACATGTTGGTACTCACCAAGGTTTAAATGGATTATATCAAACAGAAAAGTTTGTAATGGTTTCTTGTCGCATTGAACTAACAATGAACGAGAGGAAGGTAGGATGTTTATAGGTAAGGGTCGGGGTTTTCCCAGTAATGCCGGTGAGTAATTGGTTTTTCTATTATAGATGGGAATAAATTTAAGATTGTACTATTGGAGATATTTATTTGGTCATTTAAGCAAAAATCTGGATTGGATTTGAAGGATTTTATTATTTCAAGTGCTTCATATATATTTAATTTGAGGCTGTTTTCAACGTGATGTATAAAATTAATACATCACGTTGAAACAAATATATTAATTAATAAAACTTAGAAATGGTTTTTTAAACTTATTTAAAGGCTAAGAAATACATCATAATCAATTTTTTTGCTCAATTACAAACACAAGAGTGAATCTAATCAAACGTGACTCCAAAAGAACACTCAATGCTCGTAAAAACAAATACTTCCTTAAAATGATAAAGCAGGTCCCAAATAATAACTCTCTTCTTTAGATGTTATCCACCACAGCATTTTGTTTATATATATATATATATATATATATATATATATATATATATATATCTATATATATATATATAAATATATATATGTGTGTGTGTGTGTGTGTATTTATATAATACACATTTTACGGACCTAGTTTTTTGGGGGAATAATATTACTTAAAATGAACGTAAGTTAATATTTACAATTTATTTCTTGGACTCTACGTCTTCTGACCCTCTCAATTGATTGTAAAAAAAACAAAAAACTAATGGCGCAATATTCGTAATACGAAGTGTAACTGTATCTAATACATCATTCATAGATTGTGTTGTGTGATGAAATTACGAGATGAGCACAGAGTTAAGATGAGGGTCTCTCCTGGCTGTCTCATATTAAATGCTCCATAAAAAATATATGTGTTCCCGTTAAATTATCTGACGCTTTAATTATAGTTTTATAAATTAGTACTCATTTTTATTTATACCAGGTAAAACTGAGATCGGAGAGAGGATACTGGACTTAACTACAAGGCCTAGGTTTCAATCAACAGCTCTGGATCAACACTGGTGTCAAACATCCTCCTCCAGTATCTTATGAAGTGGATGCTGACCACATCATTTCTTTGTAAAACCGTTGTTCATTACAGTGCAGTACTTACTTATCAAGTAAATTTAAACAGGTCTTGCAGAATTTCCTCCCATGCTTGACTAAAGCAGTTCTTAATTCAGAGTTTTAACTGGGTACTTATCTCGAACTGTACATTTTAAAGTGGTTTTCCTAAGACCTAACCGAATTTGTGACGTCACTAATTAAAATGACCAATTTAAATAAGAAAATTAAATAAAATTTAATTTAATTTAAATGCTACTTTACCTCTGCAACCATAATTAAAATCCGATTTTTTCATTTCCACAAATAGTTAAATACTATTTGGCTTTGCACCGCCAATATAATCTAATTTAATATTGCATTTTATTGTTATTATGGCCAATTTGAGGTCCATGGCATTTGCCACTTTGCCACCAGCTATTTACTCATCTGGTTCCATAGAAAGATTGTTGTATCTTTTTCATAAAATATATTGATAATATCAAGTGGAAATGGAGGTGAAGCATTACCACAGTTACTATAAGCGAGCCGGCAAGTATAAACTTAAAAGCGAAATCATTATGATAACAGATTACATACTATTATATTAAAAAACGATGTTTTTAATATATTCGGAATAATGAACACTCAATCATCATATATAAGAGTGAATACTACTTACCCAAACTATGAGCTCCCCATCTCTTTTCTTACCTGGTGCAGTGTACCTGCATTAGATCTTGGTCAGGTGGAAGGGACTATTTATATTTTCAAGTAAATTGGTGGTTGGGTATTGTTAAATAAACACAAATAATTAATTTATAAATATAATTCATAAATTTACAAAAATAAATAAAAATGAAGATTGACAGAAAAATATAGTTAAAATTGTTACGATATAAATAAATAACGATTTCCTTTTTCTGAATATTTTTTCCATATAAAGCTTTGATAACTATGTTAATAACAAAACTCTACCAAATGACTTACGCCAACAAACAATAGACCATTATACAATACATGAATAATAACAGACAAATAAAATATATGGATGGCTACAGATGACATGCCCAACACTCTCAGGAGAGGACTACAAAGGAGTTGGAAGTGAGATCTCATTCCAAGACAAAGGGTGAATCATGCAAGGAAAGAGGTATTGGAGGGTATTACTCCTCCCCATGCCTGACATGCCATTATTTATTTTGTTACATTTCTATTTCATAATAAAGTACGAAAGTACAATTGCGAGTAGACCTATGATTTACTATGCATATGACACACTGTGAAATGTTGAAACACAATAAAATTTAAAACTACCTAATATACCTCGATTCCTATTCTTGAATATTCTTCAACATCCCGTGCAGTCACCATATCTGGAGCACTTGTGTGTTCACTCAATATAACGCTGATATGAGGCCGAAGTTCTAGGAAACGTTGGACCATGTAATGTAGCAAGTAACCAAACAGTAAAATGTATCATTATATATATATATATATATATATATATATATATATATATATATATATATATATATATATATATATATATATATATACATATATATATATATATATATATATATATATATATATATATATATATATATATATATATATATATAATGATACATTTTACTGTTTGGTTACTTGCTACATTACATTTTATCTTAACTATCTGTTAAAATATAATAATATCTATTCCTAGAGCTTTGCCAAGGATGGAACTGTGGTTCGACATATAATTACTGGGTCCCCTCAACACTCAGAACTGAGTCACTATTACATTATTTACACAGAAGAAATCGAGTTGTTTACTCAATTTTAGTTAGATTTATAAATATTAGATTCTACTATACGATTTTATTTAAGAAAAATGCTGTAGTTAAAATACAGTACGTTAACTTCTTAATTCTTATTTATTCTAAAAGATGGCTGAAAAGTTGCGCGCTAAACTAAGTGCGAACGGTAATACGCAGGAAGAAAAAGTTGACGACGTTATTGAGATAACATTCGGCTTCGTCCACGTTTTAACTGAAGAAGACACGTTACTGTTTTAGGACAGAGAGTAGCGTCTATTCCAAGGTTGGAGCTTATCATCTGTTTACAACAGCTCTAGGAGACGTTGTACCCAGGTTACTCAGCTAGCAAGGCCAGTTCTCCCAAAGCAAGGAAACTGGCGTAGAAAAGAATTTGAAAGAATTATTCTTGGTAAGAGGAAGGTATTGTTTGTTAACAGAGTAATGGCGGAACGAACGAGTATTATGGTTGTAATATTGTTTTGGTTTTACACAAAAGGAGAAAAACATAGAATTGATTTTTTTTTTTGTATTAGTTTGTTATTTAAAAATAATACAAGCAGCCACACTCAAGGGCCATAGGTATTAAGCTATGTCCACACTGGTCGATTTTCCATTCAATTTCAATTTCAACTCCGTTACCTAATCCTCTCATACCATGAATATTCTTTTATAAATTCTTTCATTATTATCACTACCTATTTCATTCGTCATGTATTTTTTTTAACAAATGATTCATTTGTATTACAAAACTGTCCAAAAGCAAAAAATTGTTTAGTTTTTTACTTGAGATGATATAAAATAAAAAATTAAGGTTTGTTTCTAGTGTTATTTTCATTAGAAAATTAATATAACTAACATTCCGTTTCTGCTGATTAACTCAATCTCAAATAAATATTTTCTACTTATTTTTACCATTCAAAGATATATATATATATATATATATATATATATATATATATATATATATATATATATATACATATTAAACCTGTACTACACAACCGACGAGTGTTCTTGTTACGGATTCTTGAACAACGGCTGTAAAATGAGGTGCTCTGAACTAGGGTTGGAATATCGAAAGAAAAATATCGATATTCGATATTTCGATATATCGCGAAACCAAATATCGATATCCACCGATAATATATCGATATATCGAAAGGAAATGGATGAAAAAGCAAAGAAACCGTGCATTAAATGAGTATAAGGTTAAAATGTGATGAAGGTTATGAAATAATATAATTATTATTTATAGAACAATATTTTTATTATCCATGAATCATTATAAAAAAAGATAGAAAAGAATAATACTTTGGTAAAAAAAATAAGTATCATAATACCTTTTTTATCTTGAAGGCTTTTTGCCATATTTCATATATTATAACAAATTAAAAAAAAAAAAAACTTGTTTTATTTTTCTAAAAAAAAATTGTATTTCATAAAGTTTCCATGCATACATTGAGCATTCTCAAAACATTTATATAAAAACATGTAACTCATCTGATATATATTTTAGTACAATCACCATTTATATTATTACCTGTTTGTCTTTACATAGAATTAATTAAAAGTACAATCTTTTCTACTGATTATTGTTTGGCAACTAAATATTACTTATTCTCATATTTACGCCATTATATTTATAAATTAACATGTGCTATATTTTAACCAATGATTATCTGCAACAATTTATTTACACTTATAGTATTATCTATTTTATTTCAATTTGGTGAGTGATTGATCCATATTATTTTTTGTTTTGGTAATCATAACTCTTGAGTTTATTTGAAGGGTAAGGAGAAAATGGATTCTATTTCTATTTCATAATAAAGTACGAAAGTACAATTGCGAGTAGACCCATGATTTACTATGCATATGACACACTGTGAAATGTTGAAACACAATAAAATTTAAAACTACCTAATATACCTCGATTCCTATTCTTGAATATTCTTCAACATCCCGTGCAGTCACCATATCTGGAGCACTTGTGTGTTCACTCAATATAACGCTGATATGAGGCCGAAGTTCTAGGAAACGTTGGACCATATAATATTTGCTGTTCCATCTGGTAGGAACATCTGAAATTAGCTTGCATTTAGTGCCACCTTCAGTGGCTTTTCTTAACTGGCCACAGCCAACAATAACAAACCAAGTTGTAATGCTACGAAGCTTTCTAAATAATTCTTCCAACTAGTCTTTTCGCACACTAGATTTAACAAGTGAGCAAAACAGTGTACATGTTCGGCCTGTGAGAACGTATCCACTGCCTTCACAATGTTTGCCCCATTGTCAGTGAAAATTGCTGTTACTTTTTCATTTGAGATGTTAAAACATCGGCACATCATCCAAAACATGAGATATGTATTGGGATGCACGCCTGTCTGTGAGTTCTCGAAGTTCCAGGAACACTGAGGACATTTCATCATTTGTTTCTAAAATAAAATGAACAGTGACACCAATTAAACTTTTCATCTGGTGGGACTCCGTTCATATGTCACAAGTCAATGTCACTGAATTTACTTCATTCAAATGTTTTTTTTCAAATGTTTTTTTTTCAAATGTTTCAGAGCGCAGTTCTGAGTATTTTTCATTCAATAATTTTTTTAATGTATTTCTAGAAGGTACCTTATATAAAGGGGCTAGAATTTTAACAAAGCTGAGAAAACCTTCCTTTTCAACTGTATAGAATGGCAGAGTATCGTAACAGATAAAATATAAAATAGCATCATTAATTTTTCTTCGTCGTTCGTCTCCCTCATTTCAAATGATGCGATATTTTGGAAACTCTTATGTCAGAAGCTTTTGACGGAGAAATTATTTCATTTGCTTCATTTAGAAGTAAATGATGTTGCAGAAAAACCTGACCCTGATGGAGACGAAAAAAACGTGCGAATGGAAAGATTTGAGGTGTGACTGCAGGTTTGTTGTGTTTCCTGATGTCCGAAATATTTTGTGACAATATTTGCACTCCTTACTTTTACTGTCTATCCATTTAAAATGTTTCCACACTTCACTTTTTGGTGGCGACATTTTAGTTTCTATTTTCACTTTGATCACCACACTAACAACAGCAATGAACAACATATTAGTGACGCCTATGAGTTAAAACAGTAAGGAAGTTACAACAGCTCAAAGACAGCGTCCTAGATTGATTAAATAATTAAGCTATAATGTTAAGTACATCTCAGGGCTAACATTAAAAATATGATAAAGAATAAAAGAAATTTCTAATTAAAATAAAATAATAAAGTTTATAATATCATTAGCACCGATATATCGGTGTAAAATATCGGATGTTAGGATAACGATATAATATATCGGCTTTTCAAATCCGATATATCGATATATCGCGTTTCGATATTCCAACCCTACTCTGAGCCGAATCTCGCTCAAACACCAGATCTTTTTCCCAGTTCATTGAAGGATCAGGCACCCACTATTTAGAGGTCAGTTATACCTCTAGAGGGCCAATAATAGATAAATTATTAGATCTCAGTCCAATCCTTGATTCAGCAACCGACCCTAAATCAGCTGCATTTCTTAAAACTAGACTATCCTAAATTGGAGATTGATAAATTATTCGCCACTTGTATAATTTTGTTTTTATTGAAAACTAATTTCGAATGTTATACATTCATCTTCAGTTCTAAAAATACACAAAAATTCAAAAATAAGCAATTCAGACTACAATTTGGTACTATTACACATATTACATTAAATGTAATATAAGTTAGTATTACAAAACAATTATGAATTTAATTAAGGCAAGAAATCAAATACATGTTGGTACTCACCAAGGTTTTAAGTAGATTATATCACACAGAAAAGTTTGTATTGGTTTGTTCTCGCACTAAACTAGTAATGGAAGAAAGGTTTATAGATTTAAAGTTTATAGATAAACGATTTTGTAGGGGTCGAGATTTTTCCAGTAATTCCGGTTAGTAATTGTTTTTTCTGTTATGGATTGGAATAAATTTAAGATTGGACTATTGGAGATATTTATTTGGTCATTTAAGCAAAAATCTAGATTGGATTTGAAGGATTTTATTATTTCAAGTGCTTCATATATATTTAATTTGAGGCTGTTTTCAATGTGATGTACTAATTTAACTCCTGAGTCTTTGGTGAATTTATATATTTTTTTTCATTTAAATGAATTAGAAAGTTGGAATTATCTGTCTTATTATTATATGAAAGTATATGTTCCTTAAATCTCTGATTTAGTGATGTTCCAGTTTTCCCGTGTATTTGGCTGCACAATCATTACAATTTAGTTCGTATACTCCGCTTTTTTGGAAAGGGTCTATTTTGTCTTTAGGAGAAGGGGAACATGAGAATAGGGTTTTTCTATTTTAAATATAGGGTTTTTCTATTTTAAATGTAGGGTTTAATCCTAGTTTTTTCAATTCATTTCCGACTTTGGTGGATATAGGAACGTAATATGGAATCAATATCGTCTTCCTTAACCTAATAATAGACCTCAATATCAAGGAAGTCCGAAATGTTTGAATAAATCGATAGGTGAGCGCCCGATTTGAAAATCAATATTTTTTTCATAATCAGCACCTTCTATAACCTAATAATGGACCTCAATATCATGGAAATCCGAATAAATCGATAAGAGATAGTGTGGACTGCTTTCAGATTCTAAATATGAAAATCATATCTAATATATTCGTATTTTCACTTTTATTCACCAGAAGAGAAAAATAAGAATTATTTTTAAACCCTGCTTAAAATCGATGGTATTTTTATAATAAGCACCTTTAATAACCCAGTAATGTACCTCAATATCGAAAATATTTAAAATACTTTTATATTCATACTATAATAATAAAAAATTCATTAAACGAACTCATATGTATATGAATAAGAGTGTGAATATGTACGTATTTGCATTTATTAGTGTGAATATTCTTGTATTCCCATTTATAAGTGTGAATATAAGAGTGAATACGAAAGTATTCATATTCACACATGTAAATATGAACTTATATGTATGAATACGAATATGAATATTTGCATAAGTGTTTGCATTTATAAGTATGAATATTAGCGCGAATACTAAAATATTCATATTTACTTCTGTAAATACGAGCATGTATGTATGAACACGAGTGTGTATATATATATATATATATATATATATATATATATATATATATATATATATATGTATTCAAAGCTGTATATGTAAGTGTGTATATATGTATTCAAAGCTGTGAATATTAGATATGATTTTCATATTTAGCATCTGAAAGCAGTCCATACTATGACTTCTCATATCGATTTATACGGATTTCCATGATATTGAGGTCCATTATTAGGCTATAGAATGTGCTGATTATGAAAACAATATGGGCTTTAAAATCGCGCGCTCATGTATCGATTTATTTTAATATTTCTGATTTCCATGATATTGAGGTTCATCATTAGGTTATGGAAGGTGCTGATTATGAAAAAAATATTGATTTTCAAATCGGGCGCTCACATATCGATTTATTCATATATATCGGACTTCCTTGATATCGAGGTCTATTATTAGGATATATAAAGTACTAATAATGAACAAAATGTCGATTTTAAAATCGCGCGCTCACGTATCGATTTATTTTATTAACATTTCGGATTTTCTTTATATTGAGGTTTAGAAATCTATAAATATTCGCTCCAGAAATCGTTTACCAGGTTAGTAATAGCTAATTAATAACAATAATGGTAACAAATATGTAATATCAATAAATAGACACGCGAGCGCGCGATATTAGAATCGATAATATTTAGATATTTCATACGAGCTATATGTATTCCAAGCTGTAAATATGAATATATTCGTATTCATATTTGTGATTACGAATATACCCATCCCCGGACCAGACTCGGTGACGAGTAACTGATTAATGTAACAGTTTGAGTTACATTATTATGGCATCGTAAATAAATACGTTTAAAATTAAATAAAATCATGTTAACTTTTCCATAGTTTAATTACTCATGTGATTGATGTAAGTATGAAAATAAAATCAATTAACAAATATTATCACATAGGTTAACTATAAGACAAGAGGAAAAATCTCGAAAATTGAGAATGGCTGCTCAACTGTGTTGAGTTGCTAAATCAGATAGAATACTGATCAATGGAGCAGACCATATTATAAACAAAAAAAGAGAGAGATAGACGGGAAGATTAATAAATACATAATTATAAATTGATTTCTGTACTTATTTAGTTGACGCTTGGCTGTATGTCTCTGCCCTGTGTATTTCTGTGTACTTCATTGACCGCACTCCCCGACCAACTTTTTTCTTAAAATTACAACTACGGTCAACTATGCCCACTCCTATATGAACACATAATTATATCGACTTTTATTACATCATTGTATATTTTTATAAAAATATCCGACATGCGTTACTTTGTCCTTGTTCTGCGCCGTTCCCAGGTGAGACCTCGCTGCTCGGAAGATGCTTTCACGTTATCAATCAGGTGATTTTTATTCTTTATTTCGTTGTGAAAGAACAATGGTGAACAATAGAGAGCTCAATAATATATTCAGACTGATGTGGAGGAAAAAACGAATATGCAATTAAAGTGGAAGAATGTGTGAAATCTCCAATCCCACGGAAAGGTGAATAATTTCGTAAAGAACAGTTCCAAGCGATTCGCATTTCTAAATACTTACGTAACAAATATATAAGTAACATGTTTAATAACACGAAAAAGAAAAAGAAAATTAATTTAGCCTTTGTTTTAGGTTTATCTAGATTTAAAAAATTCAATTTAGGATATCAGGTTTTCCTCGATGAGGATCTTCTTGGGTATCAGCATATTCTCCATTCTTGCCATCCGGCCTGTCTACCGTAGTGCTCCAGCTTGGATGCCTTTATAACATCCGAGTAATAAAAGAGGTTATACCGTTCTAAGTTACAGCGTCTTCTCTATACTTGGCTTACTTTTATGGGTCCGAAGATCTTCCGTGAGATTTTCCTATTTATTAACACTGGCCGAATGAGTATTTTATATAGCATAATTTTTGTCTCCTTTGAGAGCAACCTGCTCATAACCTGCTTTATTGAGCTATAGGTATATGTGGCAGCATCGATTTTCCTTCAAATCTCCTGTGAAATTTCATTTTTTTTTTTAATTTGATTTCTGTTCAGAAGAACCTAGGCCAACTTCAAAGTATTTTACTTTTTTTTTTCTCTCTCCCATCTATGTAAGGAGGTCAGAAGAGGAGGTACATGTGATTTTTTTTTTCAAGGGTAGAACTAATTGCGTTTATGGATAGTTAATGCATATAAAATGTTTGTCAAAAGTAATTTTGCTTAATATTCAAAGGATATATACTAGAACAGGGATACCCAGATTGGGCAAAAAAAAGGTTTCTTGTATTGCGTGCCACAACCAAAGGTTCCCCATACTGAGGCGTGCCACAACCAAAGGTTCCCCATACTGAGGCGTGCCACAACTGTACCTCTATCCCTACTTTTTTTAAATCCTGCCAACTTCACATTTATTATTTCTATATAGTGTAGGCGCTTGCTTTTTAAAATATTTTCTACTTTTGTACAAATTACTCGTTCAAGAAAGAGAACTGGTATATATACATATTTTTTATAACATTAAGAATAAAAAATTAAAAAACTTACTGGTCGGCCACGTGCCAATTCCGAACATCTAGCGTGCCACATTGTGGGACGCGTTCCTTGGGTTGGGCACTCCTGCACAAGAGTAAAGTGGCCAGATGTTTTACAATGGAATGTGGAACATGCAAACAAAAATTATATATAAAAATTAAAAAGAACATGTTATTTTTTTTTTTTTTTTTGTCAATTATCAAGAAAACCAAAATAGAACAAGATACATAAAATTAAAACATCAACATAAAATCTCAAGAAAATAGGACCAGCAATCTCGGAGAAAAGCCGCAGACGGCGGATTTTTTTATTCGATAATTGGATTCTATGTATCTTGAAACGTAAAATCTAAAATTTTATAGAGGGTACGAAATTTTTTTTCCTTTGGTCTATTACAAAGTTTCATTATTGTAAACAAGGAAATAAAACTTAAATTTCCAGCTTTCTTATGGGAATCGGACCATGGTATACATCAACTTTTCTGTTGCTCTTGAGATGCAGAATCGGCACTTGAAGTGTCCTCGTTTTTATCCAGTACACTACTTAACTAAAAAAAACACTATTTTTTCCTAATAAAATGTAACCACGAATACTAATCATAAACTAAAATTTCCGCAATTTAATTATTTAAATTTTATTTCTTTTACATATTTGAGTTAATTGTAATATTTTAGGACTTATTGGCTATAAACATAAAAATATACGGCGATAATTTAAAAAAATCGGCCATATAAAGCCTATACATGGGAGTAATATACTTTTCATCATGGTTTTTCAGAATTGTTTACAACGAGAGTCCATTAATAAACATCAATTTTTTTAGTCCAACAGACAAAAGATTATACGAAGGGAACAGCACCCGTCCGATTTCAGACTTATTTAAAAACCAAATTTCCTTCGTGTGTGTGTGGAATCGGGCCATGGCCCATATGAACTTTTTTTGTTGCTCTTGAGGTCTACTATCACCTCTTTAAATATTTCCAGTTTCTTACGGCACCTCATGTATAATTTCATTATAATATGCATTATGCATATTTTAGACCTGAAAACGGCAGCGCATGATCAAACATCGACTGAATTAAAATAAAAGGATATTATAAAATGGTCATTAGCTATTTATAATGCAATAGATCAATTTAATTTAATTATATTTTTTAATTTTTTTTTTTATGTGTTGAAAAGGATTTTTATTCGAATTTTCTCCAATTTATTTATAACTATTTCTTCTTAACTGAAGGTTAGGGCAGTAGATTCCAGGTCAAGGCTATCTGCAGTTGCTCGTGGTTACGTTTTAAGTACATTGACAAACGGGTAAGTATTGCTCCTCACAACATACTGGCTATCTTGTCCTGGTCAATTAAATACTCAGTGAGATATCGAAGTCATCACAATATAGCATGTAACTCACAGAAGCCATTATATAAGAAAATAAAACAATATTATTTTTGAGATTATTATAAATAATACTTCGTTCTGTTCGAAGTGGAAGACTAAAGCAAGGCGATGATAATGAATGTAGCAGGTGTTATGTTGGCTCCTCATAGTAGACATTTTACATAAGAACTGTTTTCTATCAAAGTATTGACGTTTCTGAACGCTATTTCGTTAAAATATTTAGTGGTCCTAAAAAACGGTAATTACTTTTGGTTTTCAGATTTTTCAGATAACTTTCTATAGTAAAAAAAACAGCAAATTTTCTATTCTTTCTAAATAATTATATGGGCTATTCTTCTGAAAAGAGCCAATTGCAGTTCTGAAATTTTGCAAACATTATCTTACAATTTTTCCACCAAAAATCATTCATAATGCTCCTTTGCCTATTATAACGTGAATATATTATATCCACAACTAAGCTGAATGCGTATTTCCTAAATGGAATTCATGACGGAATGAAAGTTGGATTTCTCATCTCCATTTTTTTTTCTATTCTTATTCTGTTACATGCTTTATTTTATTTATTTATTTATTCATTTCGAAACTCGCAGTCCGTTAAAAAAAAATTTCGTGATAACTTATACAAATTAATTTTCCTTATTATATTTAGCTCGTCGCCCTTGTTTTATTTTCATTATCATTTACCCCATCAGTTTGTGGGAATGTTTTTTGAATGGAATATTAATTTTTATTTATTTTTTTTTTTGCCTTAAACTAATACGGTTTACCATTTTTACTTCCTTGTACGAAGTAAAGGAAGTATTGTAATCGTGAAAATTTTCGGTTTTCAGATTTCAACGGAAATATCCATTTTGACCATCCCTGAATCCATTTTGACTAGTTTCGTCGTGGCGTCTGTACGTACGTTCGTTCGTATTTCGCATAACTCAAAAACCGTTAGCCGAAGAAAGTTGAAATTTGGTATTTAGGATTTTTGTAAACTCTAGTTATGAACCCCTTTTTTTGGTCACTGCTTGATCATCGAAAGTGGTACTTTACTTGAAGGTCATAAATGATTTCCATAAAAAATTATATTAAAATACTTTGCAAAACTTCTCAAATTTGGTATTTACAACTTATATATTGATTTAAATAACATACTAGATTTTTGAGTATGAAATAACATACTATGCACAATTTTTAAAATTTAAATCAAAAACGAAATTAAAATCATTTAAATCGGACCATTATTAGCTGAGATATCGCCTAAGGAACTTCTGAAACTGATTCTTCTGGCGGCTAGTCATCCTGCTTCCTGACTTATTTATTGGGCTTCTGATATCCTCGTATCTCTCTGTTTTATTCTTCCTTGGATTATTTCTTTACTTCCTTTAGCTTCCTTAGTCTTTCCTTTTTTTTGTTTCCTCCTGAAGTGCACATCAAATATTTCCTCTGTATCATTTCACATCACAGCCTACTTGCATTGACAGAGTTTTTTAAATTAACACTTCCAGTTCAGCACTCTCACGTCGATCATCTTGTGAAAAGCTTCAAATTTCTTTCCCTTTGGTGCCTACTGCTTAATTTTTTTACTTGGACAGAATAGAAATTTTTGAAATAGTACTAAGTGGAAATAATAATTTGTACATAGTGTAATAATTTGCAGCGTTTTATTACTTTTATTTTTCACTAAAAAGAGTCATACCATAATTTATTTCTCAGAACAAAATATCTCAAAAGAAAATCTATATTATGTGTTATTTCCATTCATCCTCAACTACTTATAATATCTATTTGGTATTTAAAACTTATATATTGATTTAAATAACATACTAGATTTTGGTCTAAATTGGAAAACTGGAAGTGGTACTTTACTTGAAGGTCATATTAGATATCCAATAGAAAATTTTTGTAACCCTCCCTCAAAATTTTAGGATGTTTTACGTTTCAATATACGTAGAATCCAAATATCGAATAAATAAAAATCCGTCCGCAAAATTTTTTTTTTTTTTACTTCCTTGTACGAAGTAAAGGAAGTATTGTAATCGCGAAAATTTTCGGTTTTCAGATTTCAACGGAAATATCCATTTTGACTAGTTTCGTCGTAGCGTCTGTACGTACGTTCGTTCGTTCGTTCGTACGTACGTTCGTATTTCGCATAACTCAAAAACGGTTAGCCGGTCATAAATGATTTCCATTAAAAATTATATTAAAATACTTTGCAAAACTTCTCAAATTTGGTATTTATAACTTATATATTGATTTAAATAACATACTAGATTTTGGAGTATGAAATAACATACTATGCAAAAGCACTCTCAGGTCTTGTAAAAAGCTTCAAATTTCTTTCCCAATTTTTGGAATATTACTAAGTGGAAATAATAAACCATTGTGTAATAATTTGCAGCGTTTTATTACTTTTTTCAAATGTTAAAATTGAGTCTAAAATACTAGTTTTCCTCCCCATTTGTGAGATCAACAAGTCTTCATCATGAGAATAAGATATTAATTAGTTAAGTGGGTTTTTCCGCTTAAAATGTCGAAACTGTCCATTTCTAATGCTTTATCCAGTGATATTGACAGTTTTATTGTTGTCATGGAACATGAAGAAATATCTTGGAAACTAGTGGCCTACTGAAGGAAAACGACATATAATAATGGAATGAGACCTCCAGTGACAACAGTGTGTGTGTGTCAATAGATGAATGACGGGACGCGGAATGTCGTTTTTACTGCAATCTTCGGAAACTAGTAACCAAATTCAGTATCACTTTTAAGCCACGGATTTATAATTTAATAGGCGTACAAGGAAGTCATGTGTTGCCCACATCAGATATTTTTAAATTATAACACGTGAAACTACCATATACTATTATACTACCATACTATTATAAACTCTGACTACCATCAAGAGATGTCAGGTACAACGATCATCGACGCCATTCACCCGAATGCTCAAGAAGATGGTATGCTGAACCACCGGCCGGCCAACACAACAGACAACCAAATTTATTTTTTAACACATTACCGATTCACCCAGTTTATTTAGACATCTAATTAATTGCGCAATTAATTTTGATTTTATTTTGTTATATTAGAGGATTATATTATTTGATTATTTTATTTAGATGATAAATTTTGGTTGGTGATTTTTGTCAAAGGAAAATATTTATTTAAATATTATAGTTATTTGTATATTAATAGTTAATTATGAGATTTATATTTTGATTTGAATCAGAGTTGTTTCTTTTTCTCTCTCTTTAAACCAATATAAAAGAATTTTTTTTATAGTCAATATTTGAGTAAAGAAATTAAATTATTTTGATAAATTAAATGAGTTTATTAATAAACAAGTTAAAAAAAAGGCATTCGGTATTTTTTTTTTGTGATTTTTCTTTTCACATTTATAATTTTAACATTCAAATAGAAAATAAAAAATGCATATGACAAAGCAGTCATATTAACTAATTATTGGTCAGTTCAGATTGTAGCCAGCGTTCCAGAGTTGTTACTACAGTAAAAGGCTGTTCAAGGGTGCAATTGCTGTAATCCTTACTGCGCCCTATCAGGATGTTTTGATTAGTTTCGAGGAACTTTGCATTTTCTATAGAAACTTATTGTCACTCCTGTTCTATTGTTTTAATTCATGGATCTCAGTTGTTAATATTAATTTTCTGATCCATCCTTTCCTCGTCGCTATAATTCAAATCTCCAATTTCCTATTCTGAGAAACTTCTTCAGATAGGAAACTTCATTCGGAAAATGAACTTGTTCATTCGAAAAGTTCAGAAATCATTTGTATCTGACCATTCTTGGATTTTAGAAATTTATTCCCTCTTCACAAATGGATGACACCTATTCCATTCACAGATTTTAATAAAAAAAATTTCATGATTTTTCGGTTGAAAACTCATCGAGGTCTTATAAAAAAGTGTTTTTATTTTTCACTAAAAAGAGTCATACCATAATTTATTTCTCAGAACAAAATATCTCAAAAGAAAATCTATATTATGTGTTATTTCCATTCATCCTCAACTACTTATAATATCTATTTGGTATTTAAAACTTATATATTGATTTAAATAACATACTAGATTTTGGTCTAAATTGGAAAATCGGAAGTGGTACTTTACTTGAAGGTCATATTAGATATCCAATAGAAAATTTTTGTAACCCTCCCTCAAAATTTTAGGATGTTTTACGTTTCAAGATACGTAGAATCCAAATATCGAATAAATAAAAATCCGTCCGCAAATTTTTTTTTTTTTTACTTCCTTGTACGAAGTAAAGGAAGTATTGTAATCGCGAAAATTTTCGGTTTTCAGATTTCAACGGAAATATCCATTTTGACTAGTTTCGTCGTAGCGTCTGTACGTACGTTCGTTCGTTCGTACGTACGTTCGTATTTCGCATAACTCAAAAACGGTTAGCCGTAGAAAGTTGGAATTTTGTATTTAGGATTGTTGTAAAATCTAGTTGTGAACCTCCCTTTTTGGTCTGTGCTTAATCACCGGAAGTGGTACTTTACTTGAAGGTCATAAATGATTTCCATTAAAAATTATATTAAAATACTTTGCAAAACTTCTCTAATTTGGTATTTATAACTTATATATTGATTTAAATAACATACTAGATTTTGGAGTATGAAATAACATACTATGCAAAAGCACTCTCACGTCGATCATCTTGTGAAAAGCTTCAAATTTCTTTCCCAATTTTTGAAATATTACTAAGTGGAAATAATAAACCATTGTGTAATAATTTGCAGCGTTTTATTACTTTTTTCAAGTGTTAAAATTGAGTCTAAAATACTAGTTTTCCTCCCCATTTGTGAGATCAACAAGTCTTCATCATGAGAATAAGATATTAGTTAAGTGGGTTTTTCCGCTTAAAATGTCGAAACTGTCCATTTCTAAGGCTTTATCCAGTGATATTGACAGTTTTATTGTTGTCATGGAACATGAATATCTTGGAAACTAGTTACCTACTGAAGGAAAACGACATATAATAACGGAATGAGACCTCCAGTGACAAGAGTATGTGTTTGTGTGTGTTTCAATAGATGGATGACGGGACGCCGAGTGTCGTTTTTACTTTAATCTTCGGAAACTAGTACCCAAATTCAGTATCACTTTTTGAGCCACGGATTTATAATTTAATAGGCGTACAAGAAAGTCATGTGTTGCCACATCAGATATTTTCTTTTTATACTTCATATATTTTTATCATGCTTGTCATTTTTGTTTATTACCATTTTTTTTTTTACTGTTACTGGTACTAACTCTGTTGTTTTCAATGTTGTTATCTTGTTTTTTCTTTTAGCCCTGATGGCCTAAAATTTAGGCCGAAACTTTGGCACAGAATAAATAAGTTATACTTATTAGTGTTTTTGTCCCTGACCGCACCCCCTGACCAACTTCTTCCTTAATCTTGTACTAAGGTCAACAAAACTTACTCCACAATGCATGCAACGTTACTTTTAGCATACATGTTAACAACGTTTAACAAAGAATTTAACTTAGCCGATTAATAGTAATAAGTGCTTTGATTTACGAGACTCTTATTGTAACTATAGATTGCCCCCTGCTGCATTAACTATAGAAATTTCTACAAAAGATTTTCTCTTAGCATTTTTATTTGTTTACTTCAAATCCATAGGAATGGATAACAACGCATAGATGTTGTAAATACTATATAATAAGTGACGGCTGGAACATCTGTAACTGAATATTAAGTAACAAGAGGTGGAAATGGATTGACACTGTATCTCAGTTCATTCAACTCCACCGCCACAGACAGTATCATTTCATATGCAAACAGCAGTCTTGCAATCGTACCTGTCCACAAATATGAACGTGCTTGTCCTACGTATTTATTCATTTTCAAAACATTGTAAGAAAATCCTAGGCATTCTAACAAATGCCATATTTTGTACAATAACGATAGCATACTTTAGTTTTCAAAAGGCCAAAATGTTCTCTAAAAGTTCTAATCTTCCTCATGATTAAAAACAAAAAAAACAAGAGCAGCAGAACACTAAAGTCATAATTTAACTAAAATACAAAATATTAAAAAAAAAACGGAGTGAGAAAAAAGTTGAGACCTGCAAATGGCAGTTTCATAGCATACCGAGATTTATCTGTAATATTTATTATACTGTTCTGTATCTCCGCTCATCGATACTAGTAGAGATTTGATAAACTTTAAAAACGCCGAAATTGGCCAACGCAACAGGTTTATTGTAATTTCATTTCCTTTCAAATGCAATAGGTTTTTAGCCCTAGATTTGAAGAGGTTTTAGAGGTGTACAAATATTTTTAAAACATCGAAAAATCCGAGGGGGTGGGGGAACCAAGTATAGACCCCCAAAAGATACTTCCCTAAAACCACCTCTATTCAAATGCAATGCTTCAACCCTATAATCTAATTTGGTGGAACTGTAGATGTACAAAATATTAAAAACACTGCAATTTCAGGCAAACATACCGAATTTATTAATTGGTTATTATTAATAATTTATTAATAATTTTTATTAATTTATTAATTGGCTCACTTAACCCAAAGGGGGCCTCTGGAGGTGTTCAAATGTATTTATATATATATATATATATATATATATATATACACATATATATATATATATATATATATGTGTATATATATATATATATATATATATATATATATATATATATATATATATGGGGTCGGGATGGCCGAGCGGGTTAGCGCGCTTGCAAAAGTGCACCCCCCAACCCAAAGGTTGTGAGTTCGAATCCCGGCACCGGCACTACTTTAATTTAATTAAAGTAATAATTCAAGAAATTTATCACCCCTCCCCCCGGGTATGTGAGGCCCGTCAGTCTACTGGAGGCCACTCACACAGACCAGGGTAGGAGTGATGAGCCTACCCCGTGTACCTTAATTGTGAATCGCGTTGTGGTTTTCGAGGACATAAAATAGCCTCCCGGAGATTTGGTCCATGGACGGTCTGTCTCGGGGAAAGAAATATAGGTCCTCGTGCGCCTGCTACTCCGAACAGCCATAATCCGTGGATCTAGACCGATTTGTCACTGTCCTTGAACCCGAGTGAGTCGGTGGGAAGGACACTGCCAAATTGGCCCCAAAGGGACTGGTTATGGAGCAGTGGGCAGCCTGCCGCTGCACCATGGAAACCATGATTCGCAGCAACGTGAGGCTGGGTGACCCCCTCCAGGCTGTCTCTGCTCCCCCAAGCAATAAATGTCTGCAAGAACATAACATCGCGTGGCCAAAGATCTACAAGGTCTATAGAGCCAACCGAAAAAATAAAAAAATAAAATAATTTCTATTGGCACTATAGACCATGTAGATCTTTGGCCGCCCGATGTGGTCTTCTTACAGATATTTTATCGCAGCTCAAGAGCAATTAAAAAGTTCAAATGGACTATGTTCTAAATCCACAAAGAATAGTAAGAAATCTAAGTAAAGAATAGGAAGCGATCACTCAAAACCTATGCAAGGTAATTAATTTCCAATTGACTATCTTAAATTAGACATAATTCCCTTAAATAAATATAGTTTGGCTTAACTAAAGCCATTATAAGGGGATTATCGAGAGGACTAACGCAAAGTTTTATTTTATTTTTAAAATCACACATTACTAGTGAATGTTACACGGTATTAAGAACAACTCACACGGCGTAAAAAAATAAAATAACATTACCTCCCATCAACACGCAGAGTTCGACACTGTGAGACTGACAGAACTCTTTCTCTCCACAGTCTCGCGTGCTATGTACACAATAGCCAAACTCCTCGTCAGTGGAACAGTGAATCGCACAGTTCCATGCAAAGATTTTTGTATCTTTTTATAAACTGTGGTATGGCTTCTGGGATTTAGCTTAAGGATTATTGTGCAAATATAAAGAAGGAATTAAAGATAAAAAGTCATTATATTGAAAATATCAAGGGGAAATGGGGGAGCTGCATTACGAGTTCCTAAAAGCGAACGTGAAGTATTTACTATATCTGGTTATTATATTTTTTTTTTTTGCTATTAAAGTGAAATTACATATACGGTCTACACATATGTGTTTTATGTTTTCAATTCGGGTGATGTCTGAGTTGGCCAAACGTAGACTCGTCGATTTTTTTACTGCTATTTGAGAGACTCCAAAACTTTGTTTATGAATGGTTGAATAATAAATAATCTGATAACAAATTTTCACCTTTTTTGTGTGTGTTTTTTTCTCATCAATCAACCAATCAACCAAAGGAATTCTTATTCCTTATTTGAGCTTAACTATGGTTATTTATTATATAAATAGAATAATTTTTATGAATTTGAAGAACAAAAAGACTGTATTAGTGTTCCATGCTTATTAAGAATGGGGAAAAAATACTATTGACCAACATGGTACTGGTGAATTATAAAATTCTCACCCCTCGTATGTATTTATTTGTTTTGTATTTATATTTATAAAAATCGTTATTCCATTAACGGATATTTTACAATAACGCACTACATGCTGGCGAAACTTATATAAATGGTTTGATCCTTCTAATTTTTTCGGGAGGATAAGGTAGAGAGCAGGTAGAGTCGTCAGGTCTTCCACGCATGATGTAAGTGAAAGCTGAAAGTGCGGTGGTTCTGAAACATTTTTGTCTGGCGGGACGCTGAAATTATAAAAAAAAAAACTTACGGCATCCCTGCTATTATTATTTTTTGGATAAATTAAATAATAAACCTTACAAATAAATAAAATAGAAACATTAAAAAAAATAGACTTGTAATAAAAAACCTATAAAATATAATTTTTATAATTATTTTAAATTATTTATTTTATTTAATACATTAATTTTCAATTTAACTTTATTAAAATGAAAATTTCTTGATACCCTTGTGGGATAGGTACTTGAGATCATCATCACTGCATCGCCATTTTATTTCAGTCGCAGATATCTTGGTTAAATATCAAATCAAAGGTCAAAATCAGAGAAAAATCAGGTAAGTCACTTTTGTTTTTAAATGGATCCGGATGAAAAGGTGCATTCTTCCAGAGCGTTGGAATGTGGTAAATCATGGGAGTCTAGAAATATTGGCCATTGAAGTTTTAACCTTAAAGTAAAATTATAAACATGTTTTTTTTCCCTCACATTCCAACGTCCTGGAAGAATGCAGCTTTTCATTTTGATCTATTAAAAAAAAAAAAGTGACACCTGGTTTTTACCCATCAAATCAAAGTCTCCTAAAATTATGGCTGAATTGTATTAACATTTTTTAAGTTCCAAATCAGACTCTGATAAGTTTTGATGATTAGCTGCATTTGCCGAAATACGAAGAACAGCTCCTAAATGTGTTTATTTGGAATAACTAATTCGACATTAGTAAAAATATTTTTACAACTATTTAAAAAAATAAAAATTTGCTGACCAAACATCTTTCTCTGTCTTTTTCTTAAATAGTTGGAAGTTTGACGTGAATCTAAAAAAAATGTATGACTGGAATCGTAGTAGTTTTATTTTCCGGAGAAGGCTAAGCACCTAATAAGGGAGTACTGATTCATGACCAATGGAAATAAACGTGCCAGGATCACACTCAACCGCCATATTAATTCCACTGAAGGATCAAGTACACATTCTCTAGGGGTTGTGTGTGCCCTAAGAGGATATACTTCCCGAAACGATCCACGGTTGGTAAAACAGACGCCATAGCCTGGAGTTTCAGCAAGGAAGATTATTAGGATTGGCGATAGATCGATAATTGATAATTTATAAACAACAAATTGTGAATCAGCACTAAAAAACGGGTACTATACCTTGAACACAGTTAGATGGCATAACGAGGGCGAACTCGTGCGGCACTGATTGGAAACTAACTTTTATTTTTTTCTTTATTCCCTGATTTTATTTACAAAATATTTACTAATATGTAATATACTAATATTCTGTATATAAATTTAGAGAATAAAGAAGAAATACAACCCTAGTTTCAACGAATTCGCCCTTGGAATAGCCAAGCTATAGTACTTATTAGCGTTAAGTGAGGCAAGATGAGACAGAGGAATTGTAAAAGAAATAGGTATTCGAGTATAATATTTTGTTAAGAAACTTTAATAAACCAACCCTTTTATCTTTAAAGGTTTTCAATAAAACAGACATATTTTTATAATTAAATTATTTATTTACTTTTTACTAAAAGGTCAGACTTTAGGGAGGAAATATGATGCCAACAATCTCATTGAATGTACGACAAATTTAATATTCATATCCACCAACACAAGATTTGTATTTTGACTAATATTTTAGGTAATTTGAACAATAGTTTTTGATCCAATTTTCATGCTTATTATTAAATCTTACACCAAATTTGGCGATTATAGACACTTAGGTGATCATTTGATTTCTTCATATTATTTATTATATATTATCTTCCCCTCCTCTCCGAAAAAAAGTTGAATGCGTACGCCCCTGGGTAGGCTTCTTTTTCTATACTGTACACAGTATACTGTACCCACTCTTCTTTTTATATGTAGAAAAAGGTTGATAACACAACAAAAATGAATAATCCCTAACTTATAGAAATATTTATTTTCAACAAGTTTTATACTAACCTCAAACGACATTGGTCCTATAGAGAACGAGATATTTACAAAAAACAGATTTTTCTGTAAAAATTTCGCAACAGAAATTCAACATTTCGATGTGAAAGTCCCAGGTACTGGGTAACTGAGGTTTATTTCATAGTTTAAGACATTAAGTATTTACTATCTAAAGGGTTTGTAGCTTTACATCTTCTGGTTAGGTGAATGAAATATATCCCTCTTAATCTATTAGGGCAGGGGCAAGTGGGTATTACTAAATTTAATTATCAATCTCATAAAAAAAAAGGCAAATCTAGCTTAAAAAAAAAGATTTTACAGTCATTTAAAGTATAACTTTGTAAAGTCGAATGCACACTTAGCCCGCCAGTGGCGTACGCACTGGAAGGGAGAATCATGGAGATAAATCCTTATTTCCCCCTCCCCTCCCGAAATATACTAAAAAATATAATTTTTATACCCACCAACATAAGATTTATATTTTGAGTAATATTTTTGGTCATTTTAACAATAGTTTTTTAATCCAATTTTCATGCTTATTCTTAAAACTTGCTCTAAATTTGGCGATTATAGAAATTTAGGTGAATATTTTCCTGCTCCTTATTAAAGCCCCATCTCCAAAAAAAAATTCTGCGTACGCCACTGATGCTATCGAACTATCGTCAACGCTGCATAATAGTCCTTTTCCTTACCTAATGATCTATCAAAACTCCTAGCCTGTTCAGCTTCAAAACATTCTTCTTAAATGCTCATTATTTCTTTCTAATTGTTCAGATTTTTTTTAGGTGTTTCTACTACGTAAATTTAAGTTTTGAAGTTATTTAGAGGAAACGAAGTCTGTTGATGCAATCGGTGTTAAACCTTTGAGTTCGTTATATCTTACAAAATAGTAGTTAGGTATTTAGGGTCGCACTACTAGGAATAACTAAAACAAAAATAATAGAAAAGGAAAAAAAATTAAAAGAAAATCATGTTATGTTCTCAATGAATTGGTATTTGAATCTTTTATGGTGAGATTAAACATTTAATTATCATTCTTCGTAACACACTTACATAAGTTCATATTTACGAATTGACTTCATAACTTCTTATCAATCAATTAATTGTAATTAAATAACAAAAAATGATCTCTTGAAACACCAGACATGCTGAGACAGAAAAAATTCATGTTATAGATAAAACGTTATATGAAAAAAAAGGAAGTGTTTTAGACGATAAATTCGAGCCCCACTAACCAGAAAGATAAATAATAGCAGATAGAAACTGAAATCTAGCTAGTCATTGTTTGCTAATTAGAGCTATAGATATACTATGATACTATCTTGAGTTTGGTTATTTTTTTTCATCAGACAGTACTTTGGATATGGAGAGGTCAGGCTAACAGGCAACATTGTTGTCAGGAATTTTTCATTAAAATATAGCTATAATTTGTGAAACTTCTACTGATATTATCAGCATTAACATGAACAGTAAACATACATCAATGGTCAACTTCACAGATATTAATATAGAAGAGCAAAAGCTAAAATAAATAAAATAACTGTTAGGATATAAATGGAAAATTACACATACTAAGCCTAAGGTCATTAAAATCAAATAAACGAATAACCTGTCGATATTTCGCCAATTCAGTCATCATCATGACAAAATAAATAAGTAAATTTAAAAAATCAACAATATGAAGAACAAATGCAGCACATCTCACGCAGTCCCATAAGACATAAGACAAATTAACCAGAGAAACCATCCCACCTCACGACATCAACACAGATACTGAAGGAAAAAAGAGATTACATGACAACAGCTTTATATAATATTAATTACAATCCAATTAATTAACATTTCACAAGAATATATGTAAATATACTTCATACCATATTAGTATATTTTGTGGAATATCTGTGTATCCACTGTCTTTTTTATTTGGACCTGCTCCTCCAGTTCATTTTAACTTTTCTATTTCATTTGTTTATTATTCTTTTTTCTTTTTTTTTATTAGGGACTTGAATAAGTTCTCGCTGTTTTTTCGTGAAAATAAATGCTTTATTTAAAAAAAAATAGTAAAGAACATGTCATTGAAAGTATTATCCATCGCTAGCCACTACTTTCTCCCATCTTTCTGGCAGCAAACGAATAGCATGTCGAAAGAACGACTAATCTTTTGAAGTTATTCACGAATCGATCCATTTTTTGGCATCTTCATAAGATTGGAAGTGCTGCTCAGCCAGGCCATGAGTCATCGATCGGAACAAGTGGTAATCGGAAGGAGCAATATCCGGTGAATACGGCGGGTGGAGTAGGACTTCCCATTTGAGCGTTTCCAAGTAGGTTTTGACCGGTTTTGCAACATGTGGCCGAGCGTTGTCTTGCTGCAAAATTACTTTGTCGTGTCTTTCCTCGTATTGAGGCCGTTTTTTTTTTTCCTTCAATGCTCGTCTCAAACGCATTAATTGTAGTCGATAGCAATCTCCCGTGATGGTTTCGTTGGGTTTGAGGAGCTCATAATACACTCCACCCAGCTGATCCCACCAAATACAGAGCATGAGCTTGGAACCATGGATATTCGGCTTTGCCGTCGATGTTGATGCATGGCCGGGCTTACCCCACGATTTTTTACGCTTCGGGCTATCGTAGTGTATCCACTTTTCATGGCCAGTCACGATAAGATGCAAAAAACATTTCCTTTTCTGCCGTTGGAGCAGCTGTTCACATGTGAAAAAACGCCGTTCGACGTCTCTCGGCTTTAATTCGTACGGCACCCAATTTCCTTGCTTTTGAATCATTCCTAATGCTTTTAAACGTTTGGAAACTGTTGTGTGATCAAATCCTAATGATTCTGCAAGTTCATTTTGCGTCTGAAATTTTTCGGTTTGCCAGAGCGTTCTTTATCTTCAATATTAAAATCATTATTTTTAAAGCGTCTTAACCAATCTCTGCATGTTGTTTCCGACAGAGCATGGTCGCCGTAAGTCTCCACAAGAATTCTATGTGCTTCAGATGCAGATTTTTTTTGAAAAAAGGAATGCAGTAAAATTCACCGCAAATACTCTTTTTTGACATGTTTAACGCTATGAAAAAGTATGTTGTTTACACTTCGGCGGAATAACATATACTGTGATTTCGAGTCTAATGGTGGAGCTTCACGATAAAGTTGACAATAGTATTGCCCGTTGCAAAAAGACTAAGATAACACCATCTGTCGGGAAACAGCGAGAACTTATTCAAGTCCCTAATATTATATTATTATTTATTGTTTATTTATTTTATCTTTAAACATATTTATTTATATATATGTTTTTATCCGTATTTTCTTATTTATTTATTATACTGTTTTTGATGCTTAGGTGTGCGTTCCTAAAATTTAAACAGATTAAATTTCGAATTGTTTGTTGTTTTTTTGTTTTGCACGAATAAAAAAAAAGAGAAAGCGTTATTTTAAGTTATGAAATGGTTCAGAGTTACCGGAAAAGAGAAATAACGCTTGTATTAGAGAGTAATAGGTCTGTAGCAAACAAAGGGAAAAGAAAAGGAATAGATAATGTAGTGATCATTATAATGTGTTTAAAGCTAGAATTAAAAAAAAAAAATGTTATGAATATTATGTATAACATTATTATATGTCTAGGTATAAATTGATTTAGTATGCTGTGCATGTAGCAACCCAAGGTTTTGGGCAGCATTGCTGAAAATAAAGCATTTCTCTCTTGATTTATTTTTATGATCTTGTGTACAGTTTTGGTTGTTTAGTAGGTGTATTTTCTGTTTTTATGTTTCCTGGTAATCAGCTGTTTTAATTTATCCTTTCCCAATTGTTGTCATATAACCTCCCTTTTCCTTGAGTATGTGTGTGGATGTCTTGAGATGGAGTGCTGTCTTTGTCTTTACTATGTCTTTTTGGACGTGGATGTGGTGCATTTGGTCTTTATATAAGTGATTTTTTTTTCTGTCCTGATTATGCCTATATTTGACGAAATATTTACAGGTTAGTTGCTTACCGTTATTCTAGAGACTCTAGGTTTCGTGTATAGAATCTTGCATTTGTATCCTTCACAGATGTTGTAAGCACTAATGTGACCATTTCAGCAATAAGGGTTGGAAACAGTTAGAAAATGTCTAATCTACATTACATATCTGCTGAAGCTAGTGTATAATAATAACATCAAAGTAAGTAGCCAAATATACAAAAAAACGAAAGAGAATTAATAAATAAAGAATTTTGTTAAACAAATCTTTTTTTAGTTGAAGAGAGAGAAATACTTTATTTACAGCAATGCTGCCCAAATACCTTGGGTTGCTACAGACACAGCATACTCCATCAATCTAATGCCAGACATAATATATATAAAACATTTTTTTTTCCTTTCATTTTAACTCTAAATACATTATTTTCATCCCTACGTTATCACATTATATCTATTCTTTTTTCTCTCTCTTTTTTTCCCTTTTGTATGTTGTAAACCTTCTATCACTCTCTAACCTGTCCCTTATTTTTCTTTTCCAGTGACCCTCAACTATTACTTGAAATAATGCCTTCTTTTTTTTTTTTTTTATAAATTAAATAAAATAACTAATAAAATAAATTACTTAAATATTTATTAAATGTTCACATTTTAGAAACGCGCATCTAAGCATCAAAATTAGTACATGAAATAATAAATAAATAAAAAGATATGGATAAATACCAATGGCAACAAATATACTTAAAGAAAAAAAAATAAACAGTAATCATAATAACGAATATCGAATCAATTAACCATCATACAAGTGATGGTGGATAATCCCCAGAGAGTCCAGGATAATATTCTTGACCAATATCGCAACATCCCTATTGCTAACACCTAGGTCTTCCAGAAAGCTTCTTATTCTGTTTGGGATTGTTGCGCGAGACCCAAACCAGAGGCCTCTAATGGTGAACTCTCTCTCTCCGAAGGTCGCACGGAATTTCTCTTTTAGGAAAGGGATGCACTTCTCATAAATTCCCTTCTTTTTTCTATCCACACCACCTGCCTGACCAAGGTCGTTACTTTCAAACCTCACTGTCGCACCCTAGACCAATGCTGTCTTTTGGTCTTGGAGAATGCGACAATATTTGCATATCTCGCGGTCCGTCAGTTACGATGCAGTATACCACGTCGAAGCAGGTGAAGTCCTTTTCCCAAAGGAGCCTCATCACCTGAAGAATTTTGAGTTGAATCTCTTTCATTCTAGATGTGCGATATGATTGTAATCGGATTAACTAACAGTCTTTTAACAGTAATTTTTTTCTTCCAACTTTATTCATAGATTTAAGCAAGAATGACGTATCAAGGGATCACCAGACTATTGTGCACTCCTTTCTTCGATAACTTTAAAAGATATTTGTTTTCACTTCCATCTTTTCTCTAATTTCGTTGTTCCTGACATGCTCCATCCTTGAAATCCCGATAGATCTCTAGAAATCCATCTTCACTGATAAAAGTTTTTTATCCGGTACTCTGCTAATGGCATAGGGCATTATAATTTGAGGAGTTCACTAATATTCAATAATATTACAACTCCAGAGGAGATAATTTAGCATACCAACAGCCTTTCTACCATTGATAATTCTTCTATAGCAATATTCGAAAATATTTCAAAAATTATAATTAATTTTTCATCTCATTGTTGCTGAATATGAACTTCGCCCCACTAACAATTTTCTTAATTGGCTCGGACTAATGAAAAAAAATTCAGCTGCTATCTATCTGGTTTATTTCTCCACTCAATCCAGATTTAACTTTTGATAATCCACTAGACAATGCACTCATCTCGTTATAAACGTCCAAAGGACGATGAAGTGTAATCTGTTATCAATGAGATTAGAGTTGGCAAAGGTCAAGTACAACTATTACAGTTTAATATCCGAGGTAAACACTACATTTTTTCATTTATCGTCGTTAGTCTGAAAGTATTCTTTACTGAAAGATATAATATTTGCAGTCCATGAATAAGATATAAAATAAATCTTTTGCAGAATAGTTATTTGAATGAGATATTAACATATTAAGGTTAATATTAATATATCCAATATTAAGTAGACAATGCCAGAATTGTGAATTGGGAATAAGGAATAAGTTGTGAATAATGTAAAAGTTATCATGATACTTGGAATTTCGTTACATGATCATTAAATTTTAAATAGGATAAAATAAAATTAGATGTGTGGAAATAAAATTATGTTTTATTTTTATTTTTGTATCTTGTTTATTCATCCCGGTTGAAGACATGCAAAATGGGTCGAAACTTCAGTTCCTAATTTTTACTGTTTGTGATCCATTTTTTGACCACCTCCCGAACTATCTCATTCCTTCATAATAGCTCTACGGTCAACCATTGATTATTCAATAAATTGTATAAGGCTTTCCAGTTTATCGTCCTATAAATCAAATAAAAAATACAAGCAGATCTAATGATAGCATAGCGATAACCATTACTGTTACCACCCCTTCCATTAAAATATTTGTTGCTTTTTTTTTCTTTCTATTTTAAATTGTTATTATTATTATTTTTTTTTATAAGATATTAATATTTGTTATCAATATTTATTTTTTTTCACAATAATGAGTTTATATAATGAGCTGGCACAGGTGACCACGATGTTTTGTTCCATAAAATCATAAAAAGTACACAAGTAAAATATTAAAATCAGAAATTGTTGCTAATAATTATGAAATGATTTTTATCTAGTATAAATTTTTTTGGTAGAATCATTGTAAACGAAAATTTGTATTGTATAAAAAATATAATTAAAAAAATGAGCACTTACTTGAGTTAATATGTAACTTGTTTTATAGTGATGATTCCTAGAAGAGAATAATAATTGCAAATGTAACAATCACCTCACTAAATTTAAGTGCTAGAAGAAATAGAACATAGAGCATTAACAGATTGATTATTTCTAAATTTATAATAAATAATTTATAAAAGGTATAGTAAGCAAACTATTGAAAACGGCATTAAGGCTCATTTATTTATTACAGAAGTGAAACTGTTTACTGTATAAAATATGTATACGTAGAGTAAATTGAGATGGTGAGAGAGGCAGATACTCTGACTAACAATAACATATTTATATACAACTGGTTGTGGACAGTGAATTCTCAGCCACACAACTAAATGTATGTTTTATAAATCCTGACCGATTCACGACATGTATATCCTGGTTTTAATAATTTATTTAACAAGGAAAATTTTAAAAACCATTTAGCGGTTTCACAAATTTGTTGGGTAATTTATTTTCGTTACAGTTTAAAAGAAAAAAAATCAGCAAAGGAAATTAATTAAGTAGAAATGTGAATATTTTAAATCATATTTTTTAAATATACAGGCAACTCTCGATAACTCGAACATCGAGGGAATGGAAAAGTTCGAGCTATTATGTTAGCTTTTAAACATTTCTCGTTATAGAGATAATTTTGCTTTCACTTACCTATATATAGTAAGAGAAAGTGATACGATCGAGAAAAATTTCGAATCCGAGTTTTTAACGGAAATAAACATTTTAAGGATTCCTGATCCCAAATAGTCAACGCCTGTGAGTATGTCTGTCTGTGTCGACAGCTATAACGATTTTGATGAAACTTGTCTCAAGTCTTCTCCTTAAAGCCCTTAAACTTTTCATATAAGTAGTATATCACACAAAAGGTGATGGACGAAAAGAAAATTTGATTTGCGTGTAACTTAAAAAGTATGGATTAAATGTTAAATTTAGATAATAATATTAAAGTTAATTAAATTAGAGAATTTAATTGTAGGAACAAATCAAAATAATAATCATCGAAATCGGGCCTGTATTAGCATATAGTCCAGGCGCACTAGAATAAATATATTAATTTTTTTTAATAAATTGCCACGGGGACCTAATTAACGTGATAATTAGACGAAAATTGAGTAATGTTTAATATAAAATCGGTACGTAGCAGCATGGTAAAAAAAAATCATAAAGATGCCGAAACATGGTTATTTCACGTTTGAGGTGTGAAAAAAAAAATTGTTTATGAGAAATAAAAAATGGTACGTAATTGCGTTGTGTTTACTTGTTTAATTGAAGTTAGCCTATAACTTTTTGCAAAAAAAATTAAAAACCGAGAAATATGGCCATTTTTGGTCATTTTATTACATGCCTTTTAATTATCGCAGAAACTTGTTTTGGGGCTTAAATTATGGCTTTTGTTAGCGTCTATTTATAATAAAAATGTTAGGAAAAAATAATAATAACTTTTCCCGAGGTCCAAAATGGTTCTAGAGCTATTTTTCAAAGCGGTATTTGTTCCCGAGGAGTTTCTCTGTAACCCTATTTTCATGAAATGTATGTGAGGTTCGATTAAATACCTAAGAAACGCGTTTGAACATAGAGCTGTTTCTTGAAACGGGCACTCACTAATGATGAAGCAGCGGAGGGGAAGTGACAAAGACGGAGGAAGGCTCTGTATCCTTCTGCGGTACTTTATGCCCGGCCGTCAGAGCCTTCCTCCACTCTTCGTCACTTTAGCTTCGCTGCTTCACCTTTAGTGCCCGTTTCGAGAAGCAGTCCAATGTTCAAACGCGTTTTACACGAAATTTAATATCATATATTCACACGAAACTGAATCTATGCTTTTAAGGTAGGTATTTGCCTGCGATGTTACAGCAACTTTTCTCTAAAATCGACTTACTGGAAGTGCCACTTTATAAAAAGGTTTTACATTTTTTAAAAATTCTCTCAAAAACGGCAGTAACGATTTTGATTAGACTCGTTATACCAATGCACAATTAAATGGTCTTTGATATCAGCTAGGTCCTATCTTCATTGAAGTAGTCTGACAGGCCTTAATTGACGAATTTTCAATATTACTTCCTCTAAAGTACCTTTGATTTTGTTTATTTGAATTAATTAGCCTTCTCTCATGAAAAATGGATAAATATAAACTATGAAATAATTTGATAATTAACTAGGAGAAAATTAATAACTAATTAGGAGAAAAATGTGTGATATTGAAATGCTAGGGTGTACAACCCTTTTTTAATTTTTATATATTACTCCTTTCGTGAAAATCCAAGTTTTCGACCTCCCAATTCTAGTGCGTTTTGTTGACTGCACAAACGTTTTAATAACTGTGAAATTATTGTGTGAAAATGTCATTTTGTAAATAAAAAGGGAAATTTAATTGAACCGTTTTTAAAAATGTATTGTCTTTTGATCCTGTTCCTTGAAAATTTCTGCAACAGATGAGACTGAACAAGATATTATTATTTTAAAGATTATTTTGTATTTTGGAAATTAATCCAAATTTAACGCGGGTGAAACCGTCACCGTGCACAGCTAGATCGAATAAAATCCTAATATATATATATATATATATATATATATATATATATATAAATTCAACCTGCGAATGTTTGTGTTCGCAAAAATCGCAAAGTAGACAGTCGATTTGATGCGGTTTTCAGTATCGTTTAGAGAATTTCTTCAAGAAGGATTATATGCATTAAATTTGTCGAAATGCCTCCCTCAAGGGAAGAAATGGGAGAAACTATTAAAAAAATAGGTAATTTTGTAATCGTTGTCATGACAACTTCAAACATGTAAAACCAAGTTCACTATGAAAACATTTTAACAAGAATGAAATTATTGTCAATTATTAATAAAATCGGAGATTAAGGGAAAACAAGTGTAAAGACGTGAAGCTTTGTTACTGTTTTGACAAATGGGTTATCATTTTGATCCTGTTCCTAGGAAAGTTCTAAATGAAATGAGACGAATTCTAATGCAGGCGAATACTGAGAGAAATTTTCATTTCTTTGGACTTGGAATATTTACGGACAAAATTTTTTTTGTTAACCGATTTTTTCGTTGAATGTTGTGGTAATCCCGTCTAAGAGTCCTAATAATTTAAGCGTAGAAATGCAAAAGAATCTAAGTGCCTTTAGAAAATATTTTCAGAATGCAAGTTTCAACTTGAAAAATATTAAAGAAATATGACTAATATAAAAAATAAAAAAACATTTTTTCTGATAACCTATGGTTGTATAAGTAATAAAATCACATTAATAATAGTACTAGTTTAACAATAAAAAGAATTTTTTTTTTTTTGTAAAAAAAACAACTATTTTTGTTTCTTTCCTTTCATTCCATATAGCTTCGGCAAAGCAAGTTCGCTATAGTACTTTTATTTACTTTCCTATTCATTCCATATAGCAATAAGTATGATGAAATTTGCAACACATAATTATTGTGTTAAAAATAATATAAAAGTCAAAGGTAAACTAAAATGTTTTTTGGTTTTTTAATGTTTGTAAAAGTTTTGTACAAACTTTACAGTATGACGGTGAATGATGATTAGGAATGATAAGAACAATAGTTCTCCTGTCTTCTGTAACTCACATTATCTTTTAAAAGTTAAACATAAAAAAATTGAGTTTTAGGAGGGTATTTGACTCGCAATTCTTTTCACGGGGAACGCCGTGCGGGTACAACAGCTAGTGATTTATAAAAAGGTGACAAGGTCGTTGTGCATTTTATCGCAGTAAAAAGTGGTATTTGGCTTCTAGTCCGGGGTCAAGTAGGAACCAAAGTGTTACAATAAAAAATAGTCTCGGATCGTAGATAGACCCAGTCAAAGTTCAAACCGCTGTCTAAAGATAACTTGTGTTAATCAAAACAGATTGTGGTTAAGGATAAGGTCGTAGCCTCTAACCCCCAGCAATTTTTTTATTCGATTAGAGCAACTTTATCCTTAATCTCTTTAAGGCGAATACAATAAATATAATAGAAAGAAAGATAAAAGAACGTTTTATGAAAGCAATAAAATAAATAAAATTAAGGACTCTTTTGTGGTCGTTCATCTTTTAAGCTGAGTAAACAAAGTTGCAATATAAATGACGACTATCACTCCCTACTGTGACTTGTACTTCCTATTTCCTCCTAGCGATATATACAATGTACAGCAATATCTTACAAGGTCAACTTCACGCTCATCTTTGTTCTATTTCGTCGACACCCAGACGAAAACTCCTTAACAATAAATATACAGGGATCACCATTTGTAGATTCCAGAGTATTTGGAATAACGGGATGAAACTCGGTGGGTCTTTGTCATGAATAACTCTCTAATCTTCCAAACTTTGGAATTTCATATGGATTGGGGTATTTTTTTTTTTTACGGATCCAGATAAAAAATAAATTTTTAGACGAATTCATATCGGGCACTTTTTTATTTTTGATACGCCCCGAGAGAGATGGCTACAAAAACACGGCTTTTATATTATTTTCTATTTTCTATTCAAAATACTACAGAAAGCCATCACTCTGGAGATGTTGGACATTAATGTGTAGTTTATTGGTACATACCTAACCGTTATAATTTTGTAAAGACATAACCTAGCCTTTTTATTGATCCTGGAAATATGGCGTGTTGTTGATTAAATAAAATCACAATTCCTCAACCGTGTGTATTTCTGCCCTTGCGATACAAATGCACTAGCGAAATTCTTTCTTAAAAAAGAATTACGGAATGACATAAATAAGAAATTCCACAAAGCAGTAGCTCGAATAACAAAAAAATTGCTAAAGGAATTAGTTCCATGGGAGGGGGTATAAAAGTCGGCAGTAGCGCAGTCAGGATTTCGTTTCGGGGAGAGGGGGATACATCCAAGGATCTACATTAAAGAAACCCACTCCAATTGGGAATTTCTGGGTGCCCTATCTATATATATTATTTTCCGTGCCAAGGCACATTATGTACGAAATAACATTCAATAGGTTTATACAATTTTTGTTTATAGATAAGAATTAGTAAAAGTATTGTAACTTCGAGGAGGGGGAGGGGGCGAAGAGGATCCGGATCCCTCGGACTTCCTCCTTCGCTACACCGCTGAAAGTCGGTAAAGTAGGTTGGGATCTTGTATAGAAAGAGAGGACAGAGCAACTATAAACTAAAGCAGGAGTTTTCAACCTTGATGCACACGCGCCCTTGGAGCTGTTTACAAGCTACTGCGGCAAACTGTTGAAATAATAGAATTTTTTTTTTAAAAGAAAATTAAAGAAAACACATAAGAAGATTAGGAAATATGAAGTTAGTGCGTACTATATTTTTACAAAATTCGACTTTAAATGATTGTAATCTTTATTTTTGGATATAAATTTTTCCTCAGTTTTTAAAAATGTTCCTAAGATGTTAAAATATTATTTTCAAGACCACGTTTCAATTACGTACATCTTGATGAGATTGACTTTTCAATTTCATAGTACCTCTTCCGCACTTTCCTCTGACTTAAAGGGGTAAGTGCGCAAGAGGTATCTGAAAGACTCATTATTCAAGCAGCTGTCTGAGATAAGTCATGAAAGTGAGATGCGGAGCATAATTGAATAACTGTATTGAAAAAAAGAAATTTTATTTCAATGCGCTAGTCTGCCGTTGTTCTGGCCTAACATGATAGCAGGAGGTGTACATCCAGAGTTGGATGAAAATTATCCGATTGACGATTGCAGGCTAAATTTTTAGTCACAAAAAATAATCATGACTAGTGACTAATTATCTAGTCATCAATCGCTACTAATATAAAGTGAATAATTGGAAAATAATCTTTATTTTTAGTCACTTCAAACGACAAACGACTAAAAATTTAGTCATTATTCATTATTACTATTTCAGTTGTAACCGTCGAAAACGACTTCAAATTTAGAATAAAACTTATATTTTGATGGAATAAAGTCTATAATTGATTTCATTGTTTTATTGATTAATGATTTATTTTTCTTATGAAGGTTACAAATCGTTATCAACGAGACAAATAGCAAATTTATTATAGAATTTTCGATTGCGCATGCGTATTTATATTTACTATAAATAGTAATGAAAATATTAATAAAGAAGAAATTAGATATCGAAGAAATCGGAAAAGTTGTAATAAATGGATAAGCGATCACACGATCTTAGAATCGGTCCTATTTTCATAATAACCATCTTTGATAACCGGATAATGGACCTCAATACCGAGGATATCCGAAATGTTAAAATAAATCGATAAGTGAGTGCGCGATATTGAAATCAATAGTATTTTCATCGTAAGGATCTTTATAGTAATATAGACCTCAATATCGAAAAAATTCGAAAAACTTTTATATTCATACTCAAATAATAAACATTTAAAATTGATTTTTATTTCTCGATGCTGAATATAAAAATCATATCATGACTTTTTTTCACTCCGAGAGAAAAATAAAAGTTAATTTCAACCATCCTTTATCTAGAAATTATCATATTTTACGTTGAAAACGTTAAAAAAAAAAGTCATAACGTTTATTATAAAGGAAAAATCACAATTACTACTTCTTTACGGCTTTGCTTCATAAATAAGCAGAAATAAAATTCTTTTCATCGGTTTTAATTCGATTAAATAGTTATTCGAATACATTTTTATCCGAATCAAATTTTACTTTAAAAACAATGACTAAAAATTTATTCAGATTTTTCAGTCATTTTTTTTAATCGGATAAAATTTTTTGAATAAACTTTTATTCGTAATTAAAACTTCCGACTAAAAATTTAGTAATTTTTTTTTATTCGGATATGTTTTCAACCGACTAATGCCCAACTCTGCGTACACCACATCCAATCGTCCCACAACTGCACTTGCCCATACCATCATGTTTTGTCGGGGCAACTGTGGACTAGGGCTTAAAAACCAGTAAAACGGTATCATAAAGTATTTTGAAGGACAGCTTCAGAAGGTTTATCGTAATATAAAAAACAGACCCATTGATGGATAAACACCGATACAGCTGTACAGCAGAAGTTGAAAGATACAACTTAATCAACAGGTTGGAACTGATATATTTTATATTCATTATTCTTTACCTTTACGAACTCTAACTATCAGTTAGATGACTCAAAGGGTAACGATATATCAATTAACGATATATCAATTTCTAGCCAGCTGAGTTTTGAAATTTATCACGAAATTATATATACTGATTCAAACAACTTTTATTTTATTGTTAGTGAATTTTTTTCTTTAAGAAATGAAGAAGAAATTTTAGATTTTAAAAATCACATAAAAAGCTGACGAAATAGATGAAAATTTTTGGAATTTAGTTCACCATAAAAAGTATAATCTTTTGAAAAAATTGAGCCTTCAAAATCACATCTGGTTTTGTCCGAATATTTATTTTCCACCACGAATATTATAAAATAAAAAATCAAATCTCAGCTTACTAATGCCAACCTTGCTGACTCTTTAAAAGGGATTATAATTTTTCACTCTCAATTTTGAGAAATTAGCAAATAAAATGAAGTGTCAAAGACCGAACTAATTTAACTTTTATAATAAATATACAATATTTATGTTATGATGAAATATATAATACTTATTTATTTATTTTTTAATCCGATTGTACCCGCCACTGTTTTTAGCGATCTCAGATGCGTCCGCGCCGCAAAATGTTTGAGAATCTCTGATCTAAAGAATTAAAAAGGAAAAACACAAACAAAGTATTGCTGCCAGAAAACAGGGTAAAGCACCGTAACTACGCATGAGAGTGCCCGGAAACACTGATTGATCAATCCAATGAAACCATTCATTAGTTTCATCAGTCAGCTAACCAGAATGTTCACAATACAACAGTAGGAAACGATAGTCAGAGTTGAGAAAATGATTAATATATTTATAATGCTAAATTAAAACGAAAAATCATAGAAAATTATAAGTTCTTCTCCTACTTAAAATAGACCATCATTTTTAAACAATCTACCACTAGCTATTTACTTCTAATTCCTAAATTTCCTCAGCTAACCTAAAACTGTCAATTGTAATTCTGTCAGAGATAAATTGTTTTTATAATTACTCAGATCCAAAAAAACAAACAAAAAAAAACATATTTTGTGATTATACGTTAAATTTCTTTGTTTTAGAATTTTTTAAGAGTAATTTTTCAATGTTATATTGTTTGCTTAAAATAATATAACTGTATCTATAAACGTTTTTAGTACCATTGATAATGTTGTAAGTGATTAATTCTGCGCTGCATCTCACAGCATTCTTGTATTAAAAAAAAAATAATAATACACTGATTCTGAAATAAAATATGTGAGGAAGGACTAGATCTACTTCTTTCACAACTCGACTTTTTACTTTTTCAAACAAATTGGGAACAGAAGTGATAGAGAAAGCCACCCCAACTGCAGAAGAAAGTTAAGGCAATATCAGAACCGGTTGGTTGTGAATCCATCAGATGTACTGTCTATTATATAGACTTAAATAATAATATTATATTGCCTATAATTAATTAATTATTTATGTATTATTTCAGTCGTTGAGGAGCAAATGCAGTGGGATAAATTATATTATTTTTGTTACATTTACTCATTATAACCAAACCAAAGCGGTATTATGGGTATAAGTTGTTGTGAATATAATTTGACGATAGTTTCAACAAAAATCATACTAACACGACACAAGACGTGTGCGATAAAATTTTGTGTGTGCGGGAACGCATGTATTTGCGTCGAAAATATTAGTTAAGCGCAAATTTTTTAGATGTGGGACCAGCTTAAGATCGATTTCCTTGGCATGTTTTTTTGCGAAATTATATATCTTCTCCCGATCAATATCTTCTAACAGTTCTCTCGGCTTCTGTTCAATCCAAGCCGGTCTTGTAGATTTCGTTGAGGTTGAGGTGCTTTTTGTTTACGATATATACACTAAGTGACCGAATTTGCAATGAGTGGCCTTCCATTTGCATGCTTAAAAAAATATCATCAGTAATAAAAGTAGTAAATGCCATGACATGTTGAAGGATATCAGTTATGCAGTAGCTAATGTAGTCCAGGCGCGATAGTTTATTTTTAAAAATAAATTTCCAATGGAAGGAATTCTCACTCATTGAATTGGAAAAGAGCATGGAATCGTTAGCGCTGCGACAGTTTCAAGTAATAAAAAATGTCGGTCAGTGTTTTGAAGAGTTAACCTTAATAGCCAACTAAACCATCATGCATTAAACAATCAATTAAATGTGATAATTAGGAGGAAAAAAAAAAGCAGAAACAATATTGCTTTTCCGTCATATTGCTTTCTTGAAGTTGCTTTCTGTGATAATGTCTATTATTTTGAATGCTTAATTTTAAACTTCTGTTATTATCAACTAACCTCGTTACCTGCTTTGTTTACACTACAAAGTTCTAAATTCGGGTAAAACAAATTTCTCTACACTTATTACTTATTTTAATACCGAGGATAGTTGTGTTCGTTATTATAAGGGTCAGGGTGTCATACTTTATAGAAAACTGTGTCCAAATGGTCACAATATCAAGCTTCGTCTGTAATTTGGAGGTATAGAAGAAAAACATGTTATGCCTCTATAAACTGGAACGTGGTTTCAAGACAATAAGTTACAATTTAAGACCTCACTATGGTCTATATATTCTTGGGAAAACGAGTATTATACAATTAAGTGGTACGATAAGGAGTTACAAATGAAACCTGAAGATTTGGATCTATAAATCTTTTTATATAGCATATTTATTTTATGACAACAATGTAAATAAATGTTTATTTTTGTTGGTCACTGCATACATTATTAATAACCTAGACTTCAGCATCATATATTAAACTAGTGATCACATAAATCACCGGTTAGTAACTGCGGTACTCAAAACGGAAAAGACCCACAAAATTTATAAGTTTTAGATAAAATAGGTATATTCATATTATACTGTAGATACCTATACTGTAGGAACCTGAATGCATAAAAGTAGTTATTCACGTTAAAGATGTGAATTTTTTTTTTTTAATGATAAATAAAAAATAGTACGTAATTGCATTTAAAAAGAGAGAACAATGAGCTTTGAACAATTGAAGTTTTAGTAAAAAAAAATTTAAAATCAAGAAACATGGCCATTTTATTACAGGGCTTATAATTGTCGCAGAGACTTGTTATATACCTTAAATTGTGGCTTTGGTTACAGCCTATCTACAATAAAAATTTTATGCAAAAAAAATTATTGCTTTCTCCGGATACTGAGAAAATGTAATAACAGGAATTTTCGAAAAAATATTTCAACAAGATTCGCTTAAATACCTAAAAAACGCGTTTAAACATAGAAATCCTTTTTCGGCCGCCAGAGCTCTCTGACAGTCTGGAATCGAGCACTGGAAAGTGATAGAGAGAGGCTTTTGCCATTTTTCCTCCGCTACCTCGCTCCTAGCAACTGGAGCAACAAAGTTGTTCACCGACTTCCATTATATAGAACTTTTTTTTTCGTCTCTTTAAACACTATTACGTACTATTTTTATTTTTCATTAAAAAAAACTTTTCACATCTTAAACGTGAAAAAACACTTGTCGGCATACTTATGGATTTTTTTTAGCTTGCTACATATCGATTTTATCTAAAACATATATAATTTGTTCCTACTATTTTTCTCTCCGCTGAGAAAAATAGTAGTAAATTTCCATTGGAAATTTATTTCAAAAAATGAATATATTTTCTCTACCTGGACTATTATTATCCATATATTATATATTAATATTAATCCAAATATTATGTAAACTAAATCTATACATATGTACATTGAACAATAATACAAGATAGTTTAATTAACTATTATATCTTTCATTATTATATATCATTATTATTATATATTATTATATCTCAAAACATAGACCGACAATTTTTATTACTTGAAACCGCCCTCTAAGCTAACGATTCGACTCTCTTTTCCAATTCGACTATTGAGGATTTATTGAACGTAAGAAAATCTAACAAACCATTTTTGTTTTTTTGCTATGGCATTCATCTAACTCTTTCGCGTGCTAAAAGGCCTTTAACCGCTTAATAATCAAGATATTTCAATATGCTCTTCAACTTAATTAAAAATATTAATTTAAAAACTCCTCAGGTCTACTTTCTGCGGATTGATAGTTAGAATTCTGTTTTATGACCTATATTAGTTCTGAACAGATATGTTTCTATCATTCCATTGGATTCTATAAGTGCGTTTATATACTAAGGCAATTTTCCATTCAATTCATTGAAAATAAAAAGAGAAAGGGAAGTATCGGTCAGAATCTTATATAAATATTTTTTACTCTCATGGAACGGCTTTATTTTATTTAGTATGACCTTATCACTATCAAATGAAGTCAAAACATTTTTATTGAACTTGAGCTCTTGTCAAATAATTATTCCTGTTTATGTTTTTTAACTATTTTTTTTTAATGAAACCTCATTTAAGAATATTCAACCTGAAGTGTAAAAATTATTACAACATTCCAAAAATAAGCTATACGTCTCTCAAATACCAGTAAATAACCATTCCGATGAGCGAACTTCAAGTAAATCTTCGTATTCATACTTTGAACAAGCTCGAAATGAGCATTGAGAAGGGGTATTCAAATAGCAACGACCTATTTGAGTTTCAAATCTTGAAGCAAATAATGTTTTGTATTTAAATGAAAACCTTTCAGAATTTTTTCTCTGGCTGTAACATTCAAAAAATAAATTTAAAGATTTTCTCTCTTATTTCTCTTCCTTTTCTTAGCTGAAAAGGCGCAGAATTTATCAGTCTGTGCCCAATCTCAGCATCAAAAGGATCCGAGAAATATTTCCACAACACTTCACTCTGCACTTCATATTTGACGTTGAGCATTATGCCAGTCTTATTAATTTGGAAGAAATTCCCATTTCAGCCATTTCTTTGCACAGTATCACCTGCTGCCTTAAAATCGATGAATATCGCCCAGATTATTTGACTGAATTCATTAATTTTCTCGCATCAATCTTCAATCTCAGTGAGAAGATTTGAGCTATTGTGGATCTGTTGACGTCCGCATGATGGTACAGAAGGATTAGTCCTTGATTATTGTAGATCTATTACATCGAAAGCCTCCTTGATATTCAATAATTTAAAAATTGATAAATAGAAAACTTGTATAGCTAGAACAACAATGATAATAATTAATATTATCTAATTATAACAACCAGAATTTATAAAACGTTATCGCGGGATTACGCGACTTGGGTCCTGTAAATATGATGGATTATAAATAAATCAATAAAAGGATCTACAGCGGCTGGAAGTCCATCGGACCTAAACTCCACCACGCCACGCCAAGATCAAATAACTTCAATCGACAGTGTGTGTGGAAAATTGATGGTGTGGAATGATGGACTACACAGTTTTTTACACAGTTTAAGCTGTGCTTTAATAACAACAATTATTCATCAATAAATACAGCATAGTCAAAATTTACGATATTAATAGTATAAAATACCTATGTTACAAAAATATTGATATGAATAACTTACAATTTTTTTACTATTAATAATATTATATAATACTAGTATACCCGAGCGAGAACTCTCGCATAATCCCTAATAGATTAGAAGTATAAGTGATATTAGGGAAACATATTTATTCGTATAAACAGTATAATATTATCAAGAAAGTTTATTTAACACACACATTTGGCGAAGCTACATGATTTGTAATGACTATGTTAAAGTTACAGTTCATACTTAATAAGTAATTAGCTTACCGCACTGGAAAATATCTCTTCAATTTACCTGTTAGGCAATTAGATTCAGCTATACCATTTTCTATATATAGTATTCATATTTAACAGTGACCTTTAGGATTGGACATGGAAAACAATATATATAATTTCCCACTCATTAAAAGTTTTTGTAAACAGACTCAAATTCATATAAAGTTGTCATGACAACGGCACGTACGCAAGATGGCATGATCTTGGTGCCCGCGTCAAAATCTTTAAAACCCAACTTATCCCGTCTCGATCCGTCGACTCTTAGTCGTCAAAGTTTTGAAACCTTCCAGTTTTTTCATCACTTTTATTTAAGTCCTTGTAAGATTTTAAGAAACAAAATTGGAATTCGTCACATCTCCGTGAAATTCTCTTTCTTTTGATACCTCACTCGTCAAAATCCACCGCTCCTGAGAGCCGGAAAAGGGATCTATACTACCGTAATAATATATAGCAGTGATTTATATATAAATTAAAAGCAAATACAAATTCTTAGTGGATTTATAATTTAAAATATTCTCAAAATGTCCGCTATATTTTATTTTTTGGGGGGGATTAAGATTAAATAATTTAATATTATTGTTATCGTAGAGGCATATATTATATCCCATTAATATTCCAGAGTTATGTTATTCGGTACATTAAAATATTTGGAAACTGTAAATATTATAAAATGCGTGTTTATATTGAGCATGAATCATTGGGTAAAAAATGGAAAGATTGTCAGTGGCCGCTTTTATATTAGGTCCAATCTTGAAGATTTGTGTTTTTGATAGGGTTCAGTGAAAAGATTCTTAACGGCATCGATCGCACAGACTCGTTAAACTTTGATATTTATTTAAATAAATAATTCTTCTATACGCTCAGGAATCTCACGCACATCGCTTAGTGGTATACAGGGCAGTCTGTATAATATATTTTTCAATATAGAATACAGTAGACAATATACTACATTTTTCAATATAGTATACAGACAGTTAATATAATAAACTTACTTGATATATAATGAGAATTTACAAAGGAAGAGCGATTGCACACATGAACAATTTTATTTATGAATAATTAAAATATTCTTACATCTTATAATTCATTGCTATAAAAATAACAATATTCATTGCTAAAAAAATAACATACTTGTGAACAAGTGGTTGCCATGAAAACTTCATATCCGTGGAAGCAAGTTCTCTACATAAACTTTTTAACAAGAGTGAAAGTATTTCATTCCAATAATTTTTAGTTTAATAATTTTCTTTCCTGACCGCACTCCCAACCAACTTATCCTTGAATTAGTTCTACGGTCAATGATACCTCCACCAGCCTGAAAACTAAAATTTTGAAAAATGAAAAATCTGGTTCGGTGTGCGCATCTCACAATTTTCCCTTACTGCTCTATAATAATAATCCTTACAATATAATTTTAAATAGTTCACATAAACACTACTTGAAATAAACGCAGTAGCATATATACACTTCTTCACGCCTTCTCTTACAAAAGTACAACAGAATAGTTTTTTTAACAATTTATTACGAAAATTTTATACACTATACATTTTAGATTTGTCAAGCGGAAAAAATATTTTAAAAATTTCGGTTCAGTTTCCATAGAAGTTCCATTCAGTTTCTATGAAAACAAACAATACCAAAGTAGAAATTATTAAATTAATTTCTACTTTCATATTCTTACATTACTTTAATACAGAGTGTATTTTTGGCAACAGGTTGGAGGCTTAGTTGCAGAAGGTTCGGTCATTTCCGTCTCCTTACGGACGCGCTCGGCTGCCCATCTAGGGCCTCGTAGTCCTTATAAGATAGGACTACTGTATGTTTGTTAATACAGATCCTTTGTTAATACAGAGAATTTGATGATTCTCATTGTGTTTTTTAGAGAATCAATTTACCTTATATATGATCTTATACATAATTTACCATATAATGCATAATTTTTGAATTATGCAAAAATCAAATTTCATTTAGCTATAACTTTTTTCCCTATATTTTCCCGGTGAAGTACAAAATTTATGAAAAGTTAAGAAACTTTAATGAGAAGTTGTTAGGCTAGTTTCATCAAAATCGTTGTAGCCGTTTACGAGAAAATTGTAAACAATTGTAATAGCCATGATATAATTACCATTTCCGGTTAGACCGATATCTTTGCTAATACTGTTCCTATTTCGATATTTCCTTTTTTATAGTTTAGATGATATAATTAATAACCTTTCATATGATTGTATACATAATTTACAATGCAGAGTTGTGCGCAAATAAAATATTTTTTTCATCATAACTTTTTTCTCTCCATTTCCTCGGTGATATGCTACATATATGAAAAATTAAAGGGCTTTATGGAGAAGACATTAGGCAAGTTTCATCAAAATCTAAAAAATTAGAGCCGTTTACGAGATCGCAATTTTCACGATCGCAATACTTATATATATATATATATATATATATATATATATATATATATATATATATATATATATACGTCTTACCATCTATTTAAAAAAAAAAGACCCATGAAGGGTCTTGGGCACAATACTTAATAAGGGCGTATTGTTTAAAGGCCAACGGTTGTGCAAGGAAGTGATCACAAGGATCACGCTTAACAACCAGGTTAAGTTATCCACTTCAAGACAGATGTGGTCCTTGCCACCATTATATACTCAGTTCTGAACCAACTATTGAGTTAATGTGAATGGAAGGGGGGAATATTAAAAATATATCACTTTACATCTTCATCCTTAACAATAATTTAGTTTTTCTAAAAACGTCGCTTTTCCCCTTTATCCACTCGATCTTTCAATTATCATCATCATTCTATTCGCTAAGGAGCTATCACAGTCAATAAAAAAATTGTTCATACCCTAAGTAATTTAAGTTTATATCCTTCCAATATATAAGATAAACCAGTTATAATTAATTTTTACATCTTTGTAGGCAGTAAAGTTATTGTAACCGAGAAAATTTTCGGTTTTCAGATTTCAACGAAAATATTCATTTTGACCATCCCTGAATCCATTTTGATTAGTTTCGTCGTGGCGTCTGTACGTACGTTCGTTCGTATTTCGCATAACTCAAAAACCGTTAGCCGAAGAAAGTTTAAATTTGGTATTTAGGATTTTTGTAAAATCTAGTTATGAACCTCCTTTTTTGGTCACTGCTTGATCACTGAAAGTGATGCTTTACTTGGAGATCATAACAGAATTTCATCAAAATATAATGAAAAACTTCTGAAATTTGATATGCAAGATGTATATATAAATATAAATCAAATAATAGATTTTAGGTTAAATTGGCAAATCGAAAGTGGTATTTTATTTGAAGAATAGATTTTCATCAAAAATTATATTAAAATGCAGAGCATCTCAAATTTTAATACATTTTAATATAAATCATCTCAAATTTGGTATAATTTTTTTTTATATCAATAGAAATAATATATCAGATTCTGATTAAAATTATCTAGCCAGAAGTAGTACTTTACTTGAAGGCCATAATCAACCTTCATCAAAAATGTACTAAATATAATGCAAAACATCTCAAATTTTTTATATAAGACTTTTGTATGAACATAAATAATACTAATATACTATTATTATATTTAATATACTATATATTAACATAAATAACATAATAATACTAGATTTTGTTTAAAATTGGGTAGCCTGAAGTAGTACTATTACCTGAAACGGTATTATTTTCCCATATTGTTTTCTATCTTCTTAGAAAGTAGGGATACGAATCGCGCTAAAAATCATAAATCCAGATTTTCAAGGATAATCACGTTTCCAGGACCGTAATAACCGTTTTCAACATTTTTATAATGGTGCGCGTATGTAAAAAGATGGCCACCAATAGACGGCGCAAGGCCTTGTGTCGTTTTTTCTATCTGCTAACTGCTATCTTCGGAAACTAGTAACCAAATTCAGGATAACTATTTGAGCCACCGATTTATAGTTTAATAGGCGTACAAGGAAGTCATGCGGTGCCTACATCAGGTATTTTCTTTTTTTTGATCCGATTAGTTGGAGATTTAACTGGGAATTCAGCCATTGGTACCATCAAGATTAAATTTCTTCTCACTGAGAAAAAAACATGTCCTTACTCATGACTGACTCCACTGTACATGGTCGCGGGAAACTGTTCCTGATGTTCCTCGTGAGTCTCTTTGATTGCGATCACCTTCGTAATCTTTTTCTTCTCAAGATTTAGAGTTTTCCCACGTTTTTCTTGATGCCAGCATTATATTGAATTGGAGGATCTATCAATGTGGTTTTTAAAGCCACACGCAAAATTGCCCTTATCTACCACTGAGTTAATGCCGATGGTCTGCCATGTATATTCTATTCCTCTCCAGGCTTATCGAAATTTCGAAAATGGGCATTTCTCTTTGATGGAAACGAAGAATGACTGATTGGCTTTTGTTAAAAAAATTAAACGTCCCATAATAAAAATGAGCTCAGTCTAGCTGTTCAGACAATGAACTGAAGTGATATCACTGTTAACAAAACGCTCATGGCATTACAATTCTCAAAATCAAACAGCTATATCGTTTTTATGATCTTTGAAATTTTTGTTAAAAAGAATATTATGTGAAGAATTCATTTGGAATATTAGAGTGGTTCATAACAATTGTTCATCTCTCTCTCTCTCTCTCTCTCTCTCTCTCTCTCTCTCTCTATATATATATATATATATATATATATATATATATATATATATATATATAGTTAATATCTAATATTTTAGTGTCTCTGTATATATATATATATATATATATATATATATATATATATATATATATATATATATATATATATATGTGTGTGTGTGTGTGTAAACGAATAAAAAATAAAAATAATTAACATGAATGATAATTGGTGCTTGATTTCTGAACTTAATTAAACTTCTAACTACAAAATTAATTTATTTCAAAAACGTAATAAGTAATGCTAAATTTTCATCTTGTTTCTTACTGAAAGACTCTCTAAAACCTTTTTAGACATAGGAAATCGATCAAAGAGGCACGACCTGAAATGTTAAAAGATACAGTTACAGATTCCGAAACATTGCGAAAGCAGCAGACGCTCTTTTCTAAAGCTATGACAAAGTATTTCGCAAGAACTTCAACACCTTGAACATTAAGGAAAATGCAAAACCTGGCAATAAAAAATTGTTGACACTATACCTTCATCAAAAGAAGTGACTTCCACAAACAACCTCTATATGGATTGCTGGTACTGAAACGCCAATCATTTAGGTAGAATATACTTTAAACAAAAAAAAGGATAAATATGGCATATGAGCAATAGAGATACGAGATAATAATAATGATACTTTAATAATAATAACGATAATTTCAGTAAATACTGAAGCGTAAATATGGTTCAAGAAAAAGTAGATAGCAACAAACCTAATTTTCGTAAAAATGTTAATTGATCAGTTGATCCTCCAGCCAGATTATATCAGATATGAATATTATTATCCGTCGGTAAATATCACCGATGTTATGCATTGCCTGAAATAAAAATAAATAAAGCTAGTTCTAAGTTCAACTAAGTTTCTTTTGATGATAATGAATTCATCAAATATCTAGGTTCGCCATTAAATGCAAGAATAACTATAGTATAGATAAGGAATACATTAACAAAGCTATTCACGACATAAACGTTCTCACGTAACTGTTTACAATCAAAGTTTCTTATGGAAACATCTCCTAAACCAAAATGAGAAAGTATAACATTAGTTGTTTTTGCGGTAAGTCACAGAAATACTCTAAAATAAGCTGACCGCTATGCTGGTACAGAACTTTGTCTTTGTTAACATTATCATTGTTAACGTTGACTCAGAAGGATGAACTGGCTGTTAGGTGATTATCCGAATTTTTATTTTGTTTTATGCCAAATAATTCAGCATAATATTTATACGTTGGCTGCTATTAGGTAAACTACTATTTTTCAATCTTCATTTACGAATTCTATAAACAACAAAACTCTTTTGTTGAACATTAAGAGCGTAGAGTAGGTCCTCAACTTCATATATCACATATAGTAAATATCAATCAAATTTAATCATCGAATTCATAATTAAATGAAATTTCTTCAATTGATTAATATGCCGCTCAAACCTGGAAAAAGGGAACCCTGCTATTTTCATATAAATTATTTATCGACTATTTTTTTTATGTCTGAATAGTTTGCAATTGGGCCATTCGACTTCTTGTAGACCAATAGAGTTCGGAATTTCTTTTCTACTTTTTTTTTTTTCTCCTGTCTTATTGAGTGCTCATTTTCCTCCACTTTGACTTCCTCCACAGTGGCATATCGTCGATTGTACTCGAAGACACATTGAAGCAAATCATGAATTGCTTTGTTTCGAGTACTCGAGGCGCTCTCTTGTGGCGCACCATTAAGACGAGTTAAAGTTACACTTCCCCTCCACACGTTGACAATATTTCCTCGCATCTTACCTATATTAAACCTTTAACTCTTACCACTCCTATATCTACAACATCCTACAATTCAAATCCTCAGTCCACACACTGCAAACAAGATCGCGCCTCTCTCTCATTTATTAGTAATGACCATATATTTATTTCTTTCCTCGTGTATAGTTTTTTAGTCTAGTTCCAGAATAATGTTTTTTTTTTCTTTTTAATCTTTTTATCTCTATCTAGCTTTAGTGAGCAATCCCAATCCTGTGCAGATAATTTTGGAGGAAACGAGCCACGTTTTTCTCTAATTAAATTCGGGAGGTATGAGCTTCCTGAGAAATTCTTATATTTATCCTCACTTCGCTCGAAGATCTAGCCGAATTATAACATGTTCTACAACAGCTCCACGTTTCGCGAATTCAACCGCTTTCTCATTTCAAGACAAACCACAATATCCAATGAGCCATTGGAAGATAGTTCCCAAGCATCATATTTAATTTTTTCAAAATGCTTCGACAGACCAACTCCTTTCGAGATAGAACGTTCGTCACAGCTAGAATGGAATCCTGAGAATAAACCAAAACTACGTTCTTCAGAGAGATTTTTCTCCGAGCAAGGTGATCAGCTAGGTATTATCTCACCATAAGTTTCAGCCTTGTTCTCCCACTGCAGCATATGCGAACTTAAAGCTGCTAAAATAATATATATATATATATATATATACACATATATTAACAAGCAAATCTTCTCGAGCAAGTGGAATGCAACGCACTGCGAACGCATACATCCTCTTCCAAATAAAGGCATCAGCTTGGATCCAATTTAGTTCTGTATAGTTCCAAATCGCATACCAGATACATGCTAACTTCATTCAATTCTCTTGATACCTACTACAATGTTAAAGTTATCACAACTAGACGAACAGGATATATTCACGTGAGATATGTTAGGGCACACTCTGCACAGGTGACTAGTGTGCAGATCACACCTGTCCAATATGCACGCGGCTGGATGTAGAGCATTGTACTATTACTGCTACAGCCCGAGTGTGAATAATGTAAACTCAGCTAGCCATATCGATCCTGAGCCGTTTCACTCTCAGAGGATAGCCTCGAGCACTATCAGCGGCTGATAAGCGGGTTTATATCCTACTTTCACGTATACTCTGGTGCCGTTTGAAAGGAAAAAATGGTGGCTACAAAAGGGCCCCATCTTACCTAATAGCAATGTTTCAACAGCAAAAACCAACTTCGTGTTCGTCTTAATAAATATACATATATTTTCCAACATACTTATTTCTTTTTTTGAAAAAAGTATTTTTTGGTGTTTTACTTATTGTTAATTAATTAGGCAATGAATAATCACGAACGATTCAATACACATCTATAATCGTACTTCCTTGGTGGAGGTAACTGTACATGTAGAAAGTAAATGTTATGCACAGTTACTTACCTAGAAATAGAAAGTACATTTCATAGAAAATCAGATATGGTGTCTTACAATATTTCTATGCTATTCTTTCCTCTTTATCCAAAAAGAAAATAACAGAATGGCCATGAACGTTACATTGTGTCAGTCGAGAAAGATTCCTAAAACAGATAACAAAAAGGCGTGGAGAAGAAGAAAATAAAGAGGTGGTTGGACTGCAGTGCTTGGAGGATGTCGAAGACGATCTTATCGAAGAATTCTAGTATTGGTAAGCTGCTAAGCTTTGTTACGAGGGGTGGAAAATCATACGAATACAAAGTGATGACAAATAAAATTAAAACGTCGATTCATCGATGTTTAAAAACATTGAAATTAAAAAATCGATATTATCAATACATCGATAGTTTTAATGAAAACATCAATGTTTCGATATCCGTTACGACTCTGAACTAATTTCAGCATAGCAATAATGTTCAATGAAAAACGATTCGGTTCTTAAACTTCTGAAACAATAACGTTATGAGTTGTTGCACAGACTTAACAGATTATTAACGGTTTACTATACTAAAATGTTTATGACTACAGTCTAATTGCTTCTAATTATGAGACGAGTAATTTACGACCGCAACAAATAACTGTTTTGTTCATAGACTTCTAAAAATATAAAACTTTAATGCAATAATATAAATACAAGACTGAGAAAAAACAGGCAAAAAACAATCACTAGTAAATAATAGCTAAAAATCTGTAAACAATCGGGGGACTACCAAAGCGAAGAAGATAACAAAGAAAACGATGGTAAAATTATTTAAAATATCTTTGTTTGAGCTCGAAAACTCAAAATTTGGGTAATTTTGATGTTGGAGGGGATCTAGAATAAAAATTTTTGTAGATAAACAAATTTTTCTCTACCATAGGAAGTTAGGGAGTTAAAAAAAAAAAAAAAACTTAGTTATTTTAATAAATGGATTTTTAGTTTTAATATCAAGTTAAAACATTTTGGAGAGCTCATAATATTCAGTCCTACCAAAATAATTTGTATTTTTTGTTTTGTAGTACAAGTTATCAACACATTTGGTAGATAATTATAAAACTAAACATAGAGTTAAGGACTATTTGGTGTTAACTTCACCATTTTAATATTTAAGAATATAAGGAAGTAAACAAAAAAACAAAACATGAATTATCTATATAATAAAACCATTAGATGCGTCCTAACGTGCCCGTCGTTTAGATCTGCTAAACCCAAACAGCGTTAAGTATTGCGGAGACAATATAAAGCCTACCCCGTGTCTATTTCTAAGTTATACCAATAGAACGTTTATGAACATCAGATCCCTATTTCATAATAAAGGACAAGTACAAGTGGAAAGGTTCGTCTTCAGATGTTACAAGTTACTTTTCGTTATTAGATAATAATAATTTTATTCATTTTTTTTTTTGTAAACTTACTGTTTTTTAGTATAAATATTTTAAATGTTTAAACATTATAACAATGTTTTAACAATATATGTCAACTATGCAATATCTTGTACTTTACTTCATAGACACCCTCTGTTTCATAATAAAGTACAAATGTACAAGTTAGTCCATGAATAACTACGCCTGTGACTGACACAGTAAAATGTTAAAATAAAATAACATTTAAAATAGTTATATTAAAAATAGCATATAAAAAAAGTAATTGAATATAATTATTATTATTTAATGACGATAAGTAACCTGTAAAACGAACATTTCCACTTGTAATTTTACCATTTATAAGTATAAACAGTACAAGTGTACTGTTGCACTTAATTATGAAATAGGTACTTTAGTAGTGAATATAGAGAATGCTTGCGGACAACTTTATTGGGCGGAGAGGGGTATAAATAAATAAAGGCTAAATAAATGAATATTATGTTTTCCATTTACTCCTAGTGATTAAAAAACATCCTTGGGACAGGTTATGAACCTATAAAGGATGACCTTTAGTTATTAATATTAAGCTAAAACGTTTTGGAGACCTTCGTAATTCTAAATCCTGATTTTATGTTGATTTTTGCTATTTGTCATGATTTAATTGATCCAAACTCATTCGATATTCATAAGTTAATAGAATTGATGCAATACTAATCAGAAACAGAATAGTTTTAAAGTACTTATTATTAAAAAAAAAATGACTAAAAATACAAAAACACAATGGTTTATTATTTCCTAACAGTTATATTTCAAAAAACCTTTGGTGTGTCCATTCACACGACTTTCCTTATAGCAAGTAGGCTAAGATGGCCAGGATATGTGGTCAGAATAGAGGGTGAAAGGGTACGGTGAAAAATTTTGGCGGCGCACATCAGTGGGAAAAGGAAAATGGAAAGACCAAGAAGCAAGTGGAAGTGGAGGAAGGATGAAGTGGGGAAATGTGCGAGGAAGCTGGGAATCCGCGATCAGATAAAGGCGAGGAACAGGAAGAAATGGAAAAGGATAACTCAGGAGGCCAAAGGCCAAGAGCGCCGTTCGATAACGAAGGTTCATTATCAAAAATAATAATAAAAAAGCTTTGATATGAATTTTTTTTTTAAATGCATTGGTATGCTGATTCCAGTGCCTTGGAATAAATAGCAGGGTAATGGCTTATACAATTTTTAATCGGTCGCCATTTTGAAAAGAAACGACGGATGGTAATGTCGAGTCCCGAGGATGACCCTGTGGTGACTTGTGGCTTTGTTGCCAAATCTCACTATAATCGGTCCAGTAATCTCGTAGAAAAACGGCGAACGGCCTACGGCGGAAGGACGGATTTTTTTTTTTATTCGATATTTTAGTTCTACATATCTTGAAGCGTAAAACCTCAAATTTTAAGGGAGAGGGTTAATTATTTTTTTCTTGGTCGATTACAAAGGTTTGCTCAAGAAAACAATAAACCGAATCAGTGAAATCTAGAACCTAAAAACTACATAAATCACATTGAATAAATCTGATAAATACCAAATTACAATAACAGATATTTAAGAAGATATAAAAAAAAAAAAAAAAAACGCTGCAAATTATTACACAATTGTTTATAATGTCCTAATAGTTATATTACAAAAATATCTGATGAATCCATTCACATAATTTTCTTTATAGCAAGTAGGCTAGGATGCCCAGAATATGTGGTCAGGAATGGAGGTGAAAGGGTGAAAGAGGAAAATTTTAGCGACGCACTTGAGTGAGAAAAGGAAAAAAGAAAATATAAAGAATTGTTCATTGTTCATAATTAATTGTTCATGATTAATTCATTTTTCAAGGTTATTTTATTTTTCATGATTCTTTTTATTTATTATTGTTCTTAATTGTAAAAATATTCATGTTTTGATTATCATCTAAGCCGCTAATGATCCGCTTGAGTACCTAGATGCGGAGTGCTATAAAATAAATAAAATAATTAGGCTAAATTAAAAATTTGATTAATATCACATCAGTATATAAATTAAGAACCGTGAGAGTCCGGAAACTAGCGCACATTGGGGTGGACGAACAGTTCCGTTAGACATTGAGAGAAAAAAAAAGGTTAAAAGTTGGAAGCTTTATTGCAATAGTGACAAATTAATATCTTTTTCCAATCATTCCCAGCAATATTCACCATTATAGTCCCCTTAATAATACCTTAAATTCAGATTATAGATGAAGGAATACAATTATCTTTTTTTAATTAGAGGCACTTTTGAGAACTTAGAAATCGGCTCTAATTTACACAGAAAATTCAGTAGAGATTCAAAGTTTGTCAGTTTATGTTTTTGAAGGTGCAGAAATTAAATTCAAGTCATTTGTTTGAAAAAATGAATACAATGAAAGATAGTAAAATATATTTTTTTTTAATGATTAATTCTATACGTTCTAAAATTAGATTGAAGTAAGAACAGATGAAATATGACATTTAGCATGCTTCTGGAACGATATAACAATTTACTTTTTTTATTTATTTATTTTTAAGGAATTTTCAGCTTCGCTCTCAAATTCATTTTCTGAAACCAAACTTCTCTTCTGTGACTTTCTTCTTTTTAGCCGTATTTTCCCCGAAAAAAATAGACTATTGCACTGGGTCGAAGGTCGGCGGTGAGCGGCGGGACTGTGATTTCTATCCGTTTCATAACCCCTTGAGCACGATTATGGAAAATTTGGAGATGTCTGATATATATTTATATATATATTTTTTTCCCGCTACATTTGAACACCTCCAGCGGCAACCTTTGAGTCAAATGAGCTGAAATTCGGTATGTAGGGCTTTCTTCAAGGCAGAACGATATCATTAAAGAATGGGTAAATTCTATTCAAAATTTCGGTATGTTTACCTGAAATTTCGGCGTTTTTTAAGTTTTGCGCATCGCTACAGCTCCACCATATTAGTTTATAGAGCTGAAAATTTGTATCTGAATTGAGTTGGTGTCGGTGAAGTATCCTTTGGGGGTCTCGACTTGCCCCCCTCCCCCATTCCTCTGGGTTTTCCGATTTTTTAAAACATTTGCGCACCTTTAAAGCCCCTCCAAGTTGAGTTAGGAAACTCAAGGGAACCTGTTGCATTCGAAAGGAAATTAAATTACCTATAAAACAAAAGAATTTTCATCGAAATCGGACGGGTATTAGCAAAGATATGGCTATTTCAACTGTTTCAATGCGTTATTAGTCGTTTTTTCCCCGAAAAAAATAGACTATTGAAGTGGGTCGAAGGTCGGCGGTGACTGCGATTTCTTTCCGTTTCATAACCCCTAGATCACGATTATGGAAAATTTGGAGATGTCATTTGCGGTAAATTGTCATTTCATATGTAAATTTCGGTATGTTAGGGGACTGTCTTTTGTGGGGCCTCAATTGTTTTCTTACTCCTCCTTTTTTATCTTTTTTTTAACGGGAAAATACGATTTTAGTGACGGAGTTCTACTGGTCACGGATTTTTTTTTTCTATCTCCGAAAATATTAAAAAATAACAAAACCCAAAAGAGCCTGGTCGCGGCAAGATCCTTCTTGTATTGAAGGCACTCTTTATACTTTTACAATTCATACATTGTGGTCGGGTGTTTTGTGCCGGTGCATTGTGGCTGGAGCGGTAATACTATATATGAGAAAGTGCAACAAACATAAGGGATCCGTATTGCTTCATTTTTCCTCATTCTAGCACCCATCTATACAAAACGTATAACTAAGTGACCCGCGATTTACTCATAGTTTGCGAAAAACGTATTTTTACGTGTCCCGACCACAATGTAATAACCAAGCTTTTAGACCGAGATCGCAAACTTGATATCATGGGATTGGAATTGCTCAATCTGCTTACTCATAATCATAATTTCTACTTTTTTCAATGACTATCAAAAGTATAATTTTACAGTCGAGTATTACCAATATTTTGAAACACGGTAACTGTTCTGTTCTCAGATTGGTAAACTTAAAACTTGTATTCTTTCTACAAATATATTATTTTTCTTTTGTCAATATGATTCTAACTAAGCAAATACATGTACAAATAAATATAAATATTTCATGAAAAATAAAGATAGTAAAAATATTCTCGTTACCAATAGATACACTATTGTACACATTGCATTTTTCATAAGTCGCATTAGTTTTTACCTGGTTAAAATCGATTTTTTTTATATATTGGCAAAATATAACTGTATAATAATAACAAATGTTTTCAACATTTTTTAAAACCATGCTCTTGTAGCTCGTTATTTTTTAATTCTATATTTGTTCAATTGTAAAACTATGGATTGATGAAAACCCCAATACGCTAAGAAAAAAAATTAAATAAATAATCAAACTACAAATAATCACATCCACTCTAAGTTTAAAGCATGCGCTTGATAATTCCTCAATTACAATAACAATTAAATGAAAATAGCATTGAATTAAATACAATAGACAATTAAATAAAAAATAACAATGAATTATGAACCTTGAAAAATGAATTAACCTTGAAAAATGAATTATTCATGAAAAATGAATTATGAGGTAAAAACAATGTTATATACAAAGAACAATTAAAATAAAAAAACCATGCACAATGAATTAAGAATTAAAAATAAAGATTATGAACTATGAACAATAAATAATGAACTACAATAACGAAATTAAAATATGAGAAATTTTAGTATCTATTATAAATTTAATTCAATTTGTTCTTAATTATCTACTAGTGCTTCGGTCATAGTGGAAGGTATGCTGTTTTTTTCTGATGTCAGAATATAGTTTGCATGTTGTTACTATGTGTTACATGTTTCACAAACTGGAGGTTCAAGACCTCTCCATGTGTGAAGGCTGCATGCCCGATTCTCAGTCTGGCCAGGATTATTTCTACAGATCTGGACTTTCTGCAAGAGAAAGGCATCTTGCTTGATTTCCTGAAGCTTTGTGGATGATTGGTTTCACGGTCTTTGTCACTGTATTAAGTAAGGATCTTAATTAAACCTAATTCATATTTTCCAAAGTAAGCAGTCACATACAGACACTACAGAAATGCGTTTCATATCCCAGCCTGTCATCGAAGAGTTCAGACACTGTGACGGGACTGATCATAAATTTATGATTTTCTCAGAGCGGCCAGTCGATCGATGCTGGCATGCAAATAACGATAGCGAAAATATCACCAGTCCCTCCCTGGAACACCACAACAAAATTCAAAAAGAAATAAGGAGTTAATGAAATCAGAGCAAAGTCCATATCAATATGATTGCGATTGCAGAATGGTGCATTAAATGGTGCATGCCTCACTCAACATGCTTGTCATCAATTATCTTTGAGTTCCAATATAGCTCAAAGATACCGAAACATTAAAAAAACCCCTGCAAATTATTACACAATGGATTATGATTTACAAATAGATAGATATGTTTTTTATTATAATGATTTCAAAATACTTTTATAAACATGTGCACAAAGATCAATACGCTGTACCTAATTGCTTTGTTTTTTAGGAAATTAAATTTCCTTTCAAATTACATAATTTAAAATAAAATTTACACTTCTTGAGTTAATGCACAAATAAAGTTTTCTTTTCTTCATATTTTTTTTTCGTTTATTTTTTTCTAAGCGATATACACTCGAGACCTTAATTTCTAGGTTAAGTAAAAAATATTTGTTTCTGCTGTTTGACTGAATTGACCTTCATTCATTCAATGTTAATGTTAGTAGATGATGCTATTTATTTCGAGATATATTACTTACAATGTTGTTTTAAATCCGTTAACCTACCTATACAGAAAGATGGGAAGGGGTGAAAGATGAGGCGTTAAAATTGAGCTTCCCTTCCCCTGGAAAAAATCCTAGTTCAAGCTATATAGTCATGTATATAGCCATAAATCTTACGCTGGCTTAACCCTACAACTAAAGATTAATATTTAAACCATTTTTGAAGCAATAAGCTTGAAGGGATCAATAAGTTATTAAGCGTATATGAATCAGATTATCACTTTTGATTTATTATTTTCATTAACAAACCTTTGTAATCGATCAAGAATAAAAAAGTTAACCCATCCTCAGGCGCTATAATAATAATATGAAATAAGACTAAAGTCTTCTCCTGAGATCAAAAAAATCCGGCGGATTTTGAATTTCACTTAAAAAATACAGATTAAAGAAATATTGTTGGGTTTGAAACAATATTTCATATTTAAGCCAGAATAATAGGGTTTATATTATATTCGTCCTTTGCAGTAATCTATCTAGTATTAGAGACTAATGTCCTAACATTGCAAATAAACTTAATGCAGTTAGCCATCAGTTCACTAGAGTAGTGCTATCCTTAAACATGTGTGGGTTTTTTTTTTTCTTAAGGCATTCATTATTTTCATCTTGTTGGTGTTTTTACTTTTTCAAAATGGAGTTCGATGTCACGTTAATCGCTCTAGTCATAGCATTAATCGAGGAAGGGAGAAACCATAAATAGGCGGTCAGGGCCATCGGACGATGGGAAATAACGGTTCGGAGTGTGACCCAGGATTATCGGGAGATAATCGGGAGGAGAGGCAGCTACTCCAAGACCCCGGAGTCAGGGCGGCCAAGGGTAACAGACCAAGCCGAAGACCGCTTCTTTATGATTCAGATTCTCCGAAACCGCTTCCAGACCTCAGAAGAGACGTCTGACCGGTTACACGTATCTCGTGGTGTGAATATCAGTGTACAAAAAGTAGGAAGACGAATCGCTAAAAATGAACCTGCACCCCAGGGTGCCTACTGGATAAAACTTCTAATGAAATTTAATTATTGTATTCATAATAAAAAACATTTACACAATTTAGTTATTCATGTTGTAACCATCAACTAATGCACCATCGACCTCCTTGGATCGATGCGGTGTATTAAAAAATCAATTAATAAAATATTCTTTTAATTTGTTTTCTTCTACTAATTTATCTCAAGGTCACAAAAAACAATACGATAATGTTGATTTATATATTTCTGTTTGTACGTTTCGGGTATACAATGCTCCCCTCTTCGGCAGAACTATCTAGATACGAATAAAGAGAAATATATAAATTAACAATATTGTGTTTGTTTTGTTTTTTTGTGACCTGGAAGCAAAATAATAGAAGAAAACTTATATAATGGGAGTTCAAAAATGGGAACAAATTGTTTTAATTACTAATTTTAGGGAAACATTTATTTTTAAAATGGAGGGCTGTTAAGAAATGTTTTATGCACTATATTTTAGAAATAGAAATAGAAAAACAACTTTATTCTGTAATAAAGTCCCTTTAGAATAACAAATATGTATACAATAATGTATATTATATCTGGCCAAAAGACCTATTAGATAAGAAACAAAAAAACATCAAATATATACAAACTTTTTAAAAAAAAGACATATATATATATATATATATATATATATATATATATATATATATATATATATATATATATATATATATATAGAACAAATGAAGGATGATGGTGTAAATTCTATATTAAGATAAAATAAATAAAAATAATAATTAAATAATAAAATAAAATCATATACAAAAATATTTTAAACAAAGATGAAAAGGATAGGAAAGAAAAACAAAATCATCTAATAAGAAAAAAAAAGAAAAAGACAATCATGGAACGGAGAGAGAGAAAATAATTCAACTGTCATATAAAAATATTTTTAAAAATAATTTTGTAAAGAAGAACTCGTAGATGAAAAAATAGAGCAACAAAAAAGAAAAAACTCTTCTAGTATACTTAGGGATACACTATTTTGCGATGGACGTTGAAAATGACAACCTCTCTTCTGACAGGGCCATTGTCAAAATAAAAATAAACAAATGAAAGTTCATATGTATATTCGATTTTACAATTATATGCACTCCAAACAAAAATTAGGTTCAAATATTCTTCGCCAAAATATTACGAACAATAATTATTTGTAATTGTTATATATTACTATATATTATTTTTAATAGTCGATTTGATACTCTCAATTACATATTCATAAATAGATATTGTTCCCTGCGAATTAGTTCTAATCGCGTAATATAGCGAAGGGGCAATGTGCTAAATGCCAAGGGGGGTCAAAGATAGTGAAGGTTTATCCTTGCTGTCGCTGTGACAGTTTGATAGAGGAGGAGACGCCCCTGGTGAATTGATAAGGCTGCAGTAAGAGTGATCGAACACTTGCAATGCGCTCTTAGGAAAGGCAAAATCAGATTAACTTGGTCTGCTTCACCTGGGGAAGCCATAATTCATTTTTCCCATCACGTGTTGTAAGCGCCTTTTTGAGCATCGTACGAGATGAATGTGTAAAATACTCGGCCTTCAAAATCGAGTTAACAGGTAATGAATAATTAAAATACAACCGGTTACGATTCACTTGGGAAACGAAACTTACAAATAAGCAATCAAACACAGTATATATTTATTCATATACTTAATTTATTATTCATATACTTAATATATATTTATTCATATATCAAACTATATATAAATTCAGCCTGCGTATGTTTGTGTTCGTAAAACTCTATAAGTAGCCGGTCGATTTTGAAACGGTTTTCACTACCATTTAGAGAATTTCTTCAGGAATGTTTTATATTAAATGCATTAAATTTTTAGAAATGCTCCCCTCGGGGGGAGAAATGGGGAAAACTATTTTTTTTTTAAATAGATAATTTTGTAGTCGTTGTCATGAAAACTTCAAACATGTGAAACCAAGTTAACTACGAAAACAATTTTAACAAGATTGAAATTATTGGATGAAAGTGTCATTTGTTAATAAAATTGGAAATTAAGGAAAAAGTGAAGGTTAATTTTACCCTTTTGACAAATTTATTATTTTGACCCTTTTCCCAAAAAACGTCTAAATGAAATGATACGAATTCTAAACAAGTCGATTACCGAGAAAAATAGTCACCCTTGGAATATTTAGTCTAAATGTTTGTTGTAACCGCTTATTTCGTTGAAAGTTCTAGTAGCCCCTTCCTCCCCTCTCCTCACTCCCCCCAAGAGTTCTAATAATTGAAGCATAGAAATGCAAAAAAAAACTATATTTCTTTAGAATATGTTTTCAGGATTCAAGTTTCAACTTGAAAAATATTAAAGAAATAAGACTTAATTAAAAAAAAAAATACATTTTTTTCTCTTATTATTTTTCTCTATATTTTTTTCTGATAGCCTATGCTTGTATAAGTAATAAAATAACATTTATAATACTGCTAGCTTTATAACAAAAAAATGATTTTTTTTTTAAAGATATTTTGTAAATAATATTTATTTTCTTCTTTTTTTTTTTTCATTCCTCATAGCCACGGCAAAGCAATTGAGATTATTGAATTGAATGATGTGTTTCCTCGGTGAATTTTTTACATAATATCTTTATTTAATTTCCCATTCATTTCATATCTTATTGCTATATGAAATGATGAAATGTGCTATGTATAAATAATTTGTTAAAAATAAAATAAAAATCAAAGTTAAACTTAAATTTTTTTTTTTCAAAAAGTAGTGAAAAAACTTTACAGTGTGGTGATGAATGATGATTACGAATAATAAGAACAATAGTTCTGTCTTCTGGTACTCACATTATCTAAAAGTTAAACATAAAGAAAAACTTGAAATTATTTTCAGGAGAATAGTCAGCTACTAAATAAATATATATATATATATATATATATATATATATATATATATATATATATATATATATATATATATATATAAAGATCGTTCTGCATTTTTTATTTCCAAGTACGCTTCGTTTTCGTAAACCACGGAATCGTTTTTAGGTCAGAAGGAACTTAAAGATTTTCTAAAAAATATTTTCTATGGTAAGGTTATTAGCAGATCAATGGCAATAATGCGAATAAATCAAAACCGATATTAAGCAAATATTGCAGTTTTGTTAGTTCCAGAATGTGGAATTAAATAATTTTGTGTTTTTGACTGACACCTCACAGCTATATTTAGCGAAAAAAACAACAGCAAAATGTTTTTCTTTTTTTATGCCTGTGTGTAAGCCGTGTGGTAACTTATATCCATGAACTCTCTCCTTCTATTACTCCTTCTATTCTCAGGACCAAATTCAACATTAGCTAGTCTCTATAAGGTGGGTACTTAATCCTTAAATAGATTCGGAGTGAAAGCTGGCGGTTGAGAGTGATCCTGACCAAATCATCTTGCATAACCGTAAGTCGAGAAAGTATTTCCTTATAACGTATTTAAGCAAAGACTTAGTTGTTAGTGTAACCAGCACTGCTAGGGTTTTATTCATTTTGGGTATAGTGGTTAACTCAGTAGATACCCAAAGCATTTTATCATGGCTCGCTTATCGACAAGCCCTTTAATTTGAAAAAAAAAATAGTGTGCCATTTCTGGATTAAAATTGGTTTTATTTAATACAGAAACCGTATCAGCTAGGCTATCTCGTTCCCAAATTATGTCTAGATTTATATTCTTTTTTAGATAAGCAAGTTATTAAATAGATATGTTATTAATATAACATAACAAAGATTAGTTATTAAAAGGAAAAATTAAATTTAACCAATTCAATTGTTATTTTTTCTGTTGACTGTTTTCTGTTATGTTTTCTGTTAACATACAAATAATGAACCATACTTATAAACTGAATATTAGTAATATATAATCAGTGGCGACTCCCTTATGGTAACTGCGAAACTGCAGCCTCCCCATTTCCACTTGATATTATCAATAAAATTCAATATAATGAGAAATTTTTTCATTAATTTTTTTCTTTATATTTGTACAATACATAAACACTAAGCTTAATGCCTGTAGCCATATCATTGTTTATGAAAAATACACAAAAATCTTTGTATGAAACTGTGCGCTCCACAGTTCCAGCGGGGTGGTGTTTGGCTGTGATGCGCATGCGCTTTTAGGAAGCTGCACGCGAGGATGTGGAGAGGAAAAACACTGTCGATCTCACAATCGATATTGGTGGAAGGTAATTTTGTTTTGTTTTTTTACACCGCGTTTGTTGTACTGAAATACATGTACCATATCCTCGTATTTTATAAAGAGTAGAATTAGATTATTATCCTACTTCTAGTTATTCTATTTGATTAATTTTTTTCGTTTTTTTATTGAGCAGAAAACTTAAACCATGGTCTTGCATCCATATATTTTTGAGCATATTAAAACAAGCTTCCTTAGGTTAGCCTAACAATTTATGTTAGGTTAACTTAAGGAAGAAGTTGGTTGGGGAGTGCGGTCAAATAAGTAATACTTATTTATTTTGTGCCAACGTTTCGGCCTAAGTTTTAGGCCATCATCAGGGCTAAAAGAAAAACCAAAATAACAATATGAAAACGACAGAGGCAGTGCCGAAACAATAAAAAATTATAAAAACAGAAATTACAAGTAAGATAATAAAAGTATGAAGTATAAAAAGAAAAAGAGAACACTAAATTACATAATATACGTGACTAATGAAAAAAATAAAATAACAATGTAAAAATTAACAGAAATTAAAATAATGCGTTATTTACACAGGTAATAGTAAAATATACGAAACCTATTAATTAAAAAGACAAAGAGTATGAAGGTTTGGTAATATATAAAACATACAGAGATAGTTAAGATGTGGCAAGTTATGTGGTTTACATACCTCATAACTTTATTACATAACGCATTATTTTAATTTCAATTAACTTTTACATTGTTATTTTGTTTATTTAAGTTTTTTTCATTAGTAACTTGTATAATCTAATTTAGTGTTTTCTTTTTCTTTTTATACTTATACTTTTTTATCTTACTTGTAATTTCTGTTTTTATCATTTTTTTTACTGTAACTGGTACTACCTCTGTCGTTTTTCAATGTTGTTATTTTGTTTTTTCTTTTAGTCCTGAAGATGGCCTAAAACTTAGACCGAAACGTTGGCACAAAAATATATATGTATTACTTATTAGTGTTACTTTTTGACCGCACCTCCCAACCAACTTCTTCCTTAAGATATACATCTACGGTCAACCAAAACTCACTCCAATATGTTATTTTTTATATATATTTTTTTTATTTTCATAGTTTGGCAGACATCATGGTGTAGGAGTATGCGTTTTGTCATATTTCTTTGCTCTGAACCTGAACCAATCGGTTTTTCTAAATGTTAATGTTGGGCGTGGAATTTTAATAATTGGTTTCACGCCCATAGTCAGTAGTTGGGGGGAGGGGGGGTGATCTGAAGATAGACCAGTCATATTATTTATATCACAGTGTTGCAAATCCAGTTCCTTAGTAATGAAAAAATACAACACTATGTTATAATAAGAAAAAATATTTGATTTTGTTATTTTAGGATTTCAACAAGTTTCTGATGAAAGTTTCTTTTTATACAAGTTTGTTTCCTTTTACCCAATTTTAAAACAAAGGCTAAATATATTCTCATCCCCACTAATTTTATCTACAAGCCGCCACTATACATAATAAACCTTCGCTAAAAGGAGGTCACCTATATACTGAAAATAATTCTTCCTCTGCAATTCGATTACTTAATCGTTTAAACCGTTGAATGTAAAAACCAATTATATATACAATATTATATATGTGGAACGGCGCAAAGTGGCACACGGTATATCATGCTCGATTAACATTATTTTGGAATTCCAAAAATAACAATAATTTTGTTATTTTGAAAAAATAATCATATTTAAAAGAACTAGACCAAAGATATTAACCGAGAATTTAAATATGAGGCACCTTGGTTATTTACAGTAATCCCTTAATCCAACGTTTTCGTTTTGGCCTCAGCTTATATTTGACACTCTTAGGAACTGTTACATTTTTTACTTCCTTGTACGAAGTAAAGAAAGTATTGTAATCGCGAATATTTTAGGTTTTCTGATTTCAACGGAAATATCCATTTTGACCATCACTGAATCCATTTTGACTAGTTTCGTCGTGGCGTCTGTACGTACGTTCGTATCTCGCATAACTCAAAAACGGTTAGCCGTATAAAGTTAAAATTTTGTATTTAGGATTGTTGTAAAATCTAGTTGTGAACCTCCCTTTTTGGTTACTACTTGATCACCGGAAGTGGTACTTTACTTGAAGGTCACAATTGATTTCCATCAAAAATTATATTAAAATACTATACAAAACTTCTGAAATTTAGTATTTATAACTTATAAATTGATTTAAATAGCATACTAGATTTTGGTCTAAATAAGAAAACCGGAAGCGGTACTTTACTTGAAGGTCATATTAGACTTTCTTAAAATATAATGTAAAACATCTCAAATTTGGTAAATAGGACTCTTATATCGATATGAATATATTTACTATATTTTGGTTAAAATTGGTGAGCCGAAAAGGGTACTTTACTTGAAGGTCATAATAAGCTTAAATAAAAAAATATATTTAAATTAAATACATAAATCATATGTTTCGGTAATAAAGGTTACAAACCAATCCAATTAAACATTCTTATTACTTGTTTTAAGCTTTAAAATTAAGTGTAAATTTCTGTTTTTTCTCCCCATTTGTGTGTGTGTGTGTGTGTCAATAGATGGATGTCGCGACGCCGAGTATCGTTTTTGAGATACTGCAATCTTCGGAAACTAGTAACCAAATTCAGGATTACTTTTTGAGCCAGCGATTTATAGTTTAATAGGCGTACAAGGAAGTCATGTGTTGTCCACATCAGATATTTTTGTGTTAGAATAAATCATCTTAATTAAAAACTGTCCAGTTTGAAAGTAGGCAAACTCTATTAAGAATCTATTAATGCGTTTTTATAAATTCGTAAGGTAAGAACGAATTGATGAACTTAAAGTTAATATTTTAAAAATACTTTTTTCAATTTGAGCAAGTGTTTCACACTTTTCTCTTCAGTTATATTTTCACAATATCTTCCATTATAATGTTGAATTTACAAATTTGTGAAACACGCTCAAAATTGAAAAAAATATATTTTTTTAAACATATAAACTATATGTTATTCCTAACTCAATTTGGAAGGGTTTTAAAGGTGTGCAAATATTTTAAAAATCGAAAAATCCGAAGGGATGGGAGAACCAAGTTGAGATCCCTAAAAGATATTTCTCTAACAAACAAATTTTCTGCCCAATAAAGTAATATGGTGGAGCTGTAGAAATGCGCAATACTTTAAAAACGCCGAAATTTCGGCGTATAATATTATCGTTCTGCCTGACTATCGAATTTCAGCTCATTTGACCCAAAGGGGACCGCTGGAGGTGCTCAAATGTAGCGGGGGAGGGAATATATATATATATATATATATATATATATATATATATATCAGACATCTCCAAAACTTCCATAATCGTGCTCTAGGGGTTATGAAACGGATAGAAAATGAAGTCCCGCCGCTCACCGCCGACCTTCGACCCACTGCAATAGTTATTTTTTTCGGGGAAAATACGACTAAAAAGTAATGGAGTCTAAAGATAACCTTATACAAATCCCAGAAAACTAAAGTTAGATGGTGGTAATTTGCTAAGAAAAAACATGTTCAATTACAAATTACAAGATACTTCAAAAACAACAATAATGATATGCATAATAATATAATAAATAAACCTATTTTAAATCAAAGTATTGCAATAACAATGGCTCGTAGAAAAAGCTTGATAAAAACAAGTGGGCTTAATTTCTTTAGTTTTCATTGCCATCCAATTATTGATCATCATTTCAATAGAACAAACAATAATTATACAATAGCATGGAAATATAATAACCTAGTTTCTAACCAATTTAGCAAACTAAAGGATAATATAAAAAAGTGGATACTATAAACAAAATCTATTAACTACAATGTGCATGTGGGAAAATATGTATTGGTGAATCCCTTCAAAATCTAAAAAAAAATGTATTAAACAGTACAGAAATTCAATTATATACAATAGAAATCGCACGGCACTGAGTAGACATATAGTAAACAGTATACATGTCCATGAAATCAGTTTTGATGAGGTAAAAATTTTAGGTAGGGAAAAAATACAACAAAAAGAAAAATTAAAGAAAATATACTGATAAAAAAATACTTTGAACATTTTAATCATTTATTGACCAAGTTTCATGTAAAGTACTAGTTAAAAGACACGCCCAACATTTTGGGATATCATTTAGGACAGAAATTTATTAAATTGTTTTTAGATTTTATAAATTGACTTGTTCAGCAGAACGTTTTGTAAAAATAATGTATTATAAATATATATAAGAAATTATGATAATTTATTATGCTTATACTAGATGCTGAAGAGAGGAACAAAGTATCCCCGAAACATCGAAAAAAATAAATAGAAAAACTACTGAGTTTTTAATTGATTTGAAGGCAAATTTATTGAAGAAAACCATATATTTATCGACATCAATACATAAAATATTGGTTTCCAGACCCCAAAGTTGATAGTTGATACCATGAAGATCAGAGTTCTCGTTTGAGCTCTAAGCCATACTAATAAGCCTTAAAGCGTCACTAGAAAGTATTTAAAAAAACAATGTCTCGGCCGAATCGATTGGGAATTATATCGGAAACGAGGTGATATCGAGCCCTGACGAAGGCAATAAAATATTAAGGAAGATATTATCAATGGATGCCTCGAAAAAAACATCTCGTTCCACGGACTTCGATTCTCTAATCACCTATGAATACAACTTCGGTTCACCTCAACTTTAGATAAAATGGAGAGGAATTACTATTAGGGCGTAAAAAATTTACAATTATCCAAGACAAATTTACTAGCATTTTAATCCGTAGATGGTAGAAATTTATGAGTTCAATTTTAGAACTTAGTAAGATCATTACTTTTCAATATCTACAAGTCAGACTTACCAGAGCACGGCCAGACTTTATTAGCTACATTAACATATAACATAACATTCCTCAGATTCCACAACAACCCTGTACTAGCGTCTTTCATTCTGCAAAACCACCTCGACGTTATTTTTGGTTGGACTACCAGATGGTACAGCATTCATAGAGAAAAGCTGTACAAAACCATAGAGAACTCAAAACCATAACCCAAGACAATGTTGTAGATTCCGACATTAAACGAAAAGTGTTATGTGCGACTCAGTGAATGACGTAACGGTCCATTGAGAACCATTGCTCCATTCCACTTTATCAGCTACTTTGGTACGTCATCCTACCATCTTTTGCGAGGTTTACCGCTCCTTCTAAAACCTTATACTTTCCACAAGCCCGAGTCAGTCCAATCTTCTTTTGTTAATAACCCTTACGACGTCCGCTTGGGCAAATAACTCTTTCAGTTCAGTGTTCCTCCTTATCCTATGTTCATCACTCTCTGGTACGGACCCAAATATTTTAGATAGAACTCTTCTCTCCCATATTCTTAGCATATTCTCACTTGCAACAGTCATAACCCAGCTTTCACTACTGTATAATAATGTGGACCTAATTATAGTTTTATATATCTTTAAGCATTTAGTTTTTTGCTCATAAATAACTAGGCTCTATTCTTTAGCTGATGTTTCGAGCTCTTCCACTAATGCCGGTAATGATCTTGCCGAAATTATTACATCACCGTTATAAGCCATATGCTGGATTAATCTGTTGCAGATGTTCTTTCCTGGCTTGGTTCTAATTTCCCTGATGGTATATTCCAAAGTCAGGTTAAAAAGTATTGGGGAAAGATGGTCTACTTGACGTAGGCCACGTTCCACTTTGGATGCATCGGATATGTGAAGATGAACCTTAACTCTACATTGCGTGTCTGTAAGAGTCATTTTAATAAGCCTAATACATTTTTTGAGTATACGTAATTAGTGCCACTAGTAGTTGTTTTCTGTCAATATTTTCATAAACTTGCTTAAAGTCTATAAATAAATGGTGAAGCGTTACGCTATATTCGTATGACTTTTCCAACATTTGCCTAATTGAGAAAAGATGATCTGTTGTGGATCTTCCCGGCCTTAAACCACTTTGGTATTAACCAATCGTTCCTTCAGCTCATGTACTCACTCTTCGGCATAAGGCTATTGATAAAACCTTTAATTATATCAGTATAGTTGTTTTTCCTTTTTAGAAACAGTACATACAGATAAAAGCTTCAGACCACTCTCTTGGAATCTTTTCTTCCATTCATAGATCCCATATCATGTGATAAGCTCTTTCCAAAGATCTCCTCCACCATATTTAAGGAACTCAATGAGGAAACCGTCAATGCCGAAACCTTTATTATTTATAAGCTCCGTTATGATTTATATAATCTCTTCTCCGTCCGGCGGTACCTCATCATCCTCTATTTCGTTTCTCCTTTCTTCATCTTCCAGGCTCAGCTCACTAGGACTAGAGCTGTTAAATTCCTTTTGGTAGCATTGAGCCCATCTATCAAGAATTCTTCCTTCATCTGCATAAACTTCCTTCTTCATCCAGGACGTAATTCGAGTGAGATTTGAAACCAGACCGAATAAGAATTAATGATCGCGGTTATTCTCTTCACATTTAATCGCGGATCATATTCTCAGGTATAATTTAATAAATTAACGCAATTCTAATATCTGAGAAAGAGAGATATTTGAGACTTTCTAGACAAGAAACCGACATGGAGAATCCACATCAAACTGAAAAGAAAACAAATGAACGAACGATTTAGGCTTTCATCCAAACTAATTAACAGACGCTCCAAATTATTGAAAACTAACATACTTATGGGCATACGGAATAGAGATATGGAATAGCTAAAAATATTGCAGTTGTTTCAGTCAAAAGTATCGAGAAAAATAGTGGACGCGCCATTTTGAATCATAAACGACTTACTATATTCTAAAGGTTCAGATACTACCATTGAGTGTTAATACAAACACTGAGATCCACTTCGAATCCATACCTTCCCCCCGACGAAAAGATTTACTGAGCTAACAAGCTAAAACTGGTAAAAATAAAATAAAATAAATTAATCTATTATTTTTAGTTGCTTGATATGATTTCAAAGAGAGGGTGAACGCCATCACCTGGAGAGTTGTGATTGTATTATAAATACTAAAACTATAATGATTCATAAGAACAGAAAGTCCTTACAATGTAACATAGTTACAGTAGAAGGGAAAAAAATGAGTACTGTAAGAAGCATAACAAAAGAAGAGACGAAAGGGGTTTAAAAAATAAAAAACATAATTGCTTATTGCAAAAATACTTCAGCAGACTGCAAATTGCATCGTTTGTTTTAGCAAATATTAACTTTTTCAATGACTATTATTCTATTCCAAAATTCAAAACTTTCAAAGATTTATCAATATTTTTTTTAAAATAAAGCTTTTATAGGGAGTGCCTATTGTAAACGTTTTTAAGTATACTTAATCTTAATAGTTTTGTGTCCTACTATTTGTAAATCTAAGAAAACTAATTCTAGCGTTTAAACTAAAATCCTTGAGAAAAATAAATTAATTATTTTTAAGGAATATGATTAATTGTAAGCACGACTGTAATTAGCCATGTTGTATTCATTAAATGAAGCATTACGAACTCGCTAGATAAAATTGTGCAAGGATAAAGCTTAATAGCTTATTCTAATGAAAGAGATTACAATTTGTTATAAAGTAGACTTTAAATTACAATAATGTGTACTGTAATAATAAAAAAGATAAAAATACCTTATAAATCTCTTACATAACTGAAGCACTAAAATAACAGATCCAACGTTTTAGATCAAATGTCTGTCGTTCATCAATGACTAACTTCATAATATTTAGTTGCAATTTATTCAGATTATTATTAATATATAATATTATTATTATAGAGTATATTAGAATTTATTCTCTTAAGATATTAAAACATTGCATATTATAAACCTACCTACGAAATAATCAGTGTTATACAATAAAATATAGCCAAGACTTTTTTTAATATTTCAATCGGTTTAAATAAATTTATACTCACAAATCTAATAATTTCATTTATATTTAAATATTTAAAACTTTAAACACACACTACTTACTGACCAAAATTTTAACATCACTATTTTTTTATGAAGACATTCATGAATGGATGTCATTGTTTACTTAGTTATGGATAAAAAAATCTTATTTGTGTCTGGTAAGGTTTGGCGAACTGAACATATTGTTTCATTTATTTTTCGTAGTATTTTAAATACATATGCATTTTAGGCAATCAGGGATTGAAATCAATTGAGTTCATCTTCTTAGAAATAAATTCAATTCTTTGTCTTTCAGTCCTGATGATGACATGCTATAATATATCATCAATGTATAATTTATCATTAAGCAACTGAAATTAAATATAATTAATTTGAATCAGATGACTGATGAAACAATAAAACAGCATTTGTTTATTTTACTCTGATAAACAAAACCTAGATGTTTTTGTGTTGGTAATCAACAGGTGTAACTGTTGTTGAGATATATATATATGTATATTTTTCTGCTTAGTAATTTATTATTGACAAATAGTTCTCAAAATCTCAAATATTTTTACTAATGACTACTGGACTTCAGAAAGAATTTTAAACTTTATAATTGAGGCATTCTCCTGAAGAGGAGCCCATAGTCAGATATTTAAATTAAATATGTATACAGGATATTAATCAGTACAATGATACATACAAGACTTTTGAACTAAGAATTGAAACATTCAAATATTTTTCTAGTAAATATGAAACAGAAACAGTTTTGATCCAAACAAAATTTCCAATTCAGTTTTTCGCAAAACAATGATTTTCGCTATGAGCCCTTCTTCCAGAAAGCGTCTCAATTAATGTCTCTGGATGTTTTTGTCAGAAAATTTCAATAAATGAGCTAGGGAGAGAGTGAGTATTGTCTTCAATACTCTTGTAATTTTTTCATAACAAAAAATATCTGTCGATCGGACTGGAAGACATTAATTTATCAATTGGAGTAGATTTTTCATAACTCAATAATGCTAACTTTAAAATTTTACCCACTCTGGATATTTCTTTTTTTTTATCTAACTTTAGTAATTAATTCTCATTTCCTTTCTTGGCGAATTACCAATTTCGTCATCACTATTAATGTTTTTGCCTGTTTAAAGCTTTGGATCGACCAACAAGCAGACAACTTAATTTTTTGGGTTTGAATTAGCTCGAAGCATGTTTTAAGTATTATAGAGTGACTAAATTCCAGATTCAAAAAGTTTCATTATTTTTTTTTAAGTAAGATTGAATATGTAATTAAACCCATTTATTGAGTAATTTGAATTATTGGTGTCCTTTTAGTGAATAGAAGAAATCTTAGACAATTTACTTAATGTTTTTTTGAAAAGCCATTTACACATTTTCTTATAGTGAGCATAGTTTTCAGGAGCAGCTAATTCGGTCAATTCTGACTACTTAAACAGCTTTTCTTTTATTCTTTTTACAGCTAATCTTTTACCTCAGCATGCTAGAGTTAGAAGATGGATGTGCTCTTCCTCCACTGACAGCCATATTAACTTCTGATATGCTATTAATTGCTACCTGAATTTCTTATATGAGCTGATGATGATATTTAATTTAATAGATAATTAATATATATATATATATATATGTATATATATATATATATATATAATAATTTTGATGATAAAAGTATCCTTTAAAATTAAATTGCAACTGAAAATCCAAACAAATCAGATAATGGAACCCTCGAATAATAATCAATTCGAGGGTCGTGGAGAAATAGGTGGTCTTAGGATTCTCTCAGCTGAATCTGATTAAACTCTTGCACAATCTTCGCAGAAATGAGAATTTATGTACCGTGATAGAGGGTTACTTTACATCAGATTTTGGCTCCTTTTTTTTTTTTAATTCTGCGTTTTTGACTCACTGATAGTAGTCAGAAAAGTCTGAAATTTATATCTTAGTTTTCTTAGAATATAAATGAAAGAAAAAGCACCTCGTTTAGACTATGCTGATATTTGTATGTTTTATTTATTTATTTTTTTCAAAAAGTTGAGTGAAATTTGTGGGTAGGTTGAGAGAATTTGCACCACTTCTAAAACTTATTAAAGCAGCTGGGAATCAGTATCTGCTGCAATTTAAGGCTGTAAAAAAAAAAAATTGTTTGAAAATTCTATCAAAAATACCAATGTTTCTTTTTTCAAACTTAAATCAAAATTTTCCCTTGAAATAAAACTAGAGTCAAATAAAAAAATACAGTGTAACTTCCCTTACCGGACATCTCTAATAAGCCGAGTTTTATTTTCCCAATGACTTCATTCATTCGTTGATTCATCATCGACTTTACATTAACCGGACAGGGACACTGATTTGGCCTTTTTTTTTTGTTCGAAAAACTTTAATAGACAGTCGATGAATAAAAAGACATAATTTCTTTGAACAGCAGATGTTAAAAGCTCATTTGATAAAAGTAATTTCTTAGAATTTTATTTCCCAGAATGGCAAAGGGGGTGTGTTTCACTGTTTTTATGTAAACAAATCATTACTGTTTCAAAGAAAATCTTTTTCTATTCCTCTCCAGTCTTGTATATATTTTTTTTTTAACAATATAAATATCAGTTATCCTACCACCATGTAAATAGTTAAATAGGTACATTGCGTGTGAAATTTAATGTGTCTTGTGTTTAAAAAAAAAAAATTTTCAGTTTATTAATATGCACTAAAAAAAAGAGTTTTAATTTAACTCGACATGAAATTAGATAAGAACCTTGAGAGGAGAAAGAATGTCAGAAGATGCCAAAGTGGTTAGTGACTGGTTGACAAAAATTGAAAATTTTATTATTTAGCTTACCGAAATTTGGCTATCTGGTAAAAGACATTTTAAACTGCGAGGAGACGGCTTTATTTTTGACAGCAATGCCAAATAAAACAATGGGAGAGAAAGGCGAAACTTGCAAAGGAGGAACAATTTCTAAAGACCCGCATTGGCAATGCGGAAAATCTAAAGTTAATTCTAATTTTTAATAAATAAAACATATGTTTATTCTATTGCTGTAAAAACGAAAGATCTTATCCTATTTGTTTTTATAAATTATAAAACTAAATAGGATTGCGTCAAGTTGAAGAAAATAAAAATCATCAGAAGAAAAAGAAGAATAAAGACTTGGTAATTTCAACAGTATATTTATTGAAACTTAAAAATAAATAAATCTAAAATATAAATATTTGGTTGTTTTTTATGTCATCAGTTACACTCATAAATTCCTTTTACTTCAGTTTTCAAAGCAGAGCACAATAATTCATAAGTAATAAAATACTGTATTATAGAAACATTTATATTATAACAGCTGACTATATGTACAAAATTTTAACGCTAAAGATCACAACACCTATTTCTAAAAATATTTAATAGGAATGCTGATTTAATGCTACATTTCATCAATATACATAAACATTTAAGTCTTTTATCATAAGGTTTTATATTATTTCCCACTTTATGGTCACATCATCAACAAGTCCTTTCAGGTTTAATAAGTACAAAAGCCAACAATGATGTAACTTTGAAAAAATAATGGCTGCAGGATCACAGTTCATGTAATATATAAGGTCAATAATAACAGCTACATTATTCAATAACAATGTATAAAAATAAATTTATATAAAAAATAATCTAAAGACAAAAGCAGACATCTTAAAAACCCTCTGCTTTCTTTAGATATATATACAATTTTCATTAAATAATTTTACAATACAATGGGGGGAAAACCTAGAAGAATGAATTATTTTTATACTCTAACAATAATTAACTGAAACTTAAAATAAAAAAATTTAAAAACAAACACCGCTTCTCATTGGCAAAAAGCATAAACAATAGTATATAAAAATATCTTCGTTGTCTAAAATTATGATAAATGGAAGATGTAGAAATTTTCCAACATTGACGGTGACAAGATGCTTTTACGATATCATTCTTAATCGTAACTTATATCAATACGTACAAGTATATTCTTGGCAAGGTATAATTTGGGTATTGTTTAAAATTTAAAGACGAATTTTTCCACTTTGAATTTGTGCGAATGCTTCCTGTGTTAGTGGCTCATAAACTCCTTCAGGGCTGTAATAATACAGTTTGTCCCGTATAATTGAGGGATCAAACCCTTCCTTCTGAAGATCCAATTTTTTCATTTTAAAAGTGCCTACAAAATAATTACTTATTAATTCATATTTATATAAAATAAAGTAATAATTAAGTAATACATTTTAAAAAAAAAAATAAGAAAATAAATAATTTTCTGCACCCTTTAATGCTTAGTGGCCGCAGATCACTCTGAACTACCTCCCAGTGTTCAGTCATATTCTTGAGTCAAATAATTGAACATTTTGCGGCTTAGCTCATATTTTCTTTCTATTGATGTTTAGATAGAATCAATTTTAAGTGAATCAAATAATTTTCAAGATTATCTTTCTTCCCATTTGGGTTTAAATCAATTTGAAAAATATGAGCTATCAGTTAGGCCACAATCCATTATATATCTTAACTCAAGTTTAGCATGAACATACAGAGCTTCCAACCATGGCATATCAGGAAGGCCATAAAACGTTACCAGCAAGATTTGCACCCAAGGCTCTGAACATTAAAGGATTAAAGAAAACAGTATTAAGAGAAAATATTTTGAAAGAGATGCTGCTGAAGAGTGCGATGTGTTTTTAAAAATTCATGAACTAATATTATCAAGTTTATGCTATTAATTTGAACTTAATTAATTTATTAATACTAATTATAAATAAGTAGTTTATCACTTGAACAACAGACCAGTATCATTGAGCCCAAAATTATTAACTTATTTTTTATGACTAAACAAAGTTTTTGAGGGTAAAGGAAAAAAAAAATCGTGATATCAAAACATTGGAGTTACTAAGAGTGGTTTAAAAACTCTTCCCAGACTAAGAAAATAGGATAATTTACTAAAATAAGACATAAAGTAGCTCCACCTGTAGACAATATTTCTTCGGATTTTACTAAACCAATAACTCTCGGATCTTACCTAAACCAAAGCATCAACTCTTATATATTATCTATATCAAACTATCAACTCCCATCTCCCGTCCTATTTCTACAATCTCCTACAATTCAAATCCTGAGCCCACTCAATGGAAACAAGATCCCATCTTTCTGACATCAATACACCCTTCTAAATTACTAAAAAATTTGAACACCACTTTCTTGCCCATTCCTCTACCCTCTAGAATTCTCTTCCTTACAAATGTGTATTATTTTTTATTAATTCAAAATTAATTTAGTCTTTTATTAATAAATAAATTTATTCATTTATAAAAGCCAGATAAGGCTTTTGTTTAATATTCAAGTATATTATTATTAGGGAACTTTATTCCAAGAAAAGTTTTTTTTTCTATCAATCTATATGTCTAAAATAAAGTCATTACCAGTAAGTTCCATTTCATTGAGGACACGGACAAAGAGAGGCCGAGCATAAGCGGGCAAGGATTTCTTCACTCCTTCAGTAAGCTTATTCATATCTAGATTATTTTGCTGATCGACTATGGCTGCCATTCCTGCTCTTCCTTCACTTCCGAAAACCTGTATTAACATTGACTTGAATATAGTAACTTTATGATGAAAATTTTAAATAGGATTAAGTATGTAAATAAAAAAAAGGTGATAAAATAGGGTATTGGTGTTACCAATAAGAACTTTATTGTAAAGAATGAATAATGATAATTATTATTATGAAAAAAACAAATATGATTTTTAAAGGTTATATCATAATGGTTAACATGTATACATACTTCTACACCGTAGATGACACAATCCTTATAGTCAACTATATTGCTAACAACGCCTTCTACTTCAGAAGTTGAAACATTTTCACCTTTCCACCTTTAAAAATTAACAAATAAATAAAATCAGAAGATTAATAAATGCCCATAAATGGAAAATATGTAATTTGATATGAGTTTATTTGTTTTGGTGGATAGAAATATGGTTAATATTAGACTATATGTTAATAAATGTTATTAAAGAATCATTTCTATTGCTTTTAGTATTTAGAAGGCATAGAATCAACAGAGAATAAGGGATACCCAAGGTACACATGGGAAAAGATTATTTTGTGTGAAAAGACCATTTGCGCAAATATAAGTTGGTCAAAAATCAGCAATTTAAAATACAGTATATGTATTTTGACGACATATAATTTAATATGTCTAATAATACCAAACTGTATTTCCAATTGCTGATTTTTGAATTTTTGTGTGTTTTTACAACTGAAGATGAATGTATAACATTTGAAAATAGTTTTCAATTAAAACAAATTTATAGAAGTGGCAAATAATTTATCAATCCCTAATTAGAGTAAATAAGTAGGTCAATTATGTAAGTTATACTATCTGTTAAATTACTACTTTATTTGCTTTTTGCCTAGTAGAATAAATAGTGTTGTATATGTAGACATGTTTATTCACGGCCTTATAATTTTCTTTCTTTTTTTTTTCAGTCAAACTGGACTTCTTCAAACTGTTTCCATACAATATAAGAAAGTTAAAAGTGGATGAAGAGGAGATTAAAATTTCAAATAAGTTACGTTTTAATTACTGTAGGTAAGAAAATCAGAAAAATAATTTCTAAGAAAGCATCATAGAAAGTGTTATTGCAATTAAAATATGATTAAATAGTCATATTTTCACATACCTAAATGTATCACCAGTTCTATCTTTGAAGTATAAATAACCAAATTCATCAGCAACAACAATATCACCTAAAAAAAAAAAAAAAAAGAATTATATTAATAAATCACCAAATTAATATGCATTACATATTTCAAGCTACTTTCGTAACCTTACAATTATCGATTCAACAGCTGTAAATTAATTTTGGTAATTACCATAATTGACATTTTATTAACAACTTTTACAGTAATTTACCTTTAAATGACAATATTTTAATAAATTCATCAAGCCAAAAGTAATCAAATCATAGTCAGAATGTTGCTAACATTGCTGGTCCAACTTTCACAAAACAAATTGTTTGTGATATTAAAATACAAGAAAAAAAAATCTCAATTATATTTGAATTCATCAAAGAAATCACAGTCGTATGCAGAATTTAATAAGAAGACAAATAATCACCTAAATCTTTATAATGCCAAATTGGACATATATTTTAAGGCTAATTATGAAAATTGGATAACAAATTATTATTTAAAATTACCAAAAATATTACTCAAAATACAAGCATTATGTTGGTAGGTATGAAATTTATTTTTGTTTGTACATTTGAGGGGTCATCCCCCGATCCCTTACTGCGTACGCCACTGTCATGAACGACAGTTTTTGGGAATATTACTAATAAACTGGAATATGTCCAATGGCTTCTATACAATTCCACTGAAGGACAAGTTTTTAAATCTATTCTTCAAAAAACCTTAGAGGGAAAGGAAATATATTCTAGGAAGGCATTCTGTATTAAATCACTATATAGTTTTAAACACTTGCTTTTTTGAAAACAGAACAAGATAATGAAAAGAGTTAATTGTGGTGTGGAAAAGAGGGTTGGTGGGGGAGGTCCTAGGAACTTAATTTTTTTAATATTGGAGGTGCAATGTCAATCTTAAAATGGCTAATCATTAATTGTGTTGGAGAATTGACCTTGATGCTTGGATTTTCAATTTAAATTCTGCTCAAATTACTAATTTACTAACTAATAAATTACTATTGTATTCACTGATATTTTAATAATGCCACACCCTAAACTGATATTCCATGTTATTCAACCTGAAGAATTGAGATCGAAGTTAACAGAATAACTATTATTCATAATTTCAAAATATGGTTATAATAACTATTTATAATTAAAAAGAGTTAATAGTCAGGGTTCTATTAGAATACAAGAAGAAATAGACTGGAAGAATATTCTAAATGCGATTTCAAAGAGATAGAGCAGAAATAATTCTGAGTTTTTATTTTAAAAAAATAAATAATAGGGTTTTATTTTCAATTAACTAAAAGACTGAAAATAAAATTTAACATTTACTTATTTTTATCCTTTGATAATACAGTGGAATTTCGGTAATCCATGCTCCGATAATCCAAGTTTCCATTAAGCCGAGGTATTTTTTACGATTTTTTTTTCATTCTCTAAAGATCCTTTTAAATTATAACATAATTTTAAATGCTCGCAAGTGTAATATGTAATTATTATGCTTTTCTAAGAAAACAACTGAATCTATTGGTTGGGAGATGCTTGAGGAGGCAACAAAAAAGGTAACGAAGAACCTGATGGTGATATTGACGATGAATTAATCAATCATAAATGCACTTGATATCGGATATGCTCAGCAGTGAACAAGATGACAATATTGAAGAGAAGCCACTCAAACAGTGGCTTGCGAGTAGCTGTTTAATTTGTAAATCGAGATGAGTCGGTATCGATGAAAATGAAGATAAAACTCCCAAAATCAGCCAAGCTGAAGGGTAGTATTGACTGGAAAAACATTGGAATACTTGGAACAACAAGATGAAACCAATCTTCAGACACTCTTTTTTTTCCACAAGAAATAGAGTATGTGTGTTGCTACCAAAATAAGGGGCCTTACAAAAGCAGAGGAAAATATAGGATTATTTTTACATATAATAATAAAAATTCATCTACGTACATACATTTTAAAATTATTATTATTATTACATTTTAAAACACTGCAATACGTTTTAATGTGATTTCATTCTATGATTAATTTCATTTCTTAACATTATTCCATTAATCCGAGGGTGGCCTGGTCCCATCCAACTCGGATTATAGATACTTCACTCTTATCTTGCTGTATTGTAAGCTAAACATCACACTATCTATGTAGGCATAGTTAATATCTGGGAAATTAAATCTTCTATCACAACGTTTTTCAAAGAGTTGTTGTGCACCATATCGGGAAATAAATGGACGTAATTCCTTGGGAAACCATAAGAGATTTTTTAGAAATAATAATAATTCATTGTTTCGTCTTTTATGAATGATTATCTACTTAAGAATTAAGAGGGAGCAAATGCTGCTAAAATCAGATGTGACTGGATGATAGTCACAGAACAGTTTCCTAACATCTTGCATGATGGTTTGGAAAACAGGTCAACACAGAATCCAGTGGGAAGAGCGAAGAATGAGAATGAACTTAAGTAAAAATAATCCATTCACTAAACAATACAAAACATGTTGCAGCAATAAATAATGTCACTAGTGTTTTCAATTAATTTAAAAAAAGTATAAGTGTTTTCCAGCTCCTCTCAAGAAGAACTTGATACTTCACAGAGTGCCTTTATTCACTTATCTTTTCAACTAGTACAAAACAAACTACAATAGCATGCTAAAATCGACATATTCATAAGATTAAAATAAGTTGTAAACTATAGCATCCAGTAAAGTTGAAAATATTTCCAATATACTTCGAGATTCATAATTCATAAAAAAAAAAAAAAAAAAAAAAAAAAATATGAAAGCTTTAGCTACTCCAAGTCATCATTTAGGCTAGTGCAATTAGCTCTAATAATAATTATCCCGGTAGTTCCAATTTTTTAATGTTCTATCAACTGGTCCTCTCATGCAAAATCCGAGTTTTCGACCTTGGAGTGCCTGATTGTGTGCTGCCATCTTGATAAAACAAACCAGAATCACGGAAAAATCGCTTTTCCGTGATATATCTCCTTTCCAATGCAAATTTTGGTTAAAGTAGCTTGAATAAATTTTGAAGAGCATAAAATTTTCTACCAACTTATATTCATAGTATTCTTCTACCTCAATACAATATCGAGATAAAAAGTCTTGTACATGCATAAAATTTCGTAAAAACTAATAAAATGCACAAGATTTGATTTTTTTGAGAATCCAGTTTATTGAAAAATTAACTAACAATAATGTAGTGAAGCATAAAATTTCATATAACACGAGCATGTTCTTATTATGTCTATTGTGTTAACCTAACGAAAATAGGCAGAAAATTGAATAGTGTTGAACTTTTCATTCCTAGATTTTTTTCTTTTTTTAAAATATTTTATTTGTAGTTTTTAAAACTATTAAAACGTTCACGTCAACGAGATTTATCTTCAACGTAATTGCAACATAAAATTAAGATTAGTGACAGAAAAAGTACAAAGGAATGGTTATAAATGGAAATATTCAGTTTTTCGTAAAAATATCATTCATTGACAACGAATAAATCATCAATATAACAAATAAAAAATCAATTTTAATAATTCTTCATTAATAAAGTTTATATTTAACTCATTCAAACTTTTGAAAAGATGATAATCAATTTGTTTTCGATGAACGGATTTAATTTGAAGGCAAGTAATCATTAAGTTTCTATAATCGCCAAATAGAGCATAAGTTTTAAGGATAACAATGAAAATTGGATCAAAAATTATTACTCAAAATACAAAATTTATATGAAAATCATATTTTTTCAAAAACTTCCTAACCACTTAATTAAATTTTCAGGCTCTAACTCGGTCTTGGAACATCTTCAATATATTCTTCATCTCTCTCATAAGCCAATTCTGTGGCAACTGGGTCTCCAAATACTTCGTCTTCATCATTGAAGGCTTCTGTAAGCATTCTCACACGAGTTACCGTCGCATCGAATGCAAAGTACAGTGCATTTCAAGCCCTGTATTCATTGCTTTAGCAGGAAATAAAATTCAGCGAGGCCTGAAGTGCAGCTTCCTTCAACATTGGCACTGATGTTAGTAACCCAACAGCATCCTTCTTTCACCCCCTTCAGTAGGATCTTTATTGTAACAATAAGTCTGAACTTGTAAGTATGCCCTTCAAGCTTGATGTCGGACTGCATCTTTGGTAGGTGGTAGCTTAGATAAATTTAAGAGGTTAGGATACCCCCAAATTGATTATTGTATTTTCAAAAATGTAAATGAGTTAAAGATAATATTAAGAATAATTAAAATTGATTTTTGTTGTTATATTTATGGCTTAGTTGTCAATAAATGCTGATTTTATAAATAAAATTTATCATTCTTATGTATTACCTCACATATTTTTATTAGGTCTATGGTATGACAGTACCAACAATTGTATATAAAATAAATTTAAAAAAAACAAAAACACTTTCCCACATTTTCAATTTTTGGTATGATGGAATAAAACATTCAAAACAATATTCGATTTTCGGCCTGTTTTCGGTGGTTTAGCACAATAGACATAATAAGAACTGAAATTTTATGCTCTGCATCATTGTTGTTGGTTAATTTTTCCCAAAACTAGAAACAGGGTACTCATAAATAATCAAACCTTGTATTACTGATTTTTATGAACTTTTACGCATGTTTAAGACTTTATATATTGGTGTTGTGTAGAGATAGAAGATAATTATAAATAAAAGTTTGTAGGAAATTTTATGCTCTACAAAATGTATTCATGCTACTTTAACCAAAATTTGCATTGGAAAGGAGATATATCGGAGAAAAACGATTTTTCTGTGATTCTGGCTGTTTTTTCAAGATGGCGACACGGGCTTAGGCACTGCAAGTTCGAAAACTCAGATTTTCCATCAGGAGACCAGTTCATAGAATATATTAAAAAATTGGAACTACCGGAATAATCACGATCGCAGATCACTAATTGCACTGGCCTAATTATTCAGTGCATTAAACTAAAATTTGATGATAAAACAATCATTGATCTACAACTCAATAGTTTCTATACGAGACTACACCATGTGCAATGTGTACTCCAACCTTTTGCAAACAATCCATAATCAATCATGCACACCAATTATGGATGTGCTTAGCTACTAAACTCATTATGTTACTACCTATATCTTTAGAAGAACTGTGTGTAGATTCCATTTTCTCCATATTTCTAGTTGATTAGAAAAATTATTATTTTATTAATACAAATCGCAACCAAAAAAAAAAAAAACTACAATCTTAAAATAAAAAGGTATATAGAAAATTTAATAATAAAAAACATACAGGCAACAAACAAATAACATCCATTAAAGGAACATTAAATATTGGTATTCATATATTTTAAATTAAAAAAAAAAGGCCTCAAAAAGGGATTGATCCTCAAAATGTGTAAACCTATTCGAACAAGAACAAGTAACTATCTTCATAGAATTAGCCAGAATATTCTTTATGTCAAAATCTCTTTCAAATAATTAGTTTTAATTCCATTTCACATGCTCATCTTTTCAGTTTTTTGTTTTATCAGCTTCCATGGTGAAATCTTATTGAATATTTGATGAAATATGATACAAAAAAAAAATATTTTCTAGATCAATTTAGATTAGATAGTAGACAACACAATATATAATTATGAAGCCATATTTAGAGTAAGACTGAAGGGAAGAAAAAAGGGAACCAGAGATTAAAGAAAACTTTTAAATCCTCAGGAGACATCACAAAACATTGTGACATATACAAAGTGGGTTTGATCGAATCTTATTTTAAGAGATTAGATATTAGAATGTATTCATGAATTCACGCACTGGCGGGTAAAAGATCTAAGGTAAATGAAGTTAAAACTTTTTTGAAAGTGACCTATCTGATGGCAATAATCTCATACCTAATGAATACAAGGAAGGAACATATATTTTACCAAAAATAGTATTCTGAGAGCCTAGAAAGGGTTAATAAATTTGATTATTCAAATATTTAAAATAAATAAAATGATTAAAAAATTTAACAAATTATACAATTCCAGACTTCTTTACAATTCCACTAAAGGAGAAGTTTTTAAATCTATTCTTCAAAAAACCTTAGAGGGAAAGGAAATATATTCTAGGAAGGCATTCTGTATTAAATCACTATATAGTTTTAAAGACTTGATTTTTTGAAAACAGAACAAGATAATGAAAAGAGTTAATTGTGGTGTGGAAAAGAGGAAAATATTTAAAATAAATAAAATGATTAAAAAATTTAACAAATTAATAAAAAAGGGCTTCTTTTTTCATAAGTAATAAATAAACTTACCTGAAATGAAAGCTGAATCTCCCCTTTCGAACACGTCTCGCACTACTTTCTTCTCTGACTCCTTTTCATTGACGTAACCCAAATATGTCCTTGCTGGGTTGTTAGGATTGATTTTTCCCACAAAAACACCAGGTTCGTCTTAAATATAGATAAAAAGTAATTTAAGATTAGGGTTTTTCATATAAATTAAAATACTAACTATCATCAAGTAAAGAAAAAAATAATTTTTATAATAATGATAAATGCAATTAAAATAAAAAATGTAATCTAAATTATTTTGAAACTTTTAGCAAATGAAATTTATTACCTGCTTTTATTGGAAAACTAAGGTGATATGAAACTTGGTTTATTTATAAAATAAATTTCATTTAATTTTGTATGGTTCTCAAATAATCAGTTTATAATAAAACTTATCTATTTAAGGAATTAAAAATTTTAAATGGATGTGCATGATGTTTTTATGAAACAACTTATATGTATATTATAAATTTAATTTAATTTTAATAGAACTGGAATAAAGATTACTCAATTAGAGTTAATAAATATAATTTGTTTATGAATTTTCAAATCATAAGCACTAAAATATAACACTATGATAAAGCAAAACAAACAGAAAACAAGTTTTCAAGCTGTAGCAAAATCAATTAAAACTCAATAAAATTCATAACCTATGACAATTGATAGATCAATATTAATATAATTAGATTTAATTATTACCTGCTTTACATACAATGCAAAGACCATTTGCGTCTCTTATTGGTTCACCAGAAGCTTGATCAACTTTGATGATGGATATCGGATACACCTGTGGAAGGATACGAGAAACAAAACCAATGGCCCCCACTGTGTTGTCAACATTTGCTAAAAACATATTAAGATCAGTATGAAATAGTTTTTATGGAAATTAAAAGCAGACATGTTTAACAGTAAACAAACATTAGTTTCAATAATAACCTAAATTATACTTCAAAGAATAGAAAAGTCCATATAAAAGATAAAGTTATCTTTTTCTTTTCTATATTACTATAAAAATGATGAGTTTTATCTAAGATATACTACCAGAACAAAAAAATAGATGTATAAGTCATAAAAAAGCTCCCAAAAACATCTATTTACAAGAATTCGCTCCTCCTGTTAAAATAAATATAAACATACTGACAAGTCAACATAATAAATAATCTATCAACATACCAATATTTGCATTGCCTTCAGTAGCTCCATAAAATTCAACAACTTTGGGAATGTTAAATCTTTCGACAAACTCTTTCCAGATTTGTGGTCTGAGACCGTTACCGAAAACCATCCTAAGTTTATGCTCTGTATCAGTTGGTTTTTTGGGTGTAGCTAATAAGTAACGACACATTTCACCAATGTATTGGGAAATCTGAACAAAAGAAAAAGGAATTTCAATGCTTGAAAATTTTCAATGAAGAATCTTAATAAACATTTTCAATGAAAATATGTATAATAATAATAAGAAGAAGAATGATAAAGCAAATATAAAACATTAAATCAAATCATAGGAATCATGGAATAGTCAGGATGCAGTCAACAAAATATTTTTTATTGCAAAAGCCGACGATTCGGTCTGAACATGTGAGCCATCATCAGGACTGAAATTTAATAAGAGATACAAGAAAGATATAAAATATAATCAGTAAAAAGACAGAATTAAACAACATATGTATATGATATAAATAACAAAAGTGAATGAAAGTCAGTCATAAGGATATGAATAATAATATAATACGAGTAATAATAAAATAAAACAAAAGAATATTCTAAATCAAAAAAACAAATGTGTATATAAAAACAATAATATAAAATTATGGACTAATGATGGAATAAAAAAAAGTGATTAAATAAGTATGTAGAGAACAGATGAAATAAAGCTATACAAACAAAGCTAGAATATACTAATAAAAGTAATATATGACAGACTAACCTAGTTGATTCTAAAAAATAGGCACAAAAACTGAACTAAGTAGTGATTGTGGAAAGGGAGCGTCCAATTGCCAAATTTTTTAACAGTTTTTAGAGAAAAATATTAGAAAAACAGAACTTATGAGATAAATACAGAGATTATAACAAAATAGTAAGTGAAAATAGATATAGCGAACTGTAACAATACAACTTAATAAAAACATAATGAAACATACAGAAAGCATAAAAACATAAGAAAAAATTTCAATTTTTACTTCATCTGTTCTCCACACACTTATTTAATCACTTTTCTTCTTCTGATATTAATTTATAATTTTATATTAGTGTTTTAACATATCCATTTTTTTTTTTAATTCCATAGTATTCTCTTGTTTTACTTTATTATTACTTAGTATTATATTATTATTCATATCCAATTCACTTTTATTATTTATCTCCTATTCATATGTTATTTACTTCTGTCTTTTTTCTGAATCTATTTTAAATATCTGTTATATCTCTGATTTTATTTCAGCTCTAATGATGACTCACATGTTTGAGCTGAAACGTCGGCTTTTACAAAAAAAAATATTACGTTGATTGTATCTCTGACTAGTTATTCCATGATAAACATCATAGCCGACCAACTGAAATCAATAAGTAATAGGAATCTAAAACAGTTACTTTTGTTTTACAGAATATTCGAATAAAATGAAAGTTCATTATGCCATAATGTAAAGACTTATTTATATCGGAGACAATCTTGGAATGCAATAATAAAATTTTCATTTACCGTGCAATTATATTTGGAAATATCTTGAAAATAAGAAGAGGCTGAAAACTTCTTCCTTATAACGATTGTCGCACCATACACTATTGCTTGACCTATGCACATAGCTCCTCCTGCGGTGTGGTAAAGAGGAAGTGGAGTATAAAAGATGTCGTTTTTCTTAAACCATGCTTGGTAAGTTATAGCTCCAGCCAGGAAAAAGTACCTGAAATATAATGTTTGTATTAACTCATGCGATTCATACAATTATGTAAAAGTTTGATTAATTAATCATAAGCAAAACATTGACTGGTTAGTTATTTACCAGTATTTTAGAGACTCGAGGCTTTGTGTTTCGAATCTTCAAATTGTATAATACTTTCAGTCACACTTTCGGACATTGTTCAAGTATACGGTTAATAGGTTTGTAAATATAATCAAAATCAAATTAATCATTTCCTCACCACATCAATGCACCTCATAAGAAAAAAAGAAACTGAATAACAGTCCTATTAATAAATTGATAATTTTCAAAAACTGGAATCATTGACTAAATTATTCAAAAATAACGAGATAGCCTCATAGGGCCTAATTTATGCCCAGATTGGGAGAGATGGCCGACGAAATAACTTGAGTTGTTCCAACCTCCACCGAGCAATTCAACCAAAAAGGGATAAAGAGGTTCTTACTAGCAACTATGCACAGTTTGGAAATAGTTTCAAACCCTCTGGTCCCCCAAACCGCCTTCGGCATACCTTTACCATTATTAAATCTTCTCGTCCTCTTGAACTTAAAATTAAATTATATTTGTTGAAAACAAAGCTTATCTCATCAACGAATATTCTGAAATGATGATTAATTAGGGAGTTTAATTAATTTACTTTCAATATAGTTAATGGTAACAAATAAAATAATAAGTGATATTAAATAATTGCATAAGCCAATAAGAATCAAGCTATATTTTTTTACTTTCACTTACCTATCTATACATGGTATATATAGTAAGAGAAAGTATTTCAATCGTGAAAAATTTCGAATCTGGGTGTTCAATGGAAACTCCTGAGACCAAATAACCAAGCGAAATTCTTTGTGTGTGTGTGTGTGTGTGTGTGTGTGTGTATGTGGTAACTATATCTAAAATAAAAAAAGTGTATTTGAGGAAGGTATATGTCTGGGATATTACAGCGAATTTTTTGCCATAATCGTCTTCAGCAAGTGCCACTTTATATAATTAATTTTTGATATTTTTACTTATTTTAATATTTTAATATACTTAATTTGATATTATTCCAATATATTTAACCCACTTTGAGAAAACTCAAATTGTCTGTTAATGAGATGATATACTTGAAGTAAACTCATTACTTTTCTGAGGTTTAAGAACTATAAAGCTGTTTAATTCAAGAAAACTTGGAGAGCTGGGCAATCTGATGTGTATAAAAGAAAAAAAAACTTTAATTTAATTTAACTTGTATAATTAGTAAAAATTAAAATACAATACAAAAATTAATCTATCTATAGGTCATATGTATAGTGATATATGATGAAGTTAAATTTATTAGACCAATTAATTATAAGTTAAAATAAAAATGTCTTTAGATACAAGGTTTTATTTAAGTGAACAAATGATTGTTCTGTTTTTAATAGTAGCATAATCCCTCCACTTTTTTATGTTAGTGATCTTTTTGTTTGAATAATTTAGTTGTGATGATAGCGTAAATGCTGAACCTTGTAAACAATGTTTTTTAATTTTTACCACTGTTTAATCGGGAGAACCAGTTATGAGGGATTGTAATGTATTCTCATTAATATTGAAATTTTCAATTCCCTATTTTTGCTTGAGTTTAATATTTTCACCCACAAAGATCAAATCATTGGCATAGCCAAACACAGGTACATTACTTGCCTAAATTAGAACAATTTTTGAAGTGATTTACCTTTCTAACGATACATTCCATATATATATATATATATATATATATATATATATATATATATATATATATATATATATATGGGTCGGGGTGGCCGAGCGGGTTAGCGCACTTGAAAAAGTGCACAACACAAAACCAAAGGTTGTGAGTTCGAATCCCGGCGCCGGCACTACTTTAATTTAATTAAAGTAATAATTCAGGAAATTTATCACCACTCCCCCCCCGGTATGTGAGGCCCGTCAGCCTACTGGAGGCTACTCACACAGACCGGGCGTAGGAGTGATGACCCTACCCCGTGTACCTTAATTGTGAATCGCGTTGTGGTTTTCCAGGACATAAAATAGCCGTCTGGAGGTTTGGTCCATGGACGGTCTGTCTCGGGGAAAGAAATATAGGTCCTCGTGCGCCTGATGACTCCGAACAACCATAATCCGTAGATCGAGACCGATTTGTCACTGTCCTTGAACCCGAGTGAGTCGGTGGGAAGGACACTGCCGAATTAGCCCCAAAGGGACCGGTTATGGAGCAATGGGCAGCCTGCCGCTGCACCATGGAAGCCATGGTTGGCAGCAACGTGAGGTTGGGTGACCCCCTCCAGGCTGTCTGTGCTCCCGCAAGCAATAAATGTCTGTAAGAACACTACACCGCGCGACCAAAGATCTATAAGGTCTATAGAGCCAACCGAAAAAGAAAAAAAAAAAAAAAATATATATATCATGGAAGAAAAAAATCAGTAACTACAAAAAATAAATAATGTGTGATACATACCTTGCATTAGTAATTACGGCTGCTTTTGGAAGACCAGTGGTACCAGAAGTGTAAATGTAAAGAAGCCTATCGTGGAAATTAATGCCATCCAATGGCAGCGGTGAGGTAGGGCTTTCGGCAAGCAGAGGGGAGAGATTTCTCTCGCCAATTTCTCCACCTGGATAACGGGGTTCACCCTCTGACCAATTGTACAGGCGCACACCACTCAGTGTACCTGCGACTTCTCTCACCGCTAAAATAAAAGAAATTTTTTAAAAATGTTATAGTATCTTTCCTAAAAGATAGATAAACATGAGAAATTATTTTATGACTCCTCAGCTATCAATTATCCTCAATTTTTTTAAAAATTCTTTTTGTTTCAAAGTATGCTTCTGTAATTTTAAGGAATAAGTGGACTAGTTAATAGTAGGAAAATAATATAATGTAATAATAAGAATAAGAATAATATTATTAAATTAAAAATTATTTATTACTATCTTTATCAAAAGAGTCTTCATAAAGTTATTCTCTAATCAAAGTTTGAAGAAAGTCATTATGTTTGACTAGTTAACTAATAATAAATAAACTAACAATAATTTTTTAGAAATTAATAAATATTGAAATTAAAAATGTGTAATTTTTTCAAAGGAGTATACGTCAATGTAAGCTTTCCAAGCACAAAAAGGAAAAACAAAATTTTTTATATTATGGCCTTCTTTCAAATAAACAATATGCAAATATAAATTTCATAATCAAAAATATTTTTAGTATTAATTGTTTCTCAGCACTGTTAGTTGGTTTCGTAAGAGTGAACAACGATCGTCATAAAAAGTAACATTACCTTAAGAATCAAAAAATATTCAATACTTAGGTATATTTATTACGTATCTTACCATCCATAAAATCTTCTCCAAAGATGAGTGCTTGACATTTGGCAATGGTGATTGAATGAATGAGAGAATTCTGCCTCAGATTGTGATTAATCAGAGCAGTAATGATACCAACTTTAGAAAGACCCAACCATATACAGACAAATTCAGGTCGATTTTCGAGCATCAAACCTACAGCATCACCTTTCCGAAAGCCATGACTTTTGAACAAATTCGCAACTCTGTTGCTGTAATCTTCAACCTAAAACAGAAAATAACTAATTAAAAAATGTAATAAAGGGAAAATTAATATAATGAAACGAAAATGAATAATAAATTAAGAATACAGTGACCCATATCCTTCGGTCATAATTAGCCAACAGAAATATTTTTCTACAAATAATAATCCTACATACTGGCCAACCGATCCCAATCGTAATCCCGATCTCCGAGACTTTTTCATCCACAAAGGTGTATGACCACTAAATTATTCAGTTTCCCAACTCGATGACCTTTCCTCAGACCACAGCCCTCTAATCCTGACTCTTTCCATATCACCAATACCCAAATCATCACCACCTTCATTCATCAGAGGTACAATACACTGGAATCTCTTCCGCCAAATATAACAGAGTCAAAATCCTCAAGACCTTGATGAAGCTGTGAATTCCTACACCACCTTGATCCAGCAAGCAGTCTGGAATGCATCCTCACCTCCTCCTTCTCCAAAAGAATCCTTGACCTCAATATCTTAAAAATCTTATCCATTCCAAGCGATGTTCTAGGACCCTCTGGCAAAGAACCAGGCATCCTGATGATCGGAAACTATACAACCATTATTCCAAATTAGTTAAAAAGAAATTGTCCACCTATAGATCACAATCCTATAACTCCTATCTTTCCTCACTATCTGCTTCCGACAATTCCCTCTGGAAAGTAACAAAAAAAAATCCTAATATACCACTCCATTTCCCATCCCCTCCGACGCGATGATGGATCCTGGGCTTCATCAGATGGGAACAGAGCAGAGGAATTTGCTAAGCATCTTTCCAAAATATTCATTCTCCATCCTGAAATCCACCCCATCCATACAGCTAAAGTCAAGGAATTCCTCTCTTCACCGATTCCTCTCTCTTTACCTCCAAAAACTGTCAGCCCCTCTGAGGTCAAATTCCTCATAAATAACCTTAAACCCCGAAAATACCCTGGATACGATCTCCTCACTTCCCAGATCCTTCGTCAACTTCCCCCAAAAGCGGTTATACTCCTTATCTACTTGTACAATTGTATCCTTTGCACAACCCAGTTTCCTCTGATGTGGAAACACTCTACAATTATCCTTTTCCATAAACCAGGAAAATCTATCAATAATAGCTCATCCTATAGGCCAATTAGTTTGCTCCCGATTCTTTAAAAATTTTTTGAAAAAATCCTTCTAAAACACATCCTTCCAATACTCGAATCCCAAAAAATCCCTTCACACCAGTTTGGATTTCGCTCAGAACATTCTACTGTTCAACAAGGCCTTCGCGTTGTTGACCATATATCCTTTGCACTTGAAAGCAAGCAATATAGCACTGGCGTCTTTCTGGACATAGCTCAAGATTTTGACCGGGTGTGGCACGATGGCTTGCTTTTAAAGCTCAAAATCCACTTACCCCGATCCTTATATCTAATCCTTCGTCCTACCTCTATAACCGTTCCTTCAGAGTTCGCTGTGGTGCTGAATTTTCCAACTATTACCCAATCGAAGCCGGTGTTCCACAAGGCAGCGTCTTAGGTTTAGTCCTCTATATTTTATTTACCGCTGACCTTCCTACAAATCCCGATACTTTTCTGGCAACATTTGCCGATGATACCGCTATCCTATCATCCCATTCCGATCCTGAAATGGCATCCTTAAACCTACAAAGGCATCTCTTCCTGATCGAACAGTGGTGCAACAATTGGCGCATCAAGGTCAATGAATCAAAATGTAAACATGTCACATTCACCCTCCGACACAGATCCTGTCCGCCAGTCCATTTTAATTCCACACCACTTCCCATTTCAGACACAGTCCGGTATCTTGGCTTCCTTCTTGACAAAAGACTAACCCCCTCATACTAGACCCTCATACTAAACTAGACTAACCCTCATACTAGATTTAAAAGACAAGAGCTTAATCAACGATTTGGCCAGTTATACAGACTACTGAACAGAACATCTTATCTATCAATAGACAACAAGCTGCTAATCTACAAGACCATTCTGAAACCTATTTGGATCTACGGACTAGAACTGTGGGGGAAAGCTAAACTTTCGAACATCAAACGTATTCAATCCTTCCAGTCTGAAGTCCTCCGTACAATAGTCAATGCCCCATATTATGTTTCAAACAAGACTTTACACCATGACCTTAAAATCCCGTATATTCTTGACATAATTCCATACAAGTTCCCCACATTTCATCAGAACCTTATTCATCATCCTAATCCCTTAGCACAATCCCTATCCAGCACCAACCATCCCTATAACCCTCCTCGAAGGTTGAAACGGCAGTGGCCTCGAGAACTTTTGTAAATGTGCTATTGGAGTTCTGGCAATGGCCAGTGTCTCCACTCACGTCCTGAGCGTCTGTGGCTCTAGTGCCCTCACTCAGTCTCCACTGGTCTTTAATACCAGTGACACGACTGTGTGAGAAGCGCTAGGATCTTCTGTAGCTCGGCTTTGCCATTCACATGTGGGGGCAGAGCTTGGTTCGGAGTTCTCTGGGCAGATTGTAAATATTGTATATAGGTATGAATGTGTTTAAGATAACTTATTTTATTTTTACTTAACTTATTTTTTTTTCTTGGTTGTTTACTTATTTTGTTATTATTTAAATTGTTTATCTATTCATTTTTACTAGTAATGTACATTTTTTTTCTTTTTATATGATATTTATTATTTTTATTTTATTTCCTTGTTTTTTTTTCTTTCGTTTATCTTGTACATATGGTATGAATGGATTCTCATAGCCCTAATACCTATTGCCCTTGAGTGTGGCAGCTTGTATTATTTTTTAAATAAATAAAAAACAAATAATAATAAAAATAACTAAATGAAATAAAATAATAAAAATCTTCATCATTATTTAAGGATATTTATATTGAATCGGTGGAAAAAGGAAATTATGATTTTTGGAGAGCCAGAAGATGGACTTTTAATATAGAAAAGTGGCATAATGGATTGGGATACAATAGAGCCCCATGAGGATGTAATGGACTCAATTAGAAGAAATTCGTGATGGCTAAATTTTTTTGTAAACATTTTTTTTTGTCTTATTTAATTTTTTTTTTTAAATGGTTCAAGAAAAAATAATGAAATTGAAAAAATTTTCACTTAAAACTTTTGAGTATTTTTATTCAATATTTTCAGATGAATTAGAATTATTGAAAATTTAAATGCATTTGTTTAAAAAAGAAAATCAGAATAAAGCAAACCATCATTGCAGTTGACAAATTAGACCAACGCACACCTTTTTGAATTCTGATTTTGTTTCTATTTATGATGCTGGTGTTAGTAGAATATATTTAAAAATTATATACAATAATTTATTTGGATGAGACAAAATCTAAAATTTCCCTAAAATTAAAATTAAATAATTCAATATTTTCCCAATATTAAATATATTTTCCAATTTTGGATTTGAACTTTTCACTGACATGCTTGCAATGTTGACATTAACAATTTTTTTTCTATTCAAACACAGCACTATCTATAAAATCCCAATTTCTTAGCTTAAAATGTATTGTTTTTGGTTTTAAATGTTAGCAATTCTTTGAATAAAACATTTCACCACAATTTTCGTAGTTTGTAGTTGGTTCTCAAACTTCCTAAGCTTGATACCTCTCTCTCCTCCTAACCCTCCCATGGCGGCGGCCCTGGTTTTTATTTAGCCTGCTAAGCACCTACAAATACAACCTAATAATACAACTATGTGTATTAATAACGTATTTTCAAACGTAAGATAATTTTCTCTTCTTCTAGTGAAGGTAGCAGTACAAGCTTAGACAAAAATTATTATCCAAGGACATGTTAAAAACATCGCATTGAATTTGCAACGGAATAAATAACTAATAATAACTCGCCCCAACATTTTTTTAGTTAGATACAAACCAAAAATTTTCAACCTCGCTAACCAATTTTTTTCTTCTTGAGCCACACAAAAGTCATGCCATACCGACCAGCGCACGGGGGAACAAAAACTTTTTTTTTTTTATGTTTATGTTGTGTCGTGTATATAAAACATGTTCCAAAATCAATTCTACATGACCTTTTGGCTTAAACCCAGTAGATTTTCAAGCGATTCCTGGCACCAAACCAAAAGGCTTAGGACTTACATGGGGATAAACTCGTTAAGTAACGAGCTTATTATATATACTCAATTTTCTTTAGAAATGTTTAGTTGAAGCTGGTCTGTTTTCGAATGGTGATATCTGCTGAGAACTTTTGGTTGGCCCAAGTGTTCATGAATATTTTTGAGCAAAACTTTTGAATTTAAAAACACCGTTTTTGATAACGTTTTAAAATGCCAAAATTTCATATAAAATAAAATAAATGAATCAGAACTACTCAAATAGTAAATAATTTCGTAACGAAAAATCTTTTCAACAGAGATAAAAGATTAATATCACTTGCAGAGTAGCTTTCTAATAATAGCTCAGCCATTAAAGGTTGAGGAATAATCAGAATGGAACTGGTTTTTAAAATATATGCGAACACAACAATATAATTGGAATTTTAGTTTAAACTCATACATAGAATGTACAAAGTTTCCAATATAAATCGGCCAAATGCTTCTCGCGGACAAACGGATGATCTAAAAAAAAAAAAATGCAAGAGGAAAAAGTCTTATGTCTACTTCCACAGTTTCACCAACCGCTAATGCTTTAAAACTTTGACGCGAGGACAAGAAAGGGCCCAACAAGTGACGGAAAATGTTAATATTACTGATAAAGTAAGGAGGCTTCGACAAATCATTATCGATTGCAATTGCACTACAAAAAAAAAAACTTTGAAACTTTGGAAGCCATAATGAATGAAATGTAACACAATGCTTCTATTGTTAAATTAATAAACATTTCGAATTAATACAATCAATTTCCCCTTCAGTTAATAATTGTGAAAACTATTTCAGAAATTACTCTTTTGCATTTTTTTTTTCAGAAAAAATAATACATCTGCAGGCTTGGAAATATTTTTAACAGAAAAACGATGAAAAATTGATGTATCATGTCTCCAAGATTTCACTTTCTTAGGTGTTTAAAAAATAATAATGACGCTCAGAATGCAAGATTCTAAAATGCTGTAAATCCTTCAATTACGAAGATATTGAAATGCGATTTGCGGGGTTTTTCATAACTTTTTAATGACTATAAATGAGTGTATCAAAAAGTATGCGTTAACTGCAAACCCTAAGTTTTCGCTGCGCTTCAAATTTAAAAAGCAATAGCGATTGGTGAAACTATAAAAGTAGACTTAAGACTTTGGCATTTTCTGTTTAGATCATCCGTTTGGCTGCGGGAATCATTTGAACCGATTTATATTGGGCATCCTGTATGACGTTATATTATGATGCATCGTAAATTTATAATATTTAGGAAGGTTTCGACACGAGTGAAGATCTAAGTCTTCGCAGTTCGCCGGGCCAGATGTATTAAATATCTTTAGTGTATTAAAAAGAGAACAAAAAAAAAATATTCGTTTTAACACCTTTATGTACTCTAACTAGGGCAGGAAGGACGAATAATCCTAAAGGTTAACAAGTTATAACCAGACTGAGGTCGAGATTTATTCCGTGGGTCCGCTGCGAAATAAAAGTAAATACCAACAATCCGGATGGTTGACAAGAGAGTCAATTATAAGTTCTGAGGTTTGATAAGATGGTGTTATAATTTATAATTACAATTTATAATTTATTTCTTACAATTTTGCGTAAAATGTGATAAGTACTACAGATGATATGTGGAAATCAGTATTTTTTTTTTTTTTTTTTTACAGCATTGCAAAGGCCCAGATCATACCCAAAAATAAATTTAATAATCAGGATTTAAATTTAGTAATACAGTTAGCTTTTTTCTTCTTCTTAAAACTGAAGTTAAACATACCTGCCCAGCAGTCCATTCTTTGCCCTCGAAAATAAAGAGAACTTTGTTTGGGTTCTTTTGAACAACATCCTCTTTGAAAACTTGAGCAACTGTCTTGTTTCCTTTTGATATTTTCCTGACGGTGAGAAGAAAGAGAAGGTATCGCGAAACAGCGCTGAAAAGAAAGAAATTGCCAAATTAGTAACAATATACTTTTGAATGAGATCTTCATGGTAGTAAGATTAAAAAAATAAATAAATAAATAAATATGAACTCCGAGGTACACTGCATATAATTGAAAACAGATTACAGTTTTAGGGTTAGGTCAAACGGTAATATTCCCAGGTCCTAAGGAACTGGCTAACCTGACTGCCGGACCTCCTGAAAGTCGTCGGACATTCGGACCTTATGGGCAACACTGAGTACCAAGGGACCATTGGGAACAGGCAGTAAAATATAAGATGATCAAGTAATCTATTTATAAATCGTCTGGACACAAATGGGTACGTTCCCATACTTTCCTTTCGATTTCATAACACACTTGTGTTATGAAATCGGAAAATTAGATCAGGGATGCCCAATTTTTTTTTTATAGCGCGTGCCACAATGAAGGGCTGACAACTGTATCCTCTCCCCCCTCCACTCCTGTATCCTGTCTTTTACAATAATCAATTTGTGTATAGTATAGGCGCTTGTTTTTTAAAAATATTTTTCTCCTTTTGTAAATTTTGACTATTATTCCAACATAATGAAGAGAGTTGATAACTATTATTTATCCAATAAAAATGTATGTTAGGAATAAACACGTACAACCTACTTGCTAATCATTTATTATCACTAACTTCAAAGTTATTTCAGCCTTTCGGAATATTATATTATCGAAAAATAATAAGAATACAAAATTTAAAAACCTACTTACTGGCCGCGCACCAATTCCGAAACCCCAGCGTGCCTTATGTTGGGCACCATTGCACCATTAGATACTTTTGTTTGGACATTCGGACCTTGTGGGTGGCCCTGACAATGATATAATGCATGTTTCCTTTAATGGTCATATGTAAAATACCAAGACATGAATGGGAATCAACAATTTAAAAATAAATATAAAGTTTAAAAGAATATTTACATTAAAATGCAATGCAATTCATATTATCGATTGACTAAAAAGATCGGATGACACGTTTAAAATTACAATGTATCATCGCCACCACGTTCAAGTTACGAATTTGAATATAGCTACTTTTCAGGAGACCAAAAAACAACTTTACATATTACTGTTAACTTTCCCATTAAAATAATAATTTTTTTATCTCTGAGCGCTTTTACTTTTTTGAGCGCTATTTTTGTATTTATAAGATTTCTTATTGCAAATATCCTTCTGGTAAAACTAAGGAATTCTAAATATGCAATTTTTCACATTCGTTACGGGTTGGCAAAGGACGTCAAAACTTGAAAACCCAAAAAGTTGGGAAATTTGTGATTTGAGAACTGAAAATTGTGGTAAATACTTTACTCAAAGAATTACTAAAATTTAAAACCAAAACCAATACGTTTTAAATTAACTTACTGGGATTTTATCGATACAATGCTGTGTTTGGATAGAAAAAAAAAATTATTGTAGTTAAGTGTCCACATCCGTAGCAGGTAAGTGAAAAGTACAAATCCACAAGAGTTGGGAAAATTAAAATATTTCATAATATATTAGTGACCGTGGAAAAGTATGAAGGAGCATCTTGGTTGGGAGCGCGGTCAATAAATGAGCACACAATGAGAAAAAAACTTATAGAATGTGTGCCGACGTTTCGACCTAAGTTGTGGGGTGGCTTTTGGCTTTGGTTTTGGCGGTGTGGGGTAGTTGGCTGGCGGTTATTCTACACCGCCTCCACTCAGCCCTGATGATGGTCTAAAATTTAGGCCGAAACATCAGCACACATTATATAAGATAAGTTTTTTTCTTATAGTATGTTCATTTATTGACCGCACCCCCAATCCAAAAATTCTCCTTTATTTCATAATATAGTTGGGGAAATTAAAATATTTAATATAGTCAGGAAATACTTAGATGGAAATAGTTGGAATATTATATAATAGCTTTTGTTTTCCCTCCGTCAATAAATTATTGTAGTAACGCCTGGTGGTGGCGGCGATATTAAAATAAAATACAAATTTTGCAACTTCTTATATGCGAAAACTTTTAAAATTTATTTTTCTCTTTAAAAAACAAAGATGTAACTCACAAAAGGAGAATATAGAAAGCGATATCGTAGTGACAGATAAGCGGTAGGCAGATGCCATTGCATCAGTCAAACTTTCCATCATCGACTATGCGGGACAAAAGAGAGGCAATGAAAGGACTTTATCGTCAAGAAGAATGGAGTACAGTTAGTTACGGGAAGGGGGCTTGGCAGTAACGGCTTTATATAGCCCAGCGCCAGATAATGGAAGTAAACAAAAACGTTTGTTCCTTCGAATGAGAAGAAACATTAAAATATTTGTATTTGCTTCAAATGGCATAAGTCTTGGAAGCCATCAATATAAAACAAAAACTTTCGCTACACCAAGTCATACATGAACAGACAATAACAGCAATACGTACCACTAGTACTAACGCCCAATTATTAGGTATTATTTATTTACTTTCCTATTACTATTGGGTAAGGAATGTATTGTAATCGGGACAAATTTACGATGTGCAGTTTACAACAGATCTATGCGTTTCAGAGTTCCTGAGTCTAAAAAACGCATTTTCGACCATCGGTCTGTGTGTCTGTCTGCACAACGTTTATCTCTTGAACCGTATTCCTACTAAACGGTAAAAAAATTGGTTAGCTAAATTGAAAATTAATTGTCCAGCTTATTTAATGAATTATTAGATCGCAAATTTAGAGAGAAAAAAATCACCTAAATAATCAAGAAGAATTTTTTGGGGGATGGAAATCTTTTACTCCTTTAAAATTGAGAGTATTACACATACTTATATAAAATTACAAATTAATAAATGTTATTATGAAGTTATATTTTTATAACTCAAGGACGAAGCCACACCTACAATAAACAATAATAGATTGCAAATACAACTTCAGAGAAAAAACAGAACAGTTAATATCAAGGCAGGCAAACTTTAATATCGGATGTAGTTCATCAGACATCAGTGTACTTGATACGCAACCTGGAAGAGGGTAAATATTTGAGAAGTGAGCTATTGACTACGGGGTGCAGCCTACACAACAAAGCAACAAATCTAAAAACCACGATTTCTGTAATATATATGTTTTTTCTAATACTTTATAACTCCAATTATCATCAATTTTATTTGTTTAAACATTTTAAACAATAGAATTATTTTTATTATTATTATTATTTATGGAAACATTTAAAAACAGAAACAGGAATTCTGATTTTTTTTTTTTTTTTTACAACCTAAATAAGATTTTTATATTTCTGTTCTAATACAAACAGCAATATGATTTTTCATCATATTCAGTTTATTTTAAATTATATTAGTATTATTTTAATATTTAAAGCGAAAAAAAATTAAAGTTTAACTTTTTTTTTTTAAATGGGACTCTGGAGTCAACCAAAAAGTACATATTTCGTATAAATTCAATGTATGATAACAAATTGTTTTAGATGGGTTTTGATCCACACAATTCACCGATATTCAATGGAGGTATACTATTATACAATGGAGGTATACTATTATACAAGTAGAACCACGTTTATTCCAATATCCGAAACTCGAATATTGGAAGGTATTTTTACCTTTTTCCTCATTAATTAAAAGGATTGATTAATGATAATTAATTTCTTGTCAGGCCGCTTTACATTCTGTAAAACAGCGTAAAGAAGCTAACCCCGCCGTATTACTAATAAAATGATGGCTAAGCATTGCAGCAAGAAAAAGCGCCAAATTAAAATACCTGACAACATATTTTCAATAAATTAAATGTTAAAAGCCTTTTGAAACTACATATTTTTACATTTACGTCTATTACATACCTTTGCAAAATTCATATACTTTTTTTATCATTACTTTAATAAATACCATTAATAACAAGAATTTTTTATTTACTGATCATACCACATCTTATCCGGATTATTATGCTTGGCCACAATATTCCGAGATAAAGGCGGTTACATGTACGATAAATTACTTCAATACTTGAATGCTAAATACTTCAAAATTCGACATTGGGAACGGTTCGATAGCCAAAGCAAGGGGAGTGGCTAGAAATAGGGAACAGTACAAAAGTTTTCTAAATAAATATTTCATAATAATTTGTATTTATTGCAATCCTTAGATAACGAAGTGCTTATAAATCTCCCTTTATTCTTATAAAAAGACAATTTAATGGGCTGAAGTTTCGCTCGCGGGACAACTTCCATGGCGTCGGAGATGGAGAAAACTTATTCAAAGCATCTATTAACTTCCCGATGTAAGACAATTAAAGTTGAGCAGGTTGAAACTTCACAAGTTGTGATTAACAAACTTATCAACAGATATACTTCGAAAAAAAAATTTAGCTAAGTCCTTTTCTACGGTGAGGCTTAAATAACTTCAATAAACAGCTATGTAATAAAGGCTTGTGAATAGGGATCGCAGACATTGATTGATGTTTTCATTAAAGCCACAGATGTTAACAGACCGATGAATCGGTAACATTGATGTGTTTAAATACCGATTAATTTTTAATCCAAATCAATTTTTTTCTAAGATCCGAATAATATTATGAAATATTATAAAATTTTCCTAATAATTCGCTATTAGAAAAAAATTCGCTTGAGAGAATAAGAAAAGAAAAAAGTCTGAAAAAAATTATACTAATTGTTACTTTTTTGTTTTGTTTAATCTTACCATAGAAAGGGGAGTTTGTTAAAACATTCATATCTTCCATACCCTTCCTTTATAAAATTATGATAATTTCATTACACTAGTAAACACATTATGAGTAGACGCATGTTATAATTTTTCCTAAATTTAAAATAGTATAGTGAATTATAAAACAAATACAATAAGAAAGATAAATGAAAAATGATTATTATGGTAAATTATATGGTTTGATAGCATAAAATAGTAGTGAGACATGAGTAGGGATGGTAAAAAAAACTAAGACAAACAGACATATATGTTTCCAAAACATGACATCGAGGTTTATCGATCAATCAAAATCGATAAAATCGCCTTATTTTTTATTTTTTTTCATCTCTACTTGCGAATGTAACATTAAGAAAAGGTTCTTTATTTCAAAGCAATGCTGCCGAAATAGAAAGGTTGCTACATACCCAATCATACTTATTAAACTACTTTAAACGTGATATAAATATGTTTTTCCTTTTTAATTCAACTGAATACTGTCAACTGAATACGTGGGAGCTCTAGGTAATATAACCTTAAAAAAGTGAACAGAACAAGATGATTGAATTTTTACAAAACGGTAGTAGATCCGTAAGAAAAACAGACATATTAATTATATTAAGACTTTTTAAAACAAATATAGAAATAACGATATTATCGAAATTGCAATATCGATGTCAAAACATCGAATACTTATATACAACCTCTACTGTACTTTCCCATTCCTATGAACGCCATAGGAAAAGTATCTGACTTTCCTTTCTACGCTGTACTGTCCTCATTCCACCATTTCAAGAGTGACATCATGGCCTACATTGGAGACCAACATAGACTACAATAAATGATACGCACGCTTCTAGAAGTAAACAAAAGAATTGCATTAACAAATATAGTTGAAGTATGGGAGAAGAAACTGAATAAATAAATAAATAAACAGCCTTAGATAAGGAAAGGATGGATATAGCCTAGAAAGTGGACAGTGGGCCAGAGGTGTTAAGGTCAGGTCCACTGCCAAGGTCCCCAGGTTGTAGTCTCATTCACAAGAAAGAAAACGAATGGCGAGACTTTTTATATTGAGAAATTTTGCTTTATATTCTCTAGGTAATGAAAAATTTTGTAGGTAAATGTATTTCATTAAATACAATAATAGATCATAAACAATAAAAAGCGCTGCACGTTATTAAACTATGGCTCATTTTTTCCGAAGAACTAAATATCTCCTTTTCTAATTCAACTTTCCCTTACCGCCCTATAACAATAATAATCCATTTTTTTAAAATACCTAATTTTGATTAATTCAGGTAAACACTACCTACTTAAAATTTATTCAGCAACATGCACTTTTTCACGTCTTCTCTCACAAAAGTACAATAAAGTAGTTTTTTAAACAATTACAGTACGACAATTATTTGCACTATTGGTTTGTAAAATTATAATATAAATAAACATTACGATCAACGTCTTTTTGTTAATAGAAAATCTGTTATGTATACATTCGTAACGATACAAAATTAATAATTCTGTAGTGTTTGTGTAAAGGGAAATAAGTCAATGGACCAGTATTTACATTTCATGTCAACACTGTTTAAGTAACTAATGCCCTTTAACTTCATAAACAAATAAAACTTCATTTTAAACAAAGAGAATAAGAATTAAACCCATTGTCGCAAAAAAATTAATTGTGCCCTTCTACCCAAACACCATAATTGTTCTAACAGTGTAGCTGCTCCAAACATAAACCATAGATAATCCTTGCTCATTTCAAATATCTGATGTGGACAACACATGACTTCCTTGTACGCCTATTAAACCATAAATCGGTGGCTCAAAAAGTGATCCTGAATTTGGTTACTAGTTTCCAAAGATCGCAGTATCTCAAAAACAACACTCGGCGTCGCGACATCCATCTATTGACACACACACACACAAATGGGAAGGAAAACCAGTATTTTACACCAAATTTTAACACTTAAAACAAGTAATAAAAATGTTTAATTGGATTGGAAACCAAATTGCGTTTGTAACCTTTATTAACGAAACATATGATTTATGTATTTAATTTAAATAAAATTTTTGATGTAAGTTTATTATGACCTTCAAGTAAAGTACCATTTTCGGCTCACCAATTTTAACCAAAATATAGTAAATACATTCACATCAATATAAAAGTTCTATTTACCAAATTTGAGATGTTTTACATTATATTTTAATATAATTTTTGATGAAAGTTTAATATGACCTTCAAGTAAAGTACCACTTCCGGTTTTTCAATTTAGACCAAAATCTAGTATGTTATTTAAATCAATATATAAATTATAAATACCAAATTTGAGAAGTTTTGCATAGTATTTTAATACAATTTTTAATGGAAATCAATTATGACCTTCAAGTAAAGTACCACTTCCGATGATCATGCAGTGACCATGTAGGCTCACAACTAGATTTTACAACAATTCTAAATACAAAATTTCAACTTTCTACGGCTAACAGTTTTGAGTTATGCGAAATACGAACGAACGAACGTACGTACAGACGCCACTACGAAACTAGTCAAATAGATTCAGGGATGGATATTTCCGTTGAAATCTGAAAACCGAAAATTTTCTCGATTACAATACTTCCTTTACTTCGTACAAGGAAGTAAAAAAGCAATTTCTTTATTATTGACGATGGCAATACTTCTCTTTACTATATTTCCATGTATAGGCAAGTGAGAATAAAACTTATAGATAGTACAACATATTTATTTAAAGCAATTAATTACCATATTTTTTCCCACCAGTCTCATCTATATTATTACTCTTATTTCCGGCAATTTGTTTTCAACTAGGTAAAATATTTCTCTTTTAGTTAATTATCAAATTCTTTCATAGTTTCCATGCATATGCATATGCATCCATTTTTATTACTATTGACAATTGGAGACAAATAATTACTTCAAATAAAAAAAATTAAAGGTACATCAGACAAAGCCATTTTGAAAATTTGGGATTTAAGCCCTGTCAAACCAGTTCAATAAGGATAAAAACTAGCTGATAACAAAGACCATTGAATTGTACATTGGTAAACGATTTTAATCAAAACCGTTGGAGCAGTTTTTGATAAAATTGTAAACAAGTGTTACTTCGATAATATCAAGTGGGACCTCCATTAAGCCCAATACGCTTTATCTTTTAATTTTTGAAAATTTTACCTTTCTTTTTTTTACCTTAGAGAATAAACCTATGACATTATGCATAATTAATCTTAAATGCATACTTTTTGAATTATACACAAATCAAATTTTCTATTCGTCATAACTTTTTCCATACATTTTTTTCGGTGATGTACTATATATATCAGAAGTTGAAGGGCTTTAAGGAGAACACTTTAGGCAAATGTCATCAAAATCGTTATACCCGTTTTCGAAGAAATTGGAAAAAAAAACAACAGAAAAATCGATTATATAACGTGGCACTCCCAATTAGTAGAGTTTAGCGAAAAACTTGCTGTTGTAATATCCCAGACATATCCCATTAAATACGTATTTCCAGTTTCGTACTTTTCATTTTTGAGCTAGATTTACCACATACTGTGTATACCGCACACGCACAAATACTAACACAGATCATTTTGCGAGACTTAGTTATTTGGAAACGTACATTACCGTTGAAAACTCCTTTCATAAAATCTCTGATCCACTACCACTTCGGGCAAAACGACTGATGCTAGTGTCGAATTCCGAGGACCATGCTGGGATGACTCGTGACAGATGCCAAATTAAAAAAAAAAAAAATCGCCTCAGTTGTACTCTGAGAAAAGCTGGAGACGGCGGACGGATTCATTATGAGTTATAAGTTATTCACACTTTGATCTAAAAGGGCTAAAAATAAGGGCTATTTTATCAAAAGTTAATATATCCACATTTGGAAAAAAAAAATTATAGAGACATCTAATGGAGATAAAGTAAATTTGTATTAAAAATGTCGATTTGTAACACCTATTTGACCGAGGAATATTAAGATTTGAAATAAACTGAATTTTTTTTAGATGCAGTATTTTAATTCGTCAAAAAAACTTTGTTTTATGAGAAGTGGATATGATAACTTTTGATAGAAAACTCCTGAAATATGACAAACGTCTCAATAAGACAACAAATACATACATATTAAAACAAATTAATACATTAAAACAAATTAATACATTAATATAAAAGAGCAAAAAGGAGAATTAATCAATTTCGAGGATACAATTGGAACATTCCAAAACACAAAACCTTTAAAATACCGGTAAAAAAATAACTCCACGTTTAGCCAATTCTAATATAGGTGAATATATAACTTTAATATACTCTAGTTAAAGCCACATGGAGGGACCAAAGTACGGAATCTGAGGCATTCATGGATCCTATTTCACAAGTCAGACATAGATATAAAAGGCCTGTGAAACGAGAGGATCATTAGATCTGAGGAAGGTTGGACTGAAAAAGGATACTGGTGATATTTATGAAGGACACTGAAGCAGAACCTGTTTGTGCGAATGTGCCAATACCAATGGACGTTAGAGATGTTACAGAATTGTTTTCTAAATTCTATGAAGAAAAATACAGCCGCAAGGAGGTTATTTTGGTATGCTATTGTATAAAACTTAAAATTTATAATTACGCATTAGAGCAATTTCTTCTAAGTTGTACATATTGATTATGGAAAAATAGACGGATAATAGATTTTTTAACCAACAAAATAACGAATATTATAACAAAACCCATAGGTGAATAATCAGTATATACATAAAAAATAGAAATTATACCGCCAGTATAATTAATTATTAGAAAAAAAAAAAGCTAACCAATAGGTATCCATATCTTGCATTTATGTTAATATAATTTAATGATATTATTGCTTAAATGGAATGATGAAGTTCTAAGAAAAATAATGATTCGTTGAATAATATGAAATCACAAAAAAAAAAAAAGATAAGAGCCGAGGAAATACTTAAAAGTAGCATGTGGGATTCAGTTTCATAAGCCTAGTAATAAGGCAGCACTTTGATTCAAAAGGATCAATAATGCGAAAAGCAGACCTTCAAGATAGCCTTCGATGAGGTCGAGGATTGCCAATTTAAACTTGTTCCTGAAGATGGCAGAGCTATTAAATGATGATGATGATGGGATACTCAATATCTTGATAGAGTATTTCAAGTTTTAAAAGCCAAATACCCTGGGCTCAGATTATACGGGGCAAAGTAATTTTATTTAACCGGCCAATGACCCGGCACTCAGTTCTAGTTTTGCGCCTTTCGACTGCCACCTTTCTCTTTTTCCTTTTCTATATAACTTTGAAATTATAGTACAGAAACAACCATGAAGATATAAAAAAAAATCTTATGAGCCCAACGAGGAATAACACTTGGAATATATCTGAGGTGGACAACTCGTGACTTTCCTTGTACGCCTATTAAACTATAAATCGGTGGCTCAAAAAGTGATCCGACGACATTCGGCGTTGCGACATCCATCTATTGACACACACACATACACAAAAACACGCACTCTTGTTACTGGAGCTCTCATTTCGTTATTATATGTCGTTTTCCTTCAGTAGGTAACTAGTTTCCAAGATATTTCTCCATGTTCCGTGACAACAATAAAACTGTCAATATCACTGGATAAAGCATTGGAAATAGACAGTTTCGACATTTTAAGCGGAAAAACTCACTTAACTAATATCTTATTCTCATGCTGCGGACTTGTTGATCTCACAAATGGAGGGGGGAAGGGGAAACCAAGTAATAAAAATGTTTAATTACATTGGAAACCAAATTGCATTTGTAACCTTTATTACCGAAACATATGATTTCTCTTTTAATTTAAATATAATTTTTGATGTAAGCTTTTTTCCAATTTAGACCAAAATATAGTATGTTTATATAATTTATAATATATAAATTATATATACTAAATTTGAGAAGTTTTGCATAGTATTTTCATATAATTTTTGATGGAAATCAATTATGACCTTCAAGTAAAGTACCACTTCCGGTGATCAAGCAGTGACCAAAAAGGGAGGTTCACAACTAGATTTTACAGCAATCCTAAATATAAAACTACAACTTTATACAGCTAACCGTTTTTGAGTTATGTGAGATACGAACGTACGTACGTACAGACGCCACGACGAAACTAGTCAAAATGGATTCAGGGATGGTCAAAATGGATATTTCAGTCGAAATCTGAAAACGGAAAATTTTCGCGATTACAATACTTCCTTTACTTCGTCCAAGGAAGTAAAAAGTGTACATTTTGAGTTACCCGCGAATGAAATTTTATATTCTTCAAAGGACATTTTTCTGTTTTTCTCAGAGATGGGCTATATGGGAAAATTAAAAGTGTTTTAAGTGTTAAAAATCATTAAAACCATTTTGGTGCAACAGTCTAGAGTCTCGATTCCTGTATCAAATAACAGTAAATCAAAATGCGGATGCGCAATGATAAATCTGATATCCAATTCAGAATTAGCGTCCTTAAAAATCAACTTTCTCAAATTTTGGGCGAAATCGGACGAGCCGTTTTCGAAATATAGATGTGTCAAGAAAAACACGTTTTCGCATGCGTAGACGAAAGTTGGGATCATCCAGGTCGAATTCCGAGAATCACTTTGAGGTGACCTCCTGTGACTTTAGTGCCCTATCTCCAAAAAATCGGACTATCAGTCTCGCAGGAAAGCCGTGGAAGGCGAACGGACGGATTTTTTTGTATTCTATCTTGAAACGCAAAATGTTAAATTTTGAGAGTGGTAAACATTTTTCTTGGTCAATTACATACGTTAATTATCGAAAATAATAACAAAATAAAAGTTAAGTTGATATTAATTAGGTAGTATTTTTTTTTTTTTAAATCGCAATTTCTAAAAACCTCTTGGTCTCTGATTACTAGAAACTATATTCCAGTCTGTTCTTGAAAGAGTTAGTACTATAAAGTTTGACATTAATAGGCAATTTTTTTTTTAATGGGCTCTCGTACTATTTAACAGGGCTTGTAAAACGGTGGTCCAGCTAAAACGAAACAACATATTGGAAATATTACGCTTAATAATTTGCACTCTCTGCTTTGTATTACATATGGCATTCAACAGAATAATATTAAAAATAACCTTCATAAAAACTGGTTATTCATATAAAGAAACGTGGAGTGCTAGCTGCGACAATTTTCCATCATCACGCCCTCGCAATGGGGTTTACCCTATAGGATGAAATGGCGCCATACTGTAAGTAGAGTCCAAACAGACTGCTTCAAAAAGGTTCCCTTAAACTATATTAGGACGAATCTATTATTATTGACCACACTGTGCGTAACCACAACATACCTGAAAGAAGTAAGAAAGAAGTAAGCAAACTCTATTGATGTACCAATTTATAATGACAACAATATTACGTCAAATAAGTTCTAACACCGCTGAGTTCATTTTTGGACGAAAATGAGTTAGGTAGCTATTTCGATTTATTTTTTCACATCCGATCGAACGGTAACCAGGCCAACGAGCTACAGACGATTGTGAGCAGAGTGTGGCCGATTGTGAATCTAGCGCGACATCCAAAAACAAAAATCCAAAAACGATTATGATGAAATACCTGTTTGTACCATTAGATAGGATGTTAATAAGCGAGAAAATATAAGAATAATCCGAGATTAATGCCAATATAGCACTTGGGTACACAATTGACTTATACCTTTTCAACTCTTTCATAATTAGGAGACAAGTAAGTTCTTCAGTTTTTCAGAACAGTATAAGGATGTTGTAGTTTTTTTTTTTTTTTTTTTTTTTGCAATGAAAGCGGAATGCAATGAAAGAAGTATACACTAATGCTGTTTTTTTTTTGTTTTTTTCAATTGCAGGCAATTTTACACACTCAGAATCTGAGCCAATAAACAAGGTTCACCTATGCAGAAAACTGCTTCACGTATTAATCTGAAACTTTTTATTTTGTGTGAGACTTGAATTTTGATTAATTTTGTCTAAGAATATGCAATATTAGCAAATATGTAAAACTTAATTGCCGGTTTAAAAGCAGCAATAAGAATTGCGTTTCAGTTGGAAAACTCGAGTTTTTGAAACGGGAATTAATTTAGGCACTGAAAGCAACAGATCATCGTTTTAACAATTGTTTTGAAGAAAAAATGTGCTTGATTGAGCTGATAAAACCAACATTTGGTAAGGTGATTCAAAATATTTGGAGAGAAAATTAAATTTTTTATTCCAAATATTCAGGACTCAGTCTACATAATTTTTTTATTCTAAAAGCCAAAGTTTCGATCAACCACGTGGGCCATCATCAGGGCTGAAATGAAATTAGAGATACATGAGATAATAATAATAACTAATACTTATCAATTTATTTATTCAGCTAATTATTTAAATGGAATTAAATACGGGATAACCCATAATAATAATTATATAAAGTGATAACCATATGAAGAGAATTAGAAGATAGTTGAGCGGAAAACTGACAGAGGCCCAACAGCATTTGTTCTAAAAATTAAATCCTGAAGATGGGGCGAAACCACGAAACGTTGGTGTAATATTGTCGAGTTTTGAATAAAACCATAGTATGCAAGGTATGTAATATTTCATATCTTATTATAGACAATTAAAAATGCTTCCAAATATTAAAATATATTATTTCAATGAACATTATGAAAATACCAGACTCTGAAAAAGAAATTGATGATCTCGGTCAAAGTGGTACGTCGTTTTGTGTTTAAAATTGTTGGAAATAGTAAAAATACAATGGTTTCAGGCAGAAAATGGTTCTTAAATCAATTAAAAACTATTTTTGGCAATAATAAATTAGTCTGGATGGGAAAAAAATTTTTCATTATAAATACTATGGCCTTCCAGAGTTACTCTCGCTAGATTCTCAATCGGCCACGCTGTGTGCCGGAGGACGTTTTGAGGCTAAAATATGCTATAAATTATAAGAAGCAGTCATTAGCAACGTAATTAGGCATTTTTGGAAATTAGGAGCAATTGAATTAGGCGGTGTTAGAACTCAGGAAAAGTGAGAAACTCGGGAAATATCAGGAACTGACGGTTAAATTATAAGAGTTGTACCATTTGAACAATATATCAACAAATGGACTGATCCTAAAGTCAGCGGTGGCAGAAACGGTTGGTTTAGAATCGCCTCTTGATGTATTAAGAGAGGCTTAACAGGCAGTTCTCTAGGTACAGTAATGACGAGCAAATATTAGCTGGGATCTATCGATGTAATTTTTATTTACTGCCGACGTTTCAACCCAAACGTCTTCCGGGTTAGATCTTAACTTTTAAACAACATTGTAAATCCGATAAGCATTTACGATATCCAACTTTTTACTTCTAGTTTCTTCTAAAATCAGTCACAGCTAGTTCATCGTATAAACTTACAACACAAAATTACAGTATGTTTATAAACAGCAGAAGTTGATGAGAACAATATGAATGCAGCGGACGTCAGCGACGGGGAAACGAATGAAACAACGAGCTAACGTTAAAAACAAAATTGCTCTTGGCACCGAGTGTGAATATTAATAGGATTAATCCAGAGGTTGCTCTATTCTCACGTAACTCCGGTAATTTACTCTAATTTCCGCTGGATCGTAAAGTCCTTCGAAAGATTACGAAAACAACATACCTTAGACTCTCCAACTCCTATCAAATAAAACATGGGCCCTGGATATACAAAATGAATATAAACAAGTGATTAAAACAAAATGCTATTCTGTCATAACAGTCGTCCTTTATTTCGAAGGACTCTTCAAGAATACAAAGTGTTTCGAGAAAATAATCTGCTACGGATGAAATAAGTCAAGTACGATTTCTTGTAAAACGATAACTTGATTTAACATTTATTTAAGAACGAAGTTATTCTCGGATGAAATAATTTCTCAAAAAGAGATAAAAACGTAAAACTGTACATCGCAACTATCGGAGACTAAAGAAACAACTGAAAATTAAATAATTGTAGAAAAATCATATATAAATTTCTTTGTACATACTTTAGAATAGCTGACATCCGCATGATAGTATAGAAGGATCAATCTAATTAGGGATTGTTCAATTATTTGCCACTTCTATAATTTTGTTTTATTGAAAACTAATTTCGAATGTTATACATTTATCTTCAGTTCTAAAAATACACAAAAATTCAAAAATAAGCAATTCAAAATTTGGTATTATTATACATATTAAATTAGATGTAATATAAATTTAAGTAATTTATATTACATCTAATTTAATATGTATAATCACTACTATATATTATTACGGTAGTATAGATCCCTTTTCCGGTTCTCAGGAGCGATGGATTTTGATGAGTGAGGTATCAAAAGAAAGGGAATTTCATGGAGATGTGACGAATTATGATTTTGTTACTTAAAATCTTACAAGGGCTTAAATAAAAGTGGTGAAAAAACTGGGAGGTTTCACAAATTTGACGACTGAGAGTCAGCGGATCGAGACGGGATGAGTTGGGTTTTAATGATTTTGACGCGGGCATCAAAATCATGTATGATCCTATGGATCATACTGGTCCAGCATTTTAAAGCCTTAAAACCTACCGTTTTCGAGATAATGCACGATATAGGTCCGCACGGGCCCTATGCCATCTTGCGTACGTGCCGTTGTCATGGCAACTTTATATCAATTTGAGTCTGTTTACAAAAACTTTTAATGAGTGGGAAATTATATACTGTTTCCCATGTCAAACCCTAAAGGGCACTGTTAAATATTAATACTACATAGAAAATGGTATATCTGAATCTAATTGCCTAATTGCTAAATTGAAGAGATGTTTTCCAAATGGGTAAGCTAATTACTTATTAAGTATGAATTTCAACATAGTCATTACAAACTATGTAGCTACACCAAATCTGAATGTTAAATAAACTTTTTTGGTAATATTATATTGTTTACACGAATAAATATGTTTCCCTAATATCGCTTATACTTCTAATGTATAAGGGATTATGCGAGAGTTCTCGCTCGGGTATACTAGTAATACTATATTTTGAATAGCTTATTTTTGAATTTTTGTGTATTTGTAGAACTGAAGATGAATGTATAACATTCGAAAATAGTTTTCAATAAAAAAAAATTATAGAAGTGGCAAATAATTTATCAATCCCTAATCACTTTAGAATATATTCTCATTAACACTGAACATTCGTAATGCTATACGAACGGAATGTTTAGAGTGTTATAATGAGAAGCTGTAGAAAAAAGTGTAAAAAAAACAACCACGCTTAAACATGATTCTCTAACAATTTCTATTTTTTTTCGAGTTTTAAGGTGGTATGGGGTAAATGAGCACCGTTATGTTTAAATATTACATTCAATCCCATGTTTTAACCACGTCCATTTTGATGAGATTGACAGTTCGATTGAGTAGTAAATACTTAGTACGCATTTGTTCCTGCCTTCAGGGGTAAGTGCGAAAAAGGTGTCAGGAAGACTGCTTGTGCAAAATCGTCCGCTTAAGTAGGATTACACTGATGTAATCACCGAAAAATGTTAAAACTTATCTGAAAATCACATTTTACAATCTTCAGTGACAACTATGAAAAGGATTGTGGAATATAATTGAATAAATGTAATGAAAAAAAGGATTTTTATTTCAATGCGCTATTCCCCATTTGTCCTGTTTAAACATGATAGCAGGATTAAATTTACACCACACACACACTCGTCCCACAACGTAGGCCTGAACTCTTCCCTACTGTCATGTTTTGCCGGTGAAACACTCATTAGCACTAAAAAACTGTCAAGGAGAAATGTAAATCACAAAGTGTTTTAAATAACAGCATCTGAAAGATCCACTTACCGCAGAAATAAATAAAAAATAAGGCCTAGTGGTGGATAAAATAAAGAGGTTGGAATTGATATCTTTGCAACTCATTATACTTCATCTTAGCGGACTCTTTTTGATACACTTATGATTTATGATGCATCAGGATTTAGACTTCATGTTCCCAAAAAGGCAGTTTTTACTTAAGATTTAACGAGACAATTACGCACTTGATCCGAAAACGCACTTTCCTCACATTACCTAATCTTTATTCTACGATAGATAATATATGCATGTAATATTCATTTGTTTTTGTGTTTTTTAATTACAGAAGACTTTTTTAAAAATAAAATGTTTAAGGTTTTGTCGCCAAAATCTTTCCTAGTATTTTTATTTCGAAACAACAAAAGGAATACAATAAAAAATCGTAGAAATATTTTTAATAAAACCACAATATATAGATTACTCATTCAAAATTGTATATATAAAAACAAAAACGAAAATATATATAAAAAAAAATTTACTAAAAAGTTCGAAATTATAGTTGTGAATAAAAACAAAATTCAAAGGAAATTTTGAATACTAAAAGACATTCTTTAATTAGTTTCTAAAAAAAGAATTTCAATTTAGTAGATTAGGAAGGAATATTTGTAAGCAATAGGTGCCTTAATGAAAACTGATAAAACTATAGTACCAATGTTCAAGTAATAAATTTGTTTCAATATTATTTATTTCAGTAAATTACTACTACAAACAAAACTGAATACAAATAAATAATAACGGAATGAAATATCTGTTATTTTGTAAAAGAGAGCACGTAATAACAGACAAAATGCCCAAAATACGTTGAATGACGTAAAATATATTGGTAAAATCTAAAAAAATATTCAAGTGGAGCTCACTAATTAATAAACGAGAAAAAATGGTTATTATTTTAATTAATATACGGTAGATATGTATTACAGAACCAAATTATTTCGAAACAAGAAGTATGTTATTTATTTATTTAAATTTTTTAGAAGTAGAGAAATTCATATGAAATCCAAATTTCAAATCCATTACTGTAATTGTTCATTCTTGATTACGAAACAAAAAACAAAGTAGAGAATAAAACACCGTCTAAAAAGCAATTTCAAATTCAAGGCAAAACACAATAGGTTGATATAATCGCAATAAATTACTTCTTAGAGGAAGATTATAAGATTAAAAATACCTTCTGATCTAAGATGTTTCAGAAATATAGATAATCTTTTAAGTTTAAATGGTTATCACCTTGAACCTCTGTGGTTCACTAACCTCAAAAATACTAAGTTATAGATAATAATAAAAATTAAACCAATTTTAATATTTGAGGAATACGACAAATATTTATAATGAATTAAACTATTCTATGATATAAGTTCTCTTTTTGTTAATTGGGGTTTAACGTCCTTAGGTACTCCGATTAGAGTGGTGAGAATAGGTTACTCAGAAGGTTACCAACCTATTCTAGCCTCAGTGAGAAGGTTCAAATTTATTGCGTTGGTCCACTACGAAATAAGTTTAAACCCGCCCTGAGTGGATTCGAACTCTTTTAAGTTTCTTTATGTACGATTAAAAAAGAAGGTTTGTGAGGTTAAACTTAAATAAATACAATTTTCCAGTACTAAACTCTTGAATATATTAATAATTAATTTATTATAATTTATATATTAATTCCATTAGGACTTTTCCTCATCTTGTAGGATCTCTGCCAATAGGTACATTTTGCATTTTAGTTAAAAGATAAATTACTCTATTTATTTTTTTCTCATATTATTAATTCTTTAAGGTTTTTGATAGCATTCTTTCCTTTAAAATGTGAGTTCTGATAGCCGCCATAGTTCTGTTACATGGAACAGAGACTTTTAGTCTAGACCTCCTTTAAAGCATATAATACAATTACCTGCGGCTTCTCTCGCGAATATTTTATTTCTGCCATTACGTTTTAATTTATCCGAGTATACGTTTACAGTAAGAGTAACTATAATGCATACTAGTGTTAATAATATAATACTAGTGTCACACTTCATGAAGCACTCTAGCCATTATATCGTGTCCATCAAGAGGCTTTAGTTCGCCTTTTAAGGAATCTCCGATTTCAGATTATTTCGGGTTACATGTAAACGTGATAAACAAATCAGGACGACACTAGTGTCGAATATATGCCATGGCATATTTCGGAGACTCTCCTGAGGAACACCCAGGACCTACGAAGTAGATAAGCTTAATTAGAAGAACCTGGAAAATTTCTTTTTTCCATTTAAAAGTTCTTTTTTAAAATCGATGCCTGGCGGTCGAGCGTGACACTGACACCACCCCCTTGCACAACCGTTGGTCAAGAAACGTTCTTAGCAAGTCCCTTCATGGATTATGTAAGAGTTACTACCATATTACATTAATAAAAGAAATCCGCTCAAGTGTTGAAAAAAGTATCACAAATGATAATTAACATATCTCAAATGATATAACGAAACTTTAATAAAAAAATCAGCCAACTATAGGAAGTAGTTTTATACGGTGACAAGTTTGTATTGGATTGTCTTGATTTTTAATCCTCTTTGGCCATCTCTCAGTCTGCAATCATGGCTAACCCACTCAAGCTGGCGTTATTCAAGGATATCTCAAACCGGTTTCACTACCAGAATTTCCATAAAAGTTTCATTCAACACGCGATATCGCCTGATTATGCGGGCAGTTTTCCTCAAATACTCGATCTACGCTCCAGTGGCCTCGGTATCACGTCTATCTAAGCTCGTCAAACTTTTGAACCAATCATCAACGGGACGTTATTATCTCAAACATCTTTTCGTCCAAAAGGTTCTTAGTCGTGGGAGGAAAGTTTATGGTCTTTTATACTAAGTACATATATTATTTAATATGCATGTATACGATTAAGAACCTTCTGGGCGAAAAGATGAGATAATAACATCCCATTGCGAAAAGATGGGTTTTTATTTTGCATGTAGCATGAATATAGTTCATAGAAGGCTAAGGTAAGGCAACTTCTCTTTTTAACATATTTTCCGAACAAAACACAAAGGAACCATTCAGACGGACTAATCCTTTTGCTATATAAATCTGAACATGCTGGTCGGATTCTTCTATATATAAATGAATGTTGAATTTCCTGAATCGGATCAAATGCCGCTTTCAATAATAAGAATTACTGATAAATAACAGATGCAGCGCTACCTAAAATGAAGAGCAATCATACGATGAACTAAAGTATTTGAAATGAAGGAAGCTACCGGCAAAATAATGCTTGAAGTGATAGAAAAAAAAAATTTACTTCAAGAGATCTTTGAGGCGTTTGACGCCGTAATAGACACGATTCAATTTCATTCCTTTTTTTTTATATACTTGCGCTAAAGTATATACATACAAAAAATTAAACTATTTATATTGATTAGAATCTGCATTGTTGCTAAAATATAAATAAATATCCGTTTGAATGGACAGTATGATTAAAATTTTAAAGAGTTATAAGTGAGACAGTTACATAGTACATGATTTATAGAGGGTGAGGCGTCTACGAGAGGTTAACGAAAATTAAAAATACGTGGAGATAATTGCTAAACAACGATTTTGAATTAATGGAGGGTATAATTAGTATGTTATGAACTTAACTTTAATTTCCAATGTTGCAAATACCATTTAACTATACGACAGTTTTGAAAATATAGAAATAAGTTAGGTTAAGTTGAATTTCTTATGGGAACTCAACATCTTTCAGTTTTCAGTGACCGTAATCAAAAATATTATTTGTTTCAGACACTAAGTTTAGTTAAAATTTATTGAACATATTATATTTTTGAAGGATCTTTCCTTATAAGATATCCGTGACCTGGGTTGTGTAGGAATTCAATGGAAGTCGTGGAAAAATAAAAACAAATCTGTGAGTGAATATTTATTTCCGACTAGCTACAACCTTTTCTCTTCTGTTGTTGCGTTAAGAACTATCTAAGGCTTAATTTCATTTTTAACACCTTTTAATTAATTATTTATCTTTTCATTGGTATTATACCAAGCCACATCCTACTGACGAGCTATAAATGTCTAGTATATCAAGTGACTAATATGCTGCTTCCTTTCTCTAAATCACAGCGAGTGACGGTGTCCAAAAATAGACGTTGAAAAAACAATCTTTAAAAAAAAAATAAAGTTTTTATAAGGAAATATCAACTTTTTTACAGATTCCTGTTTTTAACTTTGCAACGCCATTCCCAATGATAATTTAAAAATATATCGAACTAATAAAATATTATAAAATATCTGATGTGGACAACACATGACTTCCTTATACGCCTATTAAACTATAAATCGGTGGCTCAAAAAGTGATCCTGAATTTGGTTACTAGTTTCCGAAGATTGCAGTATCTCAAAAACAACACTCGGCGTCGCGACATCCATCTATTGACACACACACACAAATAGGGAGGAAAACCAGTATTTTACACTACATTTTAACACTTAAAACAAGTAATAATAAAAATGTTTAATTGGATTGGAAACCAAATTGGATTGTAACCTTTATTACCGAAACATATATATGATTTATGTATTTAATTTAAATATAATTTTTGATGTAAGCTTATTATGACCTTCAAGTAAAGTACCCTTTTCGGCTCACCAATTTTAACCATAATATAGTAAATACATTCACATCAATATAAAAGTCCTATTTACCAAATTTGAGATGTTTTACATTATATTTTAATATAATTTTTGATGAAAGTCTAATATGACCTTCAAGTAAAGTACCGCTTCCGGTTTTCCAATTTAGACCAAAATCTAATATGTTATTTAAATCGATATATAAGTAATAGATATCATATTTGAGAAGTTTTGCAAAGTATTTTAATATAATTTTTGATGGAAATCAATTATGACCTTCAAGTAAAGTACCACTTCCGGTGATTAAGCAGTGACAAAAAAGGGAGGTTCACAACTAGATACTAAATACAAAATTTCAACTTTCTACGGCTAACCGGTTTTGAGTTATGCGAAATACGAACGAACGTACGTACGTACAGACGCCACGACGAAACTAGTCAAAATGGATTCAGGGATGGTCAAAATGGATATTTCCGTTGAAATCTGAAAACCGAAAATTTTCGCGATTACAATACTTCCTTTACTTCGTACAAGGAAGTAAAAAGAAAGTATAATATTGTAATTCAGTTCATCAGACGGGAGAAAGAAATACTATAGTATACAGAGATATATTTAGATTGGTGGTTGTATTCCGAGAGGATCCGACAACCAGAGGACCTGGAAGCGGCCCAGCTGGCTTGTCAATAAATACCACTTAATCACCAAATATATATTCGCTACGTTCTCCCGCTCAATCCTCATTCACTGTTTCCGAGGTTAGTCCTGTCTGGTGTTCCTAAAACTAACTTATGAACTCTAAAAAAAAAAAAAATTACAATTTATGATTTCGTAGAATTGAATGAACGATTCATACAATGTTTTCAGAAGAACATTAGAATCGATTTTGTAAAAAAAATAACTAGCTTCAAGAAAGAAAAAAAAATAGAAGTGAATGAAAGTAAAAATACTGAATCATGCTCAATAATACACAAAGAACATAAAGTTTATGCAATAAATTAAAACGTGTAATAACATAAAATATCAGACTGAAATTAAGACTAAAACAGTCACAGATCAGTGAATTGTTAAAAAATGTATAACACTTAAAAGCGAGATAAAATAATTTTTTAAATAATTTTGAAGACTAATTCACAAGACCATTCTGTAACATATTTGGATCTACGTGTTTGAATTGTAAATTTTAAAGCATTATTAGACGACATCGCTTAGCCTCTACTGAGTGGATCAGTGATGCGGTTGAGCGAAGCAGGAACTACTGGAGGAGGCTAGGTCGGAGTTTTCCAGGCTGAATATAATTATTGTACATAAGTACGCTGTTTTATTTTTATTTTAACTTAATTTTCTTCTTTTCAATTGTTAACTTATTTTGTTATAGTTTAATTTAATTTATTGTTTGTCTTTACCAGGTATGTAAATATGAAACCGGAATTTGCCAATAGAAAGCGCTAGTTGTAAATTTAGCTACCGTGAAGTCCCGCTGGGGGCACCATTTTGTTTTGTTATCATCTTTGAAGGTGTTTCAACATACAATTCAGTTGTCATACAACAGTGTATTTTGTGAAACAACAGTACATTTTGTGCCTGGAAACTACGATTTGCGGACAGCATTGATTTTTTGTTACCATTTAAAGAAAACAGCAGCAGAATCCCATAGAATACTTGTTGAAGCTTTTTCATCGCGTCACAATTCGATGAAGAAATGACTTTTTTTTGTATCTGGCGAGCAACATTTCGCAAATGGTTTTGCGATTTTCCTGCTGCCTTTCGTTCAACTCATGTGGAACCCATTTGCCAATCTTTTGAACCTTTCCCATGGCTTTCAATCGAATGGAAATGGCCTCTTGTGCCACACTTAACTGATCTGCGAGTTGTTGTTGGGTTTGAGTGTCATCCTCATCCAGCAATGCTTGCAATTCAATGTGTTCAAATTTTTTCGGTGGTCTTCCACGTGTCTCGTTTTTTATGTCAAAATCACCATTTTTAAATTTTTTGAACCACTCAAAACACTGTGATTTCCCAAGAGCATACTCACCGTAAGCTTCAACAAGCATTCTATGGGATTCTGCTGCTGTTTTCTTTAAATGGTAACAAAAAATAAATGCTGTCCGCAAATCGTAGTTTCCAGGCACAAAATTCGACATGTTTACTGTTGTTTCACAAAATACACTGTTGTATGACAACTGAATTGTGAGTTGAAACACCTTCACAGATGATAACAAAACAAAATGGTGCCCCTAGCGGGACTTCACGGTAGCTAAATTTACAGCTAGCGTTTTCTATTGGCAAATTCCGGTTTCATATTTGCATACCTGGTATATACGGTATGAATGATGCTTGCGTGATATATATATCACTGCAAATAATACAATTACTTATTTTAAATGAAGAAGATTGTAACATAAGACAATAAAAAAGAGTTCACCTTTCAAAATCATTTTGAGGACAACAATGTTATTTGGAAACATAACACTTCCCATCTTTCCAATACTTCAAAACAGGTTGACGCGTTTTGACTTGAGTTTTATTCATTTTCTGTATTCAGTAAACTCGATGAAGACTGAAAGATAATGATAGGTACCACTGGCGTTGAGATGCCGCTGGAGGAATGAATTCATCCAAATTATTTAAATTTACAATAAGAGAATATGGACATAAAATCGAGAGTATATAAATAGCAGTGTGGATAACCACCAATTAGAAAAAAAGAAAAGATTAATGAAAAAATAAAGAAAGCGAAATAGAAAACAATACCAAATAAAAATTATAATAATTATCCATCTCATAATAGTCCAGGCGCGAAATTGCCACGTGATGATTAGGAGAAAAATAGTAGAAACAAATAGTATATGTTTTAGACAAAATCACGCTAAGTCCACATGAGGTGAGTCTGCGGAGGGGAGGCTCTCTGAATCATTTTGCAGCGCTCGAAGCCCGGCCGTCAGTGAGCCTTCCCCGACCTCCATTACTTCCCCTACTTAATCTCTCCTTTAGCAGCATGCGCGAGAAAAAGCCCCATGTTCAAATGGGTTCTTTTTAGGTATTTAATCGAACCTCAAATATATTTCATGAAAATAGAGTTGTAGAGAAACTCCTCGGGAACACATTGTGCTTTGAAAAATGACTCTAGTTCTATTTTGGCCCTTGTTCAAGTTTTTTTCGAATTCACCTGTTTTTTCATTTTCCCAATTTCCGAGAAAAGTGATTATTTTGTTGTTTTTTTTTCAAAGAATTGATATTGTAAATAGGCACTAACAAAAGCCACAATTTAAGTTCCAAAAAAGTGCGATAACTGAAAGCCCTGTAAAATAATATCCAAAAATGGCCACATTTCGCAGCTATTAATTTTTTTGTTTACAAAAAGTTGTTGCCCGACTTCAATGGTTTGAACTCATTTTTTTGGATATTTTTAAACGCTATTAAGTACTTTATTTTTTTCTTTAAAAAAAAAAAATCATATCTTAAATGTGAAAAAACACTTTTCGTCACATAGCTCCATACCGATTTTATTTAAAACATATACAATTTGTTTCTACTATATTTTTCCTAATTATCACGCTCAGAAAGTCCCATGGCAATTTATTTCAAAACTGAATATATTCACTCTATCGCGCCTAGACTATAATGAACATACCCTGCGATTATTCAATTCTCGTGTAAACTTTTGCGCAAATTAAAGAGCGCTTGGATGTTGTGTATGGGGAATCCTTCCTCTCGTATTTCACTATAAAAGAATTGGCAAAATTATTTAACTTAGGGAGAGAAAGTCTGGATGACGACCCGCGTTCTGGTCGCCATATTGGAAGCTGCCACTTCTGAAAAAACTTGTGGAAGTTGAATTTCTGCCTAATCGGAGACTGAAGACCAAAGACTGAAGAAATAGCAACAAGGTTGGGGCTTTCAAAAACAAGTGTTCTGAGGATCATTAAAGAACATTTGCATATGAGCAAAGTGAGTGCAAGATGGGTTCCAAAAAATTTTTCGGCTTCTCAAAAAGGGGAACGTGTTCGCTGATACAATGAATTTTTACGAGGTCATAATGCCGACCCAAAAAATTTCTTGGACTCAGTTGTAACTGGGGATGAGACAATGGTTCTATGCTATGGTCCACTCAGCAAAAGAGAATCCACGGAATGGATAAGGCCAGGAGAAGTACCTCCGCTTAAGGCAAAAGTCACGCAGTAGACAAAAAAGGTAATGGCCACCATTTTTGGGTTTGTAGAGGAATACTGCTGATTGATTTTAAGAAAAGGAACACAACATTGAATGCAAAGTATTATGCAGCCCTAATTCACCGCTTATGAGATGCCATCATAAAGAAAAGGCGGGAGAAGTTGAACAGAGGTGTTCGGCTACTTTAAGACAATGTCCCCACCCATACAGGATTGATTTCCAAAGCCGCTGTGAAGGACTGCGGATTCCAAGAAACCTTCCATCCACCCTACAGCCCAGCCTTGGCCCCTAGCGACTTCTGCCTTTTCTCAAAATTAAAATCTGACCCTCGCGGAAAGAGATTTAACACCGACGAAGAGGTCTCAGCAGCGGTGGAAGAAAATGTTTCAAACAAAGAAGAAAATTAATTTCTTCAAGGTTATAGAAATGTTGTATTAAGTGTGCAGAACTTCGAGGAGAATATATTGAAAACAATAACACCAGTTTTTTCTTTCACCTTTCCTTCTTCCTTAGGCCGAAAACTTATGGGCCTTACTACTTATATGCATGTATGTGTAAAACATACATTGCTACATGCGCTTTGCAGTTACTAAATGTACGATTTCGAAGTCTCAAATCGGACAAAAGAAAACTATTCGTTCATTCAATGTTCATGATCCTAATAAATAATTGTGAAATAAGCTGAGCAAGTTCCAGTTATCCCATCCGAGATTGAGCTTATCAAGGATGAAGTGTAGGGGATAACCTATGTGATGCTTTATAGAAGGGCATTTCATGTTCATGAACAAGGCAGTAAATGTTCAAGCAAAGGGGATAGGATGAGGGGATAGGTGTCCGAGGGATCGCCTCCGAATAACCAATGAGCCAAGACATCGCAGGATGATTACCAAAAGCCAAGATACATGATTTAGTGGGAGAAAAAATTACAGCGAAGGAATGAATACTCAGATTTGATATATAAAGGGGGACGAATGAGCACCCGAATCTTTTATGAATAGCAAAGGAAGTCTCGAGGCCCAAGAAGAGCCTGGTTCTAGATTAGGATAGAGGTAAGAGGAAGAGTTAATAAAGGTGAAACAAAAATAGTACGCAGAATATGTACAGATATAAAAGTAAGGTCAGCTTGAGATTATTAGCTTTCCAACCAGATTTCGTTGGAAAGCTAATAAAATGAAGCAACTTTTTTTTTAACTCTCAAGGTCATAACTAGAAAGTTCATTCCGTGTGAATTAACCGAGTATTTTTGAAAAGTATTCGTTTTTACTTGTTTTCTATACTTTGGCTGGTATGATCTGACGAAGCGATATTTTACGACAAATTTATTGCTATCTTATCGGAAATTCATTTTAGATTGCAAAAATGGTGACAAAAGTTGAAAAATATTTTGTTACAGAGTAGATAAGTATGGGAATACCCTTTAAAAAATCATATCTCGAAAACGAATTGAGATAAGAAACTGCGCAATGAACTACATTTTTATAGACTATCCCTCTCTAAATTACTGACATTTCCTCTAGGTAAACCCTTTATACCATAGCTTTATTATTAAATAATATTAATTAAGTAAAAATCATCTATCGTCGATGCAATGTCAAAGTGGCGCATCTGAAAATTTGTGGAACTGAGAACATTGGATTTGAATTATGGTTGCAGAAGTAAGGTAGCTAATTTATCAATTAAATTGGTAGTATTTTGAATTCCAAATTAATGCCGTCACACATTCAGTGAGGTATTCTTGGCATTACGAAGAGAATAGAATACCACAAGTTAAAATGCAAATTTTAACCCCAAATAGTAAAATTTTCAGATACGTCACTTTGGCATTACACGAACGATATGTAGATATTAAAAGTGTAAAGCTATCATAAATATGGATTATGTATGTATCAATGAATTGTTGTCTAAAGATGGAGCAACGTATCTAATTACAGTTTCTGATTAAACATAAAAAACTAAAAATAGAATACAGCAAATATTTTTAATACAAAAAGAGAAAGTCTGTAGAGGTGAGTAGTTAACACGGTACAATACCAGGTAAACGAAGATAAGAAATTTTTTGTACATGAATAGACAATTATACAGATGTTTATTTGTCAGCACCGTAGAGATACTGTTTTACTTGTCTATCAATTAGAAAAAAAAACATTTCATCAACATTTTTCACCAAGGACTTTTGCGATCAAAAAAGCTATTACATTAAGAAATGGGATACAAAAAATTAAATAAAAAATGGCCTAATTTAGTTACATTTAGGAGTGATTAACAGCTACCCCTCATCCAAAAACTACTAATTACTAAGTTAAAATGAAGGCTACTAAAAAATAAATAGATAGAATTTTAAAAATATATATCTATTGAATTGTATGCAGATATAAAATCTTTATTGGATATTAGGCACGTTAAAATTCTTAAAAAAAAGGAAATAAAATTTTATAGGGATATATCTATCAGATAAATAATATTTTTAACTGCTAATAAAAATTTAAAAAATAATTTACTATCAACGTATATGCACTTAACATATTTACTTGTTTATTCGTAAGATTTCACAGCAACTTTTTCGTCAAAATCGTCTAATCAGAAGTGGCACTTTATATAATCGATTTTACACTTTATAACAATTTTATCGAAAACGGCTATAACAATTTTTATAAAAACTCTCTAATATCAACTAGATCTTGTCCTCATCGAAATAGACCGTCAGGGCGTAAAATACCGAATTTTCAAAAATTCTTTCTCTAAAGTACCTTTAATTTTGTTTATTTGAAAAAAATCAAGAGCCTCTCATTATTATTACTAATCAAAAATGGATAAATATAAAATATGAAGGAATTTGATAATTACCTAAAGGAGAAAAAAGGAAAAATATTTTCTCTCGTCGAAAACAAATTTTCGGGAATTAGAGTAGTAATATACATGTATAATATACCGTTCGAAAGCTAAAGATTTTAGAAATAATAATATTTAACATATAATGTCGTAGAAGGTACTGGATAGTGACGAGAAACATATAAAACTTAAGTGATTGTTGAAAGATAATAATATCTATTGTTATATTATGTAATATAAACTAAATATTTCACGAAAAATAAACAGCATTTTCACGCAAAGAAAATGCAAACTTTAAACATTTATTTCGATCCCAGCGCTTCTCTCTCGCAGTATCACTTGTATCATCAGAGAATCCTCAAGCACTTGAGTGAAAAAACTGGCCATGGCCAGGACTCCAATTATGTTTTACATTAGATCTCATGGTCATTTCCGTTTTGACTTAAGAGAGGGGTTATAATGATGTGAGGATGATGGGACCATCGGACTGGAATATTTAACGATTTAACGATAGGTGATTAAACTATGCCATTGGTTCAAATCATTTAATTTACTGCATCTCGCTAAGGTGAGTAATTTGCCATACTTGTTATCGTTTTATTATAATTCTAAGCCATAAAACATAATGGTTTCAAGTAAATCCTGAGTTCAACATTTCATTGTTTTATCAGCCCATTACCCGCATCGGATCCATAACAAGTGGAGTGGGGGGAGGATGGACAATTTATATCAGGATACATTCATTTCTTATTTAGGAAGCGGCAATAAACTTTAAATTGCCGCCCGCATAGGGACTGCTGCCTTAGGTCCTTTGTACTGTAGAATAGATAACATAACTGAGGCCCAACATCTAGTATTATATGATTGTGAGAAGTGTGGATGGATATATTACTGTATCTAAAAAATTATTTTTGTTTAAATATAGTAGTGACGCGAATAATAAGTTATCAATTTATTATTTATTAGTTTTTTATTTTACTAATATCTCATTACGATTGTAAATTATAAATGATAGTTACTATACCCATCATTTGCTCAGATAAAATTCCTAAATTTCTAACTCCATATAAAAAAGTTTATTACAAAATAAAGTTAATAGTTGCTGTGAAATAATATGCTTGATCATCATAAAAGGGACGCGAAATGTTGATACTTTTATTAACAATACAACTGAAGACCAATTTAAAATGTGTATCAATGATATATACTTGTGATAACACGCGCAAGCTTGATAAGAAAATAAATGAGCTGAAGAGTTTATATTATAAACCTCACATGTTTCTTTGAAAAGCGTTCGGTACTTTGGAGGAGAGGAACGAAAGGTCCTTAAAATTAGGGATCAACTACAACAACAAAACTATTGATTCATAGAGAATATAGTACATTTTTTTGACCAACTTTCTATACATTTTGATCGTTACCCAGAAGTTGCTGACTATAATTTAATCCGCCAACCCAGGACTTACAAGCATTCAGGTGAATCCGTATAAAAGGTAAGTTCAAGCGAGAAAGAACAGGTGGAAAAAAAGCGAGAAAGAACGGTTCGTGTTGAGAGGTTACAAGTTACTTATACATCATAAGATAATAATAATTTTATTATTTTTTTTTTAAATTTATTGTTTTTTAATATAACTATTTTAAATATGTTTCAACATTATATATAACAATGTTTTAACAAAACATAACAACTATATAAAACCTTGTACTTTACTTTCCTCTGTTTCATAATAAAGTACAAAAGTACAAGTTAGTCCATGACTTAATAAGCCTGTGACTAATTCTGTAAAACGTTCAAATACGATAACATTTAAAATAGTTATATTAAAATAGTAAATTAAAAAAAACAAAATATTACTTAAATCTAAAGATCTATAACATCTAAAAACAAATCTTTTGACTAGTATTTTTACCACATATACTTGTACTTCATTATGAAATAGAGCCCCTAATGCATATTATATAACACAGGTTGTATAGTAAAATAACCTCTGTCTCAGTTAAGAAAGATTTATCTTTGAGTGCGGTCAACCAAAGCATGAACAAACAGCAGCATTTAGTACAACAATACGCTTTGTAATAATATTTTCACAAAAAACACAATGGTGGAAGAAAAGCTCATTGAGAACCTACGTTCCACGGTCAACAAGAAACTATTTTCTTCAATTAGTACAAATTAGAAAATTGCAAATGACAGTTGTTTACATAGTCCCAGGACATGTCGAAAGAGTTTACACATTATACTAATACACATTATAAGGAATTGTCACGATTATTTTGAAGATATACCAAAAAAACACTTAAATCTTGCGTTTCATACAGAACCGGATTTATCACTTGGCCCAATAGACCCCGGCTGGGAGCGCCGTAAGTAACATATGTAGTCGTAAAGTAACATTTGTTTAAATAACAAAGAAAATGTTTATGATGAGTTGAGAAAAAGTCTTATAAAGCCATAAACAATGTTATTATATCATAAAATTCAAATTGTCATCATAAAGATTATTTTCTTTTCTTAACCCTTCCAACGGTATGGCTAGGAGGCGGCCTAAACTTTAAATCCTGCTATGGTTATCATAGTTCTTGTAACAGATAACCTCAATGTAGAATAATCATAGAAATATTCAACAATAACTGCGTTAGGTGAGACCAATTAAATGAAATGCTACTAATGTGAAATTATAAGCTAAATGCTTTTAATTAAAAATATATAGAAACTGTAAAGATTAATCAAGCAAATTATTGCTATTTTCATATTATTAATAATGAAAATAGTAATTGTAAGGAAAATTTGACAGATAAGTACCATCGACTTCAGAGAACTGCGGCTGTTAGTGTCTAATATTCTATGAATAATATTAGATAATTTTAATATTGTTTCTGATTTGAGTTTTACCCACATATTATATATTTAAATAATATAAATATTAAGTTCTAAATATAATCGAATATAGAGTTAAACGCCTGCATATGCTCTACCTAGAGCATGAATCGGTAGATATCAAACTGACCTAACCTTGTCAGAGAAGGATGGTCAGGTATTATCCTGAGGTTTAATAACGAAATAAAAATCAAGCCTCTCAAACCAGAATCAAACCGATATTCCCTTCGGATTCGAGGGGATCTACTAAAACAATTTACACTGAAATTAAACAAAAAGTGATCTGGGTTGACGAGACTAGATCGTCGAGAAAGGGCAAAGGTTTCAGACTTTGATAATATTATTATATAGATAAAACGGAGACTGGTCCCAGTATCATGGTCTATTTGGCTAAAGCCGAGACCAAATAATTTACTCATCCAGTAATAGGCGGGGTATCAGGTTTTAAAAGTAGTTACAGTTCGAAATCAGTAACTTTATCACTGTTCAAGTGACTTAATTAGTTATTTTTCCATTTAAAAAAGAAGAAAAACATTTACCTTCGACCATGACATTACAGCTTCCAACGATTCAAATTTTAATTCCTGTCAAACTCTTCATTATCATTATCAGTTTCTGTGAAAACCTGTATAAGGTAATATCAAACAATTATCGAACTATGATAATGATTTTTAAAGTGTGTAATATTTCAAGGATCCAATTTTTCTGTAAAGAACATAAATATAACCCCCCAAAAATTTTTTTTTAAATAATTATACTACGTATTTTATCATCATTGAAATTTTAATAAACTTACAAACGCAGTAAGGAAATAAATATGGTGGTCTACATTTTTATTAAATAAAAAAACTGGTGCGGTGCGCTTACCGCGCTATTTGAAATAAATTATTTTCTATTTAGTTTCTATGGAAACATTTAATTTTCATTAAATAATAAAAAAGAAATTATTAACAACATAATCACTTAATTACTTATCTGTCTGGGTTTTACGTTACTTTCATTACCTTCTACGGTTACTTTTCATTACTTACTTACGGATATAATTTTTTCTAAAATATTTAGCTTTCCAGCTGTATTTTATAAATCTATATCACTACCCTAATTTCTGGAAATTTGTTTTAAACTTGGGAAAATATTTCTGCTTTTTTCACCTTTAGTTAATTTATCCATTTTTGATTACTGCTAATAATGAGATATGGATAATTATTTTAAATAAACAAAATTAAACGTACTTTAGAAAAAGCCGTTTTGAACCTTGTCATACAACTTTACAGTTGACTGTACTACTTTCCATTTTGAAGCTAGACTACACACACATACAAACACCCGCGCGCGCGAACACGCACGCATACAAACACATACTTCATTTATAGATAAGTGAAAGTAAAAAAAAATTAATGCTGAGAAAGTTCGGTAATTGTAATAAACTAACAATTTATTAGTTTAATTGTAAAAATTATTAGCTGTATGTTATATTTATGAACGTTCCCCTGACCATAATCTCTTTTATTTATTTAATCCATGACGAATAATATCTACGAAACTAAAAATGTTATTAATGTTTGCAGACTAAACATCACACCAATATAAACAAAAATTACAACTAGCACAGAGCACTATTTAAATAGTCAAATTTAAAATCCGAGAGCTGAAACCGATTATTGGCGTAAGCTGAATCACACCGCATATAATATAAAGCATGTTATTCATTTGTTTTATTTTAGTTTAGTAAAGAAAGAACGAAAAATATCGGAGTATTCAAAATTTAAAAAAAATACCAAGAAGGAAATACCTTTACTCACCCACACTTGCAAATAAATAAAAGAATCTCCAGGAAACTAATGTTTTTAATTCCATATTTTAATTGACCCATTTCAGGGGCTCTGATGTCCACAAAATTATTATAAAAATCTTATGTTTCCGTCATCTCTAATTTCTAAGCATCTATCGTTTTCCTGAAAACGCTAAACCGTTTTCAACCTAACAGAAAAAAAAATATTTCCTTATAATATAGTATAAAGTATTTATACTATTATATATAATAATATATAATTTATACCCTTATATACAGCTTATATTATATAAGGAAATTCGAGATAAAACCAAAATATTTTATTATATTTTTTTAAATGTTTGTATTTCATAATTTTCAGGTCAAACCATTTCAGAGATAAATAAATAAAAAATATAGAAGGTACCTTTTAAGCTTATGGCAATTTTATGGTTACAATTAGATTACAAAATAAAACAAATTCTTTTATGTAACAAAAATCGTCTCAAAACGTTTTTTTTTTTTCTGGAATACTATTAAGCTGAATTCCATAAGAATCCGTTGGTCTTTTATAAAAAAAATATAGCAATAATAATGGTTGGGAGTGCAACCAGAAATACAAAAATATTTAAATATTAGTATAAGCAAAGGGAGAACTCTCGCATTAGATATCTATTCTTCTCCTCTAAACATTCGAAGTATAAGGAAAACACGTTTATTCGAATAAACAATATAATATTGCCACCAAAGTTTATTTAACACGCACATTTGCTGAAGCTACATAGTTTATAATCCTGAGATTCGGAAAAGGGATCCATAGTACCGTATTATATATCGGGACGTGATAAAAATTATGCAAAATATGAAACACAGTTATTTATGGCCGTAATCCTAACCATCATCTCTTTTATTTAATCCACGATAAATAATATCAACAAAATCATAAGTAGATACAAAAATTATATAAACATTTGCAGAATAAATATTAACAATGAAAAAAAAAAAACATTACTATCTTTGATATTATCTGGATTACACTGTAATATAAATATTTCGTAAAGTATATTATTAATTTGCTTTAGTTTAGTATAGCAAGGACAAAACAGAAAAAAACGAACAAAAAATAAGATATTCAGAATTTAAAAATACACCAAGAAGGAAATAAACAATACACGCTCTCACTTGCAAAATAATAATAGAATCTCCAAGATGCCAAAATAATATTTCATAACTATGTAAGCAAGGCAGGCTTTTATCTATTTTTTATGACACTATCCGAGGGGTCAGAATGAGTTATTTCTAGACACGACTCTCATAAATGAAAAAATTATCTGAACTAATTCTAGTTCTAGAGATATACTGGTTACATATACAGCCTAAGAACAATACAAATTTCCTACCTAATTAGGAAAACGTATTTTGTAATGACTGCTATAAGCTTAAAAAAAAAACAAATTTTAACTAATATTTAAATTATACCAAGGGGATAAACAGAGTGTAAGAAGTATTACGTAAAAGTAAAGAATGAATGTTTTATGTTAAGTAGAGGATCCGTGCAAACTCCCCCGTGGGCGTAGCTACGTGACGGCACTTGACTCGCGTGAACTACATAATTAGTGCATTTAGTCCAGGAAGCCGTGGAATTATTAGGAAAATGTTGATGGGGACCGAAGACACAACTAGAAAAGTTCGTTGGGAATATTCGCACTCAGCCTACGGAAATTTAAAGTTATGAATTATTAAAAAAAAAGTAACGATTTGTGCAATAGCAATAGAAAATCCTTATTTCGAGGCAATAGAAGTTTATTTTAAAATTAAGAGTTTCTTATCAATAAACTTTCAAAAGATTAAACAAAATTAAAATTCTGGCAAAAGTTCATTCATTCTAACAACTTTGTTAATAACTTACAAGTTATTAATTCGTGAATTATATGTTTTGCAAGATATTATGTTATCAATTATTTCTGATGCAATTGTAAATAAATTAATAATAATAAGGACCATATACAATACAAACATATTAAACATTGTAAGAAAAAAACAAAATTAAAAAGTGTTTATAAATTGTAAATAGCCTAATTCATTCTTAATAGTGGCGTCTTCAACGTTTCAGATTAGCTATAACATTTTTGTTGTTAAATCCCTTCTTGATTTGTATATACATAAAATAAAATAAGTTCAAAAATTTTGCTCTACACTTTTGAATATCTCCTCATTAAAACAAACTGATATTCGAAATACCAACTCGTACAATATTACTGCCATGATTTCCTAACAATTTCAATTTTAGAATTGAACCTTTATTCTATCTCGGATGTGATATGTCACAGGCAGATGGCAAAAATGCAATGATTTGACTATATTACTAGACGTTTGCTCAAATGCTCAGGCACTTAATCAAACGCTTACCCGATTGATTAAATTCCGGGCATTGTTTATTCAGTTGGCCAAACAAGATAAAAACACAACTGTAATCCTTCCATTTTATCTGTTAACAGTTTGTTTGTTAATTCTACTTCAGTATGAAAATGACTTCTGCGAGTGAATCTTTTTTTGTTTTTCTTAAACGATTAGGGCTTTGCTATATGCAATCTGATAATAAATGAATAAGCAACCGCTGCGTATGTTATAAGAAAAAAAAAGGCTTCGAAATGCCATGCTGTTGTTACCTGAAAGAACAAATAATTATTTCTCTGAATGAAATAAACAATAGCTAGAACCAGGGAAGGGAGCGAAAGACAGAGACAATTTCAATAATAATTGACTCATACATTAGAGATTGATAAATTATTTGCCACTTCTATAAATTTGTTTTAATGAAAACTAGTTTCGAATATTATACATTCCTCCTCAGTTCTAAAAACACAAAAAATCCAAAAATAAGCAATTCAAAATATAGTTGGTATTATTATACATATTAAATTATATAAATCAGTATTATAAAATATTTATGAATTATGAATTTAATTAAGACAAGAAATCAAATACATGTTGGTACTCACCAAGGTTTAAATGGATATTTCAAACAGAAAAGTTTGTACTGGTTCCTTCTCGCATTGTACTAACGATGAACGAGAAATAGGCAAACGGTTTAAGGGTCAGGGTTTTCCCAGTAATGATCCTTCTATACCATCATGTGGATGTCAACTGATTATACATCAGAGACGAATATATTTTTCATATTGAAGATTGTACGCCTTATACAAATATTAATAACATAATTATAAAATGCAGACGAACACAGTTTTTCATGTTTTAACACCTAACTGTCTGATCACGGGACCCGCTCTATACAAAAATAACATTTGAAAAAAAAAATAATCATAAAATTGGAATTAACACGAAAAATTATAAGCTAAATAAATGAGTTTTGGGAGTAAATTTAAAACGCTTAAATGACAAAAAATACTGTCATTTTACCACAAAATTTTCATATTATTCCAGAGTAGGGTACCTGTACCCTCCAAATCCCTCAACCAAAAGAGGTCTCGCAATATCGTCTCGCCAAGGGCCCCGCAAGGGTTAGATCCGCCACTCGAAATAAATAATCATGTTTTTTTTTTCTCAATATATTCCATTTGTGACTAAATGCCTAATGACCTTTTGAAAGAAATGTGCCCAGTCATGTCCTCGGTCATTTGAAATTTGAATAAATTACTAGGCGTTTGAGAAAGTGACGGATTTGACTACTTGTCTTGCGACAATGTGTACAATATATTCGTATAAATAAACATAAATATTCATGTTATAACATGACTCAATCAAAATAACACGAACAAAAAATATTTATATGATGGATCTATAAAAGAAACTTGAGCTGTTGATGATTCGCCTATGGAAGATTTTTTTTCCCGAAATTCACTGTGTACTTCGCGAATCGTCGATAGCTTAAAAATTTGGTTTTAACGATTCATTAAAAATATGGAATGACAACACAATGAAATTTTTTAAATAATTTTTTTTGATTGTTGAAATGTTAAAATCGTTGAGGATGTAAAAAAAAAACATGAAAATCTTTTCCTACCAATAAACTAAAAAGGTCCTGGAATGAAATAAATCTTTGTCCTTGAAGAGAAAACGACTAAATTAGCAGATAAGCTCGAAGATAATGAGGGGTAATCATCACGCTTCTCAGAGCTGATCACATTAATTTTAGCTTTCTATTAACAATTAAATGTTAAAGCAAATTTAAAAATTTATGCTCCATTTACTTTATGTCCTATCTAAATAATGGTTCATTATCTTGAGGAATTTTATTTGGCTCAGTGTGCCAAAATTGGGGCAGTTATTGTTTTGGGCAGATGATTATTATTAAATATTTAAAAAAAGTTTGATCAGTATGGCATTCAGAATAATTTATAATTAGCTTCGCAATATTTATAATGTAAACCCTCCATATTTTTTTCAATACACATAGAAAATTAGTTTTTTTTTTCCAGAACAAAATTTACTCCGGTGTAACTCAAGGATCAGTATAAGGTCCAATTTTATTCATTATATACATAAATTACATTAATTTATTGCAATAAATTAATCTAGCTCTGTGTATGCAGCCATGCAAAGGGTAATTTACGATGTAGCAGTACTTACTACTTGTAGAACGGGTACTATTTGGTAAGTCGATTGCAAATAAAGCCTTTTCAACAATATATCAATATTTAATAAATCGGGAATTAAAATCAAATATTGATAATTATTAAGCAGATATGTTCACAAAACAAATATCAACATAATGGTAAATAATATGCTGATTCAATTTCTGATCTCCTTACAGTTATGCACTCGGATAGGAAGGAGATATTCAACAAGCAAATGAAATATTGACAGAAAATTACTTCAATTTTACTATTTACTACTACTTAAAAATCACTGTCAGGTTACTTTTGCTACTCATATGTCGGCAATCTTCGCTATCAATACAAAATATATTGTAACTGAACAATGAGGCTGGTATTTCCATTTCTACCATTTTACAGTGCTGATAGGAGTTCAACCTGCACTTTAATCTACTGGAATAATCAACTGTAAATAAATTTCTTTTGTATCAGTGCGTCAAATAAAACGCATTTGAGCATAAACAATTAAATTTTAAGACGAAAATAACTTTATTATCAACATATAATTTGCGAATCGATATAAAAAAAGTTGAAATCGGAAGGATTCTGTTGGCGAACAAATGTTTAATTATTTTTTAAATAGTTAACAGCCCCAATGAAGTGAACTGAGAAAATTATTATCCTATTTCGTTAAGATTAGGAAGTATGGACAGAAATTTATTCAATGACTTAATTTTTTCAAGTAGATTTAATAATAGATATAAATGAAATCGAAAAACACATTCCGACAATACAAGGTGTTAACTGATTCAATTGGTGAACCAATATATGACAGAAAGATCGCAGATCCTGATGAAGGTACGTATAAAGAATCATTGTCAATGGTTCAAAGAAAAAAATTATAATTTACCACTACTCTTATACGAAACTTATATCTGTACATAGTACTTCCATATTTATGAAAATATATAACTATAAAAACTAATAGGGCTGTAACTAGCCATTCATACCATATATACAGACTGACGAAAAATAAAGTAAAAAATAAGTAAAATAATATATATAAATCACAAATAAAAATTAATAGATAGATACACGAAATGGAAACAACCAACAAAGAAAACAACCAATAGAAAGAAAATTAAAGGAAAACTAAAATTAATCATCTTGAACAGATTTTACCAAACTACTAAACTACATTTTGAAAAAAATATGTATGTTTGAAGGTACGATATATCGGACATGATTTTTTTTTCTTCATACAAAGTAAATCCCAGGCTATACAATTAGCAATTCGAATTTTTCAGAAATTTTGAAATTTGTTTTCTAATTAAGTAAAAAACTCAAAATATCGTTCGTTAGTATCAACTGCATAAAAGTGATCAATTGCATTTTAGCAAAGATGAAAGTTTGTTCCTACCCACCTTCGCCTTAATTTATACTTAATATTGACAAAAATGTGAAATTATTAAAAATTAAAATTTTTTGTTTTCAAAACTGAAGCCTAAATTTGGCATAGGAACAGGTAGATAGCGACAAACTTTCATATTCGCAAAAATGGTGTTGATTTCTTCCAAACCGACGATATAATCCGAATTTTACCGCTGAAAATAATATTTAGAAGATAAATACATAATTGAAGCTTGAGTTTTAACCATTAGGGAAGTGATCAATTTATTTAACCAATTAAACTAAAAAACATGAGTTCATGCCAAACATACGATTAAACATAGGATATTTAAAAACTAGTTTTAATAAACATAAAAGCCTAAATAAGGAAGCAGATATTTTTTAAAAATTAGTATTACTTTTTATTCGATTACATTCCCTTCTTAAAAAATAAATTTTCAAATTATTTTTTTTTAGGATATTTTTTATTTTTTCCATATTTTGATTGCAGGATGATGTGAAAATGATAACATATTTCAACGATACCTGTGCATAATTTTCAGTAAAGATTCTCAATATCGAATAGTTCCTCAAATTCCTAACGAAATTATGTTTAAGTCAAACTCCCCTCCGCAGCAACATCTTGCAACTATGCTAGCGATTCATTCCAGTTCTTAGATGATATAATGTAGATCATCATTTAAATATTAAACCGATTCCATAATGATTTCTGAATTGGATTTCGTTCACAATATCAAAACATGAGCCTATTTTCCTTGCAAGCAAGTTATTCCAGATTTACTACACAATTAGATTTCCGAAAAAGATCCAAAAAAAGAAAATTATTAAATATTAGTGGAAGATTTAATACATGCTATCAACGTCCGACCGACTACAGGTTCAACTAACTCTTTGTAGGAATCGTAGCGTCCCTCATCATTAAAATTACTGAATTTTTTCGTTAGCTAGCAAATAGAAAAAATATATATAAAAATGTAAGGAAAGTAACTAACAACACTAGATTTCACAGGCTTATAGAGAGAAGAAATAACCCTGAATAGTTAAGAAACAAAACGTATACAATATTAAGTTATATGGAATTATTGCTCTCAACGGGTTTCCAAAAAAAACAAATTGTTTCGGAAGACAAGGAAAAATGAATAAATATTCTGAGCCTGAAAAAGTCCTGAAAACATCTGTTTGTAATATCATAAGCTCAAAATTAATGATTGATAAGGATTGGATTTAAAAATTTAAATAACTTTATTTATTGGGAACTTTAAATTATTGGAATAAATTTTATAAAATTTATTGACGTTTCGGTGTTCTATCTCTATCATCAGACTACAATATCCTCTGTAAACATCACCTATTTTCATGTAATAATTTTATAAAGCGCCAAACAATTTTATAAAATGTGATTTATATGAATAGATCACTTAATGGAAGTTAAAGATCACTAATAATTTTTTTAATTATTCCTAAGGAATTCTTAAATAAGACCGAATACTAATAAAAACTGAGAAAGTGTACAATTTGGACAAAAATTTGAGGATCCATACAGAAATATCGAAAGTGGTCACTCTATGTAAACACTGAATTTAATTGAACATATTAAGCAAAGGTTTATTTATTTTAAGTCAGTATCACCGCAATTCAATTTATTACAACAATAAATATAATACATACATGGCATAAAATATTTCTTCCAATCCAAATTGAATGTCAGCAACTTACCTGCAACAGAAATAAAAATATATATAAGCACGCATTGAATATATGTTTATTTACAAATGATTTACAGTTTATATCAATGAAACCTAAATCACACAATAGACAAAGTTGATCTGTAAAACAATAAATAAAAAGCCTATGCCAGTAAAAAAAAAAATAAAAAAAAAAAATAGCCGTCACTAGGCCGTATTTTCACAAAAATAAAAAAAATTGAAAATATCGAAATGGCGGAGGTGGAAGAAAAAAGTTGAGACCTCCAAAGGCACTTCTCCAACATCAACACAATTCGCGTACAAATTTTCAACTATCTATCTCAATTTTGAAAGGCTGTAGAGGTGCACAAAGCCTGTTAATTTCGTAATAAAAGCCGAAATTTTGATCAAAATTTACCCCAAATTTTACGGTATTGTTCTGCCAAGAAAACAACCATAAATACCGAAATGTACATACCCAAATTCGATCCATTGAGGGCCGCTAGAACTGCCCAAAAGTAGCAGGGATATATCAGACATCCCCGAAACCCCGAAAATCGTGATATATGGTTCATGAAATAGATACAAAATTCGCCACCACCTCCCTTCGAAATAATGCAAAAGTCTACTATTTTAGGGAAAATAATAGATTTTTTTAGGGAGAATAAACAGTAATCTGCGAAAGAATAAAAAAACAAATTAAAATAAATTATGTAACATACTAAAACTATTTTTTTTTTTTTTTACATTTAGATATTTATTTTTTTTTAGTTATGCCTCTCTTTTTCGGCTTCCACCATTAGAGATCTAGCAGATCAGTATCATTTCGATTTGGATGGCGTCATATTTCTTATGAGCGCCAGCACAGATAATAATTTCGATTATTTAAAATAAAAACTTATCAGTCTGTTACATTTTTTTTTGTCTCTTAATCTCCAAAAAACGGCTGAACTAATTTGTCACATAAAGGATCCATAACGACCGATGATCCAAAACACTGATGTTTTATCTGTTTTTCACAGAAAAATGGTAAAACCAATTTTGAAATTTCCGTACTAAAATTTTTATTATTTTATTAATAAAAAATAGATCCAATGCCGATTGGGGCCTGCCGTTAAATAGTTACAACCTTCCTTTGCCAGCCGCAGCCGGTCATGGAATGAACATAGAGGACGTCTGGGAGACGAAGCAACGACACACTTAAGAACCCTCTACACACTTAAGAAGCTCTACTTTCTCCTTCGAGACTTTGCTGGCTTAGAATCGAATAATTTCACTTTATCGTTACATTTCATGCAGATCTCAACGGGCCAGGGCGCTTCTGCTGGACTTTAGCACTAAAAAATTTAAAATTTTTAATATATAATATTGAAATGGAAATTGTTCGTATCCAAACTAGACCAGTTAGTGACATTAGACCCGAGAGATTAACATCGATTGTTTACATTAATGATTCAACAATAAGAGAAGTCAAAACAAAAACGATAAATGCTCGAATTTTCTTTCATTATGCGTTTATTCATCAGTGAGGTCCGATTTTATTCTAAAATGGAAGCGACTGAAAAGTTATATAACTATAAAAAAAAAAATTGAATTATTGTATATTAAAATAAATTATAGCACAAAATCGATTTAAAAAAGGTATAGACATTGTTGGACACGATTGGATGTCTTGTGGCTGTTACATTACATTCTAAATGTATTGCCTAATTTTTAATTAAAAAACCATCAACAAATCGGCGAAAACAAACACAGTGTTATTTTTTGTACAGAGTTCTGGCCAACTGAAATACGCAGGCCCAATGTTACTATCTAGACTAGTTTGGATACGAAAAATTTCCATTTAAATATTAAATATTCGAAAAATATTCGAACTGAAGTCGTCTATCCCCGTCAACCACTGAGAACCGTGTTGTGTTATCTTTCCTATCAGCAAGTTAAAATATATTTTGTTATTGCCATAAAAAAAAAGTTATTATTTACGTTTTATAAAAAATTCTTTCCGTTGATCGGAAATGTCGTTGCCAATGACTTGACATGACTATACGAATCTTAGCAATTGTATGTAAATGTTTTCATCTGAATACAATTAAATTTCACTATTATGACCTTAATAAATCTTTTAGTTATAATTTGACACCTAAAGGAATAGTTAAATAAATTAATATCGATAATAAAATAGCTCTAAATTTAGTAGCTGTCTTTTATTTCCTTAATTATCTGAAGTGAGGAAGAAATTTAATTGGTAAAATATCTTTTCGAGGTCTCACCTAATTTAGCCATTCCGGAATCTATTTATTAAAAAAAAAAAAAACAATTTTCAAAACAAGCCTATTTCTACAACGTTATTTTAATCTACTAAACAGTTTCCGATAAATCGTAAATATTTATTTTAGAGTCGCAAAAATTCTTCTGTGGTAGAGATGCAGGCCTTTAAAGTACATGTTCTATAATGATATTTTGAGTATATATAATTTCCTTTACAACTAATGACGTTCAACGCAAATTCATAACGAACGTCTTAATGAAAAATAATAAAATATTTTGTACCAATACGTAATGCACAAAAAATATTAATAATTGAACTATAACGATTTTTTCCTGAAACTATGAAATGATACCGATGCTGAGAGAAACCTCCATTAAAAGTTGTGACTGTGAGATGTCAAGTTAAAAATCTGGTGCGGTGCGCACACAACTTTCTCTTATAATAATTATCTTTTTAATACAATTTTAAAAAGTTCACATAAACACTGTTTCTAATAAACTCAGCAGCATACACACCTTCTCCTACTTAAATACAATAAAAAAGTTTTTTAAACAATTTTAGTACAACAATCCTGTAGATTACCTATATATTTCAACTTTGTCAAGTTGCAAATATATTTTAAAAGTTTCTGGTTTGGTTTCCATGGAAACATTTTCTTTCCATTAAATAGTGTGAAAGTAGAAATTATTGAATTAATTTCCGCTTTTGTATTCTCAAATGACTTTATTACAGAGCGTATTGTCTACAACAGATTGGCGGATTGGTGGGAGGAGGTTCGGTCGCAACCATCTCTATTCGGATGCGCTCTGTTATCCATCTAGGGTCTTGTGCCCCTCATAAAATACACTGTATCTTTGCTAATTCTGGTCCGATTTTGATGATTCTTTTATTATTTTTTAGATAATTTAATTACCTTTCATACAATACTACAATTAATTTACCGTTGAATGCATACTTTTTAAACTATACGCAAATAAAGTATTCTTTTCATCATAACTTTTTTCCCTGCAATTCCTCATAAATGAAAAGTTAAAGGCCTTTATGAAGAATAATTTAGGCAAGTTTCATCAAAATCGTTAGAGCCGTTTGCGAGAAAATTGTAAAAAAGTGTAAAATCGATTATATAAAGTGGCACTTCCGCTTTGTCGATTTTGACGAAAAAGGTGCTGTAACATCACAGCCATAAACTTACCTAAACTACGTAATTTGAGAATCGTACGACTTATCGTTTTTGAGCTAGGCTGTTCACATACACACACACAGACCATTTTGCGAGGCTTGGTCAGTTGGACTCAGTGGGCCTTAAAACGTGTATTTCCGTTGAAAACTCGAATTGCTCACGATTGCAATACTCCCCCTTTCTATATATTACGTATATAGGTAAGGGAAAGTAAAAATGTGTTTTGTGTTAGCACATCCTCACTCTATCACCTCTTCATAAAAAACAGAAGGGAGCTTAATATTTGACAAATTTCGATTCTAGTTCTTCAAGTTTTGTGGGATTTGATGTGATGTAAAGATAGAGTATCTAAAGTTAAGGCATAATCAGCAAACAATGAATAAGTACAAAAACTTCACTACCTCACTTTTTATTTATTATAAAAATTGTTTTTCATTCAATATGTCTCTAATTCAGTTGCTATATTAATAAGCTAAAAGTAATTTATCTCATACTGATTTGTAATAATTTAATAATAATAACAATAATAATTTTTAATAATGTAAGAATTTAGCTAAAAATGATTGGAACTAAAGATATTTCGGTAAAACTATATTTTTTTATTTATAATTTATTATTTCCTTATAATATTCTATCGTCCTCACTCGTGTCTCTACTATGCTCATTCCATCACACACAACCTCATCCCCTCACTTTTGACAATTGGAATATTTGATTTATCTTCCGTTCTAAAAACAATGAAGACATGATATTTTGACAATAGTATCTAAGATGCAATATACTATCTAAGATATACTTTCTAAGATATACTATCTAAGTATACCTCACTGTCTTCGAAGAAAAACCTAAATAAGACATGATGATTGTGACATAAACCACCTTTAATTTTTTTTTTTTACTTAATTTATTCATCTGCTTTCGAATTGCTCATTAAGGAATTAGATAATTAAGTGGGACTGACATAAAGTAATTATGTGAGAATAGGCGCGCGGAAGAACAATAGCCATTCGCAACTTTTTCGTGGCATTGATCCAGTTACCGAGATTACAAAAGGAGATCTCTCATCTCTCATGCCCTTGAACTTGAAACTGATGGCAAAACAGATAAGCAGCAAGTATTTACGTCTATCTATGAACTCGCGAAAACCCGACCACTCTTTTTATTTCCTTGTACGAAATAAAGGAAGTATTGTAATCGCGAAAATTTTCGGTTTTCAGATTTCAACGGAAATATCCATTTTGACCATCCCGGAACCCATTTTGACTAGTTTCGTCGTGATACGTTCGTACGTATAGACATCACGAAGAATAAATTTCTATATTAATTTTCATCAAAAAATATATTAAAATATAATGCAAAACTTCTCAAATTTGGTATATAAAATTTACATATGAATATAAACAACATGATAAATTTTGGTTAACATTTTCAAACCGGAAGTGATACTTTACTTGAAGGTCATAATACTCTTTCATAAAAAATTATGTTAAAAAAAAACATCTCAAATTTGGTATATTAGACTTTTATATCAATGTAAATAATATAATAGATTTTGGATGGAATTAAAGAGCCGAAAGGGGTACTTCATTTGAAGATCATAATAAATTCACATCAAAAGGTTTATTGAAATTTAATACAAAGATCATATGGTTTAGTGACAAAGGTAACAGATGCGATTTTTTAATGCAAAACTTCTCAAATTAGGTAATTGGGACTTTTTTTTTTATCAATATGAATGTATTTACTAGATTTTGGTGGTACTCTAATTGAAGGTCATATTAGACTTTCATAAAAAATTATATTTAAATATAATGTAAAATATCTCAAATTTGGTAATTAGAACTTTTATATCAATATGAATGTATATACTAGATTTTGGTTAAAATTGGTTAGCCTTAAAGGGTACTTTACTTGAAGGTCATGATAAGCTTACATAAAAAATTATATTAAAATTAAATAGAAAAATCATAATCAACATGTTTTCAACATCACATATTAACATAACTTGTCATGCTGCTAGAATACGAAGAAAAATATTCTGTTGATGTAACGTTTTCAGAACAAACAAAACTTTCGTTAATTGTGGGTTACAAGGTTGTTATTACTCAAAAACAAAATATATAAATTTTCTCTTTCTCTTTCAAATTAGGCAATACCCAAAACATTTTTTCAAGGAAAGTGAAAAATACGCTAAAGAAATATACTAGAGTAACAATTAATTTCGTTCAAGATATTTTTCATACAATTATTTTTTGGCAGTTAGTTTGGTTTTTTCAAAAATGATTTTTACTATCAAACACGATTTGATCAAAATCTTATACATGCTGATAGTAAAAAAAAAAAAGAACTACTGATAATTCATTTTTATCTGATTTTTATTTTAATTTAAGTTTTTCAAAACGTTTGATAAAAATAATATGATTATTTTATTGAAATAAGTATAAAAAATGTTATGATTTTGAAGTTCATTTCTATTAAAAAATGAATTTTTATCGATTATAATTCAGTAGATTTTTAAGGGGAAAAATTGATAAGCACCTCATCTTGTTTTTTCCTTTAATTTGACTCTTAAGACACGTTTTGAGCTGAGACAAAAAAAAAAAATGCAAAAAATCTCTCAAGGTCTGTTTAGATTTAATGTCATTTTTATTTTCTTAAATTGGACATGGAATGTACATAGCTCTCACTGCTTTGGAAGATTTTTACTTGATTTTTTAAATTTTCATACCTCATTTCTTCAAAGATCATGTTTCAGTAGTTCAGAGAAATGAGCTATAACGTAGTACATAAAATAGACAACAGAACGAGAGAGAGAGCTAGATCACGAACCGATTGAAAACCATCCTCCCTGTACTTCATACGTACAGTTGAAAAGTAATAATGGATGAAAAATACATAAAGCCAGTACTATTCCAACTAAAATAAACGCAAATTAAAATTATTAGGTTTGAAGTAAAAGATGTTTTTAATTGGGTAATCTAGTATGAATGAGCTAAATGAAAATTACGACCTTAATTTTCATAAATTCTTTACAATTTCCTCATAGTATTTATCATACGATTAACAATAGAGGAGGAAGTTGACAATTCATTAATATGTATGTTAGAAATAATTTGTGTATCTAGGTTATGCAATAATAAACGTTTGCGTAGTTGGTTACGCATGCAAGTTACCCGTGCAGTGTTGGCTAATATTTATCCGATGATACAACCACTACCTGAACTTTCTTTTTTATTATCCTCCTTACAAAAGTAGCTTTAAAGAAGTAATCTGTTAAGTCGGCCAGAGGGAGTTCATTACTTGCAGCGAAACATTAAAACTCAGGATATTCACAGGCCAATAGGTCAATATAAAATCTGCTTATATAACGAGATAAAGTCGATAATAATGTTAATAGTAAATGAATAAAAATTATTAGGAAATATAAAATTTGTGAAAATATTTTAGATATAACTTATACCTTAAGATGGGGTTACTATGTGACAGGTGAGATAATTTTGTGACAATTTTAATTTCCCTCCGGAAACTAGTAACAGAAATGAACCTTGTCATGGAAGATGGTCTTCCGTGGAGTGAAGCGAATAACCTCATCTAAATGTATAAATTCTACAGTTTATCAAAAACTCAATTAAACTTTGTTACGGTGTGTCAACCACAATCATTCTAATGCCACATAAGTATTTTTTTGTTGTCTTATTACTATCTGAGATCATAATTCCGCATTACCTAAAATGAAGTATTGTTTTTCAAGTAAGAAATTAATAAGAACGTAAAAAATGCAAAAATGAATTGTGACTTTGTAACAAGCGTAAAACTTATAATTTGCTTGTCAGCAGTTTCTTTAAAAAAAAAAAAAAATGGCAGCTACTCCACCAAGAAAAAGGGCACAGGACAGCGAAAACAAAAAACAGTCCAGATGGAGAGGCAATCAATCAGTTAGCGACGACAATGTCTTCCTCACCTCAACTTCTTCACATCACACGCGCTTGAAGAAGTTCCTCTAAAAGAAGAACTGTTCCTGAAGAAGATGAAACCAGCAGCTCCTCTCACTTTTCCATCTTCCAAGTGAAGAGTTGGATCTTGGAGAGCGATAAACATTCCACCAGAACCTGGACTCCATTACATAACAGAGAATCAGACAAACGACAGCACTGCCAACACCCCACCAAATCAACTTAAAAGAGATTCTATAGTAGGAGAATGGTGGACTATATAATACCAGATACCTGTAAGATGAATTTTTCGGAGGGTTTCTTGGTTTAAGAAACGTAGTAAAGTGTTTCTGAAGGTGATTAGGTGTGAAATGTGAGAAAATTTTGTGACAAAAATGAATTTTCAATCACGACTTACCTCTGCCACAAGGTTACCCCGACCGACGGGGTAAAATTGTTAGCTTCTCAAGTGTGCCAACTAAAATTTTTCCATGCAATAAACAACAAGCCTTGATATAGGGCTACTGTTAAAAAATAGTAGAATGTGAACAATAAATTATCGTGTGCACTAGAAACCTCAAAAGTTGTCACAAAATTACGTTATTTCTTTTCCAGAATTCCATCTTTAGTGTTACTCATAAGGTTACTCTAACTATTTAAGGGTTACTCCTAAGTACAATCAAGTCATTGAGGCATAGCAATTGCAGGCAGTAGGAAATGCCATTATAGGCTGCTAGACCATAGCCAACGGTTTCAGCGTCAGCGACTAAAAAGATATATCTTCGGAAAAAAACTGTGAAAAAAAAAACGATTTGATTATGAATTATTGTATTTTTGCTTAAATTTTATGCACACTAATTAATTGTTTATTTTTTCTCCTCGTTAGTATATCTCTTGCTAGTACACATTATTAAAAAAAAAAGGCGTTAATATTATAAAAATTTATTTTTTAAACATCGTTTGTCTCTCGTTGAAAAGTTGTAATTTAACAATTACGTGGTTTCACACTTTTACCGACGATATTGAATAATAAAACAAATAATGAATAAATTAAGCTTGGATGTAGTATTATTCAAAAGTAGTACAATCACCTGAGTCGCAAGAGATCAGCGAAAAAAAATAAATTACCTTTCTAAAAATAAATTTCTAAATAAAGAAATAGTAACACAAAAACACGTAGTTGAGATTTTAGAAAATAATAATGCACAAACACATGTTTTAGATTGAAACTGAGTTATATAAATACATAATAATCCTTGCACAGAAAATCTAAACATCTTTGTTTGAATCAACATTAAATCAAAACAAAACGTAAAAAGTCCAAATGAAAATGTTGGAAAAATGGTTTAGTCATAAACAAACCCACAAATAGAAAAGGATAAAATAGGCAATCATAAACCATCATTCAATTTTAGATTTCCAAAAAACGAAAACAACAATTCGCGTTCTGAGAAATATCATGGAAAATAAATCAAATAATTTCTCTGTTTAGGCTTAGATATAGTTCGAAGCTGAACATCTCTTTTAATAATATATATATATATAAACCAAAAATCTATATCAGCTTATATATTTTATGTTTGTGAAAGTTGGTCCGTTTCAGCTCAAAACTCGACTTGGAGTGCCACATTTTTACTCAAGCGCGAAATAAAATATTTTAACCACGTCTTTTGCCACTGGAGGAGTTTGCAAGGGCATTAAGATCAATATATATTTCTCCGAGATATTTCGGACTTACTAGCATTTACGATTATAAAGACATAAATAATCTTATCAGATATTGAGTTTATGCGACCAAAAAGGGTAGGCTATTATTTTAAAACTGATAAGCATAAGAGACTCGATAAATATGTTAGAAAAAAGAAAATACGAATACATATATATACACACACTATCGCAAACACTGTTATAATATTGGATCCTATGCGGCCGTGATGCGCTGGGAGAAAATCCGAATTACCTTAAGCCAGTACACGCCCATGACCCTACTTTATATTTAGGGTGCTCTCCTTATAGAGGTCAACCAAAGGGTGAATATACTGATCGATACAAGTTGAAAACGGTGCCCTATACAAGATAACACCACACAAACACAAAGTCCCGAGTCTCTCAAATGACAGGAAATGGTTAACGTTCAACGTTTTCACCAAGGATCATGAGGATCTAAAAACTTAGAAGATTGCACAAACGCAGACGAGAGATAGCCCCTTACATCAGCACATATTCAGTATGTTCAACTGTTATCTAACAATGTGCTATCTCCATTTGGCTCTAGTAATTAAAAAGTTATGGCGATTCGTGAAGCCCTTGATAAAATCTGTAATGGTTTGGACAATTTTTTGCGAAACATCGCAATATTGAAATGCTATCTATTGTGCGAAGGGTTTTCGAATTGCATGTTCTTTGATAATTAATTACATAGATATCGCCAATAAAACATTTATTAAGTTTCAATATTATTTGTTTATCGGTAATTTTGTACACATGTACATCTCAACAATGATAATGTAGGTAAATAATGTTACCTTCTATTGATGATCAGCTATTAATCTTAACAAACGACCAAGATTAATAGTGCTGTTTTCGTTAGAAATTTAAAATTTTCAAGCCCGATAATGACCGTGTGATTAATGAAAATCAGCTTGAATTTACTTATTTTTTTTTTATGATCTAGAGATAAGGAAATAAGTGCAGTTAGGCAGAAAACGAGCTGTATGGTCTACGACCCTCAATGTACAGAAAATTATAAATAGCCATTTTAACAAAAATGTTTTTATTTATGTATTTTATAAAAATAATTACTATTATTTTATAAAAAATTATAGTTAACTACAGCTTTTGATTTCAAGAATAGATTAAGAGTTTTAAGTATAAATATAGCTGTTGATGTGTCGCGTCGGCGTCGCGAGTGTCCTTTTTGAGATACTGCTGTCTTCGGAAACTAGGGTCACTTTTTGAGCCACTGATTTATAGTTTAATAGGCGTACAAGGAATTCATGGGGTATCCACATCAGATATTTTTTTTTACTGTATCGCGGATCACGCAATGAGTAAAACGAGTTAGTTCTTTCAAACAAATATGGTGTGAATGGACTCTTTGACCACTATTATCATTGTACTTAATTGAGACAGAATGTAATATTATTCAATAAAAATAATTAAAAGTAAAAAAAAAAATTCTTTCCATCAAGTCAAGTCATATTTTTCCGTGACATTTGCTAGTAATAAACTTTTATTTCTTCACATAAAAGCCAATCAACTTATTCTATTTTCATAAGAATTTTAAAAAATGTAAAAACGGTTTATCTTCATATATAGCATAGGACGGATTAATCATAATTCCATTGAATAAATGTTTTTTTTTTTCATTCCCTAAAGGATGTAGTGTAATTACATAAGGATTCTCAAAAAATCATACAAAATAAATACATAAATACAAACAAATACAAAAATCGCTAGGTGCTAAAGTGCTAACTCTCATGACAAAACGTATTTTCCCAACAAAGAAGAATGTTGGCGGTAACTTTCAACAGAAATACGGAACTATTTCGAGAATGAGCCCCCCGTTCAAGTTTTCCAAGAAACCCGTCTATTGCTTATTTCGAATGACTCAACAAATTTTACAGAACAAAAGGAAAAATATGAGTCAATCATAAGAGGTTCTAACAACAGGTATAACTCCATTTCTTAATTAAAAATTGAAAGTTTTTTCTCGACGAAATGAACTATTGTTATAAAATTTTGTTCCATATCAAAGATGAACTACCCACAAATTATTTACAATCAAACATCGGAAAATAAAAAATTAAGCTAATTAGAGATTAAAAAGTTATGGCGATTCGTGAAGCCCTTGATAAAATCTGTAATGGTTTGGACAATTTTTTGCGAAACATCGCAATATTGAAATGCTATCTATTGTGCGAAGGGTTTTCGAATTGCATGTTCTTTGATAATTAATTACATAGATATCGCCAATAAAACATTTATTAAGTTTCAATATTATTTGTTTATCGGTAATTTTGTACACATGTACATCTCAACAATGATAATGTAGGTAAATAATGTTACCTTCTATTGATGATCAGCTATTAATCTTAACAAACGACCAAGATTAATAGTGCTGTTTTCGTTAGAAATTTAAAATTTTCAAGCCCGATAATGACCGTGTGATTAATGAAAATCAGCTTGAATTTACTTATTTTTTTTTTATGATCTAGAGATAAGGAAATAAGTGCAGTTAGGCAGAAAACGAGCTGTATGGTCTACGACCCTCAATGTACAGAAAATTATAAATAGCCATTTTAACAAAAATGTTTTTATTTATGTATTTTATAAAAATAATTACTATTATTTTATAAAAAATTATAGTTAACTACAGCTTTTGATTTCAAGAATAGATTAAGAGTTTTAAGTATAAATATAGCGGTACACAAATGAAAAATTTGCAAGTTTTTTTTTTTTTTTTTTTTAAATTAGATGAAAAGTCTTAATTATGTATAAAAATTATGGAATAAAATACAAAATACGTTGCAATATTTCCTTACACACTAGATTTCATAAAAAAAATTTAAATATTGATATCTATGTAAAAGAAAATTAAAATTAGGAACTTACTAACAGTTAGTATTTAAAGCACAATTGGCTGAATGTTCTGAAAACAATACCGACAAAAAATTATTGATGAAAACAGTATATAAACAAAAATATTTAAATAAAAAGTTTTAAGGTATATCAATTGTTGAGCGCCTACAAGAAAAAACAAACAAAATTTCGCAACCTGATAGGTTATTTGAGCAACCAAGTCAGTGTAAAGTATATAATCCATTTTCATAATTGCACATTCAAATAAATTTATTGACACACTTTCCATAAATTTGTATCACAAAACAATTAAAAGACTTAGTGAACGATTAGAAGTAAATAAATAAAATTCAGGAGAGCAATAAACGAATTTTAAGTAATGGTGATTCAAAAATGCTTCATTACTGAACAATTTATCTCATTACCGTGGGAATAATTTGGGCGTGGTGATGACACGAGTTATTAATTTGGTAATAATATTTTCACGTATTGTACTCGGCCAAACGAAAATGAAAAAAATGTTATTTGTGCAAACATTTTACACCCCACGGTAGTCAAACTTAAATTATAATGAATGAAATAGTTTGAAAAGGTAGTGCGATAATAAAGGCCGTGGTAATGATAGCAATAAAGATAGGCGACTTATTTTACGACAAAAATGTATTGATTTAAGCTTCATAATTAAAGTCCATTGTCAGCTGGTGGCTGGTCCTTCAGCTCAGGACTGCCACTACACTCTGAAAAAAAAATCCCCTCTGTTCCCTATTTTTCAAAGCTTTATCTCTGACATTTTATTTTTTGAGTGGTAATGATATCAAAATGAATGGACTATGTTTGGAAAATACATTAGCATACTTCACTGTTAACACAAGTTAAAAAAAACGCTTAAGTTATCCCTTATGAGTAGAAATAAATTCCACTACCATTCATCGTAAGTTAGGAAAGAAAAAAATATATGTTTACTAGAAAACTGAGACTACGTAAGTGCGTGGTAATGCCATTTTAGTATCTCAAGAAATTATAAAATCAAATTATTCTTTAAACATTTTATTTTTAATATTTTATTATGAAGAAATGTTTCTTCCCCGTATAGCAGTGGGAAAAAAAATTCAGGTTAGAATTAAGTAATTCAACAAAACTTGTAATGGACTAAAACTTGCCCATAAATGAGAATCACCCATAAACTTCCGCCTTAATATGTTTCAGTATATATTTTTAAAATTATGTTACATTTGAATGAAGGACAGTGAGCAAAAAAAGATTTTAGGGTTTAATAATTTATTGAACATAAATTAACTGTGGATTTGATAAAAAATAACATTCAGCATTAATTTTTACGGGTGAAGGGAATTAGAAGTCCGTACCTAATTAAACAACCTAATTAACAAAAAAATTTAACAATTATTTTTTTCAGGTAGAACTTAATCAGGGATGGAGTTTTAACCTAATTAATAAAAATTGAAAATTTATCATGCAAAAAAAATCAACCATATAGCAACAGTTGTCAAAATAACAATTCAGCTTTTCAATTAGAACTTGTAACTTGTCATTTTGAAATCGTTTCAATTTACGACCCATTTTGGAGGAATTGTCCTTCAATTCGGATCATTTGGCCCATTTTAGGTTTGCATTTGAATAAGAGATCATGTATTAACTGAAAACTGAGATGAGAAGTGAACTAACAAATGAATTTCACGACTGTTACTGTATAAATACTTTTTGTATGATACATTTTAAATTTTTGTTGTTAATTAGGTTAACAACCCATTCCCCCAAAATGGGTTGTAAATCGAAATGATTAAGTTCAACGCTATATGAAAAAAAAAAATTACTTTTAACAGATAGAAGCGCAATCTTAAAAGTTATAATAATCCGCACAACAAACTCATATGTTTCTCTTGATAATAGATTATTGCTGATATTTAATACTTTAATAATTTATATTACATTTACTTTAATATGTATAATAATACCAAACTCTATTTTGAAAAATTGAAACTTATTTTTGAATTTTTGTGTGTTTTAGAACTGAATATGAATGTATAACATTTGAAACTAGTTTTCAATAAAAATAAAATTATAGAAGTGGCAAATAATTTATGAATCCCTAATTAGATTGATCCTTCTATGCTATGATGCGGACGTCAACTGATTTAATAGTGTAATTAGATGTAGATTTTGTAGATTATTAGTTATCAATCCAGACTCTAAACAATTTAGTTATATATTAAAAAAACAAAAATTAAAATACTTCATACAATAGGACAAAGACTCTTCAGATATAACATATGTGGATATTGAGTCCAGATAACACCCATCCTTGAGACAAAGAGCTCTTATTTTATCAATTGCTATTCAGCGAATTTCCTCATCAATCAGAAAATGTGATTCCCAAATTAAAAAAACTATTTTTTCAACAGCTACTTCAAGTTTACTGAGCAATTAAATAAGAAAAGAATATTTAATTGCCACATCTAACAATATTTGTTATCGTCACCACGATGTAACGAATGCGAAAACTCGCATTGTATAACCGATGATCATAGGGGTTCCTATCCAAGTATTTGAATCCAAGACGCTTCATATGTGGAAGTGGTACAGCTTTATTTATAAGTAGCTTTATTCTATTTATATTTTTATGAAAATTCTTTATTATTATTATTAATATAAAAATAAAAATATTTATGTAAATTGTTTGTGGTCGAACTATTTGGGCTACTATAATTTATTCTAATGGACATGATATCCGGTCCCAGGATAAAAAAAAAAATATTTAATATCATTATATTCCAATTAATATCAAAAACAGACATCATTATTTTAATGTATAAGCTCCAGAGCATATATTACGTTTATCATGAATCTGATGCACGTGTTTCTAATTGCATGTTTAAAAAATCCAGACTGCAATTATAAATATGCGAAAGTAATTAGTGTTCATTGCATACAAGAGACTTTTAAATACAATAGCGTTCATTCCTAGCGAAGAAAAACATATTAAAGAGTAACTCTAACAAAGGGCAGCCTACGGATGTGGCATCAACGATTTCAATAAAACTTTTTTTGCTGATACTAGGCCGACAAATATTAGACACGTGTCCAAGGATTCTTGCCAATGCGCCATAGGAGCCGAGAAAAAATATTTAAAAAAATATAATTTCAACGATTTTTATGTTATTGTTTTCTCCATTGCATGGACTTCAAGGTTCTCATATATCAATTACTTTGTTGTTGTTTTTTGTGTAAAAAAAGAAACAAATATTGCCGATTGCATAAAATGCGTTTCAATGTACAAAAAAAAATAATAAAAAAATAAGCGATGGTACTAGTAAAGGTTATCGTATATCATCAGGTTAGTGTCCTTCAACCCTTAAATATGAATTGGTCAGCAACATATGCACCTTTTAAGTGAAGTTGTGTTCAGAATATATTGATTAATACAATAATTAATTATTAGATAGGAAGTGATCTCTTTAATCATTATTACTATCGTCTCTTATTGAAAGAGCATGTAACATTCTCAATAAATAAAAAAAATAAAAATTAGATATGAATAAAAATTAACTAAAAATAAATGATATATTTTAAAAGATATTTTTAAAGCAAAAAAATAAAACATGGGTACTTCAAAGGTGCGTAAAAAAGATAACAAATAGTTGTTTTTTAAGTAGTTACTAAAATACAAAGAAAGTTAAATTCTGCAATTTTTTATCTACGGATTGCCTTTCAATATTTGATTTGTATTTTGATTAAAAAATAATTAATTATTATTATTATTATTATAACGAATAATTAATTATTTTTTAAATTTACATTATAATATAAAGGGTATCCCATAAATAACTGAAAATAATTAAAGTAATGATAATAGACCTCAAAGGCAAGAAAAAGGTTCATATGGACCATGGCCCGGTTCCGCAGAGAAAAGCAGGAAATTCAAGTTTTGTGTTATTTTTAAGTAAGTCACCTTTTTACTTCCTTATACGAAATAAAGGAAATATTGTAATCGCGAAAATTTTCGGTTTTCAGATTTCAATGGAAATATCCATTTTGACCATCCCTGAATCCATTTTGACTAGTTTCGTCGTGGCGTCTGTACGTTCGTACGTACGTATTTAGGTACGTTCGTTCGCATTTCGCATAACTCAAAAACGGTTAGCCGTAAAAAGTTGAAATTTTGTATTTAGGATTGTTGTAAAATCTAGTTGTGAACCTCCCTTTTTGGTCACTGCTTAATCACCGGAAGTGGTACTTTACTTGAAGGTCATAATTGATTTCCATCAAAAATTATATTAAAATAATTTGCAAAACTTCTCAAATTTGGTATTTATAACTTATATATTGATTTAAATAACATACTAGATTTTGCTCTAAATTGGAAAACCGGAAGCGGTACTTTACTTGAAGGTCATATTAGACTTTCATCAAAAATGATATTAAAATATAATGTAAAACATCTCAATTTTGGTAAATAGGACTTTTATATCGATGTGAATGTATTTACTATATTTTGGTTAAAATTGGTGAGCCGAAAACGGTACTTTACTTGAAGGTCATAATAAGCTTACATCAAAAATTCAAATATTTAAATTAAATACATAAATCATATGTTTCGGTAATAAAGGTTTCAATCGCAATTTGGTTCATTACTTGTTTTCAGTGTTAAAATTTAGTGTAAAATACTGGTTTTCCTCCCTATTTGTGTGTGTGTGTGTGTGTGTCAATAGATGAATGTCGCGACGCCGAGTGTCGTTTTTGAGATACTGAAATCTTCGGAAACTAGTAACCAAATTCAGGATCACTTTTTGAGCCACCGATTTATAGTTTAATAGGCGTGCAAGGAAGTCGTGTGTTGTCCACATCAGATATTTTTGTTAAATATGAAGCGATCACTTAAATACTATTCAAGTTAATTCAAGTTCCAATTGTAAAGTATACAAAATTTCCTTTAAGAAATACAGTTATGCTTAATTAAATCCATTGTAAGGGAGCTTTTTACTTGAATCGTTGAACGTTAAAAGGGCCATTCTCCACAAGTCCCAACTTTTGGAAAATTAAAAAAAAAAAAAAAAGGCTTAAGTTTTTTCCGCGGAGTATATTTGAAAACTAAATATATTGTACTTTTTCAGCTATGTCGATTAACCAATAAATTTGGATCATTTAATCAATCTTCGTCACCTAGACAAATTTTAACAATACGTGGATTTCGGCCCTTTAAACATGCCACGACTTCTTAGAATAGAACTTTCGTAATTATTCATCTTGAAAGCGGAAAAATTTAGGATGTTGAAGTTTTAGAGGTCACTGTCTTTTTCAACTATTGGTTATTTTCTCATGGAAAAGTTTGGCTCTGCTTGAAACGTACCGCATGATTTTTCGAAGGTCTTTCATCACCTTCTTCCGATTTAATGGGATTTTACCAAATGGATAAGTATATGTCGTCGGAAATTCAACTGTGGCATTCTTAAGCAGACGAAAACTATGAGGAATGTTGTCTTCGTATGCTGAGGCAACTAGGACTAATCATCATAGGACAAATCATTGTGTTCAGCATCATTCCTGAAATCGGGAGACCAAAAATTAAGACTTTGCTTTAGAAGGGCTCGCATGTTCCAACGAACATGGTTTTTTTTTTTAATATGCTGATCACCAACCACTTTAATCCACAATAAAAGTTAAGAATCATGGATCTCCCATCAATGTAAATTTCCGGGAATTATTAATATTTGTTATTATATCAGTGACCTCATACAAATAAATAATAGTAAAATAGTACCGTAGACACAATACTGTCTGTCTTCCTCAGTTTTCTTTTTGAGAAGTCCCTATCAGAAGGCAAATAGAGCGCCGGCTCGCTGCATTTTAAAAGGGCAGTACTCCGGAGATCGGCCCTATTAACATTCAGCGCTCTGAAACAGATAAGTTCAGACCGCTCTTTAATACCCTAAACCACCCAGAGAACGTCCCTTTCTGTACAGAACGAAGCGATACATAAAACAGGACCTTAAAATGAAGATAAATCTTATACCCTAAAAAATGGAGAAAGGTCCTTTTAATATTCAAAGATTCACTTGAGCTACAGAAACCCCCACTTCTAGAAAAATGTCTACTTTTGTAAGGTTTCAACTTCGTATAAATGAAGTAGAGGTTTCTTTTGAGATTGGTTTAGATAAAGCTCCTAAATTAGCCAAAATGTGTGGGGTGGAATTATATTTCTATGTGTTTTAAGAATAGAACTCATTGTTCACTTTGTTTCTAGTCAATAAAATATAGAATTTATCAAAACAATTCTGAAATTAAATACGATACGAAACTGTCCCCGAAAAAAACAAAAAATAATCATTGACAAATTAAAATGAATAATGCTTAAATATTTAAAAGAAGAAAAGAAAATTCACTAATAAATTGCATAGCCTGCATAAAATAAATATCCTTATTACTTAAATATGTTATGGTTATATATTTTGGCAATGTCATAACTTAACATTCCGCGTAAGACAAGACAAGTAGGTAAGTCATCGCATGTTGTCCTAGTATTACTAAATCATTCTTTATTTTAATTTTTTACTTTCCTTTATCTATATATGAAATATATAGTAAGGGGAAGTATTGCGATCGCGAAAAAATTCGAATTCGAGCTATCAACGGAAATACATGTTATAAGGTCCCAGGAGTACAACTAACCAAGTTTCTTAAAAAAGTGTGTGGGTGAGTGTGTGTACAGCTTTTCTCAAAAACAATAATTTGTACGTAAATGAAATAAAGTATTTAAGGTAGGTATATTCATGGTATGTTACAGCAATCTTAACGTCAAAATCAAATAACCGGAAATGCCACTTTATATCAAGGATTTTACACATTTTTACAATTTTCCCGAAAACGACTCGAAAGATCTTTAACTGTTCGTATATGTAGTACATCACCGGGGAAATGTAAAAAAAAAATAATAAAAACTATTTTTGCGCATAACTCAAAAAACATACATTTTATGGTAAATTATGTATAGAGCTATTTGAAAGGTAATTAAAGTATCTAAAAAAACAAAACAGGAATCATTGAAAACTGAACTGTATTAGCAAAGATAAAGCGCATCGAAGTGGCAATTAATCATGCATTTCACACTTGTTTACAAATTTCTATTTAACGGCTCTAACGATTTTGTTGAAACTTGCCTAATGTCTTCTCCTTAAACCCCTTTAACTTCTCATGGATGTAGTATAGTAAGGGGAAATAGCAGGCAAAAAAGATATACCGAAAGAAAAACTTTATTTGCGCATAACTCAAAAAGTATGCATATTATGGTAAATTATGAATGAAATCATATGAAAGGTAATTAAATTCTCTAAAAACACAAAAAAAAATGTATCTTAATCGGACCAGTACTAGCACATGTAATGCTTATCTTAATAGGGCAGAACTCTAGATGGAGAACTGAACTCAATATTTTTATTTTTTTTTATGTACGATAGGGTAAAATATTAAGTCAAAAAAATTTTGAATAATATTTCGCACAGAATTAAGACACCTTGGGGAGGTAAAAGTCGCGAGGGATCGATGTTGTTAACAGCATTTAGGAGGGAGGGGCTATACATAGACACTCTTAATTACCTAGCGAATTCTACCTGTATCTCATCTTCAAGTCAACAAAATCTTATTCACGAAGGCAACAACAACTGAATTTATAAACCCTTAGTATAACTATTACCTATGAAAAACAATGCAGTCGAAGAAGTATTGTAATCGCGAAAATTTTCGGTTTTCAGATTTCAACGGAAATATCCATTTTGACCATCCCTGAATCCATTTTGACAAGTTTCGTCGTGACGTCTGCACGTACGTATCTCGTATAACTCAAAAACGGTTAGCAGAAACGTAGAAAGTCAAAATTTTGTATTAAGGATTATTGTAAAATCTAGTTGTGAACTCCCTTTTTGGTCATACATGATTCCCGGAAATAGTACTTTACTTGAAGGCCATTATTGATTTTCAACAAAAGATATAATGCAACACTTCTCAAATGTGGTATTATAAGTTGTGTATTATAAGTGGTATTAGGTTGTCTATGAATATAAACAACATGATAAATTTTAGTTAAAATTAGCAAACCGGAAGTGGTACTTTACAGGTAACAGATACGATGTTTTTTCACTCTAATTCAACAAGTGTATTACACGTTTTAAGTGTTAAAATTGACTGTAAAATAATTTTTTTCCTCCCCATTTGTGAGTTGAACAAGTCTGAAGCAAGAGAATATGATATAAGTTCGCTTAAAATGCTGAAACCGTCGATTTCCAATTCTTTATCTAGTGGCATAGACAGATCGAATGTTGTCAAGGAAGAAATCTCTTGAGAACTTGTTACCAACTGAAAGAAAACGACATATAATAACTGAATGAGATCTCCAGAAACAAGAGCTTATGTGTGTGTGTGTGTCTGTATGTGTCAGTAGATGGACGTTGCGACGCTATTTTATATCATTTTTATTATATATGAGCGGTATATACATTGATTGTATTATTAATAACCATCCGAAGTATCATCAAGTCCATTTTCATTCATAATACATGAAGGTAGTCTTAATATAATATTGGACAGGACAGATTTGCTTATTTAATTTTTAATGGCCATACTTATGTACAATGTTTACACCCAGAGAAGAGATCTCTGAACCAAGTATACCCCTCCACTTGTAAAGGATAAATCAGGACTCCAGGAGGCTTCTCACTTCGCCGTGTCTCTGATATTGAAAGCCAATGGAGGCTGAGAGAAACTGCAGACGTTCAAGACTTGAGTAAAGAGACCATGGCCAGAACTTCAATATAGATATTTATATAAGGTTTGGGGGCAGTTGCTGTTTCAACATTAATACATCAGGAAAATTATAAGGATGAGTGGAGTTAGTTAGGGATTGCGCTAAAGGTATATAACACCAACTGAGGATCACTTAAACATTATTACATCTGATAATCCTACATAAAAGATGTTCATTTACAAAAGTTATATTATGTGGATGTGAATGAAAAATACAACAAAACAATTATTGAATAAACAAATCAAGACTACAAATAATTTAAAAAGTTAGTTCAGCCAGAAATCAAAAGTAAGAATTTTTTGTTCTTGAATATTGAAAACTGTCTGAAGGTTTGGGTTTGTAATAGGTTTGTTTATTTGAAGATTAGGGTTGGAGCTTTTTATTGTGTTCGCCATAGTTTCAGGCATCTATAACAGTGAAGTGGAATATTTTATAGACAGTACGTGTTCTTACATGAATTGTCATTATGTGCATATCGGTACATCTTTCTTCGTAATAGTAATGCAACATAATGTGAGATTTTTATTCGTTCAGTGTCCATCCATTTGTTAAAATTTGACAATGTATATACAAGTCTAGAATTAAATCTGTTTTTGTTTTGTTTTTTTACTGAGGATAAAGCCAATAAGCGGTGGTCGATTGGTCTACGATCGTTGGCCACTGATTTTGCTATAGGATCTGTGCTAAAGTGTTACTACCTTTATTTTGTGTTATATTGTGGACTTTGATTGGCAGGTCACAATACTTTATATTCCGCCAGCCATAAATTAGATAAGAAAAAAAAAATATAGGTCGCAAAATTGTAAGTTATTTATTTTTATTTCATACTGACGGCTCCGAATCATTATATCATCTTTTATAATATTGTGAAATAACATATCTGCAATTATGATGCTTTGGATTAGCCTGAGATTAGATTAGTTAGATGGTAGATAAAAAAAAAAAAGAGAGAGAGATTGTAATTAATATCTTAGATTCGGATATCTGAATAAACAGATACTAATCTCGGAATTTGATTTAAAAACCGTTTTTTTTTAATCTCATGTCCAGATCTGATTGAAGGATCCGGATTTAAGAGTATGTATAAATTATAAACAATTATATTACTTGATGAATGAAGGAAACTCGGGCCGATGCCCTAATGTGTAGATAACTCAAGTTCACTGAAACGGCATGACTACGAAAATACCATCAAACCAGAGACATCAAGATATTTAAATTCAAATGGTGCCATTTCGAATTTAGAACTCTCATAACAACTTACAATTTACTTAACATGTATTCCAGCCATTTCAGAAGGAATTCATTGAATTCTGGAAATCACAAAAATGATGAGTGAAGACAGGAGTATCGATACACTTTGTGTGGCTGGCATGTTGGAATAAAATGCAACGAAATGGCGAATAAAACTGCCAAAGGAGACCTTACTATTCCAGGTCGTGATGGGACATTTCTAGCACCATCTAGCTGGCGCGTCCTTTGAAAGAAGAAAATATTCAAGGAATGGGAAGGAATGTGCGACAAGAACTACCCAAGTAAGATTAAAAGCAAAAAGAGACAGGTAAAGTCTTAGCAGATCTCAAGTCGTAACAATCGCAGAGTTTATTTTCTCATTCGTTAAAATATTTCTAACTTTTTTACTGATTTATTTAATTTAATTTATTTTTTCTATATTTTATGTATATATATATATATATATATATATATATATATATATATATATATATATATGTGTGTGTGTGTGTGTGTGTATTGTCATCAGATGGTAATTATTTTGATTAAACTTAAATCAATAATAAATGACCATGATATCTTGTGCCATAAAATAAGACAGCCAACCAATCAACAACTGACAACTAAAATAAAATAATTTATCAAGGAGAAACCCGATATTAGAGCGATGACCTGATAAAATCGGATTAGTTCACAGACTGGTATAACATTATCTTCAGTTGCCACTCGATCGAAAATAAAAATTCTGGCCTGTTGCCAAGGGCCCTCAAGAGACTTCTGTAATATCAGTCCTTAGTCCATCAAACGAATCTTTTCGACGAATTTAACCATACAATAGCAGACGTCAAGAGCACATCATGAGCAATAAAGAATACCAACAAAGTCGAAGAAAGTTAGCGAACTGGAGAAAGCTTAGGAACAGCCAGTCAGCGTCACGTACACTTGTGGGTCCCTTCACAAGGCTTTCGAAAGAGACTTCTTACATTATTATCTTAAAAAATTTACAGAATGTTATAATATTTAGTGAATTATTATCATTCCAAAAAAAAAAAAAAACTACACAAAAACTTTGGAAATATATTATTTTTCCATCCAATTTAAAAACAAAATAAAATTACTATTTATATTTTAAATGAACTAATCAGATTGCACCACTCCATATCCTTTGTTAAAAATCTGGTGCGGCGCGCGCATCATTCAACTTTCTCTTACCAAGCTATAATAATAATCTTTAAGATTATTTTAAAGAGTTCTCACAAATGTAATTCTTCAAGTCTTTTCTCACAAAAGTATAATAAATTAGTTTTTTTAAATAATATTAAACTGTACACTAAATATTTTTGGTTTGTCAAGCTGAAAATATATTTTGAAAGTTTCGGTTTAGTTTCCATGGAATCATTTTTTTACCATTAAATAATAAAAAAGTAGAAATTATTAAGTTAATAATACGGTTATGTTATTTCAATATATTGTTACAGAGCGATTTCTTAATAACAGGTTGGCGGCTTGGTGGGAGAAGGTTTGGTCGCCTTCGTCTCCTTCCGGACGCGCTCGGCTTTCCATTTGGGGTCTAACAGTCCTTATGAGATACGCTGTATCTTTACTAATACAGCCCCGATTTTAATAATTGTATTTTAGGAAATTTAATTACCTTTCATATGATTTCATACAAAATTTACCATAAAATGCTCACTTTTTCGCAAATAAAATTTTCTTTTCGCTATAACGTATTCCCCAGCATTTTCTCGTTGATTTATTACATACATGAAAAGTTAAAGATTTTTAAGGAGAAGAATTTCAGCAAGTTTTATCAAAATCGTTAAAGAGCCGTTTTCGAGAAAATTATAAAAAAGTGTAAAATCGATGATATAAAGTGGCACTTCCGGTTATACCGATACGCTCTATCTTTGCTGATACAGGTCCGATTTCGATAATTCCTTTTTTATTGTTTAGATAATATTACCTAGATAATATTAGATAATTGCCTTTCATATGATTGAAAATGTATACATAATTTACAATAAAATGCATACTTTTCGAGTTGTAAGCAAATAAAATATTACTTAACGAAAAAGTTGCTGTACCATCCCATGAATATACCTAGCTTAAATACATAGTATTAGTTTCTTACGACTTTTCGTTTATGAGCTAGGCTGTTCCAGTTCATTCACATACACAAGGGTACAAACAGGTTTGCTTATTTAAATGCCAAAAATCGGAAGACATTGTACTGGAGTTGTAGAATACCGTGATGAAATCAGCTGTGAGACAGTTTCGACAGGCATCTGTGATATATAAAAGAAAAATCTTCTACATGATGGGCGACATGTGAAGTTTCAAAATATGGAGCTTTAAAAAAAAAAAATGAATTAATTAAGAAAATAATTAATTATTATTAGAGGAAAATAATGTTGATCAATGAAACAGTTTTCGCATTTCATGTTAACACTGTTTCATTGATATTATTATATAATATTATATATTATTCCTTTTTCTCAAAGGTTCTTTATAAAGAACAAAATATCACTTGAGCCCTATTGTCGCAAAAAAGATGGCATGTTCTCCATTACCTAAACACCACCGAACTGAAGTATTTCCAAATATATTGAATTTAAAAATATTATAATAATGATGACAATACGAAATCCAAAATACTGATAATGAACAATTTGAATGTTTGCTAAAATATTTTAATGAGCACAGAAAAAAGCAATAAGCTGGGGCGAAGAAACAATGAAGGAGTCATGGTCATTTTAACAATTAGCAAATGCTAAGGGTGAATTAGCATTTTTGTTAATCGACATCACCATACTACGAAGGCCTTTACAAAGCGATCTACCCATTTTTTAAAAAACATTTTCAGTACACTGTTTAATGTTTATCAAAAATTCATAAACAATAATATAATAAAATAATAATTTATTATAACACTGTTTAATGCTTATGCAATAATAATGAACAACGTAATAAAAATCATTATTCGTACTAAAACTTTATTAATGGTTGTTTATTGGGTTTAATAATCTCATATACTCCAACTAGCGCAGGAGACGCGGATATACCTACAGGTTAATAACTTATTAAAGCCAGAGTGGGAAGTTAAGAGATATTCATTCCGTGTACCAGATTTTGATTTACAAACTTTTGATGGTAATTATATCTTATGTTTTCAGGTATCCTGAAAGTCTTGGGATTTTTATTTAATGAAGACTAAAATCACCTGAAAGATTTTTTTTTACTTCTTTGTACGCAGTAAAGGAAGTATTGTAATCGCGAAAATTTTCGGTTTTCCGATTTCAAAGGAAATATCAATTTTGACCATACCTGAATCCATTTTGACTAGTTTCGTTGTGACGTCTGTACGTTCGTTCGTTCGTACATATCTCGCATAACTCAAAAACGGTTAGGCGTAGAAAGTTAAAATTTTGTATTCCCTTTTTAGTCACTGCACGATTACCGGAAGTGGTCGTTAACTACAAAGTCATTATTGATTTACATATTAATTTAAATAAAATAATAAATTTTGGTTGAAATTAGCAAACGGGATGATACTTTACTTAAAGGTCATATTAGACTTTCATAAAAAAATATATTAAAATATAATATAAAACATCTCAAATTTGGTAAATTAACCTTTTATATCAATATAAATAGTATAATACGATTTTGGTTGAAATTAAAAGGAATATTTTACTTGAAGGTCCTTAATAAACCTGATTATATTGACATTTAATACGGAGATCGAGATTATAAACGCGATTTTTTTTTTCATTATAATTAAACAATTTTATTACTTGTTTCAAGTGTTAAAATTCAGTGTAAAACACATTTTTTCCCTCCCCGTTAGTGAGCTAAAAAAATACGCAGCAGGAGAATAAGATATAAATTAAGCGGATTCTTCCGCTTGAAATGTTGAAACCGTCGCTTTATCTAGTGACATAGACTGCTCTAATGCTGTCAAGGAACACTAAGAAATCTCTTGGGAACTTGTTACCAACTGAAAAAAAAACCTACATGTAATAACGGAATAAGACCTTTAGAAACAAGAATATGTCTGTATGTGTCAATAAATGGATGTCGCGACGCCGAGTCGTTTTTGAGATACTGCTATCTTCGGTATCTATAGTACCCAAATTCAGGATCACTTTTTGAGCCACCGATTCATAGTTAAATAGGCGTACAAGGAAATCATGATGTGTCCACTACCGATATTTTATTATACCATGACATTTAAAAAAAGTTTATATAAAGCACTTAAATATCACTTTTATTCTTCGCAAATAAAAGTTCGAAAACATCTGTAGTCCAGGGTTTTAGAAAAAAAAAAAACCTCCACAGGCTAATCTTTTTTATTTTTAAATTTCAATATACAATAAAGAACTCAATTCGAGAAGACATTTATAATAAAACGTGTTAAGGAATTAATTTACAAGAGCAAAATGTAACATGCTGATTTTTTCATCATCAGGACAGGAGAAAAAAAAACAACATAAATATAAAGACAAAATGATTCACATCCAATCTAAAAATACGTATCAACTAGAGAGAGTAACTCATTCCAAGAGATTCTTTCCCAACTACTGTTATATAACCCCTCCCTCCCTCTTCCTTCGGTATGTAAGTCTCTTAGACTGTTGATGTGGGATACGCTGCATTAGTGTATGTATATATGTATATGTATATGTATATGTATGTATATATATATATATATATATATATATATATATATATATATATATATATATATATATATATACTTTGTTTTTTATTTCTTCGAATCTATTCTGCTTTAAAAAGTTAATGGATTCATTATATTCCAATGTTATTGTATTTTTGTAAAAAAAAAAAAAAAAAAAAAAAAAAAATCATATATTTAAATATTAAAGCAGAATAGATTCGAAGAAATAAAAAAAACAAAGTCGAACGATAACTGGAGTTCATTAAGTAGTTAACAAGGAAACCACATAGGTACGTTCGACGATCGTAACACATCAAAGATTAGACTTTTTTTTTTCTAGACAGAAAACACTCACTAAACGAATTTGGCACAAAAAACATTTTAATTGCTCCTTGACGAGACAAACATTCAGCAAGAATAATGGTGATAATGGTTTATCAAGGTGGAGGCCAAGCGGTTGGTCATGGACACATCTTACAATCTTCAGTAGTTTATATCCTTTACCAAAATACACTAACCAATCGATAATTTACTAAATGATGTTTAAAAAAACATTAAATAAGTTTTAAAAAATCATTGTTAAAAATCAAGAAAATTCTAAAAGTCTATTAGATTGAACCAGGGAATCTTACAGTATGACACTATCTCAACAAATTAATTATACAACAATAGTTTGTACCTTAAATCAACTAACTATCAATAAAGTACAAATAAATCAGTTTATTATCAATTTAATAAGTACAAACCTTTATTAAAATATGTGGAGGTCCACACCAAAAAGTAACAGTTCCATTTTGTATAAAAAAACCTGATAGCTCAGCAACCCCTGGCAAAAAATGGAGTAATTTTAATTTTCAGGTAGGTTGTATGTATTGCCTCTCTTGTAAAAAATCCAACTTTTCGATCTCCTTCTTATTGTGCCTCTTTCGGCATCTTGAAAAACCGCTAAGAAAAAATTCTTTTTTTTTCAGTTCATTCTAAATAACTTGCTTCCAGTGCATTTAAGGAAAAAAATTGTTATAACCAATTTTAAAGAACGTTAAATTTTCGGCAAGCTTGTATATAACATTTTTGAATAGCTATTGAGATAAGGGACCGTCAAAGTCTGCAAAAAGTCCAAACAATTAAAAAAGTTGGACATGTTAATGGTTTCGAATTAGATATGATTTATTTCAAGCCCTCATAAAACTACAGACACCCCAAATGCTAAAATACTATGTCTGCTGGCATTAGGAGGGGATGGGTTTCAAAATGGAGGCCAAAAAATAGATACCGAAATACGGAGCCGTATAAATCTGCAAACAATTCAAAAAGTTGGATGTCAGTAGTTTCGCATTAGATATGATTTATTTCATTTATTAAACAGATAAAACTAAGACACTCTAGATGCAAAAAAACTTTGTCTGCGAACATTAGGAGGGGTCGGGTTTTAAAATGATGGCCAAAAAGCTTTTATTTTATAAAAAATTTTTAGGAGTTTTTTTGGTTTTTCACCTATAATTCATAAACGGTGCATCCTTTCGAAAGATATGGAATTTAGGTAACTTGTGTGGTCGCAGACCACTTACAGTTATATTCTGTCTATATTTTTGACAAAATCGTCGTTTTGACAGTAATTTTCAATTAGTTACGCAAATTATTATGTTGACCTCAATGAGTACCTACTCATTAGAGGCAGAATTTGATTTTCTTTAATTTGATGTAATTCGATTTTTCGATAGAATGCACCGTTTAGGAATTATGGGCAAAAAAATAGTCTTAAAATATTGAGTTTTTGTGGCCGCCATTTTGTTTTCCAGCGGTTAAACAACTTATAACCTGGAATACAAACGTAGACGTGCATTTTTCATGTCAGTTAAACCTGTATAGATGCTCATTTTCATTTTTATGTTCGTTTTACATGTCCAAAGCTAAACGGGCTCCCGGACTAAGATCAAGAGGTTTTCGTTTATCATAATAATTACTGAAATTCTCGAGACCAAATAAAAATATTTCTTTATTTAAAATTAGATTTACAAACGCATTATTTTTTAACAATTATTTACAAAACTAAACCTATAAAACCATCTTGTTGCTAAATAAGACGTTTCAGAATCTGACAACAGACGCTCAACTCCAGAATCAGGCAGTAGCAACAAATCAATCAAAAATTGTCGAAACTGAACAACGCGTTAGCACAAACACTGAGATTTACCACTAAACCTACAAAGTCTATCCGGATTATCAGCGCCAAGAGATTCGCTAAACTAATCAAATCTGTTAATAGCAATATAATTTTGCAGATGGCAAATTTGTTTTTTCAAAGTTTAATTTAATTTTCGTATTAATGAAACAGATTGTATTAAAATAATAAGACATTATTTTTTTTTCAATAGGAATTTATATTTTCTTTTCTTTATCAAGCCTTTACTAATAATAATTTAAAACATGAAAATCTATGGATTAACTTTTATAGCAAGCTAATACTTTTGTCATTACTGATCACGAAAAAGAAAAAGAAAGAAGAACCATTGAAAATAATTATTCAAATAAATACACCAAGAGCTAATTAGCTCTCCGAACTGTCCACTTAACATAATTATCGGCTACGTTTAACAAGTCTCTATGATACACTTATTAGCATGCTATAGTGAAATGAAAAAAATAAAATAAAATAATATCATTTTGGAACTTATAACTAAAGGACAGATAAATCTTCTGAAAATCGATTTGATAAATAATAATCAAAACACAAATTAAATATAATCTCGATTGGATAACCATTTTAAAATTTTATTTTGGTCGAGAATCGAAAAACGCGACGCATATTACCAACATATTATTAAATACATATTATCAATTCGTCAACGGAACTATCGTCTCATTTCTACTTACACTGTTCATTATGGTTATTACTATAATGAATGATCTCGTCCAATAGTAATATTGGTATATTACAAAATTTCTCCGATTCTTTTTCAACATGAAACTATTTATTTTGGTCATAAATGAAGAAATAAAAGTCCATCTATAATTTTCCATCAATTCCAATCTAGGGTCAATGCCTGAAGATAACTTCGAAAAGAGGCGAAGATGAAAGTATCAGCATATTTAATTAAACTTCACAAAATCAATACTTTTTAATCGAGAATATGGAAGGTTCATTATACATCAAAGGTAACTCTTTTAGCCTGAAATGGTCATGATAAATTTTTAAAATTACACTTTAAGTAGGCAGTTTACTGATTTTTCGATAAGGTGCCAAATAAATAATTTTAATATTTTCTTACATTTTTGTGTAGTTTTCATTTTTGTTTTTGTCTTTTTTTTCCTCGAAAATATAATTATAACTCAACATATACATATATATTTAGTATTTAAAATTCAACCAAACAATTACAAAGAGCATTATATTCACTAAAAATATAATTATAAATAAAAATAAAATTAAATATAATAGAAAAATAGAAAAAAAAATCTGATCTTTCCAACTCCATTAATCCACATACATTTATACTTACGGCATGTTTTTAACATTAGTGAATGAGTATCCAATATTTTATTCACATTTTTTATTGCCACTTAAGTCTCAGATCGAAATCAGAAATGTTAAAAATCATTTAAATTGTCGATCTACAGTCTTTTTTTCACTACATGTCTCTTTTAAATTAACATGAATGTATCATGTGGATAAGGAATTGTAAGGATGTGGATGAGCGATCAAAATGATATTTGGCTGCATGAATCTGCGACTTTGGAGCTAAATAGCAAGCTAAAATAATAGAATGAAAGTCTATGCTATTCAGATTTATCTTAAAGCGACCCACCGATCCGCAGCTTACGGCAGATCTTTTCTTATCCGATCATCATCCTTATAGAATTCCATTCCTCTGTCGCTATAATATCCTTCCCACCTTCAAATCCAGGTTATTCAATCACTTCTTGTCCATCCAGTTCCAAAAGAATTGTAAATAGAGTCTCTTTCACTTCAATCAAAATTTGTAGATATGCACTAATAGATTTTGTATCTTGTTATTTATTCTTACTTCGTATTATTATAATTTTTATTATGTTTCATTAATATTAGAAGTTTGTAAAGGACTCAGGTCAACAATACCAATTTCATATGTTAAATGTTACTACATAATGACTTATAATTTTCATTTCTATTTATTTATTGACTTTTTATTTTTGTTATCTGTTAATTCATGCTTTCCTATTTCATCTACTTTAAGGCTATGAAGCCCACCTATCACTGCCTGTAATTGCAATTCTAAATAGACTTGTCACGGAATAAAAAAAGAGTTTATTATTATCAAAACTTGTTTGTAAATATTTCTCTACTCAGCCCAGTGGATATATCATTTTGGATTGTAAAAGATACAGTAATTTTGATTTTTAGGTATGTTGTATGATTTGTCCCTCTCATCCAAGAAGTCAAGTTTTCAACCATCCACACCTTGTGAGTTTTCCGCTATCTTAAAAAAAACACTAAGAAAAAGCACTTTTTCCACAGCAACTTGTTTCCAGGCCATTTTAGGCAAAATGTAGTAATCATTAATACAAAAGAACATTATATTTCTTGCAAATTTTATAATAAATGTGTTGGAATATTCGGAATAAATACTGAGATATAGGACCGTGAATATCAGCAAAACTGTCAAAAAAAAAAAAAACCCAACAGAAAAAGATAGATATGCCAGCGGTTTCGACTTAATAACAATTTTTTACTTCCTTGTACGAAGTAAAGGAAGTATTGTAATCACGAAAATTTTCGGTTTTCAGATTTCGACGGAAATATCCATTTTGACCATCCCTGAATCCATTTTGACTAGTTTCGTGGTGGAGTCTGTACGAACGTTCGTACGTACATTCGTTCGTATTTCGCATAACTCAAAAACGGCTAGCCGTAGAAAGTTAAAATTTTGTATTTAGGATTGTTGTAAAATCTAGTTGTGAACCTCCCTTTTTGGTCACTGCTTAATCACCGTAAGTGGTACTTTACTTGAAGGTCATAATTGATTTCCATCAAAAATTATATTAAAATATAATGTAAAACATCTCAAATTCGGTAAATAGGATTTTTATATTGATGTGAATGTATTGACTATTTTGGTTAAAATTGGTGAGCCGAAAACGGTACTTTACTTGAAAATTATATTTAAATTAAATACATAAATCATATGTTTCGGTAATAAAGGTTACAAACGCAATTTGGTTTCCAATCAAATTAAACATTTTTATTACTTGTTTTAAGTGTTAAAACTTAGTGTAAATTACTGGTTTTCCTCCCTATTTGTGTGTATGTGTGTGTGTGTCAATAGATGGATGTCGGGACGCCGAGTGTTGTTTTTGATATACTGCGATCTTCGGAAACTAGTAACCAAATTCAGGATCACTTTTTGAGCCACCGATTTATAGTTTAATAGGCGTACAAGGAAGTCATGTATTGTCCACATCAGATATTTTAGTTCAGTTTAGTGCAAAATGCAGTACTTATCTTGTATAGTATTAAATTTTCTATAAGATTTATACAAGATATTTGTAGTTACTCTGAGCAGACACTAAGAAATATAAAAATAACAACTTTAGAGAAAATGGACTGGAAACTAAAAAGTGTAGTCCATGAGATTCGTGTAAATTGTGGGAGATTTTTTTTAATTATAATTTTTATTTTGTACATATTTAAATTTTGTACATAAAAATCAACAATTTATTTGTTCCTGTATACATAATATAAATATATAAATTATATTTACTTTTATTCCATTGGCTTTATTATATTTTATAATTTATTTCTTAAAATTATTAATTACTATTGACAAGTTGAATTCACTAAGGAAGACTGGTATATGTACAAATTTTAAAGATTCTAAGCCGTTTCGCTTGGAAATTTTGTTGACATTTTCGACCTACTGTAATAGAATAAAGGTATAACACAAAAATTGAAAATGTAGGGAAATCAAAGTTTTTACTCTATACTTTTGAATATCTCCTTTTGAACAGACTGAACATTCGCAATGTTTGGGTTGTGGGGGAAAGGGGAAAGCAACTAGATTTATCCTTATATTCTGTATACAAAATGGGCAAATACTTCCTTAATTAAATACTGTCGCAGACTAAAAATTGGATTTTTTTGGATTGCCATATAAAAGGGAATGAAATATAAATTAGTAATAATACTAATAATAATTATACACACCTATTATAGAAATATAAATGATTAATTAAAAGAAAAAAAAATCTGATACGGCCACAAAAAATCTGATCGCACAACTTTCACATACCACTCTCCTCTTATTAAATTTAATTAATTTCTGCGCAAGTAGGGAAAGCGAAATTGTTTTCATTTAGTTACCATTAAATAATATATAAAAAAAAATTATTAACTACAATAATCACGTAAGTTTATGCCTTTTTCGCCACTCTCTTATTACCTCTAACGACTTTTTATGTGAGATAATCATTTTTCTAAAATATTTAGCTTTACAACGGTATATTATACATCTATATTACTACTATTATTTCAGGAAATTTATTTTCCATTTGAAGGTATTTCTTCTTTAGTTAACTATCAAATTCTTTCATAGTTTATAATTTATCAATTTTTATTACTACTAAAAATGAGATACGGTTAATTATTTCAAATAAACAAAATTAAAGATACTTTTGGAGGAAAGCATTTTAAAAATTCAGCCGACTACTTCAATGAGAATAAGACCTAGCTGATATTAAATACCATTTAATTATACACTGATATAACGAGTTTAATCAAATTTGTTAAAGCCTTTTTCGAGAAAATTGTAAAAACGTTTTGAACTCATACAAAGGTAAGTGGAAGCAAAAATAAGAAAAGTAAGTAATATAGAAAAATAATAATCATAAGAGTATGATTATTATTTTTCTATATTCATAATTTCAACCCCGATTTTTAGTAAATGTAAAACTAAACGGATTGGTTGAATATTTAATAGCACAAATTAATGTTATTATATCGATATTTATGAGAAAAACTCAACTCAGATTAAAACCAAATAGAGTAGAAAAAATGTTTATAAGACTCTTTGTAGTAAATGTAGTATAAAACCTGCTGAATAAAGCTTGTATAACGTTTACAGTTTATATAAAAACACTAGAATCTTCTTATCGAACTATCGCTAGTGACACATAGCCTGTTATATAAAGCCTTCTCTAGATTGGTAAAGACTAAATATAAATAAATCAAATTTATAAATAAGACTCTCAATTGTAAAATACTTTTTTATTTATTGTTAATTCCAAGTGTGACCTATACGATAGTTAACACAAAATTAAAACTTTTTTAGTTTCTCCCATCGAAGTTTTATTGAGTAAGCAAGAGTTTGTATTGTAAATAAACTATTAACAACTGAATAAGTGCCTCCACACACAACAGAGTTTTGTTATTTACTGTGTTATTGACAGGAATAAATACAACTCAAACTGTAACCTACACTACATGGAAATCCACTTATATCCGAGAATACATTTCCAGCAGACAATATCGTGAGTGTGAAGTTGGCATATCATTTGGAGCAAATTCACCAACTTTTGAGAGTTCTGGATTCATTTCGAATAGTTCTAGAGTTGCTGAAAGTTTAAACGAATAGTTCCGCTCATAAAAGCGAAAAAAAAAATAAAAAACCGTATCTGAGAAAGTGAGACGCCAGCTTCACGCAGCATCTCAGTTCGTTGGCTTATGACTTCATTGCTATCAACATTAAAGCTGAAGTTTATGGTTAAAAAAATTTCACAGTAACAGGTTGTTATCTTGAGATCTGTGATGGCGGAGCGAAACAAAAAGGTTCTGGCGTCTAGAAATTTACAAAATATTTTTCGCAAATTTATAAGCTTATGACTTCTTTGCTATCAACATTAGAGAGTTATGTTATTGCTATAACATGGAGATAATTTTTAGAACTCTTAAGGATGCCAACATAACTCTCAAGAAAACAATCTATTACAGCAGAGCTCCGTCACTAAGTACAAATTTAAATATATTAAAATACGGGGGTGAGAAAAAAATATAATAAATTATATATATATATATATATATATATATATATATATATATATATATATATATATGTATATCGACATCTCCTAAATTTCCATAATCGTATTCTAGAGGTTATGAAACCGATAAAAAATGCACTACCACCTATCTCCGCTGACCTTTTTTTTTTTGTAATCCCATTTCTTTTACATAGACGTTCTAAGATAATGCAATAGTAGTTTATATGAATTCAAAGAAGAAACGCTCCTCTTTCCTACGAGTCAAAGAACGTCGACAGAGGAAACATTGAAGACGAGATACAGAGCTTCAAATCGAAACGTAACTTTGTGGCTTAGAAAAATTTTCAACACCCTAGGAACTGAATAATTATTTTTTTCCATGATTTTTTCAACAATATCGTTTTTCGGTGTACTGAATTAAAATCAGCTATCATTTTTTATGTAAAAAAATCTATAATGTTTTTCCTTAATAATTTTAATACCATTAGTTTACTTAATAATTTAAACACTTTTCTAAATTTAATTGACCATAAATCAATTATTTTTAAATGTTTGTATTTTTCCTTTAATACTTTCTGAAAAACAAATGTTTTGCTGGAAGAACCATGTCGAAATCATTTTTCAAACCCGAGAAATAAAATAAACCTGTTCCTGCACGAAATGGGTGAACATATGTCGATTTTTTTCAATGAAGAATCAGCCAAAAAATGTTGATAAAAATCGGCAACGGACACACCGCGCCTTCTTCTGGTTACGACATAAGTACTTATTCGAGTCCTTCAAGACTGTGAATTAAATCCCAGTTTAATCAAAAACGATTCAGCAGTTTAGAAAAATCTATAAATAGAGAGGACGACATTATTTAAAACCATTTTTTTGGGATAAAGGGGCCTTAAACTGGTTACGATAATTTAGGGAGTTGAGAAATTACCGAACTAATTTAAAGTTTTGAAAATTGACATCAATTAACATTTTCTATATATAAATTCAGACCAGAGAAAATATAACACAAAGATTGAAAAACCAGGTTATTAAAAACTCATCTACTGAAAGGGAATAATAACATCAAATTAACTCAACCAACTCACCAATTAGCCAATTAGGTTGAATAAACAGGAAAAGAGGACCAGACAACATATATTACAAATTGAGGACAAAATATCACAGAAACAACAATTAATGAACAAAACTGACAATCAAGGAAGGACGAAAACTAGAGAAAGAACAATAATGGCAGGAAGCCAACAACAAATGCTATAACAACCGTATCGACTAATGTTATCAGCTGAACACATTTATTTGCATACGAAGGTTCTCAACAGAACCGAATATTAGGCAACGAACGGTTTTGACAGGTACTCCATTATTATGGTATTGTTCCATTTATGGTTACAAAACGGATACAAAAAGAAACGAATATCAAATCTCTTTACACTAATTTGTAAAAAAAACGACTAAGATAAGAGGAAAAAGCTCAATAAGCCATGGTTTTATAAATATTGGTCCTACATACCGAATTTCAGCTCAATTTGGAAGGCCTATAGAGGTGCGCAAATATTTAAAAAAAAAAAAAATCGAAAAACCGCTGGGGGCTGGAGAAACAAGTTGAGATCCCCAAAAACCACTTCCTTTTGGATTTATACAGTGCAATAGTCCATATTATTCGGGAAAAATACGACTAAAAGCATGTTAAAACAGTTGTAATACCTAATACTCGTCCGATTTCGATGAAACTTCTTTTTCATCTCAAAAAGGCACTTTGTAGTAACAGACTAAAAATCGAGAATGAGCGGTCGCCCTTGGAAAACAGTGCATAACAATCCAACTTCCGACAATCTAAGTGAAAGAAAAATGGAACATGTATCATTTCCGTTCCTACTTTTTTGTAGGATGTTTGAGACGTCTGTATTAAAACTGCTGTATCTATTTCTTCCGACACAATCCGGCTATTGTCGGTCGTGTTCGAGAGCCCTTATTCATAAGAATCGGCGATAATTTTACTGAAAAAAAAATTAATAATAGGAAAAGACTTTTTTTGCCGTGCCGATTACACCTCATTTATAAAACATATTAGCGGCAAAATAGATATAGCACTGTAAAGGCATTGTCGTGTAGAAGACAAAACAAAAATCATCTAAATCAGATCATTATTAAAATATGTCATCAAAGGACTGTAGCTCCAAAACGGCTCTAACTATTTTGATAAAAATTGCATAAAGTCTTCTACTTAAAGCTCTTGTAACTATCCATACATGTAGGAGATCCCCTGGTAAACGAAGGTAAAAAGGTTATATTATATTCGCGCGTAACTCGAAAAGTATACACCTTTCGTTGATTATACAAATCGGCAAATTATTAGGAAAAAATACAGCGTATTGAACTTTGTGGAAATGTTTATACTTTCCCAATTCAGGAAAGAATTGCAATCGTATCAAATTTTCGATTTGTTTACCTATATATCCAGTGATATAGCATAAAAAATTCAAACACAATTCAAGAGTTTCAAGGCTGCGAATTGTTAAATTCAAGGCGATTATCGTCAAATTGTTGGATTAAATTTAAAACAAAATTGGAACCATAAAATGCTGTATTTGGCCGGCTTATAATAAAATGAACAATTCGGACTTGAAATTTAACTAGAATAATTATAAAAATTTTATTCTAGTTTGATAATGAAAAACTATTACTTAACTTCTTAAACGCATCAAAAATAAAAACAAGTAAAAAATACAGTACTGAAAAACAATTTCAATTCTAAATAAATAAAATTCATGTATTGGAATAAATTTCACCATAATTTTATTCATAAAGTTATTCTACATAACGAAACAAAATAATCGTAATTATAGGAATAAAATGAACCCTAGAATCCCCTTATTCTTGTCACTCCACCCTCGCCCTCGAGAAAGAACAAAGTTAGAGGAAGGAGGCGTTTTCTAGCTTTCATGGAATTATAGATGGTAAGGGGAACAACTACTTTTAGTTTCTTCACAATATTTTATATAGTATTTGCTTAATACTAACGGAAAAATGGAATTATTGGACTAAAACTAAAAATTCCCGATGACTGGCTATTTTTCAAGCATAATTCCCTAAGTTTTACCGACCCGAAAAATTCAATCAGGATTCCCGATCTTCAAGGAATTCAAGGTTGCTTGACACCCTGGTTTAGTTTTCAACGGATCTATGCTCCCCACTGATAAGGGGAGTGGCAGGATGTGCTCATCGCCGATTTTGATCAACAATTTTTGGTGATTCCGAATTTTTCATTACATAACAGCTATTTTTGTCCACCATTTAGGATATGCCACGCACTGTCTTCCACAAAGGATGGCCATCATAAAATGTAACGCTATTGTAGAACAAGGAAGCAAAAGAAATCTTTCTCGTAGTTCATTACGGATGTGAAACTTGGCCGATTGCGTTAAATATAGAGAAAGTATTTAAGTGTAGAGTTTCCAGACTGTGATTGGGTTTAATAGTCGGTACGAAGAAGGTAGGCTGACTGCAGTGCGGAACTGTGCAGCCTGCACCGGCTCAATAATACTACAATGTGTGAAAATAGAAATAAAGTATACAAATAAATTGCCACCATGTTGAAAAATGTTACAGCTGAATAGTGAAATTGAACAAACTTCTTTATTTTATTTCTTTGGGATAAATTGTACTTTGATTTAAGATAAGAAATATCAGATGAGTAACAAAAAACGATAAGAGGTACTTCTAGAATATGAGCCATAATATGACGAGAAACTATTTTCAGACGAAGGCAATCTTTCTGACCCATGACAACGAAGACTGGGTCCATGTTCCATTTTATATATCAACGATACAAAGCTCAGATTGTATTCGTCACTGGGGCAAGGTTATTAACAGGCGGGTTCCTGATAAGATTATTTTCAGGGAAATTAAAGGCGTATCCAATTCCTGACTCAACGATTTTGAACAAATACCCGGATTATTTCATCATTATTAAAATCAGTTTAGTCTTTCATCTTCAAAAATAGAACTGAAGACCTGAAAATAAGACATTATGGACAACCTCCCAATGACGTCATGGGAAGAGAATTTTGGGACTAGACAAATTTCTTTGTCTGGTCCCTGAGAGCAAAGAGTTGTAGAAAAAAAAGGAGCTCTTAGACTTTTTATATCGTTATAAAGAATGAAACAAAGCTATATGTGGTAGCTCCATTCCGTAGTTTAAATTTTTAAAACGAAGGAGCACTTACACATTTACCAAAAATGGGCATTCTTCTTTAGCAATGCCAACGACTTAAGTTTCAACACCAGATATATTCAGTTGCACAATTTTCTAGTATTAATTATATTTAAAATAAAACATAAAATATCAAGACAGTTGCACTGTTCTTATCAGCCGCCTATGGAATTTGCGCAATCATGTTTGATATACTTGTGGTCAAGTGGCTATAAGCGAGTTTTTTTTTTTAAATGACTAATTTGCTAATTTTTTTTAAAATAATTAATTTGCTAATTTTTGTTTTCACTTCAAAAATAATTAATTTAAGAATATATGAACCAATTAGCGTGAATTTAATGAGGGTCTTGACAACAAATCTGTTTACAGATTGCAAATTGGAGGTTTCGTTCTAGAGAAAATCAACTTCTAAATTCTACTAATTTTGGTGATTTACGTTAAGGGGTACATGTAGCCTTAAACAATTATCTAATATAAAATCTTTAATCGAACTAGAGACAGGTAGTAGCATGTGTAAAATAAATAAATAAATATTTCATAGCAGAAAATGAGCAGTAATTTATATTTCCTGATATGACGAATAAAACGATTATCTACACAATATTGTATACTGCAACAAATCAAATATGCAAGATATTCTGACCAAGATTTTAAGTCAAGTGCGTTTCCTATTTCTTTACTTGAGCCTTTATATTCCTTTTCCTAAAAATTTGAAAAATATTTTCGCTAATTAATACTATAAAACATAGATAGGAAATAAAACTGTCCATATATTAAGAGCTGAAATAACAAAAATAAATTATTGGGATGTAAATGGAAGATTCTGCACACGAAATCTTGAGTTTTTAAAATACTGTCTAGTAGCTATAAAAGTACAAAAAGTAAAAGTAAAAGTACAGATATAAAAAGTACAACTATAGATATAGTATATAGAGTGCAGGTATAGTACATACAACTATAGATATATTATGTACTATACAGATGTATAGTACATGTATAATATGCACAAGAAGTATAGTATATATATGGTATAGCTGTATATTATAAATGCGTACGTCAACAGATAAAGTATATACAGCAATAATGGTATTCTATACTCATAGTTATCAGTGCCATACGTGGTAGTGGTTTCCTACCATATTAAATAGTGAGTGTACTTTATTTTAAAACGTTCATTTTATTTATTCACTGTTTACATTGCTCGTTGACGAACCATTTTTATAAAGAATGTTTTAACAGTTCTTTTTGTTTACTTAATGTTATCGGACTAAAGATGTTTTTGTTTGTGAGTCCGGTCTTTCCGGGTTTAATGCCGATTATAAACATAACATTTAGGCCAATATATTATACAAAAAGTGTGTGGTGTACACTTAGACTTACTATCATGTTTCTTTGAGGGAACTACAGACTAACGAATTAAAACAAAAAAAAAAATGGTTTTCTATATATTTATTTAATTATATTGCACATCCCATTTTCATAACTCACGGAAGATTATAAAATGTGAATCTCAGACAAGCTTTATCTTTTACGGTGATTATAATAATAATCCTCGGGAAACCGAACTATCTTTCACTTATCCCGAAATCGCTCTTACTTGAATAATGAGTCATCCAGATAACTTGTACGCATTTACCCCTTAAGACAGGGAATGGGCGTGGTTGAAGCGAAGGCTTGGATGTTATATTTAAACATAATTGTCTGAGGAATATTTTTAAAAAAAAATATAGAAAAAATCTAGCTGCAAAAATAAAATAATTACAGTCCTGTAAAGTCAAATTGTGTAAAATTTAGTGGAGCGCACTTGCTCCGCACAAAAAATTGTATTTGGCCATAACTCAAAAAGTATGCATTTTATGGTAAATTGTGAAGAAAATCGTATCAAAGGGAATAACGTTTTCTAAAAAAAAAAAATAATTAATCGGATTAATTAACTAACGATTAATATGCTATTTAATGCTCAGTTCATATTGAGCAATTTTTGATAGAGACATGGTAGCAAATTGATTACTCTCCAATAATATTGAAATAGTTTATATAATACTTACAATTTGTACCAAATGTAATGAAAAAGAGGAAATATAAAAAAGGTTTAATTTTTTTTTTACTATTCACTGATTTTTTTTTAAATAATAAATAAATAATCTTCTGATCTAATCGGAACTGTTCAATATTATTGATAAACATTCATATTAATATGCTTCAGCAGCTTTTTTGAAGAAATAATCCGATATTTGGTGAGTTAAAAAAAGAATATATCAATTATAATACCTATACTTATTCGAAAAAAAAAAAAAAAAAAACATTTGGCACAAGATTCAGATGTGCTTTTTCAACTACAAGATGTTCTATTTTATTCCGATTTTTTTTTCTATTGGGGCTAATGTATTTAAATTTCTTTTCACCTATTTCCGTTTATTATTATAACATCTCGTATCTTTGGTATTATATGTGAAACTAGACATCAGAGGTTATTAAAATTACATCTCGTAATTTAGGTTGAAGCTATCGTTATAGTAACAGGACCCATAATCTTATTACTGCATTCAGAAACGCATTAAGAAAAATCTTTTAAAAAAAGGCTGATGAATCATCTCGAAAATTCCATAATGTTTTTAAAACGTATTATTCAATCACAACAGATAACTGTTTTTAATGAGGAAATCTTGAAATATTTCTGATAATTAACCAATATTTCAAAATAATCTTATCTGTGGCCTAATAAGTACTAATAGTCAGTGATGTTTTAACCTACGGGTTATGTAAGAAAAAAAAACTTGGTATTAATATTTGAAAAAATTCAATTATATAATCTTAATTGTTAAAAAATATTTAAATACAAGTAAACGCTTTTAAAAAAAAAAATAACGAGAACTAGAAAGAAAGAGAAAGAAAAAAAAATTACCGATATTAGTAATCGCAACGATTAAAAGAATATTATTAAAATATTTGTCCACGAAATCCTATTGCTATTAATAAAATACTAATAATCTATAATTCAAAAGATTTGTTGGGAAACAAAATTGGTTGTTGATGCGAGAGGGGGTATTCAAGAATTGGCGAAATGTTGACTTACTAGTTATTAACTGGTATTAAGACTTAAATACTTTGGATTGGAATCTTCCTGGATTCCCGACGGTAATTTTTGTCACTTTTTTAGAGTTTTCGCTTCCAATGATTAATTATTTTTATTTTTCTATACTTCCCATCCTTCTATGAGTTCAAATTTTGGAATAATAAACAGGTAAGGAAAGATTCGAAATTGGCTGAGGGACAGTGCAGGAGAATAGCGAATTTAGGTTGGGAGGGATATCCAATAATTAGAAGAAATAGGAGTGAAGAAGGATCATTTTGACGGAACTCGTTGATGACTTCAGAATTAACAACAGCGACAATGTAGGATAAAATAGAACAAGGTAAAAGCCGACACATCCAGTTTTATACAAATATAATAAATATATAAAGTGAGAGTGTAACAAGCTAGTGACAAATACAGGATGGGGCAGAAATACCATATTTTGAAGGGCAGTAAAATGCAAACCAATATCCTGACAAAAAAAATGGTGCTATTTTCAAAAAGTACGCTGAAAATAATATAATTTCAGTTGGTTTCAAAAATTACGTATTCCAAATGTCGACCGTCGTCGACTACGCATTACCGAAGATGTTTCCGAAAAATGTCCATCACTTTGAGCCATTTTGGCCGTTGATTTCTTCTTCCCTGATCCTCTCCTTTAAATCAACCAGAGAAAGAGGTCGGTGTTAAAATACCTTCTCCTCGAGATATCACAAAAGAAAAAAATCGCATGGAGATAAATCTGGCGATCGTACCGGCCACTCCAAGTCACCCCTCAAAGATGTGAGAGGTATCGCTCAATCTTGTTTGAAACAAACATCCTCTACATCGATTCCATCCAAGTTACGGCTTAGGATTAACTCCATCATGTGGACGTAACGGTCGTTCCCGTAACAGTTACAGTCAGAATAAAATTCTTTATTTATTCTGGGACATATTCCTTTAGAATAATATTACATGTAATATCAGTAGAGCTTTTGAATAGAATAAAAAAGAACAAGAAAATCAGTAAATAATAAAATAAATAAACGAATAAGAAAAAGAAAGATGAAATTATAATAAATCATAATGACTTAACGTTTAAACCTTTAAGCAAAAACAAACTTCCAATATTAATACATAAAAAAATAATTACAGTTAAAGAGAATTAATTCATCAAATCTTTTGGAACTGCATGGACAGGAAGCGACTGAATAGACGGGATTTGAAGGTGGGAAGAGTATTCGAGCAACGGATAGAAGAAGAAAAGTAATCGGATAAGGATCGGATAAGATCTGTCAAAACCTGCGGATCGGTGTGCCGTAATATACAAATCTGAAGACCGAGAACAGGTATGACGGGAATGAACAGAGGATTTGAATTGAAGGAGGTCGAAGATGTATGATGGACGGCGGAATTGGATGACTTGGTAGAGGAAGGATGCCAGGAAGTACCTACGACGGTAGGAAGGGTAAAAGCCATTTCAACTCTTCGTAGAGTTACAATCCTCTCAACAAAAAAATACAGGACGCTAAAACGGAAGTCACCAACAGTCGTCCACCGTGCCCGCCCGAAATGTGACAGTTATTCCACAAGAAATAGAGATGGATGGAAGGGTCATCGAAAATTTTCGGGAACGTCTTCGGCAATACGTAATCAATTCCACTGAAATAAAACCAGTTTTTTTTTTCTAGAGACGTTGCTTTGTAATTTCAAAACGAGTCAACTATTTCTGTCCCACTCTGTATTTAGGGATTGATCCTTCTATACCATATTGGGGATATCAACTGATTATGAAGCGAGCCAAGCTATAGCGCATGTTAATCCACCGAAAGTCAATTTATAGAAGTGGCAAATAATTTATCAATCCCTAATTAGATTGATCCTTCTATACCATCATGCGGATGTCAACTGACCACTCTGTATTATTACAATCGGACCCTCAAGCCTCTCAAGAGAAAGTCAAACCGGTCTACATTTCGCAAAATTCAGGCATCTTGAAGACTAAAAATTTACTTTTCAATCGTAATCGGATTAATTGCCAGAAATGAAAAAATGGTATACTTCACCAATTTTATTTCATAAAGGGGTTGCTGCCTAGAAACCAGAAATATTTCAACTGAAACCATAAGCAGTGAACAATATACTAGCTGTTGAATGTTACGGCAGCCTTTGTTTCCATTATATTGGGGAGAAATGAATGTAGTGGACAAATGGTTTTTATTAGTTGCTGTAATAAGGTCTTCACCCATCACAATGGGCTATTTATTTATTTTTATTTTTTTGTAATAGAAATTACCAATATTTTATACTGCATGGCAGGAAGGATGAAATTGTTGTCAGTGGGACGCTAAGTTTAAGTGGCTATGGAAGAAAAAGCGTTTAACATTTCTCCATCAGTTAAGGAGTACATTTCTTTATACTTTTCCCATTAGTGTTTTTACTACTTTTACCATTTATCATAAACCTCATATCAGATTTAGAAATGAAGAAAGTAAAAAATGTCAAAGCGGATTAAGGTAGATTAACATAGTAATAAGAGTACACAGTGAAACATCCCACAAGAGTGTAACCCAGTATGCAAACAAACTTCATTGACTTAGGAGAAAGTCTTGACTGACTCTCTAATCAATCAATAGGTATGAGAAACGAAAGACACAACATGCTAACGTATTACGAGTAAATAAACAGAAATATTATTTTTATGATTTTACACGTGGCAAGTCAATGGATACAGTTGAAGTGGAAAATTTGTGAGGTCGATGCGGGCAATCTTATTTTGAAACGAAATGACGGATGGTAATATCAAATGCCGCGCATAGAGTACAGAATAAAATTTATTCTGTACTCTTTGTGTACACCAAGCACACTTGTCTCTCAACAGACGTCTGCATTTGCCCCTACTATCATGTTTGCTGGGTGCCTGCGGACCAGCACTTAGAAAATCGAAAACTTTTAAGGAGAAATATAAACCACATAGTATTTTGAAGAACAGCTTCTGTAGATTCCTATTGAAAAAACAAAGGGGGAGGAATAAAAGTCTACTGGTAGATAAACACAGAAACAGCTGTACTGCAAAAGTTGAAAGACGCCATTTTATTAACAGGTTGGAACTAATATTTTAACAACTCGAAATACTTGACCTTATCGAACTTTCATGGTTGATTTCTGATGCATCAGTGTTTAGGCTTCATGTTCGGTAAAGGGCAGCTCTTGCCAGTTAAGGGTTTGAATTAATCGAGACAACTCCGCACTTACCCACACCACCCTATTTATCGTGAATACTTTCCTCCAAAGTTTCATCAAAAAGATTTTTTTTTAATTTAGGAAAATAAAAGAATCTTAAAATAAGAAAAAGAGACTCGAATTGACAAGTTTTAATAAGTACCATACCTTGGGAGAAGATTTGGGGTTGTACCGCCAAAAGTTGTGCCAGTCTTCCAAGGTACTTTCAGTAAAGGTAAAGGTAAAATAGCATTCTGAATAATAGTTGCCAAGCCCTCCTTTAAATGTATGTAGCGGAATGCTATCTAGAAGGGCGGTATTTGGTCCCACGCTATTGTTGAAACCATGACCTATTCCATGCTCTTTCCAGCAGTTAATGGCTTAAGCTTAAATCGGATGGAAATAATACCAAATCAGATTTTTTTAACACTGTACAATCAATATTTAGAAGCTATGGCAAAATCTGAGATCGGGTTGCTGACTCTAACGCAATTGATTCATCATGAAGAAAAGGACCTGCTACAGTATCCAATTACTTAGGCCGATTAGGGAGTTTTAAGATTTAGAAAATCAAAATGATATAACAAAAAATTTAAAATAGTAAAAATTATATATTTAAATAGCTAAAACAAAGAAAACCGCTAAAACCATGTTTAATATGCCTTCTTTTACGTTTAAATGGTAATGTTAAATAACTAATAAAGACAATTTTTATCATCATTGATAAAACTATAACGGAACTTTAATAGTGTGAATGAACGTGACAAAATTATAATGATCTCCTTGCACAGAAATTAAGTATTACTTCCTCAAGTTTTCCAGATCTCGCTGGCATGATTTAGTCCAAAATTATGATTTTGTTGTCCATTCCAAAGGATCTCTCGTTTGCACCGAAGAATATTTATTTAAAAAATCTTCCATTGCGGAATTTTTGATTATTTGACAATTTTTCGCGATCAAAATCCAACCTTAAATGTACCACTATAACAACTCTAGTAAGTAAAAACCTAAATAACATAAGTTTCATCAGATTCAAGGAGGAAAAACAATGAATTACATTTATATTGTTAAATTTATAATTACATATTTATATTGGTAATAATTTTTCCAGAAACAATATATTTTTTTTCAAACTACAGAACTGAAGTTGATGAAAAGTTGAACATAATTTTTAATAAAACCGAAATATCAAAATCATGCAGAGTTTGTACAAAAAATAATATGGTTAAAATAAATCAATGTTGTTTTTGAAAATTCAAATTCATTGCATTGAAAAGAAAAATAGAGTTAAAAAATCAGATTAAAATAAACCGTCAATCTTCCATCTTCGACCTTAGTTAAAGCTAGGTATCAGTCGATTTTTGGAATATTCTCTTTAACTCTTTAAATTCATAATGTATATTGGTACGAACCAAGACCGCCAGTAAACTCTTATATAATCATTTTATCCTTCGTTATTAGGGAATTAATATCTGCAGATCAAACTTAATAAATTAGAAGTTAAAAGTTGTCATGACAAATAAAACTGTTTCATATCTGTACATTTGTCAATAAGTTCAAATCTTATCAATAGTTCATCAGTTAATTCTTAGGCTTTAAAAAGCCTTTATATTAATGAACCATGTCTGTAAAGTTACTATCAAATCAACATTAACAATAAGGAATAAAGCTTTGAGAAATTAGTTGAGGGTAGCCCTCCCTAAGTGGCTATTTGCAACAAACATATAAAAACTTGTTTACAAGCAAGCGGGTTCAAAGACCTACTATTCACAACTTTTAAAACGCACGCAAAGGCCCTTGATTTTATAACTGTGACCGGGATTTTTCAAGTCATTTCTATTACTACTACAAAATAATTAATACCGCAACAGTATTAAAAACATAGTAGAAAGAGGATGTTTAGCATTAAATTTAAATAAAATAAGTGTAAAATTGTAAAGTTTATATTAACACTTGTAGGGGTTATAAAGATTAATTCAATCATCTATATCAAAAATGATGCTGTCAATTAAATTCTTAAATTAGTAAATAACAACCCGAATATATGGGTTTTAAATATAATAAGGCAAAAATTCTATTATCATGAAACATCAGATATCAAAACACTTCACATCTCTGATATGAATAACCTATTCAGGATGGATAAATCTAATCTAGACATATAAAAGTTTAGATTAAACGATTAAAATTAAGATTTAAACTGTGGATAATAAATTAAATACTTGACAATTACTTACGTTATGTCCCTTGGAAGTGTCATCAAAGCAACGTAGAACCATCTGTAGCCCCTGCCAGCAGCCAGAAAGGCGACCAAGGCGACGATGGCCAACTGAACTACGAAGGTAAGCCCCATGAAGTACCAGAGAGTGCCAACTATCACTGCGAGAAGACCAGCAACGACAAAGATCTTTAAGGTTATGAGACACAACCGCCGTAGAAAAGCTACAGACCGACTGCCCCCACGACCGACTTGAGCTTTGTCACTGCCCACTGGATAATTGCTTTCTATATCCCCATTCTGAAACAGAGAGCGCTCTCGTGAGTAGCGGAAGAACTAAGAGATCTAGAACTTTTCAATTTGCTTTGACAATATTGTGTTAGTACTTATTATGGAATATGAGTGACTACCAAATATCATCAAAAATATTAGAATAATTAAGTAATGCTTAAATAGATTATCATAGAAGTATTTTGACAATATAAACATAAAATTAAATACTGAAAACATGCCAGGCAAGGATTACTTGGCATTATATTGAAACTTAAGTATGAATCTATTTCACATTTTTTAAAAATTAAATTAAAAAATACTGATAATTTTATTTAAAACTGTCATCAGTGATTGTCAAGGTTGAAACTGTCAGGGAAACAAATTTCATAATAAGTTTTTAGAGAGAAGGTAGGTACTTAGTTACATAATACTAACTAGTCAGTAGATACCAATTTTAATATCTGCAAATCATTTCATGAATTAATGTATTGTATATAAAACAATACCAGATTAACTGAAATATTAATTAATAATAATCCATAGAATAATAATGGAGTTTTACCACTAAAGTATCATATATTTTTCTTAAAACACGCAAGTGTATATCCATTCTTGCCAATCAGTAAAAAATATTAAGTATATCTTGAATTTGATAAGAAATAGGTAGTACTTTTGATTTTATGCTTTATACCACATATTATGTCCTCATTCTACATAGTGATATTTGAGGAGAAGAATGTGATGATAACGATGTTCATGTTCTACATTAATTTAATTATTAAGAATATTCAAAATTAAAAAAAGAAAGTATAAGGTGGATGCAGCACTTATGTGCTTCAAGGTGTCAGTACGATCTGATTGTTAAAAAACTAAATATCAGTTTTTTAGATAAAATTAAAAAAAAAAGCATAAATTCAAAAAAATAATTTATTAAAAACAAGTATCTTGGTAATTGTCAACCCAAAAACTTAGAAACTGAAGTTCTTATTGAATTGTACATTAAAATTTTTTAGAGTTTTGAATCATTTTAAAAGAACTGTACAGCTATCAAACATACATCATAAAAAGAAATTGTCTCCAATTCCAAGTATTTAAGAGAATGGGTTGATAACGTTTGTTTAATATTAGAAGAATTGTATTGAAGCCAAAGGAGGATGTATGGATTACTTTTATAAAGTTCATATTTGACTTACAATTTTATAAAATTTATGCAAATTTAATTAAGATCATCTGTTTTAATAAATAAAAGTAGATAATAAGTCATTAAAAATCATTTTAAATAGAAAAAGGCTCAAAAATATAAAAGAATTTTCAAAATTCCTTTGATAAAAACACTTTAATATGATTTCGGAATGTTAATTCTATTTTTAGTGTTATCTCATATAAATTGAACTTGTGTACTAAAAAATCTCCTAACTGTTAAAATGATAACATGGTCTCCTGGTAACATGAAACAAAAACAAAATGGTGTAAGGCTTTGTAACTTAGTTATTTATAACATTTATTTCTTAGTTCAGACATATTTTAAGATGTAACTGGACTATGTTTTAGGATTAAATAGAAAAAAACGGCTATTAGATATCTCCTGTAAAAAGGGCTCCTTGTTACTCCTGTTTACGGTTTATCATATTTTTTCAGAAACCCTGCATTTTTGTCAGAACAAAATTATCTGTATACTGGATAAAATTTTGATATAATGAGCAAACATCGTTTGCTTTTTAACGATAATTATGTATGCACATAATCAATTTATGTAACAGGGGAAAAAGATATAAACTACTTCGCCAAAAAATGAGAAGCTTATACAATAGAAACTTTACTTATGCAATTGTAGCTTATTTGTATTTCTTTATAATCTAAAGCTTGTATGTATGTAATCGAATTGTATATAGAAATCTTTAATTAAAATTAAATTTGCAAAATTTTAAAATGAAATCATAGATACAGTCTTTGATTGTTTTATGGGTTTTTTAACCCAAAAGAAATTCTTCTAATCTTAAAAATTTAACTATAATTGTTTTTAATATTCATGTTAATGATAAAAAAAAAAATAATGATGGAAATTTTTATTTCCCAATGTTTCTCAAGGAACCTTTCATTCATAAGTATAAGAAATACTCGTAAGCTCAATATTGATAAAATTGAAACTCAAATTTAACTAAACTTTGTTTTTAGTATTCATTATTACAAGAATCATAATTTTTTTTTAAAAAGTATTTTAAAAAATTAAAATAGATTGGTAGAGGCTCTTTTATTGTCTACATAAGTTTTTATCAATTCAGTTCATTAGTTTTTGAGAAAAATCTGAGTGCATAAAAACATGAGGAACTGAGGGGATAATTATGTTTTTTCAGACCCAGAGAAGTCTAAAATTGATAAAATAATTGAGGTCTCGAGAATAAAAAGTTTTGAACTATTACTACAATCCCTCCATTTTAAATATATGAGATGTATAATATCCTAATGAAAACACATTAACAGAACAAAACCACAGATTGATTAAACTAAGCTAAAAAATTTTGGAGATGTTTAAATCAGGATTATGAAACTGAGTGGAGGAGAGGATGATGTCTATACTTCTTATTTTATAGACCAGAAATTTTTTTCTTCAATTTTCATAAAGATTATAATGGCATATTATTTTAAATAAATATTAAATAATTACTCTTCATAATCTGTCATCTCATTTGCATAAATATTGATGAGTGATAATCATTGTTATATATTTAATAATATAGAATAGCAATAAAATTGAAGTTATTTCAACAGAATTTCGATCTAAAGAGAAATACTGTATTAAATAACAATAAACAGCCAGTAAACATGGGTTGCTTAGCACACAGTATACTGATTACTTTTTAAAAATTAATTATAAAAAAGAAAAAGTAAAAATTCCTTTTATTGAATTTTGATTGCTTATCGCATATAAAAGATAATGTTTTTGTTTAAAGGCATACTAGATTTGTAATTGAAACCACATTTGATTTCTGTAATAAAACATTGATTGTTCAAGTAGTCATGAAAAATCAAAAGAAGATGAAATCAGAAATATGTCTGTGTGTGGTTTTAGCTAAGGATATTCAGGTTATTATATTTTTTTTAATTAAAATTAATTTGTTTGGATTTATAAATATTTTTATTATCATTTATACTAATAGATATTTATCCTTAAATAGTTCTCCATAAACATGGACATTGCAGTACTCTATGCCATGCTAGTTTATATTGTAAATGTTTTAATGTATATCAAAAGAAGTATATTAATAGATAAATAAATGTAATATAATTAACTGACTCCTCGGTGCTACAGGCCAGCATGACCCTTGGCCTCCTGAGTTATTTTTCTCCACTTCTCTCTGTCCTGTGCTTCTATCTTCCAATTGTGGACTCCTAGCTTCCTCATGTCTCTCTCTACTTCATCCTTCCGCTGAAGTGCGCTTCTAGTATTCTCCTCTTAACCCTTTCATCCTCCGACTACGAATCCTGCCCATCTCAGCCTATTTACCTTGATAAAGTTAATAATGTTATTATTCTCTAATATAGACTTGATTTTCCTATTACTCTTACTTTTCCATTCAACATTAACTCTTGTAGCACCGTAAATCCTTCTTATTATCTTTCTTTCAAATACTTTTAGTTTAGGGCAATCCTCTGGTGACAAGCACCAGGTTTCCGCTCCATAGGTGACCACTGGTCTAATAAGAGCTTTATATAGCTTTCATTTTGTAGCTTTTGATAACAACTAAGACTTGAGAAGTTTTAAGTTCGCATAGTAGGCTCTATTACCAGCCATTATCCTGTTGCTAATTTCTTGGCTGATTTAATTTTCATTATTTAGAGCAGAACCAAGATACACAAATGTGGGTACATTTTCAAAATTAAAATTCCCTACTATAATGTTGCTGCAGGATCTTCTACTTGCTGTCGAGGATAATTTCAGGTATTTTGTTTTGCTTTCGTTGATCACAAGACCTACTTTTTTTGCCTACTATGTCATCAGCATAGCCAAAAATTTGCCACTTCTTTTCAACAATAGTGCCTCTTTTAGCTGCATCTTTCACAGCTAATGCAATAAAATATAATCTAAGTTTGTGTAAAAAAAAAACTCAACCAACGGTTATGCAAGTAGGTGACATGGCCAGAATCATGCACAACCGCCAAGTTTTCCTTCCTGAAGGATCAGCTACACTTTGAATAGGGGCTGGACCTGCCTCAGGAGGGTCTCCCTACCTCTCGGCTATCACAGTCGAACTGCTGTATGTGACAATGGGTCTGGATGGGTATGGATAATAGCTACATACATAAAACAGAAGTCAAAAGTTCTGTAAAAACAATAATTTTTATTAAATATGACTCTTGAAGAAGTACTTTCCAAACAATTCATACTGAACTAATTTCATATACTATCCATTTTTCATTATTTTTATGAAATACCAATTTCATGAACTATACTAAATAGTATTGAAGCTGGCTTCAATTCCTTTCCAAAGTAAAATTTCTTGGAGAGACCATTACTTAATATTGATCTATATAGAGTGGCTTTTGTACTAATCTAATCGATTTAATCAGAGTTTGAAATACCTCCAGCTGACCGAACATTTTTTCTCATCTGATTCTATCATATCGCGCATTCAGAACGAAAGATGCACAACTCGAAGTTTCTAACATTAGAAATTTTAATATTTGGACTCCCCCAGTTTCCAAAGAGCAGCCATTCCTATAATAATATCAGGCAAAAACTATAAATGATAGAAACGAAAGAAACATGAATTAGAGCAGGGGTCTCCAAACCTTTTGGCCTGCGAGCCACATTGATACCTCCACTTACTATCATGGCCCATGACTAGTGATGGCATAAAAAAGTATTGATGCATCAATAATTAAAAACTTCAATGTTTTTCTTTATTTCCTCTAAAAGTGCCAAAATTAGGAACTTTTTATGGTTGGTTTAAAAAAACACACAAAAAAAACATATGTTGGATCATCCAGCAGACTTACTTTTTTTTTTTTAAATAATTAATTTCCATATTATACCATATACTTTTTTTTATAATTTCCTAAAAATGAATAAAACATTATATAGGTTATAGTTATGTCCTTGCTTTAATTATTTTAATATGTAAAATGATCATAACAATGAGCATTTATATCAACGTTTTGGGGTTCTCCCTCATCCTTTGGGATATATAACTTATCTATGCTTTAACATATTATTTTAATATAAGCTATTACACATATTTGTCCCTTTCATCCATATCATTATTTCATCATTTTATTTTCAATAGTTGTATAGTTCTTATATAAAACAACTTCTAGTGTCTGTAACCTAGCTCTATATCAATGTCATTGTCACATGATATTATAAGGTATTATGACTCTCACTATAACCTATATAATGAATTTATTACATAAATGGACCTATTAATGCACTCGGTGAGGAAGGGCCTCAAGTGATGCCTATCTGTCTTTCCCAAAGGACGGGTGGTCCTCAGGTGAGGTCCACGCTCCTTGGTCTCCCTATTCTGTTCTATCCCACCCACAATTATCTTTAGTAAACTTCTAGCTTTCAAGCAGTGTTTTTCGTCCTTAAATCGACCAACGCGTTCTATTCTTATCAATTTTTCAATTTCATATTTTATTTTTGAAAATGTATTTCACAAATTCATATCCGTAAGTAGGTGTTCAATACATTATGCCACTTATTGTATATTCCTTCCTTCCAGCACAACTCATGGTGTCAGGACATCCAGGACATCAACCGCCAGTCATCGCAGAGAATTTCTGTTGCATTCCAGTTCTTTACAACCTAGATTGACAATGTATTCTCTGCCATTCTATTGGTCCACCACAGTCTTGGCCTGCCGATTCTCCTCTTAGCTTAAAGCGTTTCTTTCAGAAGTTTCTTTGGGACCTCATCGTCTTCATTTTAGCAACATGCTCCGCCCAGCATAGCCTCATAATATTTATACATCTGACAGCATTTATATTATTATACAGCTTGCAATTTCAGTATTCATTCTCTGTTGCCAAGCATTATCGCTCAAAATATATGCCATTAGGATAAATCTTATATCATTAATTACAATTAAAATTGCTCTCTTAATGTACGACAGTTATTGAATACATTAATCGGTCGCTAAATAAAAAGTGATAATTGATACGGCCAAATACACTTCAATTTGTTCTATTTTTCTACGTTCTTGGAATATGGCCAGGCAACAACTTAAGAAACAATATGATGCTCATAGCTTATTAAGACTTAAAATTGTTAATTGTTAGTTAAATTTTATAAAATAATTTTAAATTATATTCAAATACTCAATTTCAAGTCAAAATTTACAAGTTTTACTGAAACTGTGCAAAATTGAGACTTTTGTAAATTTATGAAAAAAATAATTAAACTATAATTAAAATATAGTTTAAAAGGGAATATTTAAAAATATAATATGGATTTCAACATGAATTTTATTTTTAAAAAGTAATTCAAGAACGGAACAACTTTTAAATGTTAACTGTTAACATTAAAAACATTGATGCTTATAATAAAGAAATAAAAAAAGTCTAGAGATAAACATATACTTAAATCAGTAGAAGGAAAGCAATATTTCCTGGCAATATAAGAGCACATTTAGCAATGATCAGATAGACACAATTTGTATTACGATGTGCATGGTTATACCTCTAACACTTTCATAGTAAAATGTATTACATTTCTTAAATCTTAAGAACATAAAATATTGTGTAAAATTAAATAATTTTACCAATAAAAAGAAAAGTAATAAATAAATAAATGTTTTTGATTTTATTAATTTCTAGTACAGGACAATGATCACCTCAGAAATAAAAACGTTCTTATCGATTCCATACATAAATAAATAAATCTTAAGAACAATCTTAAGTCAACTACAGTGAATTACTGCTAAACATTTAAGTAAAAGCAATATAACCAGTTTAGGAGAGTTTATAGATAGATAGATAGCTAAAAGAACTTTATTCTGGGACTAGGTCCCTTAAGAATAACAAGAAGGAACCAATAAAACAGTAACATTATCTGGCCATAAGACTATAGAATACAGAACAATTAATTTTTACAATATCTTCTGTAAAATAAATAAGCAAATAAATAGGTTTTTTTATCGAAAAAATATAATTGATTTGAGCAAAACAAAGAGAAAAAACAAGAAAAAGTAAAAAAAACACAGAGAAAATGAAAAATACAAAAATAATGAATTGATTAGCAAAGTTTGTACATTAAAATCTATTATCCACTTCTGATCCAGATGTTAATCCTAAACTGAAATTTCGCAATTAGAGAGCATCATTTTGGAGAGAAAGAAAGTGTTGGAAAAGGAGGGATTTGAATGAGGATAGAGAAGAAGCATGGCGGATATTAGAAGGAAAGGAATTCCAAAGGGTAGAGGAGCGGGCGAGGAAGGAGCGTTCGAATGTTTTGGTTCTGTGGGAGAGAGTATGGAGGTCAGAAAGGCGAGATCTTGTTTCCAGTGCGTGGACCGAGGATTTGAATTGTAGGAGGCTGCAGATGTAGGAAGGATGGTGGGTGGTGATGGTTTGGTATAGAAAAGATCCGAGGAAATATTGTCTACGGTTGCAGGGGAAGAGCCACTCCAACTCACCGTATAGGTGGGACACATGGGCCCGTCTCGAGGTGCCGAAGACAAATATATGAGTTTATATATATGAGGGTGAATAAAAAATAAATAATTATTTTCTATTTTCTTCATAAACCATAAATTTAACTTAGCCTCCATTGTGACCTACATAATTTTGTAGTCGATTTGGAACCTTGAATATTTCTTGTTCTTAAAAAGTTTGAGGGGGAGTAGATAGCCAATAGCACATGCGCTCCTGAGCTTCTTCATTCTTTTTTAATCAATCTGCTTCAAGTAATTCTTTCAAGGGCCCAAACAAAAACAGCATTTCTGTCTACCATAACACTCCCAAGCGAAAGAAGGATGAAGACTACCCAGTGAAGACAAAAACTCGTCTCTTAGACAGAAAAGTACTAGCAACAATTTTTTTTTTACTCAAAGAGAGTTTACTCATTGATTTTCTTCACGATAAGCAAACAATGAATGCAGCTTACTATTGCAAGTTGTAACAGCCGGCAAAAACCACCTACCGAAACAAAAGATGAAATATGCCCATTGGACATGCCATTCTTCTCCATGACAACTTTTGTTTTGTATTGAATGATTAATTCAGTTCAATTATTGTAGAAAAGTTGAGTTTTTAAGATTGGTAGATTAATTTAAAGAATCAATGAAGATGCGACAATATTTAAACATTTATTTAGTTATATTTTTTATATATCACCTATATTTCTTCTTACTTCAGGATTGAAAAATAAAATAATCATATGCATAAACACAATGTTCTCAATGGAACCAGTAATAAAACAAATAGTAAAATTATTAAGATAAATAAAAAATAAAACAATAATGTAAAAATGAAATATATCCCTGATCTCATTAATAAAATTAAAAAGTAGATAGATCATCCAGATATCTATCGAATACATACAAAGAGATACACTAAATATTTAAAAAAAATAAATAATTTTCAGTTAATAGAAAATTTGCTCAAATTATACAAACAAATAAAACAAGACATGCTTGTAGTAGATGATTAATTTTATAAATAACAGTGCTTCTGTTGACAGAAATACAGTTCTTCAAAAATTAATTGACAAGTCAAAAAAAAAAAAAAAAAAAAATTGTTTTGATAATTTTACTACAAACTGAAATACAACCAGCTTTTCATATATTTACTATTAAAAATTGCTGCTAATTATAAAAAAAACAAAACACTGTTTAGAAAACACCAAATTTTCACTTATAGTATACTAAATCAGTCGGCATTCAGGTTAGAATAAATATCTTTTGCAATCCAAATGTTAGGATCTTCAAACATAGATCATCTTTGGGTTTTTATATGTGATTTTTTATAACATTTTGCATAGCAATACAAGCTTTGTATTGAATAATGCTCACTTAGTTATTCATAAATTTAGCTATTTTTATTTTTTTTTCAAAATCTTCATTGTTGATTGAATTTTGGAAAGAATATTTGATGATCTTGGGGTCTCCTATTTCTATAGCAGTTAGCTAAGATAATAACCTTTCATTTTCCTGACATTAAGCTAGGGAAAAGATAATTGGCATGATTTTTAAGAATGGCTTGGGCCTTTCTAGCAAAAAACAAATATATTTCCTTGCAATTTTGTGAGAATTAACTTCTACATTATGTAGATGTTAAAAACCCATTTAATATAAAAAACATATAAAAAAATGTGGTTTGAATCATTTTAATGTACCAATTACCAATTTTCGTGATGATTAAATATGTGTTTTTCCTCTATAATTTGGGATCAGTATAATGTATCTGAACATGAGGAAATAGACTGTTTCAAAATATATCATCATTAAAAGAAAACTGGGAGTAAATTTTGTGATTAAACATTTTTAACTAGTATAATTTTTTTCCTTATAAATTTTATACAATTAAGAAAAATAATCTACAAACAAATACCAATATATTATCAAATCAAAAAACATAATGTTAAAACTAAAATTTATGTTTATTCATTATTTTTAGAGTTTGTTTTTGTAATATTTTTTTCAATACTTTTTAAATTACAAGTAACTACAATGCTAATTATAAAACACAACATAAAACATTAAAAAAAAATTAATACATTCATAATTTCTCACATAATATCCCTATATTCATTATTGATTTATCACAATTTAAATAGTTTATAATATTTTTCACATGATAAGACTTATAAAAAGAAATAAAAAGTATAATAGAAAACCTAAAAATGTATCTGTGACACAGCATTAGCAAAATTAATTAAGAAGGCAATGGTTGAACAAAAAAATGATTAATTTTTTTTCAAATAGACTAATAGGAAATTTCATAATGTATTAAAATTTCTTTTTGTTCTAGGAATGCTGGTCCTAAGAAAGTTGCAGTGATTCATTCTATTATTCAATAGCTATCATTTTCCAATTGAGAAGAGGTGTTTATCTATAAAAGCTTTCATTCCTATACCTCTTTCCATGGCAATAGGAGCCTTATCAGAATGAGGATGTATATTCTGTTGTTCTTGGTCATTTATTGCATGGCAGAAAAACAGATTTGGAATGATCAAACAGACATGTTGTTGGATTATTTTGGCATTGGTTACAAAGAATCCAACTCGACTGACATGCCCATTATGGATTTGTTAAATGACAAGATGAGCATTAGAGGTGTTCGATTGGGTGATATAAGCACTTTAAAAAGGCTATCTGATGTTATATTAGAAACAAATAATGGAGACACAAGAGTTTCAGGAACTTTTGGATTAGAGGATTTTAAGCTGGTTGTTTCAAATATGAGGTAAAACTTATTTTGTTATCTAGATTAATTTAAAATAAAGTGTTTACATTAATTTTTGGTCATTTTGATAATATTTTTCCGATTTAGGGGAATTGACTATTTATTAAGATCTAAACATTAAATTACATAAAGTTAATTAATTTGTTAAGGGTTTTTCAGACAAAATCTTATAATCTTGAAATATTTAATACAACAGAATTTATTTATTTGTATTAGACTATATTTCGATAACCTTTCATCATTCTCAAGTTTCTATGAAACATTTTATACCTATTAACAACATTAATAATATTTATCACCAAAAAATGGAAATAATTGTTTGCTCATAATAAAATTAATTAAAAGATCTCATGAATTCAAATATCAGATATCATTTACCTATCATGATATAAAAATGTAAATTTGAAATTACGTGTTGTATTCTCATGTGTGGCTTGTTTGTTTTAATAATATTTTTACTATACAGGTTAATATAAATTTTTTCATATATAGCAATTTATAGATTGTGGTTTCATCAAACAGTTAATATTTTTTGGGTAATTGTTTTACATTTTTCATATTTAAATGAAATTTTTCATATCAATATATTTTAAACTTATTATTTTATTTTTTTTTTTGAGAGATTATTATCACTGTTTCAGTTTCATTATAAAAATGTTATCATGAAAAGTAGTTAACTTCAACAGAGCTGTCATTATTAACAAGTTTTCATCTCATTTTTCCTAGAACAAACAATCAATTATGATAATTTGTGACAGTCTATTAGAAGTAATTTTTTCATTGTTACAGACAATGATACACTTGCTGTCAGGCTAATAATAGATTAAAGTGATCCCTGACTTCAATAAATCCATCAACTAAATCTCCAAACACCTAATATTGTAGATTGACATACACAGGATTAGTAGTTGAGATAATCTTAGAAACAACATTTTAAATTGGATAAGCAATCATCAATAAAGCTAAAATTAGAAAGCAAATGATTTTAATTTTTTTTCTTTACTTAGTCATTTTAAATATAATATAATCTCTCTTTTGAAATTATCATCATTAAAAAAAGAAAAAAGAATTGTTATCTGCTTTGATGTTACTTTATAACAAGGGGTCATGTTATTATCCAATAAAAATTCTAAAACATGCCGTAGAAAACAAAACAACTAAAAGTTGGCAGAAAATGTATGTAATTTTATAAGTTTGATAATGAACAAAGTGTAGTTTGAAACACCATGAAATAAATGTAGAATAATGAAGTGTGAAAGTATTAATTAAAACTTCCAAAAAAAAAAAAATGATAAATTTAGTTGTTTTGAGTGATGTAGTAATGAAATAAAAATTATAATAAAGAAACATGGTGATAAAAAGTTGTTGCCAAAACCATAGTGGAATCGTCACATCAATAAGCACATTAAGTTAATGTTTCTACAGATATAAAGAATTTTATGACCTATTTACATCTAAGAAACATGTTTTTAGCCACCTTTGGATTTACTTAAAATATTTTAACTTTGCACATAAAGCATATATAATTTGTATCCTTAAATTAATTCCTTTTATATCTGAGGTATGTCAATTGCATTTAAAATTTTTATATAAATGAATTCATTGTTTTTTTAAATTTTCCTTTTAATTTTAGAATAAATGATTGTGATTTTGGACCAGCTATCATAAGAAGCAGAAACAACTCGGCTGAGATAGCTTACACAATCAAAGATGAGAACAACCTACGTTCTTGTCGAACCAAATGGGAAAAATTTCAACTTGGTCAATTTTCAGACATTCACTTGGAAAACTTAACAGCATCTGAAAATATTACACATTACTTCAACAAATGGATTTTATCAGATTTAAACCATTATTTTGAGACACCTAAATTTCTTTCAATCCTGAGTAAGACATTTGAATTTTGTGATATCAAAAGATTTTTATTTCCATTTTAATTATAAGTAAGCCTTTAAATATAGTTTACAATAAATTAAACTATATTATTACCTATTGTGAATGAAGAGAATATCATCTGAAGTTTATATTTATTTTTTATTGTTATATTGATAATTCTTTGACATGAGTTATTCACTATATTATAAATATCAATAGACTATTACTAAATGAAAAATTTAGTTCAGGCTTTGTAAATGCTTATAATTATAATTAATGTCGGTAACCAAGTCTGTTATTCTTCTTTAACAGTCTACTGAGAAAATATATTACAATAAAATGGAATAATACACTCATTCCCTAACATTAATGGAAAAATTTAGATTGAATTTTTAATTCAAGAAATAATTCATGGCTTGTAAGTTCCAATAACAATTAAAAGTTGTGATACAGGATGGATTAAATCAGGTAAAATACCTTGTAATGAAATTAATGCAAGGATTAAATTATCGTATCAATACGGGGATAATGTTTTCTCTTTTCAAGTTTCCTTAAACCTGATTTAGGAATTTGATATGAAGAATTTTGGAGAGAAATCTAAAATAATTTTAATCGGAAATGAAAGATAATGGTTTACTCGAAGGTACTAATGCTGATAAATAATTTGCTTAGGACTGAAGCAAATGTTTTAATTATCTTAAGATGAAATAAATGAAGATTAAGTAGAAGGTAGTGTTGCCATTGATTGATAAATTATAATAAAATTGAAGAGTTAAATATGAAAATCAGATGTCAAATATTGTTAATTTTGAGAAATAATAAAAAATATCAAGCTTTTCAATTCCCTAATTAAATTAATCCATTTTCTCATAAAATCATCTCCTGTTAGAATAAAATAATGTTTAGCACCTGTGGATGGCATGGCTGACATCTAGGAGGGAAAAAAGAATAATTAAATAGAAATAAAAAACAATTCTCAGGACCCGTTACTAAGTCATGGGTTAGGCCTACTTCAAGTCGAAACTGGTCTTAAGCTACAGAATGAAGTAAAAACTGTTTGTTACAAGGTAAATATATACCCGTATTTTAAGTCTCTGAATAGGTATGCCCTGGATAAAGTTAGGTCAGATTTAATTAACAAACATGCATTAAGACAATTAGTAAAATAAAATCCCTGGATAAGAACTAAATCAGAAAATTAATATTTTATGAGAATTTTGAAGAAGAATTATATCCACAGTCATCAATGTCCTTACTTTCCACATTGATATTTTAGTTAACAGATCCTATAAAAATTTGTTGAGGCACAACTTGTGCCACAAGTTTTTTACAGTGAGTTTGAGGTTCAACCTTTTCAATTACAGGATGGGAGTTCCTCAGGTCCTGAATTTCACTAGAATGCTAATGATTCACTTTAATCAGGAGAAACCCATTTCAGTAATTTTGCTGGAATCACGTATATGGTATGTGAAACCAGACTTGCCCTGTCTCAATTTCCGTGAAACATATTACATCCTTAGAATTAGTTCAAGCTCATATCAATATCTTTAAGATGAAACTGCACAGTGCGGATATCGCTTTAGTTTTAAATATTGCATGTCCTAGATGCTGCAGTATATAGAAGGGGAAGACTTGAAATCCATAAAGAACTTGTTCAACCTTTTCTTTATTTTATTCAGACTAATGTTTTTAGTCCTCAACAAATTTTATCATCTTGAGAAGGTATTTTAAATTATAAATACTAAGAAAAACAGTTCGATTCAGATTAATTTATTAATTTTGAAGTAATTAGCACTATATTATAGGATATGTCTCGTATGATTATTATTAAAGATTATATTTATTCGTTATCAATTTTACCAAAAAAAGAGATAACAGAAGAAAATATACATATGACAGAAATAGATAAGTTAGTAATACTGGTTGTATTTAAAAAAAAATTTTGAAGGGAAAAAAATCATAACATTTGCAAGTGGATATCAAGTCAGAAAATTTCAAAGCCGCAATCTGTGTACAGATGTAGTAAATCTCACAAATTTTTTACTGGATGACTGTTGTAACTTTATTTTTAAATGGATGTATCTTAGATTTAATGTTTTTCACGAATGTGCAAATGAACATGATTTATTTTTTATTAATAAAAGAGATGTTATAAATAAAAACTTTGTTACAAAAAATATCTGCTAAGTTGACAAATATAAAGAAAAGTAATTATTTATAACTTCTTAAGAATGTATATGGAAATTTTTCTGTTAGAATTTATAAAATTAAATAAATTAAAATGTTTTTTTGTAGAAATAGCGTCATTTAAAATAGCACATACTATGTGGATTTTTAAAAAATAATTTAATAGTGTAATATAAAGATAAATATTCTATGATAAAATTATAAAATAAAACTATTCATCAATCCATGGAAATATTACCAAGTGTTATTGTCTGGAATTTGTGTTTAATGGCTAATATGCAAGAAAAAAATGTAATTTTATTGTTTGTTTTTTTTGTGATCACTAGGCATATAAAAATTTTTATTTACAAAACTCTGATGATACTGAACTAAAATCACTAAGACCTCTGAAGATTGTGCACTAAAAATAGCAGAAATGAAATTGGCAATTCAAAGATAATGTTACTGAGGTGTATATTTGGTTCAGTAATAATTTCTATTATTTATTATGTTATAAAACCCTTCTTCATCTCAATCCATATTAAGCTTTTGTAAATTAAAAACTTGACAGCTCAAGAAGGAGCTATAAATATTCAAAAATCCAAATGAAGTCTCCAAGATATGAAAATAGTAATAAGCTAAAAGGGACTGGTTAGTAAACAAAAACATAGATGGATGAATTCTACCAGAAAATTCTTAGAGGAAAATCTGGAACTGTATATTGTAAGATAGAGATTGAGCTAATTGAGATTTTGTATATCCACGGTGTTATCCAAGACAAGAGAATATATCGTTAAATTAAACTTAAGAAAAACAGCTGTGAAAGGAAAAGCTAGTTGAAGGAAAGACATTGAGAAGGCCAAGCCCAACACTGAAATATAGCACTGCAGAATGATAATGAAGAACAGATAAAACAAAAAATAAATTAAACTTTAAAAAAATGCTCGTTAATTAATCAATAATTCTTTTAAAGGAATATAATGTGTATGGTTTATTTGGTTTGATTATTTTTTATGAATGTATTTAATCAATAAAGTATTTCATGTTATACTTGTGCTAAAAACGTGAAGTTATATTTCTAAAAACACAGAATTATTATTATTTAGAAATTATAAATTGCAAAGTATATAGCAAACTGATTATTGTATTGACAAAATAAATAATAAATACACCAGAATTCAGAAAAATGGCATTATAAAGATTTTTCCTAACCATAGACATATCAAAGTAAAATATTTTTCTCAGAATACAAATATTTAACCTAAATGTAACATGCATGGAGAATTTTGCTGCTAATTGGTCAAAATATATGTTTTTTCGATGAGCATGTTTATTCAAACAATATTACAATTTGCAAAACTATATAAACAATTCAACAAACAGTTTTAAATTTCATAAAATTTAAAATATTGAAATATAATCAAAATTTTCAATTTATACAGGTAAGTGATATTCAGTAATAGATGCACGAAATGTAAATTATACAGTTGAAAATAAAATGGAAGAAAAAGAAATCAGAATACAAATTTTCAGCTTTTTTCAATTAATTTTTTTTTTTAAATTAATGAAAAGCTGAAAAATAGCAAGCAGAATAATTTTTTAATATTTTATTCAAATTTATGTAAAAAATCGTTTGGCTCTTTTGTCTCCATTTTTTTCATTCTCAAGTATCAATCAAACTAAATAATTACTAAGACATTAATTAATTTATAGTAAACATCACATGCACTGAATTATTATTTTACACTCAAGTTTAGAGCCATAAAATTATTGGTTTTTAATAACATTTACATGTGTAATCCTCTAACATATATTTTATCAATTATTCTTTTTTGTTATCCATTTGATCATTAGTAATAAATTATAAATAAAAATGGAATCTTCAGTTCTTATAAAACTAATAAAAACCATAAGTGAAATTCTAAATTAAAAAAAACAATGATGCTACAACATAACAGTCAATAAAATAAATACATCTATTGGCTTTGACCATGTTATTGAATTATCTTAGGCAGTGTGGATTGGGAAGCAGATTGGACACAAAATTAACAAAGTGATCTATTTACTTATAGGACAAGACGATGGGTTCTGAGGAATAATTTTTAAAACTGGTGCAAACAGTTAATTATTTATTGAGATATTGAAGGAGTCCTTATCCGTAAAGGTAGATGTTCATATGAAGTTAACCGAACCAGTTATTCATGAAAACTCAAGATTTCAAAAAAAAAAAATTAAATTCAATGAAGATCTGGCTGCAGCTTATTGAAGTCATTGACAATGTTTTAGTTTATCTCACTTTTTCCAAAGAACGTTCTGGTTTCATTTCTTAAACTACAGCACAGATCTCTTTCTCTCCCTTTTTTATTTTTATTACTTGTGAAAGTCAATTTGTTAATATATTTAGTTACAGTAATTATTTCACTTGCAGAGTATTTTCAATTGAAAAAAATCTTTCTTTTCAAGACTGAATCAGTACCTTTGTCCTTGTACCTTTGATTAAACATTCAAACTAAGAAGGAGCAATTTATTTTTATATTTGAATGCATTGAAATGCATTCAAATAAATGCAATATGCATTAAAGCATATTTTTATTTTTGAATAGTAATAAATTATTATTTATGACTTTGAGTGATCAAATTTACACAAACTGTTTGAGATGTGACCCAAAAACTACCAAAGAAATTAAGTGGTAGTATTTGCCCTATGCTTGGGACAAAAAATACCATTTTTAGAACTTTGTAAAAACCAAATTGCCAAGAGCAGAATCATCCAAACCTCTTATATATTTTAAGTTATTCCTAAAAGAACGGAAACTGATAGTTTTTACTCCCATCTACACTAGGTGGCAACAACCCTGAGCTAAATCTACATGATTTGTTGAATGAGCACGGGAACAAATTAAAAATTCATAACTTGGTTTGCCTACTTCAAAATAACATCTGTTGGTAGCAGTGAGGCGTTTCTTAATTTAAGTAAACTCCTCAACCTGCTAAAATGTTTAGAGTCCCAATACAAAAGGACTGTTATCTCCAGCTCCAGTGTAGGTACATATGTTTGGACTCATCTGACGGACTTGGTTAGTTGAAAATCCAATAGATGAGGCTAATGAGGCTTTGTCACTATGTCCAAGTCCTCAGCTTGAGATTAATTGTGTGCAGGAGGATAAATTTTCCAGTGGATTCATCTTTCTTCGGACTAAATATCCTACACAGTACTCTTGGAATATCTTAAGGCGAATTTTTTTAAACGCAAGGGGCAGGTTTTGCACTCCTAAAGGACTGAATAAATTCTTAACTATAAAATAACAAACATTACACTCCTTTAACCTTGCCTTCATCTCCTCTTGAATTTAATTTCTGAATACAACATAAATTAATTTAATTAAGGAATGAATAAATACAATAACAATTACAGGAAAAGGGCTACATTTATTTAATAGAGTTCACTGCTTCAACAAAAGTTTAAAAATAAATTCTGCCATGCTCTGTTTTTAGTAGAAGTACCCTAATCAATAATAATAATCAATAAAAGAAAAAAAAAACAGTAAAAAAAATAATCAATTTGACCTATCTAGAAATACCTTCAGAGCTAAAACCCTGCTGGTTTAGAGGAATTAGTAATAAATAGTCATTTAAACTTTGATTTATTTATTTTTCTGTCACATGAATCTAGTCAATATTTTCGACTTGAAAATAAAACTGTTTTCAGACTTTTCAAGGCGTATTGATAAAAGTTAATCATATGCCACCTGTTGGGCACTTGTTTTGCAATATCTCATAGTATAAAAATATTTTGGCAGAATTACCTATTGGAATTCGGGCTAAAAGTTTTCGCCAAATGTGGCGTGTTGTGGAACCTTGCTTAGGCTTTAAAAGACGATTTCTTTTGGTGAGTGGCTTTCAACCAGTTTTTATTGTCTTTTCTAAACAGGCACAGCTGATGGCTACCTTTTTTAGGGATTGATCTTTCAACACGAGCATTCACTGAAATACTATAGATTTCACAAAAATAGATCGTATTGAACTCAAAACTAAAATAGCCAGGTTAAGTAATAGAAGGCTAAATTGGTAGTTTAAACATTTTAGAAAACTTGGCTCATTTTCCGAATTAGTGCATTTAGACGTAATTACACCCATTTTTATTTTGAATATTTGGCAATAAAATTATATACTATTTGAATATTTTAATAAAGGCAGTTTTTTAATAACAAAATAAATTGCTTCAAATATTTTAATTGGAATTAAAATTAATTATAATTTGAGAGTCATTGGGGATACCAAACTTCAATTATAATAAAATAGATCTATAACATATTGGCAATAATTGCCGATAATAGAGATGTAAAAATACGAATGCAATTCCTTGATAACTTCTTGGAAAAGGCTTATTTACATTAGTTCCTGCTGTTCAGTCATTCTCCATGCATCTCAATTTTAGCATTATTTAGAATTTCCATTATCCATTGTGCAGATCTCTTTTACTATTAATATTATTAATTAGTTTTAATTTATAACCTTCCATAATATAAGTTTTCTTCACTAGTTTGCCTGAAGATCACACAATACTTAACAACATAATTGATTTCCCGATAGAATATTTAATTATCTTGGAAACACTAAATTTAAATAATTTGGTTGGGCCTCTTATAAAACATTTAGCTAATTTAAATATGACCTTGAAAACAAATTCCTGCAGACGACTTTCATCCAGACGTTTGTGGCATTAATATATACCTATTATATATAATAACTTGTTTAGTACTTATGCTTTTAAAAGACTTTCATTTTGAAAACGTTTGCTAGCGATTTGTTTTTTAGTATGCCACTTGCAATAACAATTATGGTATAAGTCTCCACAAAATACTCGGAGAACGATAAAAAGGAGTTGGTTTAGAGATCTCTGAGATTAAAATATTTTTAAATTCAAGTTAATAGTAGATACCGACAGAATGGCTGTATTTCAACCAGGGGTGCTTTCTATATAGGTAAACAATTTAACGAAGAATCTTTTAGTGCGCATGCATCTGACAACAATCTTTCGTTATTGAAATAAAAATAAACTTACCAATCAGTGTACAATATTGATATAATGTAAAACTAATCAAACTGTTTTCAAAAAATCTGATGTGAGCATCACATGACGCCTATTGCACTATAAAGCGGCGGTACAAAACTATTTGGGCACTAGATTCCGATGATAGCAGTAGGTACCTCAAAAACGGCACTCGTCGTCGTTGGCTAGACGTTCCCTGAGTCGTAGTTCGGCATGTGTTAGACTCAGAATTTTATTTTCTAGAATTTTATTTCTAAAATTGATGTGACCAGCACATGACCTTCCGCCGAATCAATAATAAAAAGCAGTTTGGAATTTCAAGTAGAGTACCACTTCCGGTTATTTAATATTATTCCCAATGGTATAAAAGTCTCTAATGCTAAATTTAAAACGGATCGATATTTCACTGCCAACATTTTAAGATGTTTATATTAAGTTCATTTACAGCAACTTTAAATATTAAGATACTTAAATATTAAATACTAAGATAATATTAAGATATAAGAATACTTCCTATTCTCCTTCCGATTCGTTTAGGTTTTTTTTTACTTTGATAAAAGAATTAAAGAGATTTTAAAATACTGATATTTCCCTGCCGATATCATTAAGATATTATTGTTATAATATCGATATTGCTCTGCCGATATCATTATGATATTGTTTTTATTATGTTCATTTACAGCAAGATTTAAATAATAAGATGCATGTTATCTCTTCGAAAGCAAAATATCGATACTGATAATGAATATCGATATTTTATTTTCGACATCCCATCCCTTTAACAGCCACTATAGATAGTAGCCCGAACACACCACAAGTTTTTGTGGCTCTTTGTTTGTCGTCCTCCTTATAGATTTTTTTTATTTTATATTTTTCCTCCTTTTTTTTTAAAATCTCGTATTTCGGTATTCAAATTTCAATATCGGTATATCAAAATAAAATATCAGACAAAATATTCATATATTTTTTTAAAAACATATGGATGTATCGATATTTTTTCAACATTCCTAGGCAGCGGAAACTTTTCTAAACCACATTGCATACTGTGGCCACAATGCGTCACAAGGATATAGCCACTTGGACTCAGACATAATCCAGAAGAATGAGGCTTCCTAAATTGAATGGTCCTCGAAATGGAGGAATAATATATTTCCGTTGGTTATTGAACGGTTGGCAAAAAGAACCAATAAGATCAGTAGCCTGACTTGTCCTCTCCCCTTGCATGCAGCGATGGGTGGTGATCTCTCTCACGCCTCACATGCTAATTATGTCATCTGATATCCCTTCTGCTAATTGTAACAGGATGAATGAGCGTTGTAGATGTATGATTAAAGATAAATCAAAGAAAAAAAGTTATTTCATTATTTATGCAATTAAACCTTCAAAACTGTATATTAAAATATGCTTTCTTGAATTTAAAAAAAAAAATGTCTGGTGTATCCACTCACAAAACTTTCCTAACCATTTTGGATGCAAAATCTAATAAAAAAATTGTTTTTTGGTCTTCGCTAATTCGGTTCAATTTAAATTTTTTTATTTTAGCTTTTTAGATAATTTAATGTATGTAAAAGTGAATTAGTTTTAATGGGGACATGAACAGAATACTTTAGAAAATAAACATGGATACCAAATCCAATACGCCCTATCATTGCTAATATTGATCCGATTCAGATGATTCTTTTTATTTTTATAGACAATGTAATTATCTTTCAAATGATTACCAGATATTTTCCATAAAATGTGGTATACTATTTGAATTAAATGCAAATAAAATTTACTTTTCAGCATAACTTTTATACACGCTTTTTCACGGGAATGTACACTATATGAAAAAATAAAGGGCTTTAAAGAGGACATTTAGACTAGTTTCATCAAGATGATTAGAACCCTACAGTCTGCAGAGTCGCTATTGCGCCCGATTCGATACACCGGGGTTGCGGGCCAAAACCTTAAAATAAAAATAAAAATTAAATAAATAAAAATCGTTTGAACTGTTCAAGAGATAATACACATAAAGACCTATGGCAGGCTCTGAAATGTAAAGATCTGCCGAAAACAGGATGCCGAAAATTGAAATTAAGGATACCGATATTAACACTTTCCTGAAGATTTTTCTATGTCGCATCTCTTCATCGTCAAACAAAAGCTTCAAAATTGGCCTAAGATAAGTACAGAGTTATTTGGTTATCCTTAGACTTCCTATAACTCCATCATGGAGAGGAATTATTCTGACAACTCTTTGCGTTCCTCCTGGATTCTGAAGAAACCTCTACATAACCCTAATTTCATCTAAAAAGATCAGTACTTCAGAATACATGTACTTAGAAATAGTGAAGGACAACAACAACAGTGGGTATGACATTTGTTACAGATCACAGTTTTGAATTCAGGGGGCCGTAAAATGTTTTCTTTAATTAATATATACATATATATATATACATATATATATATATATATATATATATATATATATATATATATATATAATTTATAATTTATAATAATATAATAATTTATATATATTTATAATTTATATTATAATTTATTGTAATTTATATATTATAATAATAATTTATAATTATATATATATATATATATATATATATATATATATATATATATATATATATATATATATATATATATACATCGAAAGTTTTTTTATTGCAATAATTCTTCGATCTTAGATGATAAATATAAAAATAAACTCCTTTACAAAGAGAGTAGTTATTACCAGATAGAATTTCTCTCCCTTTCACTGGGTTCTTTAGTCAAAGGATAGGTAGGTCACCTCAGTGACCTCAAGTTCAAGACGTGGTGTGAAATCTCAAAGATGAGCTTTCACTTGGGGTTTGTTTACAGGACGAACTATATATATATATATATATATATATATATATATATATATATATATATATATATATATATATATATATATATATATATATGTATATGTACATAATTACTACAAAATTGAATGTCTTATTAAATTGCTTGTGAATCACATACCTATTATATAATTATTTGTCTCTTTTGAAATGTAGCATCGTAATACAATATCCGACGAAAAGGCAAAAAGATTGGTTCAGATAATCTCAGGCCGTAGAGTGCCAAGGACTAGTAATGGCAAAAAAAATTAAAATATCTTTACAAAACATTTGTTACCGTTAAATCGGTCTTGCATATATTATATTATTAACACTACATAAGTATATATAAATAATCGAAACATCCATAAATAAACATTTATAAATAGATATTAACAAAGAGCATTAAAAAAACATGTGGCTCGATCTGGCAAAGCCTTTCAAATGTACTTTATCTTTTACGGTACTAAGACTTTTAATGTTTCAAAAAACAGCCTACCATTCATAGCCTGTATATAGTCATATAAACCGTTATTTGTATTATTCAGGTTCCATTTGATCTATTTATTTTTTGCAGCTGGTTTTTTTTAAAAATCCTTTGTCTCCGACTCCTTTTCCTCAACACCCACCACACAATTTATAGATAAAAGGACCTGTATCCTTAGAGTTAACAAGCAGTCGAGTAAATAGTCGCAGTATATATGTATTCTTACGTTAAAGATAAGACAGACGCCAATTGAATTAGAGGTTGTAAGGTGTAATTTAATGTAAGAATGAAATAGAAGCCTCTGTTACGCTTTTGTAAATAAAGTAATGCTTAACACAACACTGTTGACAGAATTCGTTAACTGTCGATGCCAAAAGATTTCAATACATTCTGCCATCCTTTCTCACGCCTTTAGGTGCCAAGGCAAGTCAAATGATAAACGTGAATAGAGAGTTTACAGAAGCCAAGCAAATTAACCCATCCAAAGGCTACTGTCTATTCCAACTTTTCGGCTGTTATTATCGGTTTAAACTGCTCTTATTTTATAAAAATATAAAATAAAAACATATAAATACACAAATATGTAAATCCAACACTAGATCTTATGCGGCGCTTCCCGCAAGAATCGGATCATCAAGCCGATCCAGTATTTTACTACATAATAATGTTTTTTAATTTTTCTTTATTATTGTATTTATATTTTAATTCTCCGCACTATTATTAAATTTATAAAAAATTGTAATATGCCTCTACTTTATTCTGTGTTTACCAACATTATGAAATTGTGAAAGGTATGTGTGTACACATGCAATACAGAAGGACATGAAAAATGTCAATTTCTTAAATAAAATCTCTTTTCAAATTGTTTGTATAGAAAAAGCGTAACATCATTATTTATTTATTTTCTTACTCTCTCAAGGAATTCGTTATTATATAAATATAGATAAATTTTATAATTTCTCAAAATATTTTGTCAAACATTTCACTGATAATCTTTTGAAGTTAATTTTTGGCGTGGTTAAACTGAATCAAGGTGGCGAGCGAGAGCTCACCACTTTGCAGGTCGTTTCACTTTGCAGGTCCGGGAATATGGCTCCTTCCCTTCACCATCCCTCAATACATGCGGTTGCAAACATGGACATTGAGAAAAAATCTGACAAAAGGAAAAAGGGCTAGTATAGCGATGGGCATGGGTTCCCAAAGAAAACCTCAAAACCAATAATCAGAAAAAAATCACTGCCTCCTACTCTTTTGTTGCCCTCCAACCAAACGAGGAATCCAAAAACGATTCTGTTTCACTGCCTAAAACACCACCTCCTATAGTTCTTGAAGCCAATGCAAAACTTTATGTCATTCGAGTTTGATGGAAATAAACCATAAAACAGAATAATCTGTACAGAAATTCTGAGACAACGTAAAAATATTCGCTAATAATGTTGATGTCTACAACAAAGTCAAAACTATTCTTATTGACTGTGGCAATCAATTTCATACTTATGCTCCTCGTGGTGATACTAAGCCATACCTTAAATTTATATTTCTCAATTGGGATATGGATTTGGACATTTCTGAAATCAGGGAGGGCCTGAAGCTGGTAAATGGCATCTTAGATGTTCGAAAGATGAAAAAAACAGATCCCACTGGAACCAAACATGAAATACCTCCTGTTCTCGTCACCACTACAGCTGATACGAAAATTGAAGATATTAGAGACATTAGGGTTATAAATAAAGTTTTGTTTAAAGTAGTCCCATATCAGGAACAGAAATGAATCCCACAGTGCTCAACAACCGGGTCACATGAAGAACCACTGCCATCGGTTAGCAGTATGCTTCCGATGCTCAGGAACGCACGATGTCAAAGAATGCCAGCGGCAGATTAATAAGGTTAGATGTACGAACTGTGAGGAAAAGCGTGTAGCCTTATATCACCAATGCCCAAAAAGACAAGAGATGTTGACTCAGCTCAACAACAAGAGGAAATACGCCATCAACAAGAACGTCCAAGGACGAAGCAAGTCCGCTATAATAGCAACTGATGTTCCACAGAGCTCTCCAGTGTCTTCTGCTGAAAGCACATATGCTAAGACACTATCCCACGCGGATCGGGCTCCACCATCTTGGATTGATCTGTTCACCAGAATTTTTGATTCGTCAATCCATCGCCACTCGATATGGACATCTATTGGAGATTACGCGACAATCACCGATGAAAGTTGGGACCCACATGGAGGAGTAATAATAGCAGTTCGCCGGGATATGGTATGGAAAAAAGTATCTCCGATTACTTTAGTTACTGACAAGATCATCCACCATGTCACTGTGCAGGTACGTCTAGGACAATGTTTATTCCTCAAAGGACTATACAGGCGTCCACGTAGCTCACTAAAATGATTAAATCGAATAATGATTGACTGCAGCAAAAAATCCAACCATTGGGTTATTGGAGATTTAAATCCCAATGGAACTATACAAAAACAATAAGGCGGGCCAATTCATTCTCAAAATGTCAAGTTAACGCATTAACTACACAAATTCGTAGTCTAATGAAAAATTGGAAACCAACCATATGGCAGAATAAACTAAAGGCGACCCACGGTGATTACAGAAAAGTTTGGAGACACATGCGCACAACCACGAAAAAATTAAATTCAGTGAGAATTAATGATGGGGAAAACATCATGCATACCTGTAAAGAGGCTGTCATACTGGCTGATTACTATGCAAAGGGCTTTAGCAGCCAAACAATACACGAATGCTCCATAAGGAATTACCTAGGCAGGAGCACTTTATGTTTATATCTCCCAAAAAACTAAAAACTATGCTCCGCAAATCAAAGGGTAATAGAGCGCCAGGGAATGATGGGATTCAAACAATCTTGTTAAAACAATTACCTAAGCAATGAATCATTATATCTTGTTAATTTACAACAGTACCATTCGGCCAGCTCAGTTGTATGGTGCTCCAATGTTCGAAAACATAACCCCTCCTACAGCGCTAGTGCTGTAACAATGTCAGAACGGGGAAATTAGAAGAATATGCATGCATACTTCCCTTTGGAGACAAAAAGCTGCTACCTTTTGCTAAAGATTTTCGATTCGTTAAATCATATCGGCAATCCACTATTTGATAGCATTGTTCCTCCATCAGCTCTGAAACGATGGCAAGATGCTGTAGCATCTAATAGATAAAATACATTAAGTTAGAATTAAGACGTAATTATAAGGTACTTTCTCAAACAAAAGTGAGTCCCGTCACAGGTATGATGACATTTTTATATAATATCAATAATATTTAGGCATATCAATCATACCTTAAAATGTATCCAAGATACAGAAGAAGGATAAAAGACAAGAAATTAGCAATTGGCGAAAAATTGATCAAGAAGAAGGCAAAAATGGGGATTGGAAAAAAGAAAAGTCAATATTTCAAAACAAAAATTTAGAGACATCGCCCCACCACCAAGGCCTGGGAGGTGGCAGGGCTCTGTCTCCTTGGTCGACGTGCTCGCCGAGGGAAGTGGTCTGGACTCTGCAGTTTAAGCCCATTTCATCTTTTTCCTGAACTAGCAGAATGGTTCCTCCCCATTCTCTACAAATTAGTGAGGGCCAATGCCTGAATCTGAAATCCCTGCACGCAGCGGACATTTAAACAGCTTTGACCTTGGAATACCTTCGGGTAATGTACAGAATTGTTCATATATATTGTATATATATATATATATACTGTTCATATATGTAAGTGAAAGAAACTTAAAATAAACGGAAGATAAAAAACAAAAACAAAAATTTGATTAAAAATATTGGACCTTAGAATGTTAAAAAAATAATAATCGATTTTTGCTAGCCATGGCCAAGAATTATCTTTACGAAACTAAGAACTCAGATGGAAAATCTTTGGTGTCGAATGGTCTAACAAGCACCAAATATTGTGCTTCGAGGACCATAATTTATGCCACTTGATCTATTTATTTGTTTATTTGTTATTCTATTTATACTTCCATTAAAATTGTTTTCTATACCTTTTAATATAACACCAGCCACAAAATGTAGCTTATCAGGAAATGATTATTATTTATCAATATTGATTTTTTTTTTTTTTTAAAGGGACACTAGTGACATATTCCTATACATAGATTTGAATTCGTTTGTAACGATGCATCTTATATAGGAGTCTAGGAATCCTATTAGTTGAAATTCGAAAAAAAAAAAAAATCAAAAGTAAAAATTAGATTTATTTGGATCATATTTGCAATTAACAATTATTTTAGGAAACAGGTAATTCTAAACAACATATATTTCAGAAAAATTCTCGATTCCGTATTAAGCTATGCATAAAAGGAATTTAAAATTAAAAGAAAATTTGGACTAAGCTTTGTATCAATTTTTTTATTTTTTTTTATCGGTAAGTAATTCTTCTGTACTATACCGAATTTACATACCAGTTATTGACCATAGATCGACGATAGAGGACATTTATGGAAGGAAATTTACAGTCAGACAGGCCAGGAGAGAGACTAACGGAAAGGCGCTTACAAGTTGATAAGAACTGGTTCTGAGCTGGCTAACTGGGACAGTCTAAGGGTAGTCTTCATCGTCGGCAACTGTCAAGTCGATACTTATCTGATCAACTATCGATAGCAGTTAACTGTAAAGTCGATAGCAGAGGATAGCGGCGACGGCATCTGGATCATTCATTCAAAGCGGAGGAACAGTTACCGATCACCAGTAATAGATCACGAGTGAATTGATAGCGAAAGTATCTATGCAGTTCCATTACATATAGCAGTAACTGTATAAAAATAACTGATTTGTGCTTTGAATTAATTTGCATTATTATTTATTACTTCCTTGTACGCAGTAAAGGAAGTATTGTAATCGCGAAAGTTTTCGGTTATCAGATTTCAACGGAAATCTCCACTTTGACTATCCCTGAATACATTTTGATTAGTTTTGCCGTGACGTCTGTAAGTACGTTCGTACTTATCTCGCATTACTCAAAAACGGTTAGAAGTGGAAAGTTAAAACTTTTTATTTAGAATTCTTGTAAAATCTAGTTATGAACCTCCCTTTTTGGTCACTGAATGATTATCGGAAGTGGTACTTTACATAAAGATCATTATTGATTTTCATCAAAAATTATATTAAAATATAATATAATGGATCTCAAGTTTGGTAAGTTAGGCTTTTATATCAATAATAATGGTTATAAACGCGATTTTTTCCCACTATAATTAAACAATTTTATAACACGTTTTATGTGTTAAAGTACTTTTTTTTCCTCCCCATTGTGAGCTGAATAAGTCTGCAGGAGGTCAAGATATAAGTTAAGCAGGTTCTTCCGCTTAAAATGTCGATTTCTAATGCTTTATTTATCTAATGACATAAAAAGTTCTAATGTTGTCAAGGAACACGAATAAATCTCTTGGGAGCAAGTTACCAATTGAAAGAAAACGATATTTGATAACGGAATGAGACCTCCAGAAACAAGAACTAGTGTGTATGTATTTTTTTTTTTTTTTTTTTTTTTTTATACGAGGGTGGGTGGAAATCTTCAAAAGACACGGATAGGCCCGTGTGGGATTTCTACCCACTAAAACCACCTCCCTACACCTCTTTCCCACCCTCCACAGGACCACCGTTAGGCATTACTTCATCGAGGGTTATTGGCTGTGTGCCGCCTCATTGTTTTAGGCTGCCACTATTTAGGCGCGCCTCTCCTTCTCCTCCTTCCTCAGCTTCTTGATGACCGCTGCCGCTAGGCGCTGGCCTGCCATCCAACACTTCTGTGAAAGCAGCATCAGGCTGACGATGCTGTCTACTGTGGGTCCTGAGCCACAGATTCCTAGAAATTCTCTCCTCTCTTCTTGAAAGCGGGGACAGCTAAAGAATACATGCTCTACAGTCTCATCTATTGTTGGATACCTTGGACATACAGCGGTATTGTCCAGCTTGAACCGCACTTGGTAGGCTCTGAAGCAGCCATGTCCTGTGAGCATCTGTGTTAGGTAGTAATCTACTTCCCCATGTTTTCTATCCAGCCAAAGTTGGATTTGAGGTAACAGCCTATGGGCCCACCTCCCTTTCAATGTCGTATCCCAGCTACGTTGCCATCTCTCGGCCGTCTGCTTCCTTTCCTCGGTACTGGAGATGCGTTCAACTCTCTTATATGAGCGTTGCCTCTCTTCTGCGACCAGCTCTATCGGCGGCATCCTGGCCACCACACATGCAGCTTCGTAGGAAACTGTGCGGCACGCGCTGATCACTCTGAGAACACTCTGGCGGTAGACAGATACCATTGGTCTCCTGTAGGCCAGTATGTACAATGCCTCACTCCATATCGCGGCTGCGTAGAGCAGAGTAGATGGGACCACACTTGCTACCAATAGTCTCCGACTACTTCTGGGTCCGCCTATGTTGGGCATCAGTCGGGCCAACGCTGTGCTCACTCTAGCCGCTTTATCGCATGCTTGTTGGATATGCTCCTTGAACCGCAGCCTCTCATCGATTATAACCCCAAGATACCTCAGGGAAGACTGGAACCTAATTTCTTGTCTACCCACTCTCAAGGTTATTTCTTCCTTCCTTTTGCGACTACTAATAAGAAGGGCCTCTGTTTTCCTGTCTGCCAGCTGGAGCCCCACTGATGCCAGCCAATCTTGGATCAATGAAATGCTCTGGTTGGCCTTCAAGGCCAATTTTATTGTGCAATTATTAGTGTGTATGTGTGTGTTTGTCTGTCTGTACATGTTACTAGATGGACATCGCGATGCCGAGTGTCGTTTTTGAGATACTTCTATCTTCGGAAACTACTAACCAAAGTCAGGGGGTCACTTTTTGAACCAGCGATTTATAGTTTAATAGGCGTACAAGGAAGTCATGGGATATCCACATCATATATATCTTTGAACGTTAAAAGCTTAATAAGTGGGACATTTTGTGTGAAACGAAATAAAGAATTTTATTGACAAAATTTATTGCGCAATTTTTCAATATGATCCATAACAGTAATCATAATTGTACAATATGAATTATTGCGCCATAGATATGGAACATGTGAAAAAGATGATTTTATCCATGGGTTTTGTTTACTTTCTCGCGTTCCACCTAGAACGATCTTTGTACCTTCCCTGGGAATCCCTTTAATTTGTCCCAAAATCTGTTCACATCCCTTCTACCATTCCTCCATAAAAATACTAAACTGGATTTGATGATAAATCAGAGGGCCAATAATATAAGCTTGATAGATGTAAAAATCATTATCATAGGAGACCAACTGCTCTCGAACTAAAAATACTAAACTGGATTTGATGATAAATCAGAGGGCCAATAATATAAGCTTGATAGATATAAAAATCATTATCATAGGAGACCAACTGCTCTCGAACTGTATTTTTTATGGAAAAAAAAGAAGAAAAAAGAAAAGAACTAGAAGTTTATGAATCTCTAGGAAAGAACCATAATATTTGACTGTACTCTATTGAAAGGAGCAGATCCTACCATCACGAATCATCGCTTATACTTCGGCGATCATTCACATCATTCACTTTTATCTATTAGAAAGTGCATTTATAGTAATTTATAGTAATCCCAGTGTTCTTAGAAGGTACGATTCATAGGAAATTGAAAAAAATGCTTCTAATGCAGTTGTTACAACGCTAATTTGTATATTTCAGCTTCGTACGGATAGGAATGAGGATGCTTGCCTCCAAAGCGACAACGCAGAGCTACACCCGGAACACATACAACGTTGGGTTCTCATCGTGGCGGATTGTTCACGGTCTATTGTAGGCAGCATCGATAAAGCGGCCGGTAAGTGGACTATTGTCGGAGCACGGCTCTGGGAAGGTGGGTCCGTCCGCCCATTCGGCCTCAGCAACAAGAGGTATCTCGGAATCCAGGGGTAACTATGAAAACTGCAATGTCGCCGATGACTATCGAATATGGACATAAGGAAGATTTCTGAAGGGTTATACTCAACTAAAACGTCCTAAAACTCTGAGTCTGCAGTTAAAAAGTTGCATCTACATAACAATTTATTAAATTGATGAAAGCGAAAACTCAAAAAAAAAAAAAAAAAAAAAAGAAGAAGTAAAAGAGATATTAGGGATTGATAAATTATTTGCCACTTCTATAAATTTGTTTTATTGAAAACTAGTTTCGTATGTTTTACATTCATCCTCAGTTCTAAAAATACACAAACAATTCAAAAATAAGCAATTCAAAATATAGTTGGTATTATTATACATATTAAATTAGATTAATATAAATTAGTATTAAATTTAATATATATAATTAGTAATATTTATGAATTATAAATTTAATTAAGACAAGAAATCAAATACATGCTGTTACTCACCATGGTTTAAATGGATTATATCAAACAGAAAAGTTTGTACTGGTTTCTTCTCGCATTGAACAAATAATGAACGAAAGGTAGGTAGGATGATTTTAGGTAAACGGTTCAAGGGTCAGAGTTTTTCCAGTAATGCCGGTGAGCAATTGTTTTTCTGTTATAGATGGGAATAAATTTAAGATTGGACTATTGGAGATATTTATTTGGTCATTTAATTCAACGTGATGTATTAATTTAACTCCCGAGTCTTTGATGAATTTATGATTATTTTCCATTTAAACCTTGGTGAGTAGTAACATGTATTTGATTTCTTGTCTTAATTAAATTCATAATTCATAAATGTTTTATAATACTGATTTATATTAATCTAATTTAGTATGTATAATAATACCAAACTATATTTTGAATTGCTTATTTTTGATTTTTTTGTGTATTTTTAGAACTGAGGATGAATGTATATCATTCGAACTAGTTTTCAATAAAACAAATTTATAGAAGTGGCAAATAATTTATCAATCCCTAATTAGATTGATCATTCTATACCATCATGTGGATGTCAACTAAAAGAGACATAATTTAAAAATTCTAACACAAAATCTTAAGCCCCTTATGTAACATTAAATACCTAACTAGGGGCCGACTGAAATGTACATCGGAGGATTTGAGTTTTAATGGGGTTGAGTGAAAGAAGTGTGGAGGCAAGAACTAACGCTAAGCTTTGTATTATTATATTATATATAATTATATATAATAATTATATAATTATTATTAATAATTATATATAATAATTATTATATTATTACATTTGAAATCTAACACCTTTTTCTCAATATCTTGTATAAAAATGAACTTTTTGATTTTATTCCTGATTCTTTTATGCAATAGTTATTACGAATAAAATTGATGATAGTTAATCATTCGTTTCGGTACCACTTCTGTAACATTGCTCATGGTTTAATTATGTGATTATATCGCGAAATGGCGAGCTGTAACAAACAGACCTTACGATTATAAACTGATTTTAAACAGAACCTAAAGGGGGGAGGGGAGAGTTTTGTAATCATCACTTCTTCTGCGAGGAATTACTTTTTATTAACTTTTTGTTCTGAATAACCCAATCAATAAAACTGATAATGAATTATTAATAGTAGATGAACAACTGTGATGAGATTAATCTGATGATGAGAACGAATGAGGAAAAGTTATGATTATTTTTGACGATATTATTCGCTTAGTATTTATATTTATTACAACTCCTATTTTTATGGTAATTGTTACTACTTTATTTTATTTCATTTAAAAATCACTATCAACTTTTGAGCATTGAATATTTTATTGTACATAAACAAATAAATAAATAATAACTATAGAAAAAAGCTTAATTGATTAAATTTTCATCATATTAAATTGAATCTTTATCATGGAATAAATAATGAGGATTTAGTCAACAAGAGCTTTACAATAAAAAATCATGTTGACTGAATCTTCATTATTTATTCCATAATAAAACAGATTATTTATGTTCAAGGCTAATCCGCTTATGAAAATTGATTAACTTGAGGACTAACTCGTTTATTACGTTTGAATTGCCTTTTTAATATGTTTAAAAAAAATTAATTAATATTGTATGAAGTGTTAACAAATAAAACCTAAATATAATCTATACATTAACACCATTGCTTTCATTATTTATTTATTAACAATAATTGTCTGAGCTTACAGACATTTGAAAATTACAAAAGTTAAGTCCAATCACAAAAAAAAGTATAAGTAATTTAGTTTAAAGCAACAAAGATTCTTAAAGTTTCTTATAAATTGCAATTATTTTAAGAAATAGAATCAATTTTTCTGTAGTCCTGATGTTTTTTTTCAAAGTCTCCTAGATCGGTCTCGAATCCAACTTCATCCCAATTAGCTCATGCACCAAGCACTCTGTCAGGATGTGCGATACCATCAAATGTACCCCGCAGGAGATAATACGTTACATTGAGACGGGGTACTCCTCGTTATAAGATACCCGTGGGTAAGCGACAATAGTTTTCATTAATAATTTTATAATTTCAAGTTTTAGTATTTTTACTATACATTACTTTTTCTACAACTTATCATATTTCTGTTTTTTTTTTTTTTTTAAATAACATGATTTTTGCAAAAAAATCTTGAAATTATATAGAAAATCTCGTTTAAGTCAAATAAAGCCATCAAGCAATAATCTATATAGCCACAGAAAAGAAATATTTGAGTATATTCTAAAAGAAAATTAATTTATTTTTTATCATTTGGAAGAAGGTTATACAAAGTTTGGAAAGAATCCGTTATTATATAACTTTCCGAATTCCACTCTTTCGGCATACGATAGACAATAGTACGACGTTGAACGAACACTTAACTAATCATAATTTCAATCAGGCTTTATTCATTTCAAATGATCAAAATTAAAAAAAAAATGTTTGTAAACATGAGAAAAAAATTCGTCCTCTGATTTTTGTTATCAATGCCCGCTTAGTAACCATAAGCATCAGTGGTAAGGATGCTATCTTCATCAACCTTGTGGTTGTTTACGGACAACTGGCTGGCTGTCATTAGATCTAGTTAGCGATTATTAATGATTGTCCTGTACTGCGAATTTATTTCTGAAGGTGGTTAGTATCTAATATCACATGCGCGTTTGTTAACTGCCCCATGAAAGATATGAACATAGTCCATGCTGACAATGCCAAGAAATGGCCTCTCGGTACAAAAAGTGGAGTAGTCGGTTTCATTAAAGATCTATTTTTTTTTTGGAGTGGTAAATCCGAATCTGATATTATGTAACAAAATTTTCCAAGTACGTTTTAAAATATTCGCAAAAACAGCGAAATTTTCGATTTTATTTTGTTTTTTCACTTATTATTTCTAAATTATACTCGGTAGCGAAGCACTTTTTTAAAGAAAACTAAATTTGACACAGTTTGAGCTGAATTACAGCCCTCTGGGTCCAATAATTCTCTAACTACTGCACTCCAAAAAATGGTAAATTTTTCCCGATAATTTTGAGGTCAGCTTTTGAGGTCATTAAGGTTCCCAAATCAGTAAAAATACAGATTCTATGAGAGAAATTGTTAAAAGCGTCGTTGTAACAAATCTATTTAGCTTTAATTCAAGCACTGAACGACGCCTGTAGACCCAATAGTTGATTCATATTTTGCAAAAAAATAAAAAAATTGATCCTGATATTGGGGAAAATACTGATCCTATAAGGAAGTAAGAAGATAGAACGATTTTTAAATCCTTGAGATCCTAGTGCGTGAAGAGAATAAACAGTTCATCAGAATTTTTATAATTTATAAACAATTTGCAATAATTCAAATATTCAAAGTAATTATCACATTGAATATTTGAATTTTTTTTTTTAAATTCATTAGAACTATTTTAACATCTTGATTTCTTTATAATCCATTTAAATTAATATAATTTCTTGTACAGGGCTGGAATCACCCCTCTTCCCTCCAATGGTTGAAACGCTCCAATAAATTGTATTACTAAATCAATTTTCAATAATACAATAAATATTGTTCTATGTTTTGAGGTTATCGTGGTGAAGTAACCGCTAATTGACCTCCAATCGTTATTAAATATTCACAAGACTGCTGCGAAAACAAAGGCTAAAGAACAAATCATGAGAATATTTCCCAGATTGTTCGAATGTGTCGAAATTGAATAAATTGACAGTTAGTACGATACTAATTTGAACCCGAGGATTATATTCATATGGACCTTGAATTCAGTAATTAATGTTTTCTTGGTTAGTCAGTCTATACAGTATTTTATTTTTTGTTGTCCATTATTTAATTTTATTATTTCAGTTTCTTTCAACCATTGTCAAGTATCATATAGATTATTGCAGGTGGGACAGAAATAACTGACATATTTTGAAAGCCAGTAAAAAACTAACTATTATCTCTAGAAAAAAAAAACTGGTTTTATTCTCAAAAAGCTACATTGAAAATACTTTTATTTCAGTGGGTCTTAAAAATTACATCTTACAAATGTCGGCGGTTATCGAAGGTTCCGAAAATTTTCCATCAACCTTATAGTCATATCTGGTGGAATGGCTTTGATTTCTGGCCTGATCCTCTCTATTAAAATAGTCACCCCTCAAAGAGATCAATCTGCCACGGAACATTTCCCTCAAAACTCCAAGCGAGCGTCGAGGTGTGTAAGCCGTGGGTCTACTCATCCTCTGCGTCGATTCCATTCGACTTAAAATAATCTCCAATATGTGCACGTAACGGCGAAGTTCGCAGTTACCGTTACACCTCCGTCCTCAAAAAAAGTACGGACCGATAACACCGAAGTCGCCAAAAGCTGTCCACAGTCCACAGTTCGGTAATGCATAGGCAATAGCGGCTAACATTAGGAATTTTTTTTAAAAACCCAATGAAATGATACTATTTTCAATGAACTTTTAAAAATAAAACTATTTTTTTTTTTTCTGGAGACCTTGGTTTGTTTTTTATAGCCATTTTAAAATGTATCAGTTATTTTTCCCCTACCCTGTTTATTAAAATAGTTGACCGAATAGTAAATGAAGATGGTTCGGGTGGCGGTCAAGAAAAACACCAAAAAAATAGTTGAACTATTTATCGATTACCGACGTTTCGGCCCACATTGCCGTCTTTGTAGTCCTGAAGTGAATAGAGCGTTATACAAATGATAGTTGTATACACCATAATTATCTTCAAAGCTGAATTAGTTTATTTAATAATGATTATTTTGTCGGGGATAGGTAAGTAAACTAAAACAACAAAACAATGCAAGTTGTTTATGTTTCTGTTGTTATGACAGGCTACGTATAATTCGTTAACTACCAAGTCAGGATCGCCGTCAACTGAGCTCGGATCCGGGACAAATTTTTGAAGGCCACTGATCAAAACTTGAATCATTACAAATACATTGTTTTAAACCGCAATCACAGGCGCAATAATATTTTTCTTGACAAGTACTTATATTAAATAGCTGAATCATGTGGTTTTTAACCCACCATTCAGATAGATGCCACTCCCCCAATTGCATATCACAGAAACAGTAATAGACCAAAAAAAAAAAATCTTGTTTTGAGAGTTGCTTCAGCCCAAAACATATCTTCTTAAATCCGCTAGTGTGAATACATAATATTTGAAGTATTGATTGGTAAGGGAAAGTAAAAATAAGTTAATTAACGCAATAAAAAATAATACTGTGCATTCATGAAGGAAAATTTCATCTACAATCCAATAACGATCATTTGAAAAAAAAAAAAAGTCGTGTCAAAGTGTAGCGGAAAAAAAATGTATTTAGTTATTTTTGATTTTTTAATAAATAAGCATCACTTAAAGGAAACAAATACATTAAATTAATGAGTTATCGCCATCATTTTTAATTATACGATGTTAGAAATCAAATCCTTCTCATATTTACAATTGATAAGAAATACATTTACGTATTTTCTGGTTTAAAAATGTTAATAGGCACAGACGGACGGGAGGGGAAGCTATCCACAGCTTCCCCTCGCTCTCTTTAAGTCACAGCATCAGTAGTGAACTGCAGCCGTTGAGTTGAGCTTACTACCCACTCTGCTAGCTGCTTTTTTTAAAAATTAGGGAAAACATATCGCTCTTTTGCTGCAACAACGTTATAACTTGAAAATCATGATCACTTCCAGCGACAAAATTTCGGGCACTATTACGACATTAACAGGTTTTTCAGATTTTACGCACCTTTACAGCTCTTCCAAATTGATTTAGAGGGTTGAAAATTTGTAGGTGAATTAAGAGATATGCCTTTTGGGAATCTTAACTTTTTCTCCCACATCCACCATTTTAATATTTTCAGTTTTGTATTTTTATGAAAATATGAGCTTAGTGATGAAGCTCTACTGCTCAAGTTTTATTTTTATATTGTTTTACAGTTTCACAATAATTAATACAGTACCGTAACTAGGGACTACTTGAAACCAGTAGGGGGTTACTTAAACCCATCGATAGGTTAATTATAGGTTTTAAATTACATCTACGTCTCATATTATGAAAATACAGCCATAATTCATTATCTCCATAACTGTGGCAGCATAAACAATACCAGACATAAATATCATTAAAAAAAATAGAATAAAAAAAAATATTTTAATTTGGTATTTTTATATGAATTCTGAAAACCCTCAAATGATAATTATATTGTTGATTTTTTTCTTTAAAAAGAACTGAACATTTTTAGTTGAATTTATAAGTATTTTGAATATTTTAAAATGCTGGCTTATATATATATATATATATATATATATATATATATATATATATATATATATATATATATATATATATATATATATATATATATATTATTTTGTTTAAAAGTAAAAAGAAGAAAAAATATTTTTAGTAAAGTTTAAATAAGTATAACGTTTAAATTTTTATTTTTGTGAGGTTTGAAGTTTTATTACATTTTCTTTAGCTATTTAAAAGTTTAAATTTGATTTTAAGAGAAGTTTTAAATTTATATTGTAGCTTCTTTTGTTATTTAAATGTTTAAGATATTTTTATTTATTTTATATTTGTATGTATATATACATTTTTTTTAATTTAATTTTTATTATCTGTTCTATTTTTATTTAATTTTTTGTTCTATTTTTACTTCCTTGTACGAAATAAAGGAAGTATTGTAACCGCGAAAATTTTCGGTTTTCACATTTCGACGGAAATATCCATTTTGACTATTTTCGTCGTAGCCATTTGGACCATCCCTGAATTCATTTTGACTAGTTTCGTCGAGGCGTCTGTACGTACGTTTGTATCTCGCATAACTCAAAAACAGTTAGCTGTAGAAAGTTGTAATTTTGTATTTAGGATTGTTTTAAAATCTAGTTGCGAACCTCTCTTTTTGGTCACTGCTTGATTACCGGAAGTGGTACTTTAGTTGAAGGTCATAATTGATTTCCTCCAAAAATTATATTAAAATACAATACAAAACTTCTCAATTTTAGTATTTATAATTTATATACTGATTTAAAAAACAAACTAGATGTTGGTCTAAATTGGAAAACCGGAAGCGATACTTTACTTGAAGGTCATATTAGACTTTCATCAAAAATTATAGTAAAATATAATGTAAATTATCTAAAATTTGTAAATAGGATTTTTATATCGATATGAATGCATTTACTATATTTTGGTTAAAATTGGTGAGCCGAAAAGGGTACTTTACTTGAAGGTCATAATGAGCTTACGAGTACATCAAAAATTATATTTAAATTAAATACATAAATCATATGTTTCGGTAATAAAGGTTACAAACGCAATTTGGTTTCCAATCCAATTAAAAATTTTTATTACTTGTTTTAAGTGTTAAAATTGAAAATAAAATACAGGTTTTCCTCCCCATTTGTGAGATCAACAAGTCTGCAGCATGAGAATAAGATATTAACCCAAATATATTATAGATATTAAACCAAAGCTGTTGTTAACAAGCAATTGTGGGTTTCCGTACGTTTGTGGACGTAACGCTTATTTTTTTTAATATTTATTTACTTTTTTTTTAGGCCATAATTTTCAGTGTTCGGAAAGTAACTAAGTTTTGTAAAGGATGGAGTTCCTTTTTTAAGATTTACAAAATACAATCTACCGTTTGTAAACTTTTTACAGAGGAACATTCTAATAATTGTAGGCGTTTTAAATTTCTACACTCTAGAAAGAGTGATGCTTCTATCATGCGTACGTCAACTGATTTAGAAAGTGTTGTAATTCCTTCCAGCATTGCTACTACATCCAAAACCGTCGTCGCAATCCTTCTGTCAATTAACAGCATCTAAGGTGCAAAAAAAAAAAGAAATAAAAATAGCTGAGCAAAACGAAAACCTTTGTTTTGGACTAAATGGCCCTTCATGCGTCATCAATTACACTGACGCTCGACTTCCCCTAACCATTTGTCTTCTCCATCTAAAAGAGCTTTTAATTGTAATGTATAAACTACTTCAGTCAATAAAGATTCTTTCGGCTAAACGACAAATAAAATTATCAATTTAATTTAATTGATAAAAATAGTCAATAGTGAAATTTATACTCTTCCACTAATCTTACTGTCCATAACAAAGAATGATCGATATATTCAAGTTTGTCAGCATTAGTCATCAACTATTCCATCTGTACAAATATTAATTTAGAAAATAAAAGATCACGTGGGATCAAAACTTCGATGAAAGAGCTCAGTGTAAAAACCTACATATCACAAAAGATTTAATCCCAGAAAAAAAGAATTTTGTATTCCGTTTAGAAAAATTAAACAAGATGCTAGGAATAAAGGAGCATCTAAAATATTCTTCTAAGCGAAAATCCCAATTTATTCTAAAATGCGCATAATCTGTTCTTCCTCTTAGCTCTTAAATTAAGAACCGAAAATCGTACCTAGCCATTAGAGAATTTTCGAATACTCCGAATTAAGATCTCTCCATTAAAATTGAGTCAACATTCATTACTCCGTCTTTCCTCAAGCCCATCATTCCTTTAAACAATATATAAAAATTTCTAAAACAATAATTAAATTCTAATTAAAGGATTTATTAAGAAAAGTATTCTTCCACAGATTATTTGTAAACAAATTCAAATTGCAAATATTATTATTTTTTCTCTTATATTTTATATTAAATATTTGTTATAATCTTGTTGTTTTCTTTGTTTATTAAAAACCCACTCTTAGATTTTTGTAATGATTTCAATTAAAAAGCTTTTTTTGAGACAATTTTTGTGACAAAACCGTAATAAATATATAAAGACAAATACGTAATTTGATTTTTTTTCTTATACCCAAACATCACATTGTAATATTTTCTAATGATAATTAAAAAAAAAAATCTCTTGACACAATACAATAAAAAAACAATTTAAACTTTACATGGTCCCGGGAATTTAGAGTCTAAGATTATTTGAAACTTCTATAAAAAAATAATTTTAAAAGTCCTTAGTATGTATCAAGCTCAAAGCCACGTATAATATTAAATTTAATAAAGTATGTTAAATTTAATAATGAATAAAAAATTGTATTGATTAAAGGATAAAACCTTTATTTATTAAAAAAAAAGAAAAGTTGATTGAAGAAATAAAAACCTGTACCACTACAACCCGATAAGGGTCTTGGGTTCAGTACTTGGTAAGGACCATACTGTTTCTAGGCCAACGGTTGTGCAAGGAGGTGATTCGGCCAAGATCACGCCCAACCGCCAGGTTTTTCCCCCAATTAAGGGTACCCACTTTTTAGAGGCTGGGTGAGCCCCAGGAGGGTCTCCCGATCCCACAGGGTTGATCCACGGCTGAATACGGAATAAATAATTATCTGCCTCAGCCGGTCTCGAACCCGGAACCTTGAGATTAGTAGCGCAGTACCTTACCCACTGAGCTACCGCTCCCTGATTGAAGAAATAAAGAGTTCGAAAACCTGCAAGGTCAACAATTTTTTATAAGGTTAAGTTGGTCAGGGATTCTTTCATCACATGACATGAGTCGTCGATCTTTCCTTAGTAATGAAGCCAACCTGTATCCAGCGCGGCCAGAAAAGCAGTTTTGAATAATTTTTTTTAAGTTTTTAAAATTATCATACCACATTATAATTAAACGGGTGATTGTTAAAAGAGACTTAAGTCACTTATTCATACTTTTCAACAAAAAGAACTGCCTAAGTTTAATAATTCAGTTGATGCGTGTACACAATTGTTATTTCCTATTTCGGTTCTTAGATTAACATGTAGATGAAGTTAGAAAAAAAATTATCAGCCTGTTTCTCAAAAAAAAAAAAAAATAAATAAATAAATAAGTTTAACACACAACAAACTTAAAATTCAAGATTTGGTCTGGAATAATGTAAAATTAAGCAGTATCATTGAAACGTTTGTTTCAAAAGCCATGTAATGCAGAAAAACCTCACTATACATGATGAATGAAAATCATGATTGTTTTCATCATCCTCCGTAACAGCTTACGTTGTTGGCTATTAGATATTTCTTTAAAGAATTCCATGCGTTCCTCCAAAATATATCTGACCTTTTTTTTGTTAGATCCACTATATTACCTTTTAATTAGTTTATTACCCTGAGGATAAGATTTACGATTTGGTAAGACAACTGTATCGGTTTTCTTGTTTTACAAAAAACGTTTGTAGTTGATCAAAGCTACCATCTGCATTATATAGTTCAACATATAGTTGGTGTATGGATGCGTTCGCATTGCCGTAGGAGATATTTAATAATGTTGAGTTTACGGCCTTTGAGAGCTTCACCTTCATGATACACGTAGTATTAAGCTGGAACTGTTCTAGTATTTACTGTAATTACACCTCTCATATACACCATTCTCACAGAAAAAGAGACTTGTAAACTGGAGAAAAAAAGAAATTTTCTTCCAAAAAAATGTTGTTTTTTTTACGATATATTATTCCTTCATCTATCTTAAGCAAGCAATCTTAGTCAGGGGGCACCAATACATTCCAGACTTAAAATACACCTGAACAAAAATTGAAGTATCAAAAGTCGAATAAAGATATCAAACTGTGCCCAGCAGCGGGCCATGATCGAGATGTCCTGATAAAGTGCTGTTGATAGATTGTTAAATCTTCGTTTATGCAGCAATTCTTCACAGATGTATAAAGAGTGTATTGCTGCCGAACACCACCAAAATGAAATGCTTGTTTTTCAGTGGTATATTTCATTTTGTAATTTCTCTTAAATCATAATGAATTAAGATTAAGATTACTTCTTTTTTTGAAAAACAAACTGTGCTAAAATCCCAATTACCGGAGATCGCCAATTTCGAGAGGCTAGACCAAATTTATAATTGTTGCTTAATATACGCATAATTCGATGCTTTACAGCTTTTAACCTGCGAGTATAACCTATAGTACTCTGTCACTGTTTTTGACCGTGGATTTCGACCACACCAGTTAACCAAATTATTATGTTGTGGTACTTGGCGCAAAATGTTGATGCTTTTTAATTTAATATATCATAGTGAAAGAATGTACTGTTTAGGAATTAAAGGAATTAAAATTTCGAATTTTTTTGTCCGCCATTTTGTATTCCAGCAGTTATAAGTTAGCAGACGTGCATTTTTATTGCCACGCCCGTGGACTTGTTCACTTTATTTGCCCAAAACTTTGTATGAAATGAATCACTTTTTTTGTTACGGTCTCACGGACTAATTGGAGTTTAGAGGCATGGCTTCACTTAATCTTTTGGATAACCTAATTCGTGTTTAGCAACCTCAGAAACATAAAACAACAAAATATCAAAACTCCCACAAAACTTTCCAAATGTCTAGAAACTTCCACTACCTGGACTAATTTTCAAATTTCCCTACCAATTTTGCTGCAAATCACATGACCTTGAATGGACTTTATTTTACTTTTCAGGGTATGAAAACGATCAAAAAATTGAAACTTTTTGTCGTATCCACAATAAATAGAATTTACCATCCCGGTATAAGACTTTTTTTTCTTTTAAATTATAGTTTGTAAAATAAAAATAAAAATATCAACTAATCAATTAAATTTTCTCATCAAAAATAGTTATTGTATATTCTACTATAGTGAAATTATCGAATCAGCAAAAAAAAATTAGTTTCAATTAGCCGTTTTCAAATAAACAAGCTAATAAATTTTGCACGAATTTTATCGCCATCTATTGAAAAAAATCTCACTATAAGTAAGTGAGGTATTTTCTCCAAACATCATTTTCATTTCATACATTTTTATTTACAATATTCACCTTTAAATTTCAAACGTAAAATAAAAATCTAGAATTATTTAAAGAAAAAGAAATATTATTTTTTTTGTTTTTTATGAATGAATTGGGATTTCAAGACAACTTAATCTGTGCCTAATGTTCATTCAAACAAAAACAGATTTTTTAAGTTTTGTCTATTTCGTTCTGAATAGCGAATTCTTATTTTGCCTATACCTTACTAGATTTTCCTAAAATTTGAGCCCGAATTTGACGACTTAATTTTGTATATAATAATATATACTTGTTTATACAACATTAAAGACAGAGAATCGATATGAAAACGCTATTTCAATAACGAAATTTATTCTTTGACAAAGTAAAGGATTCCCTCCCTTACATCCTTGATACTGTAAACACAGCGCAGATGGCATCTTTCAACCTGCATCATCAGAGATAATAAAAGAGATAAACTAAAGATCAATAATTAAGGCAAGTGGGATGAACTATCCCGACCTTCTAGTGTTTCAAGGTCAATGCCAAAACTAAAACAGCTTTCAAGCAGGTTCTGGTTATATAATAGTAGTTCTTATAGATTCCATCCAGTTTAGGGCTTCTGGAATCCCATTTCTTTAGTGACATTGATCAAACACAATAGTGTAATACATAATAATCCACTTTTTCCCCATTGAATCCCAATATTAACCAATTAACAATAGCTATTTCATTACTCGTTGTACATCTGAAGCAGACAATATACTTTAACTAATAGACTATAGATGGGTTGGAATGTATCAATTTGATACTTAGTCACCGATACCGATAAGAAGTAGTAACACTAAATGTAACAGGCATAAAGTATCAGTCACATTCAGAAACAACTTAGAACTACAGTCACTGCGAATCACCTAGTATTTTATAACTTATATTTCTATTACTAAGATTAATAACACTTTTTGAATATTATGCTATTAGCACGAATATTTTATAAATTTAATTTTTATTAATATTGTTTATTAATTTTTATTTAATTAATTTTATTAATTTACATGATCATGTACGTTAATCTGTGGGGGCTACATTCCACAGCAAATCAAATTATAAAAAAATTATTCTAGACTCAAGATTTTTCAAAATGAGTAAAACTTGGTGTTAATGTTTGACGCAAAAATATAGTAAATAATTTAAAGTTTTCATTATTTCGATTTTTTCAATTTTTAAGTTTTTGAGTTATAATTTTTATTTTAAATCTACAAAAATTGATTGTTTTTTATGTATTGATTTCCACTTTTGTTTGATTTCAACTTTTAAGTCTTCATATTTCCATTATAGAATCCAAAGAATGCCCTCATTAAATTTGGTTCATATATTCTTACATGTAAATGTGACTTAAACGTTTGGCAAATTTTTAAAGATTCTTACGTATGATATTAAAGTTAGGTAAAGTAATACAAAATTTGGGGACATTCCAAATTTAAGCACTGCTAATTCTGAAAAGAATTCTGAACTTTTTAGGGCAAATAGTTTTGGAGCTATAAGCATTTTTAATTTTTCAAAACTTGTCAATAGTAGATTTTCGTTTTTTGACAGATTTTTAGCTTAAAAATTAAAAGTGATAACAATCTGAAATTCTGCATTTTTTACCCTAGGGTCAATACATATGAAGTGGTCCAAGGGAGGTTGCTTGACCATTTTTATGTTTTGTACATTATTTTACATGTTTGAACATTATTTTATAGTTTGTATGTTAATTCCTCCATGTTTCTAGAGATAACAATCGTTGGGGAAATTTTTTTTTTCCTGACCTTTTATAAATGGCATCCATTTTTCCTTAGTTCTACAGGCCAATTTCAGTAAATGCATTCATTTGCGGTTTCGTCGATAGTTCAAAAGCTACGACTTAGAAAGAGAAACAAACACCACTTTAAAGAAAATGCTTTAAGTTAAAAATTCCTTCTTCCTAGTATATTGTGTTTCCACGCCTAATATGATAAAAATTGACCTGAAGTTTAACGCTCAAATAAAAAAAAAAAAGTTGTGTTTTCAAACCATTTTTTCTATGAGAAGGAGTGCTATAAACGATTTACCTATTATTGTAGCAGGTAGGCCCCTACTACCATAGTAGTAGCCAGAATAAATATAAATCCTACTAAATGTATCCTTGATATTTTATGATTTTTTTAAATTTGAAATTTTTCAATTTTTTCAATCTCCTTTATGGGACTGGAGTTAAAAAAAAATCTGAAATTCACACAAGTTATAGTGTTTTAGAAGAGGCTTATGATAAATAAAACCGTCACTTGTTTATTTGTTTGGTTACAGCTTGGCGACTGTTAGAAAATGAAGAAAACACCGGAATGCAATCATTTGAGATTTCGTATATAGTTCAAAAACTGTATGACTTAGAAAGATCACTTTAAAGGAAATGTTATAAGCTAAAAATTTTATTCTTAGTACATTTGATTTATTTCTACTCGTAATATAATAAAAATTGGCCTGAAGTAACTAGTATGAATTTCAGATTTATAACTGCAGAACCTTCGCAGATATTAAAGCTTAAATTTAAAAAAAAAATTGAAAAATATTAAAATTTAAAAACTCGTAAACTATCAAGGATACATTTAGTAGAATTGATATTTATTCTGGTTGACCTTTTATTAAGAACCTACCTACCACACTAATAGGTTAATTGTTTATAGCATTCCTTCTCATAAAAAAAATGGTTTGATAACGCATTTTTATTTTATTTGAGCTTTAAAACTGCAGGCCAATTTTTATCATATTAGGAATAGGAACAGATTAAATGTACTAGGAAGAAGGAATTTTTAACTGAAAGAATTTCCTTTAAAATGGTGTTTGTTTTATCTTTCTAAGTCTTAATAGTTTTTGAACTATTGATGATACCGCAAATGACTGCATTTACTGAAATTGACCGGTAGAACTGAAGAAAAATGGCTGCCATTCATAAAAAAAAAAATTAAAAATGGTTAACAAAATTCATTTTTTGAACCACTTGGTATGGATTGGCGCCCTAACTGATGGTACTTCATAGTATGTTATGCTAATATTTTATTGGTATACATTATGTACAAAAAATCATTGATTTCTGAGACATCAAGATACAGAAAATTAGTTGATTAGACCCACAGGTGATTAGTTATTTTTAAAAATAAAGGTAGGTAATTTAAAAGTGATTAGTTGAAAATAATTCCTTTTCAAATTTTCATTTATATTGAAGAGCGAACCTTGTATTAATTACTAATGTGGAGGCTAAGAGAAAATAAAATAAATATTAGGAAAATCGTCAAAACTTTTTAATGTAGTTGGTATTTTTTTTAATGGTATTGGGTATCAGTGTAATTTCAAATACCACTTTTAAAATACGTTTCATGATTTATGGCGTTTTAACTGGCTTACTAGAAGCTGGTATTTGCGATAAAAAGAATCATATAAAATTATTAGGTACTGGTGAGTCATAAAATATCAGATATTTTGAGTCACAACATAGGATCACAGTTTTTGAATATTTTGTTATCCTCAAAAATATTTTATTATTAATAAAAAAATATTATTAATAATCTGTGGATTATGCAGTAATTAGTTATTTTTAAAATGCATGTAGGTAATTTAAAATTTATTAGTTGAACAAGAATCTCTTTTTTATATTTTTACTTCCTTGTACGAAGTGAAATTTTCGGTTTTCAGATTTCAACGGCGTCTGTATGTACGTACGTTCGTTCGTATTTCGCATAACTCAAAAACGGTTAACCGTAGAAAGTTGAAATTTTGTATTTAGGATTGTTGTAAAATCTAGTTGCGAACCTCTCTTTTTGGTCACTGCTTGATTACCGGAAGTGGTACTTTAGTTGAAGGTCATAATTGATTTCCTCCAAAAATTATATTAAAATACAATACAAAACTTCTCAATTTTAGTATTTATAATTTATATACTGATTTAAAAAACAAACTAGATTTTGGTCTAAATTGGAAAACCGGAAGCGATACTTTACTTGAAGGTCATATTAGACTTTCATCAAAAATTATAGTAAAATATAATGTAAATTATCTAAAATTTGTAAATAGGATTTTTATATCGATATGAATACATTCACTATATTTTGGTTAAAATTGGTGAGCCGAAAAGGGTACTTTACTAAACAAGCTTACATCAAAAATTATATTTAAATTAAATACATAAATCATATGTTTCGGTAATAAAGGTTACAATCGCAATTTTGTTTCCAATCCAATTAAACATTTTTATTACTTGTTTTAAGTGTTAAAATTTAGTGTAAAATACTGGTTTTCCTCCCTATTTGTGTGTGTAGTTTAATAGGAGTTTAATACAAGGAAGTCGTGTTGTCCACATCAGATATTTTAAGAAAGGGATGCTTATTGATTTTAAGAATATTTTTTAATTAAATTGAACCGAACCCTGTGTTAGTAAGACATATTAAAATTATAAAAATAGACGTAAGGGTTAATTTAGCTAATAATTTCTAATGTGGGTATCGAGTGATTCAAACTGAAGAACGATTATTGCCCAAGAAAATGGAAGACAAAGTTTGAAAGCTAAGAAAAATATAAAATAAAAGGAATATCGTCATAAAATGTTTATGTTATTAATGCATTTGGTATCATAAAAACGTTTCAGAATACCTCTTTTAATAATCCGTTTCATGATTAATAGCGTTTCAACTGTCCAAATCTTAAATAGATCGTCATTTTGAAAAGAAATGATGGATGTTAACCCTCCGAGAATGGTTCTGCTGTGACATGTGACTTTTGTGCCAAATCTTAAAGAAAATCGAGGAAATAACCCGTGAGATAGCGTGCTTTTTTACGTATCTTTTAACGTAAAATCTCAAATTTTGGGGGGAGGATTTTTTTTTAGTTGGTTGATTACAAAGGTTCATTATTAAAAATAATAAACCAAAATTAAATAAACGATCATAGCAGTAAACAGACAATTGATAAAATAAGTATTTACATTTAATTAGAGCAGGTAGTTATAAATAAAGTATAATTTTTAAATTATATAATAATTTTTAAATTAAATAATATTCATTGTTAGCATTTCGTTATTACGAATTTTTCAAACCACAATTTTACATCAGACTAATAATAGAAAGATTAATATAAATGGTAAGAAATAAAACTAGTCAAGATTAACAACTACATTCCAAAAATACTACGAAGTACAAATATCCTTATACGACATTAATAAGTTAATAAAACTATGAATATAGAATTGCCCAAAGTAATACGCTATGAATCAGCTTCCAATATAAGTTATTAAGCATATAGAGCGTGAACTAGTCAGAATAATATTTTTATTGTAACTGCGAAGGGACCTCCCAAACTAGTTTCAAGAACCATTCCTCAAAGTATATCATATTTTTTTTTCCATTTCAAGGACGACGGGATTAAAAATCGCGTGTTTCTTATTATAGGATTGCATTTCCTGCAAGGACAGATACTAAACAACGCGGAACTCGATTACTCATAATAAATATTTTTTTTTATTTATTTGATCCTCACCCATGGATGTTCATCATAAGTAATGATCAGTTATCCTCTATGGAGGGGGGAAATTAACAGGTTAAACAGCACTTGCAGGAGCAAAAAAATCGCACTTGCAGAATGAAAGGGGAAAAACTCAAAAAATGTGTTTTTGTTAGAAAAACATTTAGGTGGCCACCGAAGATCACTCCAAATGGAACGATGGAGTGCTTGGAACGAAGAAGATTTCAATGACCATACTGATGATCTCTTCCTCCCATCGTGATTCATGCTCACGTATAACATGTAAGTACGTATTTTTTAATATTTAATCTACTAATCTTTCAATGTACAGATTAATATGCCTCTCGAGAATTAATGGGATATAAATAGTGGCTCTACAATCTCAAGAGCAGTTATTTTAATTAACAGCTCCAAAAATTAGTGGAAATATTAACCATATTATAAATTATAAATCCATTAAAAAGGTTTATTTCCTTTTAATTAATATTAATATTTTTAACATAATAGTTAGTAAACAAATATACCAAATTATAAGTTATTGATATAGATATTTTTGTAACATATTTTATACAATCAATATCGTACATTTTAAATATACTGTATATGTTATAAACTGTACAAACAATTTTTATTATTATTAAAGCACAGCCTAAAAACTGTGCAGTCCATCGTTCCACTCCATCAATTTTCTACATTCACGGTCGGTTGGATTGATTGGATTTAGGCATTGCGTGATGAAGTCTAGGATTATAGCCACTTCACACTACTACAAAAAAATTCACACAGGATTTCACACTGTCGTTCCATGTTCCTTTGGCGAGGAATGGCTAGACATCAGTGATACACAAAATAAGGGTAAAAAGGGTTTTAAGTTTTTACAAGTTGAGTGGAGCAGTTTACATGCTTCGACAAATAAGGTTTCCCTTTGATCCAACACGTTGGGTCGTATCTGACCCGTTACTTCATAATTTCAATTTTTGAGCGTGGGAAACAATAATGTAAAAATATTAACATTTATTTTTGTTTACAGAACTTTAATATCATAAAATTACAGAACATTCTTTTATGAATATCTTTTATGTATTTTTTTTCCCTAAGCTTTCGTCATGAATGATTGGCAGGGTACCTAAAATCCTATGGCTTTGGAAGAGGGAGAAGACGAGACATGCGCAGTCATATGTCAGCCGGGTCGGATTCGACCCATACACGTTTACAACAGTGTAAGAGCTAAACTTGGCGTATTGGAACTTCAATAAATATGTGTATTATAATATGCGCCTAAATATGTGTATTTTTATATTGTAAAAAATAGTCTCCATTTAGTCGAATCTGTATTCCTTGGGTGTCATGTCTATAAGAATATTTCTTTTTCTATTGAAGCACTTAGGAATGTAATAATTATTTATTAACAATTAGAAACAGTGACATTCCATACATTTTTATTCTTCTTTTCTTACATATATTTTATTTATCCAACTGTTCTACTATCCACGTTTCGGGATTGTTTCCCCATCTTCAGGATTACTTTCTACAAATTTAACCAAATAAAAACCCTATTGTATGAACATTAAAATCATATTTTTAACATAACAACACACGATACTCCACTACACATTACATTAATAATTATTTTACCTTTTAGTCTGCATGTTTATGTATACAGGAATACTATATATAGAGTTACCAAAGAATAATTAGCTCATATTTCTTAGGGCAGTTATGAACTGATCTTATTAGACTATGAACTCATGATAAGCTCACTGTTCTATTCAAATACCCATCATATAAATAATAACCTACCCTTCTTATGTTAAAAATGTGATTGTTAATGTTGATACAATATGATTTTTATTTTGTTAAATTTATAGAAAGTAATCCTGAAGATGGGGAAACAACCCCGAAACGTGGATACAGTTGGATTAATAAAATATATATAAGAAAAGATAATACAAATGTATGGAATGTCACCGTTACTAATTGTTAATAAAGAATACTTCTATTATAAAGGTTATTAAATATATGCCAGTACCAAGACTTCTTGCAAGCAGAGAGAACAGGTAAATCCATATTCCAAGCTGGCCTCGCTCTTAATACCAAATATTGTGGCCCAGCGTTATCTCAACCAAACGAGACTCTCTAGCAGCTGTAGCACCATCAGAAAGTAATCATCCTTATACTAGAGATCATTTCTGACTGTTGTAGATTGGTGCTTTAAGAAACTGGCGTTAATTAATTAACCCGATTGCGTGATTATGTTATCCATTTCCCTATCCTCCGCGAAGCAGATTCTACCCCAAACCACGGATATAAGAAGTTATAAATTATGCTCAAATCATATGGCGCATGATACGCAAAAGGTAGAACTACTGGTGTTAGATATTACATTTATATCTTTTGGTTTTAATTATGCATTTATTTTAAGATTTGTAATGGTGTAGATATTGTTGACCGCTGATGTAATTCAAAGAGAAAATGGTTCGGGCGAGAGGGAAGTGCGGTCAAAGTAGAAAACACACTGATTAGTAAAACTTATTTTAATGTGTGCTGGTGTTTCCATCTAAGTTGCTGGCCTTCATCAGTGCTATGCAAAACAAGATTGTAACCATGGAGTACGAACATGTGGAAGTATAAAAGTTAGAACATATATAAGTAGATATAGATAGATGAAAATATAACAGTGTGAAAATATATGGACATGATTACAATATGCTATGATTATTTTATTCTATGATACTTATTTATTTTAGTGTGCCGACCACTAGGGTGATATTCTATGATATGATTATTTTATGTAATAAAATAATTACAGGAAGAACTTAAATATATGTAACAATATAATGTTTCAATTCGGTTATAGAGAATCATAAATAAAGGTTATGATACAATACGAAAATATGTTAGATTTATTTAAAAATAAGATTGCTAGATGAATTAGGTACTTCCTAAATTATGTAATTTTGTAAGAAAATAAATGAAAAAATATCAATGATTTTATGACGATGTATTGGAATTATACTGAGTCTCCAAACTTTTTGGCCAAGTGATGGCAAAAAAAAAAACACACACAACAAAAATCTTTAAAAGCCTTTATCGAAAGCCTTAAAAGACACCGATGATGACAATGCATCGCTAAAGGATCATCGATATTTTTTCTAAATTTCTTGCAAAAGTATCTAAAATTCAGGAACGTTGGATAGTTCATTAAAAAAAAAATTTTTGGATTATTATTTTCAATAATAGACCTTTGGAATTGACCAAGGAAAATTTGTTTGTAACCCTCCCCCTCTCTCCTTCCCCTCAAAATTTGAGGTTTTACGTTTCAAGTTACGTAGAATCCAAATATCGAATAAAAAACATCCGTCCACAAAATTTGTTTGGTACTTTTATTGCATTTAAACGAAATCTGATGAAATTCCCTACAAAAGGAAAAATCCGTGATCAGTAGAAACCCGTCACTGAAGTTGTATTTTCACGTTATAACAAATATAAAAAGGAGGGGAGTAAGAAAAAAATTGAGACCCACAAAAGACAGTTCCCTAACACACCGAAATTCATACGTACTTTTATTATATGGTTCTGCCTCTCTCCTGATCTTCGATACAGAAAGTCCTTCCCCAACACCAGAAAGCCCTACTACGGAATTTCAGCTCATTTGACCCAAAGAGGGCCGCTGGAGGTGCTCAAATGTAGCGGGAATATATATATGTATATATATATATATATATATATATATATATATATATATATATATATATATATATATATATATATATATATATATATATATATCAGACATCTCCAAATCTTCCATAATCATGCTCTAGGGGTTATGAAACGAATAGAAAACGCAGTCCCGCCGCTCACCGCCGACCTTCGACCGATTGCAATAGTCTAATTTTTTCGGTGAAAATACGACTAATAAGGCATTGAAACAGTTGAAATCTTTGCTAATACTCGTCCGATTTCGATGAAACTTCTTTTGTTTTATAGGATATTTAATTTCAAATTCATTTAAAATACGACTAAAAATAAACCATTTAAATCGGACCAGTATTAGCTGAGATATAGCGTAATGAACTTCGTAGACTAATTCTACGGCGCGGCTGGTCATCGTGGCCTTAAACCTCCTGACTTATCTATTGGGCTTCTTACTTCCTTGTATCTCTCTCCTTCCTTGGATTATTTCTCTGCACTTCATTTAGCTTCATTAGTCTTTCCTTTTTTTTTTCCTACTGAAGTGCATCAAATATTTCCTCTGTATCATTTTATCCTTTGATTACATGTCCTAACCATCACAGCCTACTTACATTGACACAGTTTTTTCTTCAAATTTCTTTTCCTTTGGTGTCTACTGCTTATTTTTTTTTACTTGGACAGAATAGATATTTTTAAAATATTACTTAGTTGAAATAATAAATCCTAGTGCAATAATTTGCAGCGTTTTTTTTTGTTTCTTCCATTAATCCTATTTAAAAAAAAAAAATCCAAAATATTTTCATGTTATACCATAACCTTTATTTACGATTCTCTAAAAACGAATTAAAACATTATATTCTTTATGAACTTTTACATAAAATAATCATATCATTTTCTTCTTTCTCTTCTGGCACTACAGACCGAAGTGGACCTTGGCCTGCTTCAACATTTCCTGCCTCTATCCTCCATCATGTGGATGTCCACCCGCCGCATATCCTCCAACACTTTGTCTTTCCTTCGCGCCCTTGGCCGCACCTTTTTCCAACTCCCTTGTAAAGAAATTTTCACCTGCCCGTTCTCATTCATCCGATTAACATGTCCATACCATCACAACCTATTCATTTTTATGGTGTCAGATAAGCGAAGGTCCTTAAATAAATTGTATATTTCCTTATTTTTCCTAATGCGCCATCTCCAATCTCCTTCACACACGCCTCCATACATTCTTCGCAACACTTTCCTTTCAAACTTATCAAGTCTTTCAGCTGTTGCTTTATTCATAATCCATGTTTCGCTTCCATAGGTTATCACTAGTCCAATCAGGGTTTTATACATGCGGGCCTTAGTGGTGCGTAAAATCAGGTTGCTCCTTACCACTTTTCTCAGTGCATATGTATTGTATATGTGTATGCATATGTGTACGCTCTGTTAACTGCTTGTATTATTCTTTTTATTTCTTCTGACTCATTTGGTTCAAGAGTCATTAGGATAATCATATCATAGAATAAAATAATCATAACATATTATAATTATTTCCATGTATTTTCACACTGTTATATTCTCATACTTATATATTATCTATATCTGATTATATAGCGATGTCATTTTTCGAAAAATGCTTCAGGGCCGTTAAGCAAACTTTACAAAAAAAAAAAAAAACATGGAACATTTTTTCCCAAATACTTTTTTTTTTAAATTTTATTATTTATAAAACATTTTACTTTTATAATTACAATATATTTTTAAAGCTTTTAGCACTGGTCCAGGCCAGAGTAACGACCGAGAGTCGTCAGTAATTGGTACTTGCGGCATCAATAGTCGATTTTTAGAACATTTCCTATTTTATTTTCTCGATATATCGTGAGCGGGAATCGATAGAGATGGTACTTACGTCTCATAGTAAATTGAAATCTAAATTTCGAATATTTCTTGCTTTTATACTTCCGCTTGTTCATATTCCGTTGTTGTTATCTTGTTTTGTTAAGCACTGATGAAGGCCAGCAACTTTGACCGAAACATCACCCACCACACATTAAAATATGTTTTACTTATCAGAGTGTTTTCTATTTTGACCCCACCTCCCTCCCCAACCATCTTTTCCTTGTGTTACATCTAAGGTCACCAATATCTACACCATTATAAATCTCAAAATAATCAGAGAATTAAAATGAAAAAGAAATACAACAATATCTTAAACTATTTACACTCGTATATAAACGTATGGGTCGAATCAGACACGGCTGACAGATTAATGTACATATCTCTTCATCTCTCTCCTCCAAGGTCATAGAACTTCGGGTACTCCAATCTTTTCTGAATATTTTCTGTAATTTTATAATATTAAAGTTTAATAAACATGAATAAATACTAATATTTGTGCGTTAGTTTCCCACGTCCAAAAATTGCAATTAACGGGTCAGAATAATACAACAGCCCGATAAGTAACGGGCCAGAAACAATACAACCAAACGTTTGTATTTTGTATGGCTCGAGTCAAGGTTTTTAAGGGTTAATGAAGATAAATTATTATGGGAAATTTAAGAAGAATGGCCCATACTTACACTTAAAAATTAAATTTGCTCAATAATTACTTAATTATTAATTTTTTCATTAATGATTTACTAATTAATATTGTTATTTATATTCATTAATAGTTTATTAATGTAAACAACAAAACTGGCATTTTATATTACAACTGATTTTTTATACATTTTTTTAGTATATTTATACATTTTTTTTAGGCATTTTTTATACAACCTGATAAATATAATAGGTAATAGGCAAAAACGCAGAAATAACATTAGATTTATTTTTTAATAAAATAAATGATGCTTAGGACTATTTTATACATCTTTGTGGCATTAGTTTATGATTATATTTTTTCTTTTCCAATGATCACAGTCACTCAATACAGAACCACTCATTAAAATGCAACGACATAATATTTAGAACTATATGAGGCTATTACGAGCTGAGCTATGCCGTTAACACAAATATTACTTCATTAGAATAATTAATATTTTATTAATAATCAAATTTTATATATATCTTATGTAACGTTTCGGATTCACCGCTCTAACATAAGATATGATATTTTTTTGCAATATAACAATTTTATTGTTAATATTATTCTATCAATCAATTCACCATAAGGAAAATTATGGTCTAATATGGACCTATACCAAAAAATGTAAAATAAGATAATATAAAGGCTCACCAGAGTTTATTCTTAGCAATGTTACGGTAGTGTCGAAAACATAATTGTCCGCTTGAGTAACACGCTTTCTACTGATTACAGAGGAGACAGCTTATGGAGGGCAAGATGAATTCTGGGCATCCAGTTAACCAATATATATATATATATATATATATATATATATATATATATATATATATATATAAATGTAATGCTAATTAGAAGAAATTTTCATTGATAATATTTTTCGTAGGCAGCGTATTATATTTCGATAATATTAATGATGAACAATAATACAGTAAACGTAACATAAAATTTTGTAATATTTAACATGTACCATTATTAATTATTATTTTTACTTCCTTGTACGAAGTAAAGAAAATATTGTAATCGCGTAAATTTTCGGTTTTCAGATTTCAGCGGAAATATCTATTTTGACCATCCTCGAATCCATTTTGTCTTGTTTCGTCGTGAGGTTTGTACGTACGCTCATTCGAATCTCGCATAACTTCTAAACGGTTTCCCGTAGAAAGTTGAAATTTTGTATTTGGGATTGTTGTAACATAGTTGTGAAGCTTCCTTTTCAGTGGCTACGTGATCACCAGAAGTGATAGTTTGCTTGCAGGTCATAGGAGTTTTTCATCAAAAATTATATAAAAATATAATGCAAAACTTTTCAAATTCGGAATATAAGACTTACCTATTAATAAAAATAGTATAGTTTATTTTGGTCAAAATTGGAAAGCCGAAAGCGGTACTTTACTTCAAGGTCATATTAGACTTTTCTCAAAAAGTATATTAAAATATAATCCTGAACATATCAAATTACGTATGTAAGAATTTTACCTCAACAGAAATAAACTACTAGATTTCTGTAAAAATTGGCAAACTGGAAGGGATATTTTACTTGAACATCATAATAAACTTTCATCAATAATTATAATAAAATATAATGGGAAACAACTCAAATTTAGTACATAAAACTTTTATATCAATAAAAATAATATGCTCGATTTTAGTTAAAATTGGCATGCCGGAAGTGGTACTTTACGTAAGTTTATAATAAACTTTCATCAAAAATAAATTGAAGTATAAAGCAAAACATCTCAAATTTGGTATATAAGATTTTTATGTCAATATAAATAATACAAAAGATTTTGGTTAAAATTAGGCAGCCGGAAGTGGTACTTTACCTGTAACTGTTTTTGTTTTTTTACTTTCTGCCTTTTTTTTTTGAACCACCGATTTATAGTATATAATACGTGTCACCAATTAATTAATCACCAATTAATAGGCGTACAAGGAAATCATGTGGTGTTGCATCAGATATTTTTAAAAAAAGGTCTTAATGATAATAATTCTTTGACTTAATAATTATTAGAAAATGATAACTTATTGCCATATTTATTGTTTTACGTGCATAAAAACGAGTTATCGTGACAAGATAATTCATTGAATTATAAATTTTATGTATTTCCATTATCTAGATCAGGGATTCCCAGAGTTTATGGCACTACGAGCTATTTCAACGTTTCAGATAACTGGGTGTTGCCTCCGCCTGATCTTATGATATCAGTGTTAAAGATCCGTCTTCATTAAAAAATAAAAACTGATTTACGAAAGATTATTTAATAAACAAAATTATATACATTACAGTGCACTTGCTTAAAAAATCCAAAATCAAAGGTTATCAATTTCACATAACAGCGATGGTGAGAAAACTGAAAATGGACCAAAAAATCTGCAAACAAAATTGTATCCATCAAAATTTAGAAATTTGGTCATTGTGAAGAATAGTATATTTATAATATATTTTTTAGTGGGAAGAACGTTGTTGATTTATCAGAGCATCAACGTTAGGCTTGAAGGAGCTCAGCTTGATTGGAGTCCTCTTCGACACTGTGTGCTTTCGTATTTACTGGAGTACCATCTGGTACGTCCATGGTACCACCAGTGGTACGCGTACCATCGTTTGAGATTTAGATTTAGACAGACTTAGATGAGACATATTTCTTTAAATTTTAATTTGTAAGGGAATATTGTCTTGAAACACAATTTATTTTTATTATAAAAATAAAGTTTATTATTTTTTGACTATTTCGTTTAACAACCGCGGCAAGAAGGACAGTTTATCCTACTCTAGCAAGAATTGGATGGTCAAAATTTATTTCTTTGGTCTGTCTCAGAATAACAATCATCTCCCTTCCCTATCCAAGACCGGATTTCAACCGGCTTCTGACTCGAAACTGGAGATGTGCTGCCCTGATTCGATTTTACTAATTTAAGCTTTGGTTGATTCATATTTTTAATCGAAATATGTTTTGTAAGTGTGCTGACTAGTTTTAGATTATTTTTTTGATATTTAGTATAGAAGAAGAAATAAGATCGAGTAAAACAGTAAAAACATATATTAATAAAATGATTTAAAAAAAAAACAAATAGAAGAAGAAAAAAGAAATGTTTCTTGACTGGACCATTAATCCTCCAATGGTATGGAACCTGAGGAAGGCATCAAATTCTGAAGCTATTCTGGAAATAGGCAACTAAAATGCTATTGGAAAAATGTATCTTTTTTTTCCAATCCAATAAAAATATAACATTCCAGATGTTTCAAAGGCCATTATAACTGAGATCCAGCCTATTAGCAGTTCAACAATCACTATTCCGAACCTCCAAGAATCAACATCACATATTTTTAGCTTCAAAAAGAATTCTCAGGTGTTAGTGATCTCGTGAGGGCAGAATAAAATCTAAGACTAACTTTTACTATTGATACAGCTATGCTTGAATAGAAATGAAATAGGTCAGTACAGCAGACGTTACACAGAATTTGCAATCCAATCAGAATATGTAATATCTTTGAAATTAAGATTTTTATATTCTTTTTTTTTCATTCATAATATTATAATGATGGAATGCACCCATCATAATAAATTTAATTTCAAAATTAAGTCTGCTATAATATATTACATATTAAATTAAGGCTTAAATATTTTTTAAGCATGTTCCTCTCCACTGGAGATACCTACTTTTCTTTTGCTAGCTCTAAGCTTCATTTATTTTATTTCCTTTTTTACTTCTTAGTATATCTTTTTTTTAAAAAGTTCTTCCGCCTCCGAAGATACCTTTCTACGCACATTTATATATTTTAAAACGTATGCTTAAACATTTATATTGTCTTCCCCCTGAAAAATTTACATTAAATGATTTTTAATATTATCCCAAAGTCATAGCCATATTCAATGATGTCTTGAGGATTCATTGAAATCTCCTTGAAAGCATTTAATTTTGGGAGTTTTTTTTGATTGAATGAGGAAAGTAATTGATTTTGGATAAGATATATATCATACAAACAATAAGCCTGATTAAGTAATGTTTGTATATATATATATATATATATATATATATATATATATATATATATATATATATATATATATATATATATATTCCTAGTCAATTGTAACCTTTTCTAAATCAATTGTCATCTTTTCCATTTCAATTGTAACCCAACCGGACATGAATTAATTCTATTTTATTATTGAAGAATAATTATTTTAACTACAATAATGACTTTTGAAATGATTGTGGCATATTCTTTCGAGATTTTTTCGTTTATTAGAAAATTGATATTTAGTGCTAATTTCAAATAGTTCAAATTTTTTAAATAAAATTTTGGTTTATTAATTTTTAAATATTTATTATTTTTTATTTATTTGGAGGAGAAATTGGTGGATTTCATCGATTTGGTGATGGTTCATTAGGTTTTCGAAGTTGCTAATGTCAAATTTACAACCTAAATTTGGTTGGGCGTTTCTACTAAATTATTAGTTTTCAAAATTCACCGGTGTAGGTATCTTTTACTAGGTTTTCAAGAGCGCTATTTCCGAATTTACTATAGAATTTTCGATCGCGCATGCGCATTTATATTTTCCGTTGTTGTTGAAGTTTTCTATCATAAAGGGATTGTTTATTAGACTGCCGAAGGTTCTGATTCCATTTTTTTTTTAATGGGATTTATGATCGCGCGCGCATTTTACGTTTCCGTAACTGTTGAAGTTTTCTATCATATAAGGATAGTTTATTAAGTTTTCGAAGAACATTGAACATTAATTAATAATATGAATAAATATGCTCAATTAGGTAATTTATTTTAGGGCTCAGTACTGAAGCAAGGTGTCCATTATTGGGAGTTAGAAATTTTGAAGTGTTATCTGAATATGTTCGACCTTTTTTTTTAATGTATTTGTAAAAATTGTTTAAATTAAGGGTAAGGAACGATCGGAGATAGTTGCACGCATAATTCCCAACTTGTTAAATACCTATAATAGAATTTTTTTTAAATATTTAATATTTATTAGTTGATCGTATAGGCGTTAAACTATTTACATATTTGAGGCTTATAATAAATAGTTAAACAATTTTGAGATCCATTTCTGGATATATGAAAATAAATACTTCCTTTCATATTCGTCCTAAAATGGAGTTTGCACCATTCAGTTTAAATATATTCTTTTAAATTTCAATGTTTTATAACTTGTTATTACTATTCTTTAAAATGATCAATTTATCTATTTATCTGCAATGAGCACTTTTGAGGTTTATGATCATCCTTAAATAATCTTTATTAAAATTTATTTTGCTTGACTAATACAATTTCTAATATATATATATATATATATATATATATATATATATATATATATATATATATATATATATATATATATATATATGTATGTATATATCAATAAAATTATACAGGTGATATAAATATTATTGAAAGCAAAAGCATGAGAAAACTGAATGTGTTTTGCAGAGCAAGTATTTTTTGGTAATGGCTCCGAGAACAGAGAAAGTTCCTACGGCTATGCCCGGATGAAAATCATCATGCCCGTAGCCTGTTGCCCTCTTTTCATTTAACTTCTCGCGTGGTTTCACTTGCACTAAATCGGCCAGTAATTGCGTTTCCAAAAGTAAACTGACATTCTCAGTCCTGTGGACTTGCTTATTAGGTGTTTACAGTTCAAGGGAGACAGGGAAATGTAGGGCTCCCAGGCTATTAACACCACGCCAAAAACAATAAATTAAACGAATACACATAATATTAAGAAAAGGCACAAGCAATGATCATCATCATCATAGATTAATTTAATTATAATGATTGAGAGAATTGTTTCATTGAGATACAGTTGAACCTCGCTCATCCGTGCTCCATTGGAGCAGGGGCTAGTTCGTAACGACTAAAAGATTGGACAAACAACAGGCGAAATTAATATGTATTCTACATATAAAAAGTTTTTTTCCCATTCAGTACTTACTTACTGGACAGGACTACAGGCCGGGGTGGGCCTTGGCTTCCCTTACGACATCAGACCACTGCTCTCTGCACAATGCCTTCCTTTTCCAATTTATCACTCCCAACGTACGCAAATTTCCCTCTACGTCATTCAACCATCGTCGTCTCGGGCGACCTCTACCTCTTGTGCCTTGCATAGGGGTGAACAAGATCTTCTTTGGCATTCTATCATCTGGCATTCTCATTATATGACCTAACCATTCTATTCGCCTAGTTTTCATGAAGTTAAAGCATTCGCCCTACAGCTCATACAGCTCAATGTTTTTTCGTATTCGCCATTCCCCATCGTCTAGAACAGGCCCATAAATTTTCCTGAGCACTTTCCTTTCAAATATCCTTAACATTTTAATAGTGACACTGGATAGGGTCCATGTTTCCGAAGTAGATGTCACAACCGGTCTCACTAATGTTTTGTACAAATTTATTTTTGTTTTTTGCGACAATAAGGAAGAACGGAAAAGTTTAATATTGGCGTAATAGGCGCGGTTACCTGACATTATTCTTTTATCGATCTCTGCATTAATTTTATTTTCTTCATTAATCTCCGCCCCTAGGTAAGTAAACGATTGGACAAACAACAGGCGAAATTAATATGTATTCTACATATAAAAAGTTGTTTTCCCACTCATTACATAATACATACATTACAGTGTATTTATAATAACTGAGATCGCCCAGTGGTCAAAATTAGACCAAAAAAAAAAAAAAACAGTATTATATCAGTTTTGTGATTTATTTATACAAATGAAATGAGCAGAAAACATTTTGTTCTGATATTGTTTGAATGTAAATTGAAATTAAAATCAAATTAATTAAAGTTCCAAATAGAATCAGTGAACCCATTCAAGAGATAACTGTGGCACAAAATTCCTCAGTTCCTCCGACCTGCAGCGGTAGGAAAATAAAAACATGGCTACAATGTTTAATGCGCTGGATCTTTGCTAATAATAGTCCGATTCGGATGATTTTTCTTGTTTATAGGAAATTTAATTACATTTAATTATTTATTAGAAATTTAATTTTTTTTTTAAATAAAAAAAAAGACCTATAAATAAGGAACCATTTGAACGATTCAAACCAAATTTGGGTTGTCAGTAAAGGTTCTTAATCTACGCAATTTTCTTTAACCGTGGTGTTTCTATGTGTTATAGAACCAACGTTGTCCACAAAAAAAACTCAATTTTTATTTTTCTATCGCATTTTTTTACACAGACTTTCATATTACATAACTAATATTACATAACGCAATAGTTATTTATGTGTATGGAAAAAAGAAATGGAAACGAGCTCTTTATAACGAGCCTAACAACGTCGATATCAGATACACTGAAGAGGAGATACAGAACTTCAAATTGAAACGTAATTTCGTGGTTTAAAAATTATGAGCACGATCGGAACTTAATTTTTTTTTGTATTCGATGATGTTTCCAACATTAAGGATCTTAAGTGCGATTAATCAAAATCTGCCATCATTTTTGGTATGAAAAAAATCTATATGGCTAGTTTATTTAATGATTTAAACACTTTTTTAAATTTATTTGAAAAAAAATCAATCATTTTTTAATATGTATATCTTTTCTTTAATATAATTTGAAAAGCAAATGTTTTGATGGAAAAACCACGTTGATACCATTTTTCAAACTCGAGATATCAAATAAAGCAGTTTCAGTGTTTTATTTAATTTTTTGTGGGCCCTCATTAGATGATTTTTATTTTTGTTTTATAGGGAATTTAATTACCTTTCAAATGATCATTTGTATAAACAACAAAAAACATTTCGAGTTGTGTGCAAATAAAATATTTTTTCCGTCATAATTTATTTCCTCCTTTATCTCGGGGATGTATTACATGTATGGATAGTTAAAGGGCTTTAAGAAGAAGAATTGAAACCTTCTATCGCTAAAACGGCTCAGAGTTTTAGCGATAGGAGAAGGTTTCAATTCGCCCGTTCGGACGCCAGGGTTCCAGAAATATTGAGTGCCCAGTCGGCCATGAGATGGTTGAACTAATGGATGAAGTATTGGCGAAGTTATACTGTACAACTGATGACACAAAAGACGTTTTGTTTCAACTCTATCCTTAACGGTTACAGAATAGAAAGGAAATATCATATAAGAAAAAATTCAGAGGATATAAGGTGAAGCAAAAATCAATCAATGCAATGTAATTGTGATGTGCTGAAGGTGAGACGAGTAAATAATGAAAAAGTAATGACTCAACTATTTCACTCTCAACTACTGAATCTGGCTTCTAAAGGATATAAAATTTGAGCGTGGAAAAAGAATATAATTTTATTCAATAAATAAATGATCTAGTTTTATTACACAAATTCTAATCTATTATTATCTTCGAAATCAACTTTAAGCCGAGCTGTTTCGAATTTTATAATCCTTCTAAGCCCACTTTATCTCTCGAAAATGTATTACTTATGACCTGAAGAGAGGAGAGGAGACATCGTGAATCACTAAAATCACTACTACCTAAATCACTCACTAAAAATGTGGAAACGTATAGCGGATCACTCAATCCAAGTGATTCAGTTAGTTAGGTGAGATCCCACTCCATTTTCCCGAATCACTGATTACTCAATGAAAATTTCTGGTCACTTTGAATAGGTTCACGAGCAGATCGTTCATGATTATTTCCTAGCAGGACAGATCCCATTGGTCTTCTTAACAAGTGATTCACGAATCTCGTGTTCTTTAACATTACTCCTCTTAACACTCTAAAATTTCATTAATTACTAAATGTTAAACTATATAACTATAATAACGTCTATTTGGACACACTGAGTATATCATCCACGAAAATATTTTATTCCTTCGGAAATCGACAGGTGTGATCTAATTTAAGCAGTATAATTAAAATTACGGTAAGGCTCCGATCTCAACTGAAAACGATCCGTTAGGGTTTCGTTTATCTCTATCAGCGAACGGAAGTCGACATCACTAATAATTTTAAATGATATCTAATTAAAGCAGTAATAATTTTAGTAAATGCAAATCTTTTTAATCCGAAATACATTCTTTATTTTGTCACAAATAAAACATATAAATTAATAATCTTTAAATTATATCCGAAACAAATATACATCCTTCTCCAAGATGAGCACGTCCAAAAAGAAGATGACAGCGGGACCTTTTAACAAAATAGTCTCTCTTATACTACTTATAAATTTCTGTACTCTTTTTATTTATCTGAACCTTATTTAATTTTTGTTAGCAATCGATTTTTAAGTTGACATTTCAATGTCGGTTCATAAAAATTGAAATTAATAAAAAAAATTAGAAATATTTAAAAAATATCAATTTATTTACGAACAATATTAGCTATAAAAAGATCGTGACGACCCCATTTTTTATTTTCACCGCAGAATTTTTCAGGAGAGAATTCGGAACTGTGGTTTGCAAGTGGCACAAATGCTGTGGTCATTTATGGCCCGGTTTTCTAATTGGAAGTAACTCTCAGAACACGTTTGTAGTAAAATTTTATTTTTTCTTTATTTTCGAAAATTGTTATTGCTTAAAATAAATGAGATATTATTTTGATACCTTAGTCTGCTAATTCTCAATTTATTTTTAAATTTATTTAACATATTGGATTAGACTAATATTTTTAAAATTATGTATTTACAATCTGTTCTCGGGAAAATTTCTCATCCATAAGTTTGGCTGAATAATGATAAATTAAAATAATAATTAAATAGATATAGAGCAAAATAATATTCGAAAATCAATATTTTACCATTTAAAAATTTAAAATAATAAATAAAAATATTTCAGTATAATATGTCAAAAACTAAAATGATGAAATAAAATTAATCACAGATACTAGTAATTAAAAAATATTACTTGATCATACAAATTTATTTCTTGTAAATGAATTAAATTGTGTTTCTGTTTATTAAAAAAAAAATATATATTTATTTACAAATGCACTGCAAAACAAACTATTAATTGGGCAATCAAATAGCATACACGCGAGTTTTTATCTGATACTGATTGCAGATAGAATGTAATTGGTTCCCATCAGGCCATCACCATTAAAATTCAGTCTCCATTACATTTAGAAATTCTAGTTTGGTAAATCAAACCAAAAATGATTTGTTCTTATGACTTTTCAATTATGTGTAATGTTCTCGTAACCTAGATTATTCTCAAATTAATATTAGATTATAAAATGTTATTTATATATATTTCAACAAAAATATTCGGAAATGGTCTGTGTGTGTGCATTTGAACAGTCTAGCTCAAAAACGAAAAGTTGTATAAAATTGAAATTACTTAAGTGATTGTTTAGTTAATAATTTATACATTTAAAATTTCATTAGCCCCACCTGAGCAGACTAATTAATTTCTACTAATTTTTTCAGTTGTTAGGAATTGATATTTTGACATCAATAATTGCATACCCGATATTTCGTAATACCTATATTTTTCATCGATAATGAACTAAAATTAAATAAACATACACACTACAATAATACATTTATTAATGAAAGGACAGAGGAAATTTGATTTCAGGTTTTGGAGTCTTACCATTTTTTTAGAATAATTTTCGCTTGAATACCAAAATAAGATAACGAGTTTAGTACTCCAGTATCAGAGTTAATTAATTAATCAAATTAATCCTCTTAGTGATGCCCAAGTAGGACTGTTATTAATCTATATATCCAAATAATAGCGGTTAACATTATGTCTTAATTTAATCTTTTATTGATACAACTTAATATTAATCAACACTATCTTATTATCGCTAACATTGAAAATTGCTAGCGATATTAGTTAACGCTAGTTATATCCGACATTAACAAATAGTCTTAATGTCTGATAACAGACAGGTTACGAGTTATGCAAAACGAAAACTAAAATATTCATTACATTTTTTTATTAATTTATTCTTATGTTGACTAATGTTTATTAATTGTTTTCTTAATCAAAACAACAGAAGTATTGCTACATCATACCTTACTTTTAAAAAAATTAACGCGTATTTATACAAATATTAGTAAACGATATATTGATATTTTGCTTCCGTTATGCTATCTCTAACCTAGTCATATCATGATTTTTTAATGCAGATTTTCTAAAGAAAAATTAAATTGAGATTTTTATATTTCTTCCGGTAGCCAGAAAGAGATAGTTACAGAAATTAATTATTCTATTAAAAAAAGTCAATTGAATACTTGCCATCAACAACGTTTCTAATATGGAAATATTAATAAATAAAAAAACAGTGAAGTTTTTCACAAATCAGAACTGTTTTAATTTTATTCATAAACTAAGCATATCCCGCATTTTGGAGAATTTGTAATCGCGATTTATTAATTATGAAACAAATAGAAAAAAAAATTCTGTACTCAACGTCTATATAACTTTATACCAGAAACAACGTTTGCTCTATACATATTTCGATTCCCCCCGCTCACCTTAAATAACCTAGAAAAAAAAAACCTAAGTTCAAAATATACAGGTTTTCTAGTGTTAAATAATTTTCCTTGTTTATAAACAAAATTAAAACTGTGCGTTCGACAAATGATTAGGAAATAACCTTGATACATTTATTTAGCTGAAGTTTAGTATCGATGAACAAAAAAATAGATTTTCAATACCTATTTTTTCTAATGCTTTTAAGGAACTACTTTAAAACAAATTATAGAGTTTATAAGACAATAAATCATTACATTTTGATATTATTAAATTTTAAATAGATCTGAAAATTATTTTATACTAAATATAAAGATATAATACGTAGATATAGAAAATTCTGACATTATGTGTGTATTGTAAATGATAAAATTGCAAGACAATGGGTTGAAATTGATTTATTTTCAATGATAATAAATCCGTAATTTTATGGATCACAGCAGGGCCGGATCTAGGGAAGGGAGACAAAAGGGACACTAGGCTCGGGCGGCAGATTTTAGGGAGCGGCTGTTCGAGCGAAATTTTATTTATTTATTAATAAATCATTTTTTATATTTTTTTTATGCACAATTTAAATTAATACAAAAGAACAAACCTCAAATCTACGCCTTTGTGTTGAAAATTTTAATAATAATAATTGTCATAGATCTAAATACAAAATGTAAAACAAGTGTAATCTAAAAGCGATACGATTCAATATTTTCCGTTTGAAACGGAAGACAGGTTTAGTTGTCATGGAATGTTCATGCTGAAAAGTTACAGTTTTTTTTTTTTTTTTTTTTTTTCAGATTCTATAAAACTTTGAGAAGATAATTTTAAACTGTAAGTTTTGTTCTGTTACAAAAAAAAAACTGATAGAAGTCCGCACTCTACATCAATTCAAAGGGATACATTGTAGCGATTTTCATTTCTGAATCTGCTCTGGTCTCCCAATTTTTTTAGAGTACATATCAAATCCAAGGTGGATGTTTGATATATGGATCCCCAAGGGTGCTGGATATACGAAACCGGGTTCCACTGTTTCTCGCTCCAAAACAGCTTCAAGAATCACTATAGAGAAGAAAAAAAAATCTGAAAGAGAAAACAACAAATGATGATGTGGAATAGTTTCCATCGATATTTACGCGTATCACTGGTTGAAGAGAAGAAAGGGGTAAAATAGATAATGAAGAAGGGTTCACATAACAACATTAATTTTTGACTTTAAGCTTTTGTTCTATCTTGATTTTCCAAGCAAAAATTTTTTTTAAGTATTTAAAAAAAAACAATTTAAAGAGATATCAATTTAAAGAGCCATCAATTTGACTTTTTTGATAAAATTGAATTTTCCTCATTTGTTGGTTGTTGGAGCGCAAATTGAAAATTGGTAGAATATGATTAATATATAAATCTAGTAATTTAAATAGGGGACAAAACAATTTTTTGAAATTTCTAGCACTGGTAAGTCAATAACAAAGTGGTGTTCGACATTGTTCCTACCATGTCGTATTATCGAATGTGAAAAAATGCAATTTTAATAATCGTAACTTTGAAACTCACTAGGCAAGGCACGTATTTTGGCAAAGTCTTGAAAACATAATCCTCAAAAGATACAAAGAATCAAAACGTGAGGATTAGAAATTTAATTATACGTGGCCTCATTTAATGCTTTTTTAAAGTGACAAATATGAAAACCACATATTTTCACATTCGATTGTTGGACATGGTGGTGACGATATTACCACCTCTTCCTGTGCATATATTTTAAAATTATTTTATATTAGAAAATCCTCAAAATTTCGTTGGAAAATCAATTTTGAAAATTATGTGTAATTGGAATATAACAGTTTAACTAACAGTGAATAACAATAACAAAACACTATTAATTTTATGGAATGGGATTGAGTCAAATCAGGCGCTGCTTCCATAAACTCTGAGGAGATCAAAAACATTTCTGCTACAAAAAATGAAATCGGGAAGTGAAAATGGAATGTTATTATTTGAACATTTATTTTTTATTTTTGTTTTTTTGATTGGCTTTTTGTTTGTTTATAGCTTACATTAGTCAATAAAATAAAATCTTATGATATGCTATTTATTTCGAAATAAATAATATACAATTATACAATAATATAAATATAATAAATATAATATAAATATAATACAATTATAAAACAGTCGACAATTTTTATTGGGGAGAGTGTATGAAAGTAGGAGCGGCAAAATTAAGCTTGCCCCTCCTCTGGAAAAAATCCTAGATACGGGTCTGGTTCACAGATGTTTCTGCATTCAAAATTTTATTTTCATTTTTCAAAGTAAACTAAACCAACGTTCATCACAACATTTTTTCTCAATTTTAACATAATTTCAGTCAAATATGTAAAAACCTATGTAAATTTACTTAATAAAATTGATTATATATCTACAATAATTAAATGAAATTCGTTATTTTTGTGCTGAAAAAATTGTAAATAAATTTCATTTAAATCTTCAGTTGCAACGAGCAACATGCGTACCGTAATGTTATAAAAACAATTGCAGGAAGCTGAATTGCTCAACATTATAGTGATGCAAAAAAAAAAAAAAACTGTTAGAACACGGAAAAAAATACACAAAAGAAGTGTCGATTCTTATCGGCTTCTTCCCGATTTCCAATCCTTTCCTCGCGAACGATTACGTTTACGAAACAGGACTACTTTTCAACAAAGAACTTGAGTAATGGTAACTGCTGCCATTAAAAGCGAAAAGGGATAGTAGGAAATATTCAAACTTTGTTAATACATCTTCCTATGAATCAAAAACATGATTTTAGAGGGCAATCTAGAAACTGATTTATATACATTGTTATAAAATGTAATTTTATAAACTAATTATTTGCATTCAAGCATGTTTGGTAAATAAATGCGAAACCACCAATATAAAGATCGTATTGGAAGTCTCATGGGTGATTTGTAGTGGTAATTGTTGCATGTGAGATAAAAACTAACGAAAATATGATTCTTTTTGATCAATTTAAATCATGTTATGATTTTTTAACACATAAATGATTTTTATCAGCACAAAGTAGATAAAATCTTGTGCCTAATACCTAACCCCTAAAAGACACAAGAGCAACGGATATGATGAAGAGATTAATTTAAAATTTTTTTTTAAAAACTCTAATTAAAATAAATTACCTCTGAAGCTGAAAAGTAGTTGAGAAAGTAAATCTCTTATTTGCCGCAAGAACTATAAATTCACGATTTTTCAGATGATGCATTTCAAGTTTAAAATAGTATATTAATTTCTGTGAAACTATAATAATTAAAAAAAACGTGAGCAGCAGGACTCCGCCATTAAGGTCGTATTTTCAAAAAAATACAAACTTAAAAATATAAAAATGGCGGGGCGAAATAAAAAAGTTAAGATTCCCAAAAGACACTTCCCTAATACCAACTCACTTTACTTACAAATTTTCAATCCTCTAACTAAATTTGGTGGGGCTGTAAGTACGCGAAACTTTAGAACGCGCGCAATTTCAGTTAAACACCGAAATTTTGACAGAAATTTACCCCCACTTTTATGGTACTGTTAAAAAAAAACCTACATACCGAATTTAAGTTTATTTGGCCCTAAGGGGGCCACTGGAGGTGTCCAAATGTAGCGGGGAAAAACATGCATATATATCAGATATCTCCAAAACTTCCATCATCGTGTTCCCAGGTGTCATAACAACCGGATATATATCCGGTTCATAAACCCGATAGAAAATGGAATTCCGCCTCTCTCTGCTGACCTTCCATACAGTAATAATAGTCTATTATTTTCGGATAAAATATAACTAAAAATTAGCAAGATTGACCTTGAAAGATAAAGCAATGACAAGATTGACCTTGAAAGATAAACCAATGAAACTCCACTAGGTAAAAGTTCTCTTCATTAACAACTTTAATCAACAATTTATTAAGAGAAGCACGTCTTACATCATAACAGGCTCAATTTATAGAACAGGAAATACAGCCTTAAAGGTTGGTCAGCTCTAGACCTCATTATGACCTAAATTGATTTTTTTAAACTTTCTTTGTAAAGTATTTTTTTTAGACACATTCAAGCCTGCTATAGACGGAATATAGAACCATACCTATCCAGGCATTAAAGTCACTGGTTGTTGGCAAAGAAGGGTTGCACGTGACATAGCAGATCTTATCTATTCAATTACCGCTGATTAGGTCATCTAGTTTCCTCTTTAACAACAGTATACAATTGAGGACGAACTATTTCGATGTAGATTGTTGCTTAAGACAGTTCTTTAATTTTGGCCTAGGAAAAAGTAAGAGTAGTATTACAGAGGTTTACTGCATAATGTGCATCATTGTTGGAAAAAAGGAAACAAACATATATAAGAAGAAAATTTAATCAGAAACTTGTTAAAATCCAAAAAGAACAAAATCAAACATTTTTATTTAATATGAATACATTGTTACAGTTCAAGCTTGATAAATTTATTTAAAAATTAAATCCATTGTTGTTTCAATTTTAACCAAAATATGGCGATGCAAGGCCATAGTTAAAGACTTCTGTTAAATTAAAACCGAAAAAAAAAATAATCAGATAGAATAGCCGAAAGTAGGAATCTAATTTTAAACTTTATCACATACGAGAATATGGTACACGTTTTTTTAGCTTAATACACACGGTGTAACAAAAAAAACAAAAAAAATATTATGTTCTATCAACACGTAAGGGTCGACACTGTGCGATCATCAGTGCTGTTTTTCCACCCAGCCTCGCGAGCAGCTTACTATGTGCGTATACGTACAACAGTCAAACTCCTCGCGAGTGGAACTGTGAAGCACACAGTTCCATACAAAGAGTTTTGTATATTTTTCTTGAACTGTTGTACGGCTATTGGCATCAAACTTAAAAATTAAGTATTGTTCAAGTCTAAAGAAATAATGAGCCATTTTAATGAATAATAATAAATAATATCAAGTTGAAATGTGGGTGATGCATTCCCACAATTCCTGTAGAGAATTAAGACTAACCTCACATGTCAACATGACTAAATAAGGATCATAAGCATCAAGCACAATCATCAGTCATGTCATGTTCGTTATTAAGAAACAGCTGTTATAGTAATATGATGAATCATGTTATAGATGTCCATCTATAACATGATTCATCATATACACACTAGTTATCAAATAATTATAAATAATGAATATAACTATTCCTCCAGTGTTCATTCCCCGGAAGCCAGTGTGCAGAAAGTGTTATCATAATCGGGCCAACATATGATTTACCGGACCGTATGAAAATGCCATAAGATAAAGTATCTCTTCATCTTCTGTGATTGGCAAGAGACTTGTGGCCTTCGAAATATGATGGAGAAGTAAAGGAGACCTGGGATAGATCACACACATATAATCCGATGATACATAATAATAATATTCGGTAAATAATAATATTCACACTTTTAATCACATTTAAACGAAAACAATAATTTCCTTTCCTAAATAAGTAGTAATATTTGAAGTCTTGAAATACTAAATGAAATTAAAATTTTACTGTTGATGATTTGTCAGCATAAAAATAAAATTAATAATTATGAATATAAATTTCCTAAAAATGTTGATTAAGTAGCATATCTGAATTCTAGTGTTATATTAGTGGAATTGATAATTGAATGAATTATCTTATCACGATAACTCGTTTTTATGCACGTAAAACCAATAGATATGGCAAGGAGTTATCATTTTGCAATATCAATTATTAGTATTAATTTAATATCATAGTAAAAAAAAAAATTAATAATGTGACATGTTAAATATTACAAAACTTATCGACTTTTATATTTATATTGTACATGGTGTAGACCAAAAGTTCAGTTTAGATTACACTGGAGCTGCAAAGCCAGATTCCAAAGAACGTGAGAGGTTATCTCAATTTATGATACTCTACACCAAGGTTGTTGGCGAGCGACACTAGTTGTATGAATAGGAGCAACACGGACCAGCATTTAAAAGTAACAAAAACATTCAGATATCGCTAGGAAAAAAAATATGTGAAAAGAATATCAGCAATTAAACAAATAAAATAAAAAAATATTTTCATTAATTATTTTTCAAAAAATTTACATGTGAGGATTCACTCAAATTTTTTATTATTACAACACATCTAACTTCTATGCTTTATGATTTGTTATTAATTTTTCTTTTATTTCAAAAAACGCACAGTAAACCGTAATAAGTAATTCATTTATCAGCTTAGTCTTGAAAGGAATGGAATATTCTGGTATTGGCTGTATTAGTGAGTAATTAAGCTATTTTGAAAATATAAATGCCTGAATTTTTTAATATGAAAGATTTTTGTAGTAAACGAGAAATCAATTATTAATTTTTATTAGCAGATTTTGGTAGCTTAAAATAAAAATAGGTAATAATAGCGTGCACAAAGAATACTAAACAGCTATTCACCGATGTTTAGGTATGCGAAAAAATGGGTCTATAAATAAAAAAAAATGGCTGCCTTATTTTTTATTACAATTCTCGCTCAACAACAAATTGGACTTATAAATTAAAAGAAATAAGCACAACTTGAATTAAAAAAAAATCTGCCAAGCAGATCAGTATAGCTTCGTCATTTTTATCATTTTTTATTGAGAACATAAGAAAAACAAGTGCAAACAACAAATGCGAAAAAAAAATTGATATTTTAATTGTTTTTGAATTTAATATTTTGAAGTAATTTGAATTGTATAAGGATATTTGATGAAATTGATAATGGAAAATTTGTTCACTAATCTCCAACTTCCTTCAGCTTTGGGCAAAATCGGACGATCCGTTTTCAACATACAGGCGTGCCAAGGAAAATACGTTTGGGCATACGCAAGCGAAACTAGTGACTGGAATTTGATAAAATAGACTTGGGGCCATATCAGATACCTACCAATTCCTGAAAGTTTCATAAAAATCAGGAATTATGCCCGTGACCCGGATTTTACTACAGAAAGAACGACAGACCGACGGAAACGAACCAAATTTGCTCCTTATCTAAAACGTAAAACGCGAGAGGAAATTTTCCATTTTCTAAAATAAATTACGACCAAAATTTGTTTCACTTCCTACACGAACAATATTTTAGTGAGGAAGCAAAACAGCATTTCGGATTGTAATAACAAAACACTTCAGTGTGAATTTTAAAACCAATAAAAAATAAATAAAATAGGGTCTGTTTTACCTTACGCCAGTTATTTTTAAATAGGAAAAGTACCAATTATATCTAAATCAATGTTGTTATTCTTCTATTATATAAACATCTATTAACAGATTATATTGAAATTTGTAAAAAAAAAAAACAAATTTTATTTAAGATGTTTTAAACACTTTTTTTTTTTTTATTTTTTTTATTTGGGAGGCCAATAAGTTTTTATTGGTTGTAGTATCCTTTCGAACAAGTCCTCCTTCTCATATCTCCTCCTCCAAACAAATTCACAGAAATAAGAGTCAAGATGGTTCCACATTCAATTTTATTTCTTCTCTTTACGCTGGCCCAAAGGTACTCAATCCTCTGGTATAAAAATGGCAAATAGGAGAAAATAGTAGATAGCCAACACCAAATATAAAATAACATATGGCGTAATAATAGCTGTTACTTTTCTATAACAGATGGTTTTTCTGTTTAAAAATAACTAGCGTACCTAAAGTAAAAAAAGAGATTGGTCTAATCATTATGCATATTAATTTAAAGGAATTTCTTGGAACATAAAGAAATATCAATTTAAAAAAAAAAATTATAATCAAATATATCTAAATATTAGTCGGATTAAACGGGAATCAAAAACTTTCACCACAGGCAATATCTAAAAGGCCTTCAGAGACTTTAGGGCAGTGCTAACCACCAAAATTAGCACTTATCAGCGCTTCAGACCAAGGTAGCATACATTAGCGTGGTTCAAATGGATTCTGTAGAATCTACACAAAGAACCTTATTTTTTTTAAAAATAATTCAATTGAAAATAATTATCATTATTAATTCAAATGATTATGAGTAGATACCAAATGTTTTTATCGCTTTAAACTCAACAATACTAAAATTATAAGAACCAATTGTTCAACTCAAAAGCAACAAATAATGCTAAGTAAATTCGGAAAATCCTTTATTTGGTGTATTTCAATTTTATCACTACCCTACAATGTAAAATGGTAATATACTCAGATATATGTATAGAGGCTATAAGAAATTAAATTTCACCAATATTTTCTAAAGACACAAATAGTTTTTATTGATATGAACTTCTTTTTACTATAATTTTTCCATTTAAACTTTAAAAATTAAAAAAAAAAAATCATTTTTTTTTTCTTCAACCCCGATTAAACGTGGAAAAATCTATATAAAATGTGGAATCATCAATGCTTGTGGTAATTATTTGAAAATTAATAACAACTTAAATTTTTTCTACAATTTTTAAGATGAAAATAATTGTTTCCAAGCGTGTTTATTATTTCCAAATCTGCAAAGTGAAATTTAACGAATAGCCTTGTGATTTAATTTAATTGGAAATTTGAGTATAAAGTAATTAATTTAATTTAAATGAGAAATCTTAAAAGTATTAACAAACGATTTGAAATACTTACTGTGGGATGTAGAACATTTGAGCAGAAAAAAAAAAAATAAGTTCAATTCCTCTGTTTAGAAATTAAAGTAAATAAAATAAAATAAATAATAATTCGAGTTAATAGGTAGAGGAGAAAGCAACACGACCTGTTATTTTATTTTATTATATAATATATATATATATATATATATATATATATATATATATATATATATATATATATATATATATAATTATTAAACTTCTATTCATATTCGCTTAAGAACTAGTAAACATTTTCCTTTCATTATTTCATATTTTATTATTACTGTAGATAGATAGGTTCACAATAATTCAATATTCATTGTAATTTTTCATCTCATTTTTTGTTTAGCCGACCATTGTATATCAGTATAAGCGGCAGATATCAGTTTTCCGTAATAGAATACAGGTTTAAGGTCAAAAAAAGATTTTTCAATATGCATTCTACAATTTTGAAGAAAGAAAAAAAATTAAATTACACGATGTTTTACAAGGCCATCCTTTTTTTTCTACCTCTATTTTCAGAACTTTAATTCATTTTTCTACGATAGGTATCTGTATGTTGATCAAAAAAAAAATCCCGAAAAAATGGATTCATATAAAAGTAAATTGATTAAACTTTTCTTATAAAATGCCATTCACAAATAGTGTATCGGGTAACACAGGTTTACTATAAATGCTTCTTTTGATAGTTAATGAATTAAATTAGCTTGACTGACCTAACGTAAGCGGTCAGGTATATAAGTAGTCGAGCCGGTGAGTGCATTTTTAATTTTAGTCAACCCGTTTTCAGTATTTGCTAAAGGAGATACGAAAAAAAAAAATTAAAACTAGTTTTTTCATAAATAGGCGATGTTCTGATTGCCTGATTAATTACGTATAGACATGAATGAAAGTGTTTATAGACAATAGTTCTTTGTGATGCCCTTATATAACAGGACAGGCGACCGTATTGTCGGCTAGACGTATCCCATTCAAGCTAATAAGATACAAAATTGGACAAGATAATGCTCCTTGCACAAGTGCAGTCCGTGCGGATATGTAGATACTTGAGGATATCTCTCTGGACCAGAGAGACCGTTACGTTGGGATTATGTAACTAGTGCCTGGGAGAAAGCAAAGGCTGCACAAGTGAGCACAGAATTGTTGACTTAGATCTCAATCTCAAAAATATTCATATACTTTGACCATTGCATTATCAATTCTTATAATATAACTTATAACATATAGCATAATGTAATGTTATAATAGGGTATATACAAAAAATGACCGTTTCATAGACTAAAATGAATTTTATTTTTTTCTTACAGCTCTGTTAATTCTAATGTTGTAATTATTGGTATATAATTGATTCCTAAGACTATACTGAATCATTTAGTCAACATAATGTCTCTGTTTGAAGCTCAGTAATTGTTTAGCATTCTTTGGCATTGAATTTTATCTAAACTGACGCTGAGATATGACATTCAAGTAATTCTGCGACATTACTATAAAAGGAAATTTTCAGCCGCCGAAACCACGCGTTTGATACGGGATATTGAAGAAGAACCTAACCTTAATGAGCGGACTGTGAGGAGGTTTGAAAGTGGCTTGAAAAGGCAGCTTGTGGACTGCGAGGCTCTCCGACACGCTATTGGAGATGATCCCACGAAAAGTACTCGGCAGCTATCCTCCGAACTTGGTTTATCACAGTCAAGTATGAATCGTCACTTACACCAATTAGATAAAGAGAAGAGAGGATGTAGACAAGTTCCAGATGAGCTCACCTTGCAGCAGCCGAATGGACGCCATCGAACTTCTACCGCACACACCCTATAACCACGATCTTCGGTTTTAATTTTTTTTTTAATCTTTAATTTTTAATCGGAGTTCAATCTTTTCCGAGAAATGGCTCACTTTCTTAAGGGGAAAACATTTCAAACATTGGAGGAGGTAAACATTGGAGTTGAAGACTTTCTAGTCGAAACACAAAGAATGCTACCGGCAGAGAATCGAACATCTGGCTTCTAGATGACAACTAACCATATAACGTAATGTACTCTATTTAGAAAGTTAGAAGAAATTTTACATAAAAAGAAATACACTTCATTTTAACACTTGAAAAGTCATTTTTTGTATGCACCCTATTAATATAACATGTTTTCACTTTTCGTAAAGGTGCCTTAAATTAAATTCAGCCCAAAAGTAAAACATTAAAGTTATAACATCTGAAAGCCGTTGTTTCAAGATGTTCCTCAAAAAAAGTGTATTACCAATGAGATGTCCCAACTTACTGAAAGAAGACAAACAAATAGGTTAGTTGTTTCTTACTATTATAAATATTTCTTGAGGATACTTCTTAAAAGTACGAGTATGACCATTTTAGATATCGCCGCAGATATCTATAAAGCCTGGACTTTTTATGACTTGCAAATCCGCCTGTATCTATGAATTAGTACAGAGCAGCACGCAGGTGACCCCCACAAGGCACACACCTTGAACACGGTGTCAGGACTTGCTTGTATTATTAAGATGTACCGTTAGGGCTATGATTTAATGCAATAATTACTGTTTACTGCAAGGCTCTTGGAAATCTTATTACTTGTTGAAGTTAGACTGATCATGATAGTAACGTCGTTTTGATGAAATCTGCCCTAGACTCAGCTCCGCTTTTCACGAAAACTGCCAGAAGGTTTACTTGATATTATTGATTCTGTCATAAAACACAATAGCTTTTTTGCCCACCCAGAATATTAATTATTGCTCATGACACTTTATATCAGATTTCCAAGTACCTACCTGTAGCTGGAAATAAATAATTTAAAAGTAATAAGTAAATCAATACAATTAATTTTTTATTTTTTTATGTATTTTTTTCTCTCTGAGATAAACAAAATCGAACCAAAGGCGTTGAAGAGCTTAGTATTTTACGCCTTTAAGCCGAAACAAACAACAACATTGACTGCTAAAAGATTTGACACTCAATTTCAATAATGTTGATTTTTTTTCCGTTTATGCGTAGCCTAAAGACGTCGATGAATTCAACTATAATAATATTTGAACAGTATTTTTTTTGTAGTTAACAATCCGAGCTATAAGGTACATTCGAGTGTACGTAAGTTGAAAAATATTTAAAAGTATTATTGCAAATTTCCGCAAACTTTGGAGCGCATGCGCGACCGGGCCTTATGAATCGATTTGATTTATTTTTTTCATCTTCCTAATTTACATATTTTCCGGAGTATCACGGTTAAGAAATAAAAGAACTTGATTTTTTTTTCAGTCCACCCTACTGTACACCAACTTTCTCCAGTAAACGGTTAAAGTACACATACAATTAATATTTATAGGAGAAAGCGATTAGCAATTATTCAGCATAAAAATTTATGCTTTTGACAGGAAAAAATATATGCTTTATATTATTATTATTATTGTGATAACTTTATAGGTATCAACTTTCTTTATTCTAATTAACCTTAAGTCGCCCAGGATGAGTACTTTTTTCTTTATCTCCGTTTTTACTTATCATATTATAAGGTAATAATATCCTTTGCCCATTAATTATACTTTATCATTTATCAATAAGTTTTCTATTTGCATAAGTTGGACATTTATTACATGACAAAGTCTTTCATTGTTTTCCTTTACCAATTACAGATATATTAAATATATTAGTCGTTGAACAATTTTTTTTTTCGAGATCCTATTTACTTTACAATTATAGTTTTCAGGATCCCCCGAATAACCGGTCTTCGATCTTTATCTTGCATGCGTAATATTCAATAAGCTAAGTTACAAAAGAATCATTTTCTCGATAAAAGCGAAACTTGACACCATTATTATTCTCACCAGCACATACAATGGATTTTGGTAAGGCACACCAATTATTGTCAAAGGTTTTTATAATAATCAGTTGGCTTGTGTTAAGGTTCTTTGTTATTTCTTGAAGATCGATTGAAGGTAAAATAACGGGAATAACAGATAACCGGTTTTTTTTTTCCACAAAAATCCAAACTCCCCATCGCCGAATCTGAAAAGACATCGCCGTTATCATCTTTTGTAGTTATATTTCTATTGTATATATATATTTTTTTTTTATATTAGACAAATAAAATGTTTGAAAGTGATTAATGTTTTTCTTAACAAAATAACATGGATAAATAAATAGTTTGTTATCATCATTATTTTATCTATTAGTAGAAAATAAAAAGTGAAGAAAGTGTGGATGATGAACTGTATAGTCTATTGTACAGTTGAATAATATACTAAAATCAGCTAAAAGGCCCTGACTTCAAATCATTTTTTTAAATTAATCTTTTATTTTACATGAATTGCTCTAAAAACTACACCTATGACAGAAAGCCCTGGTTAGATCCTTATCATTGGTTTTAGAACTTTCTAATGTCATAAAAAGATTTATTATTTAGAGCGATGGGGGTAAAATACAAAGATAATATAAAATAAAATACAAGTATTTAAAAAAAAATTATTTGGATCTAGGGCCTATTAACTTATGGTTAAAATTAAAAAGAAAAGTAGAAAAATGCAAAATTTGATTTTTTGTATTCTTTACAAAGAATAAATACATTCGTGTTTTGGAAGTCAAAAAATATTGCTAAAAGACATAATGCAGATAAAATAAAGTGATATTAATGATAATAAGAATTAGCTGGTTGTTGAGAAAGCACAGAACATTTTTAAAAAATTATTATTTTGTAAAAGATTAATGGTTATGTGTATAAATGTTTATTTAAATTCTAAGACTAAGATCTGTGAGCATTTTTTTCTTTCTTTCTTTTTTTTTTGTTTTTATTTGCAAAATTAATTTTTATTCTCTTTTATTTTTAACATATTTACTATGATCATTTTTTCCACATCTTTATCCACCATTTCTAATCCATATTCATATCTACGCTTCACTCTTTCCAGCCGATACAGCTGAGCACGCAGTAATATCCTGTGCCGCCATGGATGGACATCGAGCCTGGCTATCCAGAAAAACCGGATTATATGCCTTTGATGAGGCCGATTTTCCGAGGTTGGTAGAGGAGGAAAACTACCCGTTCTTCATGGAATACATAGGAAGGTGGAGAGAGGTCGTGGTGGTTCCCACACATTTCACTCTTCGTCCACCAGAAGAAGGGGAGGCTGCAGCCGCTGAGACAGCCTGAGGAGGAACCGCAGGTAGAAGCTAAAGTCTAGAAGCTGAAGGCTCAGAGTTGCATGTCAAAGCCAGCCCTGACTACACGAATCAGAAAGGAAGGACAAAAAGGTGCAGCCCCATCAGTAAACGGTGTGCAGCCGCGCACCGGGCTGCACCATAGAATACCCAAGTTCCCATTATTTATAGTTTATTTATAGTTCCCATTATTAAAGATACTCTTAAATTATGTATAACAATAATAAATAAATAGTTTAAAAATTAATTCAGAGTTTTATTGGCGGTAGTGGCATACGTACATCACAAACGTAAAAAAAAAAAAAAAAAAAAAAAAAAAAAAAAAAAAAAAAAAAAAAAAAAAAAAAAAAAAAAAGGCTTTTCAATAAAAAGGCTTTTGATACAGTTGAAAGAGTAAAGCCTTTTTTTTAAACACAATAGCAAACAAGCATACAATTTTATTAATAATATTTTAAATATTACATTATTGTAATATAACATTATTGTCTAGTTTATAAATGACTATATTAATATAAGGTTTCTTATTTCAATTCATGAAAATAATTATAGGAGTGGACTGAGAGAAAGGAGGAAAATATGGCTGGACTGAAAAAACAAAACATAATCAAATAACAAAAAAAAAATGAACGATAATTGGAGCGATGTAGTAAAATTGCATTATTTATTTATTTTAAGTAATGTACAGCAATTAGTCTTGCAAGATTGTACTAAATGTTGTTATGATAGCAACCTAATAAATTCGGGCATATCTACTTGATAAATAAAGTGTTTCTGAGAATTATAAATCAGAAATGGTTTTACCTTTGTGTACCGAAATGGAACAACTTTCACGAAGAAAACTTCTACTATTTTTCTATGATATCGGTAATGTTTATCTACATTAACAAGAATGGTTAATAAGAAAGGTACTTTCAGAATCCACTGTAGATGACTGACAGATGGGAAAAATGGGTATAAAAAGAGATTTTCAATGGGAATTGTTTTTCAGATTTCCCTCTAACGGTACCCTACTCATTTTATAGGTCATACGCGAGGAGAGAAAATACGGGATGTTAAGACGACGGCGATGTTTGCATGTCCTTCCTTACAGGAACAATCGAACCAACAAGGTGAGGTAGCTGTAGGTAATTAGAATCTTTGTGAGTAATTAACACGTGGTAATTATCAGCACGTCAGCATTGAAGAATTATGCAATGTTACGGATCATTTACATCCAAAGCAAAAATCATATTCCTATTGTTTATAATTTACAACTAATTTACATTTCTTCCTTAAAAAAAACGCAAATTATATACCGAGAAGATCAAACAACTATTGTTAAACCAAGAAAGCAAAATTAAGATGAAACCGATAATTATTATACGTAGTAAACATATATAAAACATAAGATATATTAAAACATATGTAGGCCATTCTAGTCATAATAAACTAGATTTTGGATTTGGATTTCTCAGGATCAGAGAAACTCACTCAGCAACCCATAATATCACATGGTTTTAAAAAGATAGAAAAAAAAGGTATTTAACACCAACCATCAAGAATTATAATGCATTTTTATACTTATCCACTTAATTCATTTTTTGTCAATGTATGTACTTACATTTTCAAAAAACCTATGAATTCTGCTAGAAATGTCCAATAATTAAGAAACATTTTGCATAAGGGAGGACTTGATATGAGTTTTGCACATCATGCATTATATGATAGATCTATGTATCTATGCATAAAAGAATTAAAAAAATTTGTTCATAATATTAAAAAAGAATTGTAAAATATTACTAAAATTTCAGAATTATGGGATGTATTTATTTTGCGAAGGCTATACATATTTTGATTTGTGATAAACTTTTATGAAGTATAAAAACGTTCAAACTCCTAACAATTTCTTTTGAACAATATATTTTCTTCCGACGTTTCAGACTGTTAATGAAATAATTCAAACTGAATCAGAGACAGAGAAACATGACAAGTTTATATTATAAAAAATGACGATGAAAAGTTTTTTTAAATAAGGACAACAAACAATTAAGTTTTGAAAAATATAAAATAGAAACTAAGAAATCGGACGCAAAATCTAAGATAATGAACTGGGCAAGCATAAAAAGGGAGAAATTTCCTAAGTATGGACTGGCAATGCGCCCGAAACGTGGAAAGAAAATAATGTTATAATAAGGTAATTGCTAAAAGTTTGAAGCTTTTTAAACTTCCTAAAAGTTTATCATATACCAAAGGAAATAAAACATAGTTGTTGATGGACTTAAAGCCCAAACAAACAAAATTATCTTTTCAAAGTACGTTCCTAAACACTTTCCATGACTTCAATGATCCGTCCTCACTAAAAATGACTCCGTGAATTCTCATATATGGTAATAAATTTCGGGAGAAAACGACATTTTAACATTTTACGACAAAACTTAAAAATGTCGGCCACCGCTGCCTGTAACAAAATAATAATTACACATTTGCCCGAAGGCAAATTAAAACCAAACTACTAAATGGACACTTGTCCTCTTTTCATCAAATTAGAACATTTTTCACATACAATTTTAAATTAATTATAAAAAGTACTTCGAAAACCAAAATAAAAATAATGATTAACAATCGTAATTAAAGGGGTCTTAATAGCCTTTCCTAATCAATATGCATACTATAATATGCAATATATATATATATATATATATATATATATATATATATATATATATATATAATGTATTGTTAAAATTAATAATTCTTCCCATTAAAACAATCTAGGACTGTATTGTCTCTCCATCCAATAGAGAGTTGCAATAAAATAGAGCACTCCAGGCATAAAATGTCTTCTATTTTAGGAAATCTTCAGGTTATATTAACTGTAATATTGAATTATCTTTGTGTCCTAAACTCCAAACTTAATAGTTCATTTCTTATTTTTAAGATCTTTATTGATCTAATTAGAGTTCTGTCTATTACATATAACTTTCTGCCAAGGAATAAATAAAATATTTAATGATAAAGTGTATTCTTTTTATTAGAATGGTTTCATATTAAACAAAATGGTATAAATCTTACTTTAATTATTTTTTTCTACAGTTTAATGTAATATATTTAATTTTAATTAAAACTCTACATCTAAGCATTTTTTTTTATTACGAATTAACCGAACTATATACAACCTTGGACAGTCTATAAGGAAAAAAAGCGAATTCTACGGAAGTTGAAAAGCGGTTCTCTTGAAGAAAACCATTCATCGAGTCACCAATAATTAATTAAGTAGGAACCCACAGTTATTGGAAAAGGTGATTGAATTAATAGGTGATATCGGGAAATGTAAAATTCTCCAGTTCATCCTTTGTATGTATTTTTAAAAGAAATGTTTTCTGATGTCGTATAAAATTAATGTTTATTGTCTCCCAGTTCAGCCACTTAGCTTTGAAACCCATTCCTCTACTTTTTCTCACAATATAATATATATATTTTTATATAAAAATAAATTAAGAACTGTGTAGAAATTAAAAATTACAATCCTTAAACGTTTATTGGCATATTTATTTAAAAAACAACATATAATTATTTTATATTATTCTGACAATTCTACGATTATAGAAAAATATTATAAATATTTATTTAGACATCTCATTGATAAAGATTTTTTGTTTTTCGGTTAAGAGGAATTAGTCGTACTTTCAATTGTATTTTTAAATAGCTTAATCAAACTTTAATATAATATAATTATCGGTGAATATAATCGGTGAAACTAAAAGTAAAATCCATAAAAGTTTTCATATCTATAGTGTGTTAAATAATGAAAAACTAAATAAGCTATGGCAGTCAAAAGTAAAGTGCAATATTATTTTGCTGGTTATGCAAGAAAAGGATTCGCAACTGAAAGGGTTTCACGCTGCAATTATTCTTAATAACAGCCAAGATTATTACATGTTATTACTTTGACTAATTATTTATAATTAACACTAGTAAATATATTTTTTCAGGGATATGACTAGGCAAATAGATTTGTTTTCTTTCTTTTTTTCTAAATTATTAAACAATCACAAAAGATAGAAAAGTTAATATTTATCGTCTAATGGTATGGCAAATGGAAGGACTGGTTTGTACTGAGCATTATGTTCACGGTATCTTTTGAAAGTTTCGAATAATTGAGTTGAAATGATATCTTGGGAACGATCCACAATTTCGGAACTAACCACTTAAGGATGGGGAAAACCATTTTCCTGCCTGACTTCCCCGCCGACCGAAACCAATTTATAAATACAGCGAATTAGGTTCCGACTGACTATAACTCACTAGTTTCATTCAACAGCTTTATGTCCTGGCTCGTTTATTCACTGCCCAATGCTAAAGCAACGAAACAGAGTTACTATTATTATCATCATTATTTTTTTTTACAAATGCACAGCTTAACAAATTCGTCGAAGTAATATGAGAGAGATCATATTAGCTATCCCTCTAAAATAATTGATTTATGATTTACCATCGCTGAATAGATAATGAACAACAACAATATTGTTGCATGTTGAAAAACATGAAACTACAACACTTTGAAACCGTCGCACAGTGGGGCCAATGGCAGATCTAGGTGGAAATAATTCTGGAAGCGATTTATTTCATTTTAATATCCATAAGAGAAAACTTTTAGGAATAAGTTAATAAATAAAAGTCAAAATAATAAGTTTTAACAAAACATATAATTAAGGAATTTGAAATAATAATAAAATAAAATATACTATAAAGATAAAACTATAATACAAAATAAAATAGAATCATATAAACGAATTTTATATAAGAAAAACTGAATTAAAAATTTATATATATATATATATATATATATATATATATATTTTTTTTTTTTTTTCTGTTAGCACGATATCCTAGACCATACAGATCTTTGGCCGCGCGATGTGGTCTTCTTACAGATATTTTATCGCTTGCAGGAGCTCAGACAGCCTGGAGGGGTCACCCAACCTCACGTTGCTGTGAACTATGGTTTCCATGGGGCAGCGGCAGGCTGTCCATTTTTTTTTTTCCCAGCATATATGCACCGCGGGCTATTAAGGCCTATTGTGCGCTGGCTTAAACCGTTTAAAACGGGCCAGTAGCCTTTGCAAATCTGAGAAGATTCATTGAGTCCATCATCTCGCAGAGCTTAGGGACAGTGATCCGGTCACAACCAAAGTGGAGGTACCGCACCCTTGTCAAAGCATCGCATCCACAGATTATGAGGCAAGGTAAGCACTCCATTTTGTCCTCCATCCCACATAGTCTACATGTCGGTGACTCAGTTAGCCCCTTGTAGTGGAGGTGCTTGTTCAGTTGACAGTGTCCTGTATATAGTCCCGTCACCCTCCTAAGGTTACTCCTATCCATAAACAGAAGTATCTCACTTCTTTTGGTGCAAGGTCCATCTAAAACCAGTTTGGAGTTTATCTATTTCCCAGGAGTGCTTAACTTTATTGCCTACAGCCACCCTGATACGCCTTTTGGCATAGCTAAGGCTTATATGGGTTCTGGTGCACAAGGCTTCACTTCAGAGCCTCTCAGACTGTCCATTGCTTTATAACAAGTACCTTTGGGGCCAATTCGGAATTGGCCTTCCCATTGAGTCACTCGTGTTCAAGGACAGTGATAAATCGGTCTAGCACCACGGATTATGGCTGTTCGGGGTCAGCTGGCGTGTGGATTTACCCCGGTAAGCGGTCACCCATCCAAGTACTAACCACGCTCGATGTTGCTTAAATTTGATTACCTACTGCAGATGCCTTAGCCCGCTTGTCCACCCCGGACTCATCTTCAGAATTCCCCATCAATACACTATTCTCAACCTCTCGAGGTTTGAACAATTGCAGTACTCATGCCAATGATAATTTCCTGGATTTTCTCGGTGTATCACAAAAAATGTTAATGAGAGGAGCTAAGTCAGGAATAACATATTTATCAAATCCTTGTTCGTCGAGACCTGTTTCATTTTCGAGTGTAAAATTCTTTAAAGCCACTTAAATCTCTATTTTCGACTTTCTTTGGAACGCATACCAATATCCGAGCCACAAATCTAAAGCTTATGTAAAGTTACTGGTCTATTGTACCACGAATATAAACTAATGTACAATTCCCTGGTTTTAGTTACGAAGTCTTGAAAATTGTCAATATGAATATCGTGGCCAAATGACATTGTGATTATAAGTTTGTAAAATTTATGGAGGAGATTCTTATCCAAGCCGGTAACGGTGGAACTCAGAACATAATTTTTTTAAAAAACGTCACACAGAATTTCCGTTAAATCGCGTTTTATTATCCCTTCAGAGCTTTCCGTTATGTTTTCTAATGAAAACTAGTACACTATATCTGTATTAATGTCGTTCGTGTCTCCGTACTATTACCAGATATTAAAAATATTGACTCTCGATATTGAGATATTTACACATGAAAAGGAATCGTACATCAAGATTAGCAAGTTCTAGCAATTGTTTCATAAATAACTAATTTCTATATATTACAGTCTATATTCAGTGATAATATCTCGGCGGGAGTCGATGGAAAATTTTAGTAATCGTATTTTTTATTATAGCTTACCAGCGATTCGAAGTAAAGGAGGAATACTCCTTACTAAATATACATTTAAAAAATCAAACACTGATAATTCTAATTTGCTTAAAGTGATTAAAAAAATGTAAATAAATTGGTTGTTGTTTTCATGTATTATTTTATTTTTTAAGTGCAAACTTCTTTTGGCCCGTTGGGCACTTTTGGGATGGGATAAAAAAAGCAAACTCGCGCCACATACCGTCAGCGTCAACACCATACCGTACCCTATCTAAATCCAGCCTGCAATATCTCATCTGTTTATTGTCTTCCCGATGAGCTAGAGACTTAAAATTTGGAACATATCTTAGGAGTGGATGACAATGCAATAATAACAGGAGTGGGAACCACGCGGCGCAATGCGCAGCCCTCAGGACACTCGGACGACGACTTTTGACGTCTTCGTCCGTTCTTTTCCTTGTAAGTCTTTGACGGAACGAGCTACGATTGTTATAGACGTACCGTTTTAAACAGGAAGAACCCTGCTGCATTTCGTTCTATCATAGTATAGGTCTATGATAGGTCTATCATCCTCTTTAAGACGATATGCCATCAAAAATTGTATCTCAATCCTTTGAGAAGCTATGAATTCAAGAACGACAATAGAGAGGAAAAAGCTGGATTTTCTAAATGTTATCCGTTGGCATCGCTCGCGCGACTTGTGTTTTTTAAAATATGACCACTTTAAAAACTAAAGAGGTTAATGCTTGATCGAATGACACGTCAACCTTCAAAATCGGATAACTATTTCCGGAGATATTCGAAGAAGTAAGATCTGTCGGGATACGGGATGCTTAACTACGGGTACATTTATTCCGCCATTTATTTGATGTTTTCTTTTTTCATAGAAGTGATCAAAATATTCAATAAATAAGCAACATAAAAACAATTTAAAATAGCAGCTCTCTAGATTTTTTGTTGCTGAATTCACTCCATTTTTCAAATTTTAAGATTATGTGTTTTTGCTGCGATCTATTGTCGCAGAAACACACTGGTTTTACCCCTATTGGCCTTAGGCTCGGAGAACCTACTTCTCTTCCTAGTTTTGATTTCTTCTGACAAGGTAAGCGATATAAATAATTCACATTGTTTAAGTTTATTTATCATTGTTTAAGTTTAATTTCAAATGATTAGGGTTATTTTTTCGATTTACTCTATTTTTCGTATGTGTTAGAATAATTTTCGAATTTTCCAATCGAGCTGAAACATGGACAGAATCCGTTTCATGTACTATAAATCAGGATAAGACAAATAAATTCAAATGATTGGGATTATTTTACTTTTCCATTGGGTCTATTTCTTATCTGTTAAGGTAATTTTCTTATTGATTAATGCTATTCATATAAAAAAATACCAACCATGCAGAATTTAGATTTATTTTTAACTTTGTCTATAACAGATTAATTTTATGTTAAAAATAAACCTAATTCGTGACAAATAAGCCTTTTCACTGAAAATTATCTTTAACGATGAAACTAAGTATTATCGATAAGGCTTATTGATTATTTAAGGCTATGTTATTTTAAGTTTATTTTGCATTTTTAGGCTTAATTTTAAATTATTTTATTTTGACATTTTACGAGCCTTTATGAGCTTTAGACAAATAATCCTAAAGCTCATAAAGGCTAATTTGTCATGAATTAGGTTTATTTTCGAGGTCTATTTTTGTGCTTCTATATATTACGGCAACCTTAGGAAACTTAGGAACACCGGATCGTGTTTGGTATTTAGCTTAAAAAATCTCAATATTTAAGATATGTTTTTGATCAAAGTATGCAACCTAAATGCACGTGATGATAAAATCCTATATGTGCCTACATGTAAAGAAATTTCTTTGAGTAAAAACTTATGATACTTTTCTTAGTTACTATGGATAAAAAAAATCAAAGAAAAAACAAAACAAAGAAGTTTACACTTCCAGCACACTCACTTTTTTTTTATGTTAACTATTTCCACCTAGATAGTCGAATCGTCCCATTGTGCGTCGTAATGTCAGAAGATAAGCAGCCACCTTGAGTATACTGCTTCAGCAATTAGTTTTTCCGGCGGTTAACGGGCCAATAGCAAACTGGTAGTAATGGGAAATAACCGATCGGTTTAACCGAGAACCGGTTTTTTTTATCTGAATTAATCGGTTTTTCGGTTATTTTTTTATTAAAAAAATTAATCACTAATTAGTATTGAATGGGCAGTGATTTTTGTTTCTTACTTTGAAATTTATAATGACAACATTTTTATAATTAGAATATATTTTTAAGAATTTTTAAGATTTGAGGTCATGTATTGCAAGAAATATAAAATAAAACTGTAAAAACAACTTACTAAAAGTGTTTGTAAGCTGATGACGGAAATTAAAAATGATAAGAATAGTATATGTTTTTACATTAAATATTCTAATAAATTTTAAAAAGATTGTAACTAATTTATATAGTATACATTACGTCTAATTCATTTTAAGAGGATAACATAAATTCTAGAACAAACATTATATTCATACATTCATGCAGGATGCCACGTTTGTTAGAGTTATGTTGCCAAAAGAGGCTTCCGAAAATTTTCCATATAATTTATTTGTTGTTAAGGTTCAGCATTTTTGCATATCCGATAGTTGGATATGGTAGCGATGATATTGTAGCTAAAGATGCCATTTGGTGGTCTGACGGATCGCGGACACACCTCAACGCTAGATATTGGTGATCTGTTCATGAAAAAATTCAAATGCCTAGCTAATTTATTTATTTTTCTCACTGAGAGTGATCATTATCGAAAAAAATAACCTCTTCATCCGGCTATGCAGTTTTTCTGTGAGAAAGATAAACTCTATCCCCTTTTGTTTACTTTTTTATTTACCTTGAAGTGATACCGTGAAAAAAAAAAAAACTTTTATTACCAAAATCCAATATTGTATTTAAGAGTTTAATAACATAATTTTTATGAAATAAATTCATGAAGGATAAAAGGATTCCAAATGTTTTTCATAAAATTTAATTTTTTTTAACGTATTGGGATGCCATTATTTTCCACAAAACGTTTTGTACACGTGTCCTTTTCTTGTGTCTCTATATAACATTTTTTATTTATTAAGGAACCTCCTTTACATTCGTGGCTCCTTGTGTAGGAAGTTTCCTCAGTAAAAAGATGTTGCGACACATCAAAATAATGATGTGTTGAGGACGACTGTTGCAAAAAGTTCTGAGGACGGAAGTAAAATCCTGAACCTTAACAAGAAATAAATTATATGGAAAACTTTTGGAAGCCTCTTTTGGCAACATAAATCTAACAAACGTGGCATCCTGCATGAATGTATGAATATAATTTTTGTTCTAGAATTTATGTTATCCCCTTAATATGAATTAGACATAATGTATACTATATAAAGTAGTTACAATCCTTTTAAAATTTATTAGAATATTTAATGTAAAAACATATACTATTCTTATCATTTTTAATTTCCGTCATCAGCTTACAAACACTTTTAGTAAGTTGTTTTTACAGTTCTATTTTATATTTCTTGCAATACATGACCTCAAATCTTTTATAAGTGAGTTATTCTTCGCTTGGAGAGTGTTCTTTTGTCCACATTTCTTGTGGAGCCGATGACTTCACCGACGTCACATACGCAGGCTTCGTGCTGGAGCCGTTAGGAGAGCAAAAAGGATGGGGCGTGTTTGTAGCAGTGCATTCTTTGCTTGGAGTTCTCCAGTTTGAACCGGCACGATAACTTCCTCTTTTTAAATTATTAGTTAAATTGATTTTAGATGGGGGAAAAAAAAGTTTTAGTTTTATAGTAAGAGAGGCAAAATGTTACAGACACTATCATGAGAACAACAAAGAATAGCCATAATTGGAGCGTATAATATACAAAGAGGTAGCAAGTCATGGTTTATTGAAGTTGCCCCCTCTTCCCTCTTTTTTCATAGTCATTTCATTACTCTTACATCGTAGCTGAGAGGTAAACATTAGGGTAACTTTCAGTCTCAATATAATTTTTAATAGTTATATTCAAGATGGAAAATGTTTATACAAGAAAACTAGTTCATTAATCGTTTATAAACAGAACTAGATGCTATACATTTTCAAGCAACAGAATTACTTTTAGTAACATAATTTCATAGTATAATATCTAATGGCATAGATAAATAGGGGAACAAAGGAAAATAATATAAATTGACGATGAGCCTCCCTCCCTAATGGACATCACCGAAGCCATAAATGCCCTAAAGAATGATAAGTCTCCGGGGATCAATAGCAGCCAGGAGGAACTATTAAAAGAATGGTCTCAAGGGTGTGGCTGAGAGACTCCCACCGCTGTTCCGGAAGATATGGATGGAAGCCGTGTTGCCGGTGGACTGGGTCAAAGAAATAATGGTGACAGTGCCAGCCTATATAGAGGCAGGATTTGGGCTGCTCTGGAAATATGTCAGGTCCTAGAAAGGATTCTGAAACTCATTCAAGCTATATATAGGGAGTTTCAATGCTGCGCGGCTTACGAAGAGAATTACGAAGAGGAGTTTTTCCGAACCACAAAGGGCAGCTTGGTGTCACGTATATTGTTTATACTGGTGGTAGATGAGGTCAAGAGGGAGGCTGCAACAGGAAGGCGGCGAGGAATCCAGCGGGATCTCCAAAAAGACTGGAAGAGGTTGAGTAGGCGGACGACATATGCGAAATGGCCCAAAGACCATCCACGGAAAGGTGCAAGGCCTAGATCGGACAGTACGAGGTTACGGACTGACATTAATGTTTCCAAAACAAAGACCATGGGGGTAAATACCAGAAATGAGGAGCCAATCACAATCCAAGGCCAAATATTAGAAGTGGATAGAAGTGGCTTTTCCATACTTTGGATGGAGGAACTGACGACGATGTGGAAAGCCGGATCAGAAAGGCTAAGGGCGCTTTCGCACAGCTCCAAATAGGAAAATAAGCTGGGCACAAGGCTCCTCATATCCAACTCCAACGTAAAATCCGTGCTCCTCCATGACTCAGAGACGTGGAGGGTGACGCATTCCATTTCAGCCCGTCTGCAAACCTTTTTCAATAGATGCTTGAAATCTATTTTGGGAATTTAGTGGCCAAGAGCTATTTCCAGAAAGACCAGGCAGAGAAAAATAGAAGATGAAATTACGCTAAGGAAATGGAGATGGATCGGGCACACCTTAAGGAGGAAGGAAGGCGTCACCCGGGAAGCTTTGGAGCGGAATCCTCAGGGACAACGTTGAATTGGTAGGCCAAGGAAGACGTAGAGGAGTTCCGCCCTGGAAGAGGTTAGGAGGCGGCGTCGCTTCATCAATGCCCTAAATCCCATGGAGGGATAACATTAATAAAAAGAAAAATTGTTAGGTAGAAATAGGGTTAGATTAATTATCACTAGTCTTATAGCAGTTAATGATTCTGTTGTTTTTTAAAAATATTAATTATAAATTGTCTTGTAACATTTATTCTTTCTATTTTATTTTCAATATTAATTATAAACTGTTTCATTAAATTTAATGCATTTATTTGATTTCAATAGCTATTTTACCATATAATAAATTGATGACTATGCTTGTCTGCGTTGCGTTAGGTCCGTAATTTATTTTCTATTTTACATTATACTCACGAATTTAACGTAAAGCCATTACATAGTAAAGTCAGTGAATTTTATTTCAGGAGTACAAGAATAAATATTGTTAAATGAGAATAAACACTCAAGTTGAGGTTTGATAATAAAAACGAGTACTGAGAAGACGCCTTGGCGAATATAACAGAAGTGTAATCTGATGCTCTTATATTATTTTAATTTAAACATAATTAATTATTATGCTTAATATATTACAATAGTTTTTATAAAAAGAAAGATTTCAATATAGAACGGCAAATTACGAGGTGAAGGACCTCGAGAATCCTAAGCAAGGCAATAAACTTTATCTCTGGTTCTTTTGGTCAAGGATTAGCCAGTCTATCGAACAGCTAGCTCACAAGTGAGGTCTACCAACTTCCATATAGCCAAACATGGTGGTTAGATCCTAAAGTATCTAATATTTACTATGATTCAGAAACAGAACAAGTATTTTTTTATCAAGCAATCATAAGATGTTTGTCCTATGTTTTAGAAAAACAGAAGCGTCAATTAATAAATATAATATTATATAAACAATATAATTTCCAATGTAAATGATATCGTTACTAGCAAAGGGAATGCACGATGCGTTCGTCGCCGATCTTGATCAAAATTTTTTGAGTTATTCTGTATTGAAAAAAAGTTGACACATACCTTCTGTTTTGGCCTATGGGTCTTAGGAGCTGAGTTCAAAAATAAAACATGTTTTAAATGCTTTTTTTTAAATCTCCTGTTTGAAGATTGGCATAGGCATGATTTTTTCAGCATAAAAAGATTTTTTAAAGAGCTGGACTGATTTTACGGAATTCGACACGGCTTGGAAAACGGTTTATTCGACTTGCAACCTGGAACGTACGGGGCCTGAACGGAAAAGAGTGCAACTAGTGGAAGAAATAAGCAAAGATCGATATCCTTGCGATAACGGAAACAAAGAAGAAGGGCAAAGGTAAAATCAAAATACAAGATTACACCCTTCTGTTTTCGGGTATCAGTGGAAACGAGAGGGCGGCCAATGGAGTAGGATTTCTATACCACAACGACTTTTGCCTGTCTTTCAGAGGGATGAAGTATGTGAATGACAGACTAATGGTTCTGGATATCATGGAGGGTGAGAGGATACACTCACTTATAGTAGCATATGGTACCATTGATAATGCTAGGCAGGAGGAAAAGGAAAAGTTCTTTGATGACCTGCAAAAGGCGGAGAAAGAATTCTCAGTTTTTGTGTGGGAAATGCATTGAGAATCGCGAACACACTCTTTCCGCATAGAGAAATCCATAGATTCACCAGAGAGGAACCGAGGAAGTGAAAAATCTATAATAGATTATTTTCTGATAAGAAAAGAAACGGTAGGTGAAATTACGGATGCAAGAGTCAAAAGAGGATATGAGATTGGAAGCGATCACTACCTCCTAACACTGGACAAACTATAGAATGAAGAAATTCTTCGGAAAAGGCATAAGAAAGTTATAAAGAAAATAATAAAGTCCTACAGAATAAAAGAAGAAGAAATGTCCCGATACTTTCAAGAAGAAATAAATAGGATGGCACGAGATTCTGATCACCCATGGGATAGTGATGATATAGAGCAGAGCTGGTCATCATTCAAGAAAATCATCCTTGATGCTTCTAGACTGGTATGTGGAGAGAAGAGAGTAGGATCCGGCTTTAAAAGAAGTTCGTGGTGGACCGATGAAGTGAAAAATAAGGTTCAAGAAAAGAAGAAAGCATGGAGGGACTTCCTCAGCCAGAGAACATCTACAGCCTATGAAAGGCACAAGGAAAGAAGGAAGGATTCCAAGATAGCAGTTCTTCAAGCCTAACAAAAATCATGGGAAGATTTTGGCCACAAAATGGAGAAAAATGCAAAAGAGAACCAAAAGATCTTCTACAAAGTCATCAAAAGAATGAGGAAGGAAAGACCGGATTCACTCAAAGGAATCAAGGACAAGGAAGGAAGGATTTTATGGCAGGAAAAAGATATAATGGAGAGATGGAGAGAATACTTCAAGGAGCTGCTGGAGGGAAGAGACGTAAGTCCAGATGAGACTCATAATGCGGAGGTGGAATATGCAGAAGACGATTTCATCAGCGAGGAAGAATTGCAGGAGGCTATCTCGAAGATGAAGGTGGGCAAGCCTGCAGGGCTGGATGAAATAATTCCCGAAATGATGCGGTATATGGGCAGCAAAGGTGAAGAAATGTTTCTCCATCTCTTATATTTGGTATGGAAAAAGAAAAGGATACCGATAGACTGGGAGATCGCTGTGGTGGTGCCTATTTACAAGAAGGGAGACAATAGAGTATGCAATAACCATCGAGGCATATCTCTGCTCAGTGTGCCAAGCAAGCTTTATTCAAGAATCCTAGAAGCAAGGGTAAGAAGAGTTGTCGACTGCCAGATCGGAGAGGAGCAGTATGGATTCAGAAACTCGAGGAGTACACAGGACCTAATTTTCACTTGAGGCAGGTCATGGAGAAGTCCATCGAGAAAGGTAAAGAACTTTCTATCTGCTTCGTTGATTTAGAAAAGGCATTTGACAGAGACAAAACGGAGGATATAGAGCGAGCTCTGTTGGAAAAACAAGTGGATATTGGCACGATTCTGGCAGTCAGGAGTCTCTACCGAAAAACGAGAAACATAATAAGGACTGGCAACCACACCTCCAAAGAGTTTGAAACGACGCAGGGAATACGCCAGGGATGCAGCCTAAGTCCCCTACTTTTCATACTGGTGCTGGATAAGGGGCTGAAGAGAGCCAAACCCAGATTGCGGCGTTTTCAATTAGGGCATAGGAACCTACAGCCTACCTTGTATACAGTTCTCGCTTTTGCTGATGACCTCGTCGTATTTGCTGCGGATGACCGGGACCTACAACACAACGTGAATATCATGCAGGAAGAGTTGAGGAGCATTAACATGGATGTTAATCCAGATAAGACCAAATGTATGAGAATTGGAAGACGTCCTCACCGTGTTATGATAATATTGAGACTGGAGGGATCAGTCCTAGAACAGGTGCAGGATTTTAAATATCCAGGTGCCTCGATCAACTGTGTTGTAAGTAATTTAAATATATATATTGTAAAATTCCATTAACCTAAAACTGTCTTTTGGTTTCTAACAGTAAGCGATCTGCAATTAAGACTAACAAAAGTATGCTATCGAAAGTTAAATCTAAATTAGACAAAAAAGTAACAATATTAATACCATTAAAGAAAAAGGAGTAAAAAAGTGAAAAAACACAAAAATAATTTTAAAGAATGCGATAAAATCTCAGCATAATATTATATAAATTGCATTCCTACATTCTTCCATCTGTTAAAGTAAAATTTTTTAACATCAAATTCCTCCTAATTACAATCCAAAACCATTTGAAAAATTCTTAATATTCCTCATTATATAACAATAAAATTATCCGTAGAGACTTCAATATCCTATAGGTATGAAGTAGATTTGGTCCGAAAGAGATGTACCTCATTTAATTATAAATTCCAAATCCACTATTTTCTGGCCTTTCATTCCAATCTCCCGAGGCGCCTTAAAGGAAGATAGCCACGGGACCTTTTAATGTTGAATAGTCATTTATTTTTCTCATTTTTTTTATTTCAATATTTTTATTTATTTTCATATTTTTAATTAATATTTTTGTTCTAGCTGTTTTCAGCTTTCGGTCCACTGGTAGATAATTTAGTTAACATAAAATAGCCAATAGTTGACCATGGTTTTTATTTTATTTCATATTTAGTCCGACGTTTCCGTTTTCGAGCCATTTTCAAATATTTTATATTCATCATCTTATTAATAACTCTTCCTTTGACATCCGTTAATTTCCATTCCGATTGTTCAGTCAACTATATCCTATCATTTCCGGATGACTGAACAACTGGAATGGAAATTAACGAATATCAAGAGACTAGTTTTTAATAAAACAACGAAGACAAAATACTTACAAATGTCACAAGTAGCCGAAACGTCGGACTAAATTTGAAATAAAATACCATGGTGATCAATTGGTTGTTTTATTTTAACTAGATTAATATTTTTGGTTGATTTGGTTTACACCTTTTGATAATTCAAATTCAAATTAAAAATATCTGATGTGGATAACACATCCTTGTGCGACTATTTATGTGTAAATCGGTGGCTCAAAAAGTGATCCTGAATTTAGTACTAGTTTCAGAAGATTGCAGTATCTCAAAAACGACACTCGGCGTCGCGACACCCATCTATTGACACACACACACACACAAGTATTACAATACTTCCTTTACTGCCTACAAGGAAGTAAAAATACAATAATATGATAATAATAATACATGTAATGTGTATTTAAAGATATTATCCATTAAACTTACAATATAAGTGGTTACCACATTATACTAGAATGTTAAAAAAAAAAAAAAAAAAAAATCGCCTCCCAACACCCAAGATTAAGAACTTAAATCATGACTTGTTAAGAAAAACATCGCATAAAGAATGTTTTTAGACCTACGGAAAAAGTACTCCTGTAACCTACATATAAAGGCCGGTATGCAAAAAACTATTGCACGTACACTAAGAAGGCATTTAAGCGTTTGAGGTTAAACGGCGATTGTCGAATGCCAAGGTTGTGTTACGAAGAACAGATAAGAATAACATTCACAGGCAGTAGGTTTATATTGTATAACGAGATCCTACTTAATGCACAAGTTTGGTGGTCTCTTGACTCTAATTACGCAGGTAATAAAGAAATTTAATATTGTCATAGTTGTCGTCATCTAATTCAAAAGATATCTCTTTATCTTGATCATGATGAATCTTCAAAGAAACGTAAAATTTGTAGACAAGAACCATCCATCGTTAAGAATAGATCTAATCCAGTGGTTCTCAACAAAAAATGTTAAGGACCCCCCTTATCCAATCATTATAAAACAACAAGGACCCTCTACATACTAAAAATCATGTATTTGTTTCACTCATAAATAGCAACATTTACTGGCATAAATATGAATATGTATAGACAAGCTGTTCCTGAACCCTCCGGAACTGTTCAGTAAAAATTATTCCTTGGTTCAAAACAAAGATATTTCATTAGGTCTACTTTGACTAAATTTAGGACTACTAAACTAAAAATATTTTAAATTAACAACTAAATAAAGTAAGTGGAAAAAAGATGTAATTTGTGTGTTTAAAATTTGATACAAGATATTATTAGATGGACTCGTTTCAATATGCCGGCTAAAAAGCCTAAAATTTAGTAGAATTTTGATTTTTTACCTCGATAATCTGGAAAAAAACAAAATCAAAAGTTTAAAAATTCCAGATTCGCCCACATAGGCAATCTAGTAGGCCGCCTTGAGCGGAAAAATTTAGGGGCAGAAAAATCTTAAGGACAGTATGGTAAGCGTTTATTTTTTATTTTATTTTTTTATGTAAGATTTATCAATTTAACCAGAACGTATCTGCACCTGTGCCCCACAAGTTTTCGGAAGATTAAATCAGAAATAATGAAGGTATTTTTGATAATGTAAAATGGGAATAACAATTTCAACAATTGGAAGGCTGCTTTCTTCCGTTTCGTCCCGTCTTTATTACCTTTTCGTCTTTATTGTTATATTTATATTGGTATTCAGTACTTCCAGTACACGAAGAAGAGGAAGTTTGAAGATTTCAAGTGTCGACAGGTGAGAGCACTTATTAACTGTGAATTATTAGAAGGGGTGAATTACGACAAGTGGAGGCTCAAAATGTTAAAGAATTCGGGACCATCTCTAAAAAAAAAAATTTCAACTTTAAAAAAAAAAAAACAGCCGTGTTTTTGCAACTTTAAAGCCACAAATCTGAGTGGAATCTGTGCCAACTCTACCGTTTTATGAGAACTGATCACATAACAATTAAATAACAGCTAAAAACAATTTTTAAACTATAAAATAGACGTACTCAATATAGAAATAAAACATAATTGTAACAATTATTTTTGTTAATATAAAATATAAATTTTACATCAATAGAGTTATGTTTTATAGAAATCAGCTATACTTCCCGACTTAATGTGATAAGTGAGGATGTGACGGCCGAGTACGTTGGGGCGAGGGTCCCAGAGTGCCCGGTTCAGAACGTTGTGGGCTCGATTCCCACCTGGGTCGGTTAATATTTATTTCGTGGCGATCCCGCGAAATGAATCTTGACACTCCCACTCTGATTAGTACGTGGCGGTGACGTAAAAGTAGCCGTCAGGGGTTGGCAAAAAGGACCAAAAGGCCCACTTGCCGGACTAGTTCCCCCCACCAATACCAGTACCAGTAATGTGATAAGTTGAATATGTACTTTGAGCGCAATATATCTGAAATGTTAGCTTCCATATTTGACACTTTTACTCTGAAATCAGACCGCTCTGTCAAGCCGATTTCTGTACTTGTTTTTCATGAAACACATGATCAAACATGCTTATTCACACCGCTACGTAGTTGCAAAAGGGAGATTATTTTTCATTGCCTTATCGCCTCTGTAGTCCTCATCCGTTTTAACCAAAAGTCGGAAATTTTTGTTATCATTAAAAAATTTGTAAATTGCACCAAAGTTGGTAAGTCTACAAGCTGATCTTGTTCTTCTTCTTAGAGACTTAGAATAAGATTCTATCTATTTCGAGATAGCTGGATGTATTTCTAACTGTATTTCCAACTGCCATCGAGATCGGGCTCAGGATAGTATTCCATAAACGTGATTACTTGGCTGCGAAAATGTCTGGTAAGGCAAACTCTCATCAGATGACTTCAAAAACTGATTCAAAGTTGTAAAGTTTCAACCCCGCAACAGTACCACCGTCGAAGGCCATTGCCGTATCTTACACTGACTGCTCATTCTCAGGAGAAACCAGACGTATTGAACTGTGATGAACGAAATGGACATGGCCGACCGTCGAACGAAATGGCGGTGGTTGTGCAGTGGCTGTTACTTGTCAATTACCTTGCATAGGTCTACCTTACGCGATATATCAAATGAAAATGTTGACTGTGTCTGTGTAAAGCGATTCTTATTACAAGCTATGACTTGACAAATAATTTTCATTTGATTTATTATGATATATGCAAAAATAATTTCCTGATGACATCTCGCTGAAGGAAAATCTCCGGAGCCCGGGAGCTTCGAAGGCGGATTGTATTGACAGCCGCGGCGCACAGTAGGCTGAAACTTCGAAAACATGATCCAAATTATTCAAGCTCACATGCCAAATTTAACATTTTTTTAAATATAAACTGTTAACACATTGAGCAATTAAAAAAAAATCTCCTAATCTACCCAAAACCGTACACAAAAAGAAAATCTAAATTAATTAAGTGGAGAAACTGCCAATTTATTGGAACCTTTCATAAAATCATGCGAGTTTCACTTATAAAAAAAAAAAAAAGCTAAAAATTATTGGTATATATCCTTTTTTTAAATTTTAATAATTAATTAAAAATTATGAATTTTATAAGCACATCAATTAGTTTGGTTTTTTGTTGGTATAAAAAAATTATTTCAGTGATAACACAATTATTTTAAACATACTGCATAAATGAAAATTGTTAAATTAAAAATATAAATTAGTCATCGTCACTTAATAATATCCTTCCACCGATTTGCGAACTTCTTTCCTTCCTTGAACTGAAGAAAGCTCCTGATGGACTAGAGGTGTTTTGGATCGTTCTTTCGTATGTGTCAAAGAATTTAGACAGAGATTTAGTTAGGTAATATCTATTTAGTGGTTGCTATACAAAATAACTTACTAGGATTTGTAAGACTTGATGTAGCCCATTAAACCTCTATGTGCAATAAAAAAAACATTCAGGGGTAGCATTTATTATTTTTTAATAATTAATTAAGAAATCATGAGAATTTTATATTTATCAATTTGTTAGACTAGTTTATTCTTATAATGAAGTACCAGTTTGTAAGTGCAAAATATTTAATATGTATTGCAGTAGGTATTGTATTTTTAAAATATTGTATTTGCGAAAAAATAGGAAATACTGTCCTTTTGAGGACGGTAAATCTAATAAGTTTAAGTAAAAATTATTATCAAATAAATGACTTACTTTAAAGACAAATGATTAAAAATATAATTAGTTTTCGATAATGACCACGATGTAGGTCAAACGTCAAAATAATAAATATGTGTTAATTCGACAGATTTTTATTTAATATTTGGACACCTAAAGAAAACTTTAAGAAAAATATATTATTTTATTTAAAAACAAAAAAGAATAAATGATTTGTGCGAGCTATTACAATTCACAAAGGGGAATAAAGGTATATTTTTTTATTTATATATTTTTTTTAATAAATAGGAAAAGTAAAATAAGATATAAATAAAGTTAACAGTTTAATCTTCGGAAAGATAGAGCAACAAACATTATTTTTTTTTTAGACAATTCAGGCATTGGAGCTACTATTTATGGAGCTACTATTTGATAGAGTAGGTAGATGTAGTAGTATGGAGTGCACACAATATATATATATATATATATATATATATATATATATATATATATATATATATATATATATATATATATATATATAACAAAAGTAAGGATGTACACGGAATTCTTCTTTGCGGTTAAAAAAAAAGAAAAAGTTCAACATGACTTTTTATCTCGAAGAGACTGTTTTTGTTCAATAAATAGATACCTATTTTTAGAATAATGCACGTCTTCCAATTGTGAAGAATATTACTGAACAACCTATCAAAAGCCTTTCTAAAAAGTTCGATTCAAAAGAGAATGAACGATTCATAGCCAAACTGATGCACGTGATCAATATGTATTATACTCTAAGGGAAAGAAAAAGTGCCGACAAATACAAAATGTATTTCTCGCAGCTGGTTTCGCTCTTCCATATCCGCGACCATAGAAAGACCTCCAAGAACTCGAGTGGCTCGTGACCGCGAAGAGTGATGCGGAACGGTACCTGCAACCGGTCCACCTTAATGAGCTCCCTCTATCTGACCACACGTTCAATTCACCAAGTTCAAGTCTCCCTTCCCTTGGCAGACCGATGAACGTGGTAGGTAAATAACTGTGAAACCATTAATGTGAAGACTGTTCGGAAAGTGACACGTGGGTAGAATTATTTCTAGTGTTAACTGTTGCCTATCCGATTAACAGAAACAATAGAATTCTTTTTGATCAATTGAAATAATGTTACGATTTTTTAACACGATTTTGTTATTTTTTGCCAGCACATAGAAGATAAAATATTGTTTCTAATAAAATCGAAATTTGGTCACATTGGTGATGAAATTTGGCGGCATTGTTTTCCCTATTTTTTTAAAGTTTACCAAAAGAATGAATGGCACTTACTATATTTCGTATCAATTTAAAAGTCTTTCCATCTTGGAACCCATTCTGAGATTTTTTTTGATTTTATAGTACAGAAAAAGACGTTATAAAAAAAAAAAAATTAAAAGAGTTAATTACTATACAAAAATAAGCAAAACAGCCTAAGTTTTGATTACTTAGTCAAGTTTTGATTACTTAAACTACTGGAGTTATGATCACATAATAAATTGGAATTTGACTGTTTATAATCCCATTATTGATTTTTTATCAAAACTACATTTTTGGGGGGTCCATCAAACTGCTTACCAACGTTAAGTTGAATTGAAAAAAAAAAAAATAATAAATAAATAGCCCTTAGTTACGGTGAAAAAAATGAATAAATGTTTTACACATTAATCTTTTGGACCCGGGGAACCCAAGATAATTAACTAAATGTTAATTAAATTAGATATCGAAAAAAAATTACTTTCTGAGCTTTAGGTAGTTGAAGAAGTACTAACAAGAAAAAAAATGTTTTTTTTTTTTTAATTATTAATTATAAGAACGATTAGACGTAGAATTTTTAAAACAGTTTTGATGTTGTGTGTAATAAAGCACTTGCAATGATAAACAATGTTTTAAAAATTATTATTATAATGAAGTAAAGAAAAAACAAAAAAAAATTAATGTAATCTTCTACTGTTTCTAAGGAGCTTTGTGCGATTTTCCTGGATTATCAGGGACGTAATCAACAAGTATTTGTTGATCAAAGATTTTTTTTTTTTACTCCAGACTTTCATATTACAGCATGACTATATTGAATAAGTATTTTTTACAACACACTGGATGGGGACGGATTTCGTTTTCTAGGCATTATCAAAAACCTTGAAAATGAAAGTTATGATTATACGGTTTGCAACAACTGGCCGCGACTTTTGTGAGTTCTTGCCGAGAATTGCTGAAATAAATTGACCTTTCCAAAATACGAGAGAGACTAGATGAAACTAAAGTTATCTAACAGATCTTACGCGGTTTTACGGCCGATAAACCTTAATTTGCTGCCCGTTTTACGAATTAGCAATGGTTCTTTACCGACTAATTCATTTATAAGAAAGTATGGAACGATTAGCCGAGACAAATTTAGGGTCTGTTTTTGTCAAAGCATTCACTGATAATTTTTATGTTGAAAATAAAGCTGTTTTAGCAGGACCGGAAATATTATTTTTGCCGAATGGGAGGGCAAACTTAATTTTTCTGGCCTCTTCTCACACCCCGACCTAATGAAAGCCACCAGTTTTATAATAGTTTTTAAGGGAATATTTTTTTTATTTTATTTTAATATTTTGAAATAAGTATCTTCATCTCTGAACATTAGCTTATTTTATTGACTAGATTAAGATTAAAACAATCAGCAAACAGACCTTCTAAATTCTGCCACTCGGGGCAAGTGCCCCCATGCACTCCCCTTTTCTGGCACTGGATAAAGAAAGGAAGTAATAAATTATATTCATATACATTAGGCCTATAATTAACTAATAAATTTCAGATGTAACTAAAATAATACAATAGTTAAATATTAGGAGATTATGAGATTCCTAAACTAGGTAGTGTTTACCTGGACACAATTCCGAACTTAATTATCTTTTCGTAAAAGATTAACTTAAAATAAAAGTTATTAAATTCGAGAATCCGGTGGAAATTTCAGGGTCCCCCAAAATCTCGAAATTTTCGGAATTTTTTCAGTTTCTTATTTATAACTTCTAAACCAGGCCTTTTAGCCGAATACACTTTATTACAAAAGTTAACGAGCATTAAATTCTCTACGATCTACACGAAATTGAACGTTTTTCTAAACCAAATACTAACCGAGACATAGCCTTTCAATGTCTAGAAAAAAATGCCAAAATATCGAAAAAATGCAGGTTTTTCTCTAGCAACTCTCATCTGTCAAAATTTTTAAATCAATAATCGCCGTCAGCGAGGGACAAAGTAGAGGCAAAATCCCCAAGGCGCGGGCTTCCGTCAAAAGGTTTTCCGGACAAATATATGTAATAAAATAATAAAAGTATTTGAATCTATAAAAGATCATATCATGTACCGTTAACTGGGTTAACATTAGGACATAATTTACAGATTTTTTTGTGTCAGCAAGGTCAGAAAAGTTTTTAATTTTAAACCTAAGGGAAATTAAGCTATATCTTAAAGTTACCTTACAATGCTTTCATTATTCAGAAATCTTTAACAGGAAGGGGATTTTTTCTGTCTTAATTTTAACTCGCCATTCGGGATTACATGATATTTTCACTCATATTACGGGAAAACGGTTGGTCCTACCCTACCTACCCATTATTTGACATTTTAACGCCGCATAGGCGCTTGACACGCGTCCAAATTGTGGGAACACATATGATCCCTCTATGCACATAAAAGTTAAAATGAATGGTGCGAAACGAATCTAAATATATTTAACTATTTTTAATTAATTAATTTTCATTTACTAGAAAAATACCGTCCTTACCGGCTTGATAATATTTTTATTGAAAATAAAAATACGTCGGAATCAAATATCGTGTTCTTAGAATCGACATTCATAAGTTTGAACGCGGGTCAATGTGCCAAATTGACGCATTTCCTTTAGCATTTTTCTCTCAGAACAACTGTTTTCTCGTAAAACGAGAGAAAATATCACGAAAATCCGGATGGCGTTATTGGACTATTTTGTCTCTCAAATACCAGCAAATAAATAACCAGTCAAGGCTCCGCCAAGAGAGATTAAGATAAGATCACAATTATGCAGACCCGACGCAACACATGTCGTTCATTTGAGAGAAGAGAATATAGATTTTTACATTATATAATCATGAATCTTGAGTCAAATTGGGGTAATTTTTCATAAAAAGCAGTGCAAGCTCATTTAGAGCTAATGGGTAATTTATACATATTTTTGAAAAAAAAAAGAAAAGCTTTTGTATTAAAACATAAAATGGGTATGAAAATAAAAATCAACCATAATTGTTATATTGAATGTTCTAAATTACAAAATAATATTTTTAATATAAACAATGATGTTTTCAATTATTCATTCAGAAGCAAAATATTTATAATTTTTGTTCACCTAATTAGCATAAGAATTGCATTGTTAAGACATTAAATTAATTTATTATTATCTTTAACAAGACAGTCTTTACGAAGTTTACTCTCTGATCACGGTTTGAAGGAAGTCATTGTGTTAGATTAGTAAACTTATACCTAATGGCTAAACTAATAATAATTTTTTATTGCGGTGATCATATATTTTGTTAACGTTTTACAAACACGAAAAAAATAAGTAAAAACAAGAATTTTATTTAGTCTATTTGGTTAGTATTTTTTTAGACTGTTGATGTGAGATGAGCTGCTTCTAGTCTTTCTTTCTTTGGGCAACCTTATCTTTTTTCAGTCTTAATGATGCCTCAATTGGCGAAACATCAGTTTATTGAAAATATTTAAAGGTTTGGAATCTTCCCATAATATCCTAATAGTATAATAATTTTGTCTCTTTTTTGAGTTTCTGCTCTTATTGATTAATAATAATTAATTAATTGTACCTTTGTTGTTTTTTTAATATTGTATTTAGAAAAGAAAAATAAAGTTAGAAAAGAAATAATGATTTAATAATTTATCAATTTACTTTCACTGAATGAGTAGATATTCAATTCTGCCTAATTTCTTAAACCAAATTCAATCATCCACACTTGATACAGCTTCTAATATTTTGATCACATATTCATATTTGAAGAGTCCAGGGAAGACGGGAAGAGTCACATTTTTCCGGAGGTATACACATCAATATGTTGATATCGTTCAGCAGAATCACATGGTAAAAAGAAATTGAAATTTGGATGGTCGATTTGTTAGAGGCGTTTAAAGATTTTTGATTTTTATTCTGTTTTTTTTTTGTTTTGTTATTTACTGGGTTTAACGCCCTTAAGCACTCCAAACAGAGCGTGGAGTGCTATTTATTTATCCTATGGATCATCAGTCGAGTTTCATTAAGAGAATCCGCCACAAAAAACAACCTCACAGTCCTGATTCGAACCGGCTCAGAGGAGCTCATCTGCCAATGGAGTAAAGCCCATTGATGTTTTGTAAATATGAATGTAAGAATAAACTGGTTATAATAGAAGTAATTGAAGTGAAATAAGCGACCGAGTATTTGTAAAAAATTCAAAACCTTACTAGGCACTTCAAGTATTTTATATAGAATGCCCAATTCATAAGGTCGGAGTTTTCTTGATTCCAGTATTCATTATTATTGTTCGATTCCGTTCCCGAATGAGTATGGTTAAAAAATGTTGGAGAAGGAGACGTGATCTTTGAAAGTACTTAATCATCGAATCAGTGAGGGACATTAGATTCTTTGCTCAGAGGTAAGTCCTAGAAACAGAAAATGATGACCGATATTTTGAGGAGAAAGCTTAATAAGTATGACAACCACTTTTTTTTTTTATTTATGCACCTGAAGGGAAACAAGCACCGATATTTGAACTTCCATTAAACTTTTATTGATTTCTGCGAGAGAATTTGTAAAAATCTCTCAAATTTTCGATTTTATTGCCCATTTTAATCCGTAATAAATTCTGATATAATTTTTTTTTTCTTTGCCACTATTTGCTACAACAACCCCAATTTTTTTTTTTAAATGTCCATAAGTCAAAAACTTTGAATTATTATTGTGAGTTGGTAATGAAATATAGAATCATCTAGCAATAATAAATTTAAATTTATTCTTGATCTCTATGCTAATAACAAAAACTTGTTCACGGAACTACAAACTATGTAGATACAACCTGTAAATGTATTATTGACATAATAATTGAGAGTAATGAATTTAATAAATACATTTATATAATTCCTCAAAATTAATTTTCTTATAATACAAAATAATTTCTTTAAGCCCTGTCTTAATATATGCTTAATTTTGTAATATTTTAGTTATAAGTTTGTGTTAGAATGGTATTAGAATACTTTTTCTTATGTTACGTTAAAAAAAAAAAAATCACGTCTAATCATATAGATAATAATTTTGGATTTAGACATTCAAAATTTTGGATGCATTTCGACTTTTGTCCTGACTTATTTTTCTTCTGAAGATGAGGTCAGAAACCTTGAAATTTTTTCATTGTTGCTTTAAAGGAAAAAAAAAGATATTTAATGATCATTGGGAAGACTATCTAATTTCAACCTTGAAGGTTAAAAACGGACTTGGATAATACAGTCACATCAAATGACCAAGTGTTAAATAAAAAAATCAAGTGAAACCGATAATAGAATTATTAAAAACTAATAGCAGCACAGTAATGTATTAAATATCTAAATATCTATCTATGTTGAGAAGCTTTTTAAAAGAGGGAGAGAAGATAAAATAAAAATAGACATAAATAAATTTAAATTTTCGTTTTACTGTAACAAAAGAGCAATGACACCTTTTAGAGTTGTTTTTCTGTTTGCTATCGGTGGGATGGTTTAACGCCGTTACGTATATTCCACTATTGATACTACACTGAATAAAAAATGAATAAAATAGCTAATTTATAACATTATTTAACAAAATCAAATATTAAGTACATAGTAAATGATAAGAGTAAATCTAATTTATGACATATCCACTTATAAATTAGTAAAAAGATTATGAAATCAAAATATGGCAGGGCTATTAAAATGAGAGCCAATATTAATTTGAGCATTTTCCGAGATATTCCATTCTTTATTTTCGTTTAGAAGGAATTGAAAAATCATCAAATTATGATTGATATAAATTTAAAATAAAATAAAATTATCTTTGTGAAAATTAATTAAGTCAATAGTTCAACCTTAATTAAGGCGTAATCGATTTTTCATAGACTCATGTATGATAACCGTAGAAATGTTAATTTGAATAATAATTGTTTTTATAAAGGATTCCATGATTAAAATTAAAAAAAAAAAGGAAAGATATTCAATGACATTTTAAGATAATAAAATTAACATATCATAATCAATAAATAATACTATAGACAATTATAATTAAGATTAGTACAAATTGATGCATGCAATAAATTTCGGCTCAAGCATTATGCTCATACCTGAAATTTCCATTATCTAATTAATTGTATTTAAAATGTAACAAAAACATACTAAAAATTTAAACATATTCATACCGGCATAGTTTAAGAGATAAAATACGCTCCTTCAAGAAATCGTAATCCTGTAGGCTTAGGATAATCAAGTGAAACTTAAAGGGAAATAATTTGGCTCAGTTCAGGAAGATTGAAAGATACATAATTTGTGAATGAGAGAGACCTAATTGGAATAAATAATAATGAGTTTAATTCTTTCCAAAGGAACATAAAGAAAATTCATAATTCATTGAAGGTTTCTAAAGAAATTACTTTCATACCGGTCCATGACATTTCTGCCGATGCATTTATTTAATGTGGATTAAAGGTTAGTATTATTAATTCATGATTAATAACTAACAATAAAAAAAATATTTCACAAACAGGTTATCATCCATAATATTTGTTGATAAGTAAATTTCTTAATATTTTTACAAATAAAATATTTTTATAATAACGGAAGTTTTACTACATCTCTGTCATGCAGCTCACCGATTTCTGTATTGCATAAAGAGAACAACTCAACAGAAATAATCATCATATTAATTGTGTTACAGATTAGTAAATGAAAACATATTAGTTTTTGTTTAGTATATCTACACTATGATAAATATTTATGATTACATTATGAAATAAAAATAAAAATAATAAATAAGCATAAAATAAAACACGCAAAAAAAAAAAAAAAAAAAAACTCACTTGGGCCACCTGTTCCTTGGCACTGCACATGACTGAATGGGACTGCGGCCGCAACATTTACCCCTCCACGGATACCCCCGCCATAACGGGTTCCTCAGGGTCTTCCGTGGTCTGAAGTTCTTCGGTTCTTGATCTTTAAGTAGACAAGTAATACATCTGTTTTTTTTTCTTATAAATACGTATGATGTTCGATCAAGAAAAATATTCCTATTGTATACCTGTTAAAAGCTAAAAAAAATCGATAACAATGAGGTTAAAAAAAGGTTACCCTTGGGATAGATGTTAGTGTCAAAGGATTCAATATTCAAGCCTGCAGAACTTTGATAGACAAGAGGCAACTTTCATAAATTTTTAAGGCCTGTGCAGTGGCGTAAATATGATTTTGGAAGTCCTTAGCAGCAGAGCTTTGAGGCCTCTCTGGGCCGAGGCCCGTGGCATTTGCCACCTATTTACGACCCTGGGTCTGCAAGTGAATTTATTAAGAAAAAACTGTGACTCTAAGTTACTTGAAGAATATGTTCAGAAAATGGATTCTAATGGTACAGGCTGTAAAAGAGCGATTCTGATGGTGAGCAATGTGATTCTTCAAAACGTTTATTTAAATTTTTTTTAGATTTATTCACTAACAACCATAAGACTGAAAATCTCATTCCAGGCCCAACGATTTTGAAAACAAAATTTCAATAATCTAAAAATCAAATCATATCTCCTATGATTTACAATTGGGGATAGTAACTTATATAACTGGAAGATGATCCATCTGTATACATCTCTTCTTTGCCATCCCTTACTTTATCTAAATAATCCACCTTTCTATTTTATCAATTCCATCAGACAATTCCATGTCTTTATTAGGCTGTAGGTAGACGGTTTAATTTAATTTAATTCAGGTTGGATAACACAAGCAGTCTCAGTTCATCTTATTTTCTTGCCTTTAAATACTTGGCAGCTCATACATATTTAGGCAACTGAGGAACATGTGTCTCCCCACAAAATAAAAACTATTCTTAATTACTTTTGTTCTATTTATAACAAATTATTTGTTTGCTACTTATAAAAAACACACATATATATATATATATATATATATATATATATATATATATATATATATATATATATATATATATATATATATAGTGAAAAAGATTATTAAAATGTATGTAATATATTTTTATCAATATTAAATTTAGATTAAAATAGTTGACAATTAATATTCAACTTATCTTCTAATTTATTTTTTTCTTCTCAAGCTCCGTCAGTCATTTTAGACAGATATTAGGATCTGAACTACATCTATTGTTAGCGAGCAACACTAAATAAAATCCTAAACCACTACAACCTAGACCAATGGTTATGCAAGGAGCTGATTGAGCTAGTCTTTTGTCTATTAAAGAAAGAATAACCAGGTTGATATGCAACACATCAGTTTAGCACAAACTAAATTAGCTGTTGTCCAGATTATAGCCAGGTTTTACCCGAATAAGGGATACCCATTTTATAGAGGCTGGGTGAGCTCCTGGATTGTCTTTCGAACCCACAGGGTCGATATGGCTTATATAACAGAATAAATAATTATCTGCCACAACCGTACTCAAACCTGGAGATAAGAAATAACTGGGCGATACTCACTGAGTTACTGCCTAACATGTGACATTAATTAAAACAAAAAAAAATAATATCTATGCAAAATAAAATATTGTCTGAACTAAAATAAATAAAACCGTTAATTATTAAATGATTAATTATCGGATTCAATTAAAAAAATGACATTTTGAAATTAATGTGTAAAATTCTAGCTATTTTCTTAGGTATTTATATAATATAATTCAATGATATGAAATTATATAAATTATTCATATTGTTACACAAAAAATATTTTTTGAAAAAAAAGAAGAAGTTTTTCATAAAAACAATTATAGAAGTCTCTAAAGACAATAAAATCACAAATTCAAAAGAAAAAAATGTAATATAATCAGGTGCAGGGGGGACAACTGTAGTCTTACTCAATTGGAAATCAATGCTGTAGGCGACTAAGAGATATGAGGTGCAAATTAGCAATATCCACTTCTAGACAGTTATGGGATGCAGCTGCTAGGAATTTTACATCCCTAATATAAATACATGACGATAGTTATAGTATTGAAGAAAGCTTGGCGACACATGTAGCCCTCCCATACACCAAGGTTAAACAATATGTATTCACATTAATAACTTTATTGTAAAAAACAATTATATTAATTTCCTATTGATTTATGATAAACAATTCTTTGTTTCCAAACACAGTTAAACAAATGTACCTCTGGTTTGTAAAATTATGTTCATCTCAATTTATGCATGAGAATAAAATTTAATTGTAATTTCATATGAATGAATAATCGCTGTAAACTGTTGTGCATATAACCTTTCCAATGGTCTATACATAGAAAGCCACTGCCTGTTCTAAGAAGAACAATATGAAGAATGTTTAGAATCACATAAATAGTAATCAATGAACTATTTATGAACCAACAGGTAAAAATACCGGGGTACAGACCAAAACATACATTGAAGAACTGAAACATACGAGAGGAGTTGTGTACCAAAATATAAATGGGAACATTGTCTTAGGACTGACCTTGTAGATTTGGAGTTCTATAACTTCTATAAATGGAGAGAGCTATAAAGATAAATATCTTTGGTATTATTACAATAATTTTATAACTAATTATCATTTCTATTTCTATTGAGTTTCTATAGCTAGACTGGATTGGAAATTATCAATGAATAAAACCCTGATTGTATAAACTGATTGTTTATAGAATATTATAAGAGATAGGTAGTTTTTCATAATATTTAAAATAATTATTAACAATAAGACATGCAATTCATAAATATATATGAGATTTTAAAACGCTGGAATATACAACTTTACAAAAGAAAATTTAATTAATTAAAAAAAAAGAAAAAATCCAATTTTTAAGCCTGTATAATATTCCTTTTATTTTTATCTTCTTATTTATTTATCTCTTATTTAGTTTATTTCTTATTTATTCTTGTTTTCTTCATAATTAAAATAACAATTAGAAGAAATTGATTGTTATTTTTTGTTTATTGTTTATACCAAAGCCTATACTGTCCTCCTAAGCAAGAATGCAGTATCTTCCAAAAAGTCATTTTTGAGATTTTCATATCATGGTAACACAGAAAAACTTCTTCTTTATTTAAAACTCTTAAAAATACAGTAAATACAACAATTTTCTTATCGTTAAGGTCTTAAAATGTACTACATTTATTACTAGCAAATGGTTTACTTAATAGAAATACTTAATAATTTGTGACTATTTTTATCTTCTTATTTATTTATCTCTTATTTAGTTTATTTCTTATTTATTCTTGTTTTCTTCGTAATTAAAATAACAATTAGAAGAAATTGATTGTTATTTTTTGTTTATTGTTTATACCAAAGGCTATACTGTCCTCCTAAGCAAGAATGCAGTATCTTCCAAAAAGTCATTTTTGAGATTTTCAATACAAGTAAATACAACAATTTTCTTATCGTTAAAGTCTTAAAATGTACTAAATTTAATACTAGCAAATGGTTTACTTATTAGAAATGCTTAATAACTTGTGACTTTTTAGTTAGTAAGATACTGTGTTTTTTTTAAACAGGGTAGTTGATAATGTATTTCTCAAGTGTAAATAAGAAAAAAGGATATTTTGATTAAATAAAGGCTATATGCAAAGAAGTTAAAATTTACTGTAGCATAGATGTTGGCTCACCACCAACAAAAAAATACTAGAAAAAAATAATAAATAAATAACAGTTCTTTCAGATTCTTTTATTAAATAAAAAAACATCAGTTGACCAACTACTGTCCTCTCCCTATGAAAAATTTATGATAAATAATTGTGCTGTAATATACTCTTACTATTTTTTGTTTTAAAAAAAATCTATTTTAAATATTACAGTATACACAATTACAGTCCATATAAACTACATGAACCCTAACTAGTTAAATGAAACTATCAATAATTCATTTAGAAAATATTTTCTTGCTAGCCACCATAGACAAAATTTATAAAATAGTCAATAGCTTGAATTCTCCTAAACTTCATTACTTACTGGACAGCACTACAGCCCGGGATGAGCCTTGGCTTCCCTTATGAAATTAGACCACTGCTCTGCACAATGCCTTTCTCTATCAATTTATTACTCCCAGCGTACGAAAATCTCATTCTACACCGTTCAACCATCGTCGCCTCGGGCGATCTCTACCTATTGTGCTTCGCATAGGGGTGAATGAGATCTTCCTTGGCATTCTATCATCTGGCATTCTCATTATATGGCCTCACCATTCTATTCGCATAGCCTTCATGAAGTTAACGATGTCACTTCCGCCATACAGCTCATACAGCTCAATGTTTTTTCATATTCGCCATTCCCCCTCATCAAGAACAGGTCCATAAATTTTCCTCAGCACTTTCCTTTCAAATATCCCTAACATTTTAATTGTGACACTGCATAGGGCCCATGTTTCCGAAAGTTTACATCACTAATGGTCTCACTAACGTTTTGTACAAATTTATTTTTGTTTGTTGACTGGTTAGACATTTCACCAATTCAGTAATTATCAGGAGAGACAAAATAAGATCACATTTATGCAGACAAAATGCAGGCAAAAGTCATATCAAATAAGAGACTTGATATTTTTTTTTTAAATATTAACAATCAACAATATTATTATTGCAGGCTAGTAGTTAACAAACTTATACATAGAAGATAATAAAAAGTAAAATAAAGGAGCTAGTTATTGGTGTTTTATTTATTAGAAAGCCTTCAGGAACAATTAAAAATTCATTGGTAAATTCAACTTCCAATAAATAAATCACATTATAATCACTGCAATGGTATAAATCACACTGCAATATTTTCTACAATACGTTAACATTTCTATGCACATAATAAATTTACAATTATATTATAATAAATTATTCTACCATTGCCTAAAAATATTATAATTTATAATCTTAATTTAGTCATTCTCTACAGACAATGTTTTCTCTTATTTGTTTAACAATTCATATCACAACTTGATTATGTTCACGAGTAACATTTTTTTTAAAACAAAGTATTTGTTACATTATTCGAAGTTGAGTTTGCCAATGAATTTGGAATGTTTCAATAGAAGGTTTCAATAGTAGTTTTATATAAGGCTGCAATAGGCAAGCATGTTTGTTGCCTTTTAGTTTTTGGTGGGACCAAAAAATTAGCCTTCCAATCTAGCTAGAACAGGATGGCTTCCTGTAAGGCAATCTACCCTTCTTTCCTAAGTTTCTAACGGCAACATTAACAATATTCTGCAGCCAGTTGATTGAAGTATATGTAAATAAAAGAAGATTTATACTGAACTTGATAAAGATCATACAAATTTATTCTTTTAAACATCAGGCAAAATTTCATTAATGTTTCATTCCTCCCAACTTGAAGAGTGATAACAATTTATTTAGCTTTTGTAGCCAATTTATTTTTAAAATTGCAGCTCTGAAATCTGAAAAATCAACTCCAGTTGATGTGCCCATGGAAGCTTAAATGACTTCAATTATATTTCAATGACAATGGGTTGTAAAATAAGTACTTAGATTTTTTAATTAAAAAGATTTTATACTTTGAGAATAGAGGATTAGAAAATATCACCTTACCCACTTATTGTTCACAACAATCAAATACAAGCATTAGGAGAAAATTTCCACACTACTAAATAAGACATTGGATACATTTTTTTTTTTTTTTTGGGGGCAAAATTGCCTATATTAACATAAGTATTAAGTTATATTGCTTATGCTTTGAACATTTATCCAATTTTTATTATCTTTGCAAACTACCAACAGCTTGTAAATGTACCTTGGTTGTGAATTGAATATGATTATTGCGACCTTCACTAACTTCAACTCTGTGAACCATATTTCACAGTTTTAATGAAATATATGTATTTTTTATTTTATATATTCCTTAGCTTTTGTTCTTGCCACTTGGTGAAACATAATTGAGCAGTTTTATCCTTTCTATTCTAAATTTTCATTTTTAAGTCATGCATTTTTGGCATTCACAATTACATTTATCAGAAGTACTTAAGTTTAATCTATGTAAATATTGCCCTATTTTTCGATGCTCAGTTATATTCAGTATATGGGGAGTACTTTTAATTCATCTAGTGTAGATTTTGTGAGTTACGTTGATGTGATAATTTGTTCTATTTAAACCACATGTTCTATTTAAACCATATGCTCTATTTAAACATATGTTAATTGATCATGCATCATTTTCATAATTTAACCTTTAAATAATGTATTTTTCTTTCTGTATTAACTTCTCAAACGCCATGTTGCTTGTACTTGAGTATTTCTCAGTATAATAAAGCCTGCATTTAGGTCTTTAGTTTTTGTCTAGTTTATATCATACGTTAAGTTACGTTGATATTATTAAGTTTTTTTGTTTTTTTTATTTTGATTTTCTCATGCTGTTATTTCTTTTCATGTATTTCAGTTTAGAAGACTGTTGGGTATGATCCCATAATCTCAATAAGAGGCCAAAGGGGGGAAAAAAGTATTATATCAAACAGCCAGGCGGCACCAAAGGCTCCAAACTCTAATACAGTTACATCATGGTTAGTCTGAAATTGCCTCGATATCCTCAAATAATTATCTAAGGGCAATAAACTCACCCTAATGTGGATTCCAAGGCTCGAACTTGTAATTCAAATTCAAATCAAATGCAATGAGATAGCTGATGCCCTAACATGAAAGGGCTCAGAAACTATACTGATTGGCCCTTGGCCATACTGTCGCATATCTACTAGCATAATCAGGGAAGAAATCGATACCTGGGAAACAAAGAAGAAGGAAACATATTGGAATTCCAAACATGGTATGAAATAATCCAAACTCTTCATTATATTGTCAAAGGAAAAGGCAAAAGTTTATATAAGCTTGATGAGAATGAGTTGAAAATGGGCCACTGTCTGCTAAGATATCATCTCAAAAAGATGAAAATAGTGGAAGATTCCTCTTGCAAGCTATGCCTTGAAGAAGAAGAATGCCTTGCCTTCCAAAGGTTACAGTATTTACAACAGACAATAATTAAACCTGAAGACATTACTAGACTTAAATCTAAGGATTTAAGGCGCTTCATGAGAAGCATACAATTCCAATGGATCTCTTGTCACAGGAGTGTCTCACAAAAGATCCAAAATGGGTCGCGGTGAGAAAGGATTGGACAACCCCTCTCATAATATAATAATATTATTAAGGTTTGGTTCAGGTTTGGTATCAGGGCAGGCTGAAATTTATTTAGTGGTGATTCAACTGAATAAATCTCTACTTTCTTCAGCTGTAAGATATCCCCTCCTTCTTACCCGAGTTGGAGTACATAAGGATATTAAATCTCCAATAAACAAATGATGATTATTACAATTACATAAACAAGCAATTGTAAACATTTTTATCTCGGTATATTACAGTTTTATTACAATTTGAATGAGTGTAAACAAAGTTTTTGTATATTATTTTCATGCCCTATAAATGAGAGGTATAAATAATTATGAAGAGGAACTAGTCATCTCGTGAAACTTTGTTAAATTATCCACAGTTCCATTTATTAATTCTCATGCATCAGCCTACGCGATCTAAATTCTGATCACGTAAGATCATTGGTGTGGCTACATAAATTTTCTGGTAAGAAAGGCAGGAGGCTAGGGAGAGATCTGACATGTAGCTCAGGAGGCCAGTCCCTCTCATCTCCCTTTGAGATACCGACCTATCAACGAGAATATGGTTGGAGGATGACACCATTGGTGTAGCTAACGAAATGCTTTATTTATTTATTTTTTGCACTTCTGGTATTTCTTTTTCAATAATTTTCTTGAGTGATATGGCAGGCGTTGGAAGAGAGGGGGAGGAGAGATTTTGTTTTTTTAGAATTATATTTTAATTTTAATGGCATTTTTCTTTCTAAACAGACAAATACCATGAGTTTATTTTCATAGAAAAAAAGTACAAAAGAACCTTTTATGGAAGAACGATCTATTCTTAATTTAATAATAATAAATAGCATATTACTTTTTATTATTATTTTAATAAAATGTTATTTTCCTCAGTAATCCCGTATGACGCAACAGAGTTAGAGCAATGCAAAATCATATAACTCTAAATCAATTCCAGTAGATTAAAGTTTACAATAGGATGGAACAGAAAAATTTAACAGTAACTACTATAAATGATTGGCAATATTAGTAGTTCAAGTAGAGTAATTATTACACATCATCATTTAAGCATTTCCAAAATTGTGAGGTCCAAAATTTAGAAAAAAAAGAAGAAAGAAATCAAAGATAAATTTTAACTGTCAGGAAACTCTAGAATTAATTGTATATGCCTCTTGCGTGTTCGAAAGTGTAAAATGAACTAAAGACATCAATCGTATAACTCATGACCAATTATAAGTATTTTTTTTTTTTTTTTTTATAAATACGACAAAATAAATAAAACATTTTATTACTTAAAGTAAAATATCAAAAAAATGCACAAAAGTTAAAAGATAGACCAAGTTTTCACTAAATAAAAATAAAAATTAAAGCAGAATCAAAATGTTTAGGGTTGAAATTGTTGAGATAATCATTTGGTCTCCTACACATGCACTGTATACCACAAAATATAAGAGTACACAGAATCTAAGAAGACCAATCCTTTTTACAGTAAAGTTCAGCAGTAGATATTTTACAGCTCATCCGAAAATGTCTTGGATTAAGAAGTACATTAATAGATTCCTTCATTATGGAATAGATTTATTGTTATCTATATTCTTTTTACTCTTATTGTATTTATATTGTTAATTAACGAGGAAAAAAGTAGACGGGCTTTCTTGGAAACAACAAGCACTGCTCAATCCGCCTCCATACCTATCCCTCTCCCTCAGTGAAGGGGACTGATTTTAATTAATTGAAATAATTGACAGTAGGCTGATAAGAAATATACGTACCAAGTTTTGTCAAAATCGGCCTAGCCATTTACTGTCGGATTAGCCAGTGATACTTCAGAATCACAACTTCACTTTTCTCTTCACAGAGTTGACCTATCACATTTCCTTCTTAACCTTCAATCCTGCAGAAACTGAAATAAATAAATTCTCCTTTCTTAAATCGAAATATTCCAACCACAAAGCTTTTTAAAAATTATTTTTCTAAAATTTATGGAAAAAAGGTAATAATAATAAAAATAACCCTTTTTTTTCTTGCAAATACTTAAATCACATTAATATTGCTAAAAAGTCACCCTGAATTCAAAACACATTGTATTAAATTTCAAAAAATTCCTTTAACATTTGGATATCACAAAGATCATAGAAAACATTCATTCACTAGAATACACTTTTTTTTTTGTGAAAATTTAATAAGGTCTGATATCGGTGGGTATAGAAAATTGTAAACCTCAAATATTCATTAGTAAAAATTTATTCATCTGTTGTATCCAATCAAAAAGTTTATATAACATTAAGTTATTCTGACTCTACGAACTTTCAAATGCCAATAAAATTCATTAAAAAAATATGCTATCTAAAACTTATTTTGAACAGTTTTTGTGTTATACCAAACAATTAACTCTCTTGCGCTACAAAATAGTTTTACTCGAAGTTTTTGAACTTTAATTCTGAGCATTTTTTTTTATAATTAAGTTGAATGCTTAAAATTTGCTTCTGTCTGCTGTTTTATAGGAAAAAAAAATTCTGAGACATTAGCAGGTGCCTGTGCATCTATGGTACCCTACTATGGTAACTATAGCATGTATAAGAACAGTACTTTCATTGATATTATGTAAATATAGATTTATAGATTAGATTATAAATTAGATATATAGATTTGCAATCTAAGTGCTATATCACTGATGGCTTATTGTATAGCATAGTAACAAAGGATTATAATCACTTATCATAAATAAATGAATATATTTAACAAAAAAAATTCAAGATGCGACATTGAATGGACAGAGTGAAAATTGACAAAAGGGTAGAAAGAATTAAATTTACATTAGGTGGAACGATACTGACCTAGTAACGCCAGGGAGTAGTCCAAAATTTCTAAAAAAGATTTGGAGTGGCTAATAATAACTATGTTATATGAAAAATAACATCAGTCCTTGCATTTAAAATCATGTCTCCTATACGTGGCACAGAAGCAGATGGAGGCCACCTTGGAAATGGCTAAGAATCAGAACAGGAGACCATAAGACCTGGTCTAAGACAGGAGACCTGGTCTACATCACAGCTACATTTATTGTTCTCACTATAAGTATGGTGATTCCTCCAGGACTGATGCAAAAGAAAAAATTATAAAAAATTATATAATTAACATGTGTAACATTATAGTGCACTACTATGTATGTACACATGCTCAACATAAGATTCCAATCATAGCTGAACCCATATTGCCTACTGGCAAGAAAAAGTTAAAAAAAAAATCTCATGGCACATATTGGCTATATTCAGGCTATATTATTCAAGATGCACCAATATTAGATTTTATATAGCTTGCATAAGATAAATCATCAGCAACAATGAAGGTTTCAGTATACAAATATTTAAATGAAGTTATTGACCATAATTCAAAAATATCCGATAAAAGTAAATATGGAACATAAACCAAGTTTCTTCAAATCGATTAACTTAACAGAAATAAGGTAAATAAAAATATTGTTTGGCTTCACGGATTATTTCCCTCCAACAATTCTGTTCTGCATCTTGCCAGTTCCTCACTTCCAATTAGCGAGTATCTCTGTCTACCTCGTCGTCCCATGCGCTCTTTAGTCTTCCTCTTTTCTTTGTGTCTTCCATCCTCGCATCTATTGCCATCCACAGGACTCTTTTCTGGCATCCTCTGGACATGCCCAAAATATCACTGTCTTTCAGCTTTGATCCAAGTAAACTATTTATGATATTTATTTTTTTTTATATAAAATTATTTAAAAGGAAATCAAATAAAAGAAATTACGACAATAAAAGTACATTCAGATTAGATTAATCAGCTTCTGATTTTTTATATCTTTCACATGTAGGTAACTGAAAACATCTGAGAAAAACTTTTGAATATGTTGTTCATCAGGCAGAGCGCGTCTGAATTTTTGGAGAATGTCAATTTTTTTCCTATTGATAGTCTCTTTACCCATTAAAGAGGCCTGATAGTTCAGGCATGATACTTACATCTGTTTTTAGCCATAAGCTATACTGGATGAGACTACCAATGAAATTTATGGCTATCACTAGCACCTTATGTTAGCTTGAACGAGCTATATGTATACAAACCTTTCCTCCTAAGAAGAAACCGAGCTCCAAGTTATGGTCTGTGCCTCAGTGTGCATCGTTAAGCTCATTGAGAAGAGAAACCCTTTTGCCCACTGACTTATGATGTTTCACAATACATGATAACTATTCGTCATTATATTACAGTGAAAATGCATCAGACTTGTGGGTCCAAATACTTGCCAATATCAATATAATTATGGTTGAGGGTCTGGTCAGAAATTAAGCACATATTAAATAATTATTTACTGTTTTGTGTGTCTCGACAAGCCAGTCTACATAATACTTAGTAGGTCTTCCTCAGGACAAAGTAAGAAGTGCAAGGACTGGTCATTAAGAATTTATTAAGTATTTATTAAGTATTAAATTAAGAAAGCAGGTTACATCAATTCAATATAGAATGGTGGGTATTTTAAATCATTATTGGGAAGAGGGGGTAAATAAGAGAGCTGGAGAAGAATATGAGAGTGGGAGCTTCCTTCTCTCTTCATGGACTAACTGAGAGTTCCCCATTCACTGCTTAGGCATTCCTGCTTTCTCAATTTATGCTAATGCCTTGCTAGTGCCTCAATTAATGTTACTTCCTTGGGGCGTCAATTGTGAATCATATGTATTTGTATCCAGCAAGAAGAAAGGGTGTGATAAACCTCCATCTTAATCTTCACTGGAAGTCTAGCATTAAAGAGGCTTTCAGGCAGGGAAGTTGCCATAAGCGAAGTAGAGGGATGCAACCTTCAACTCCCCCAAATAATATGAAAACTTAAAAGATTGGTAAATTTGATATTCGAGAACACATCTCAAACAGAAAAAATGTGGCAGAGCATTGTATTCAATGAGTTACTATAATTTAAAACCAATACTATAATTTTAATTCCAATACTTTTCAAATTAAGAAATTGGGATTTTATCTATTCAAATCTGTTTTTGAATAGAAAAGAAAATTGTTGGAAAATTTTAGATTTTGCCCTGCCTTTCCTACGTTCCTGCTTCTAGGAGCTAATTATTGCTGCTCATAGAAAAGGTTTATAAACTAAATATGCAATCAGAGTTTCCAATTCATCTAGAAAGAAGCATCTACGCTTTAAGATATATCTGATATCCTCAGGCCTATTGAAACAGGAAGAGTGAACAAATAATTGATTGCATACATAATTGGCCCAATAGCATACTTGCTGAGTCTGGACTTACAATTTTTATTTTTTTATTTCATGATTATATTGATTTAAGTGAAGTAGATAACAAGTCCAATACCCCAAGTCAGAAGGAGGGACTGCCTCAGATTGCCCTGACGCACTCACCCATCTGTGCCGATTGGGTTGCCTAACTCTAGCCTATCTCATCAATCCCGAGTCCGACCATAGAGACGTTCTCACCAGCCTGAATGAGGACATACTGTAGTAACCCTTAATATATATATATATATATATATATATATATATATATATATATAGTCAACCATAGAGACGTTCTCACCAACCTGAATGAGGACATACTGTAGTAACCCTTAATATATATATATATATATATATATATATATATATATATATATATATATATATATATATCAATACTGTCTTAATATATATATATATATATTAAGACAGTATTAAGACAGTATATATATATATATATATATATATATATATATATATATATATATATATATATATATATATATATATATATATATATATATATATGAATCTACTACTGTAATGAGACAAACTAACACAAAAGATAAATAGTCATTTTCTCGATCAAGGCAATAACCTTTTAGAATAATAATTGAGTTTAAGAAAATATGTTATTCGCTTCATGATAAGAGTGGTTTGTGATTTCTTGGCCAAAGTTTACCTTGATGGATTCCTAATTTCTGCACTTATGTATGTTTTTTTTTAATGTATGATTTATAAGTTTATTCTTATGCGCATCTTTCCTTGCTTTAAATAGATAAATTATTAAGATTGAACAAGTTTTGTAGCAAAAAAATTTTAAAAATATTTCTGAGCACAAGAATGGTTTTAGCATGATCAGGGCCGAATTAGCCATATAGCGGAATTCTGGAGGGTCTGTTTTTAGAGCAAAAAATTTTTCATCAGCACCTTAATAAATATTGAATGTAGCTTACTTAGATAAATTGGTTTGTCTAATGTTATATCTAAATTTACTTACATTAAATCATGAAAAGTGTGTTTGTAAAAGTTGATTTATTTTATCATTGTACAAGAGCTAGGCCCTCTGGTAACATTTGCAACAGGCCCCGCACCGGTTTAATCCGCCTCAGAACATGAAACACTTTATATACCTTGAATATTCACTATCTTATTTAAATTTTTTTTGAAAAAGCTTTGGTTTAGATACTTACATATTTAACTCCATGGATATAATGTCTCTGTACTTTATTTATGTCGCAAATGATTTGGTTGCACTTCAATATTTTCTTCACTCATCTCTTTAAGTTTACTTCTCTTCTCATCTCTGGAATTAGAACATTGTTTACATCATTATTTGTTATTCTATTTTTTTTATTGTTTCTGTTTTATCAATTTTATAAATTGTTTTTCAATTCTGCTTAAAAATTTGATAACAAATATTCAAGTAGGTTAAGATACTATGAAATTGTGATGTAATCGTAAAACACTGCTACAAAAGAGCAGCTTGCAAAAATTAGACACATCATAGAGAAGCAAATTATTTCATTAAACTACATCATATTTGTACATCATTATAGGAATCTTAACTTGACATTGAAATGAAATCTGAAAACAACTCTAACCAGAAAAAATAAGTCAGCAGTTTGCCGCAACGGCAAAAATAACAACTATTTTCTTGATATTAAATTATTATACCATAGAAATTCTGGTATTTTAAATAACAGATATGATAAAGTACAGCATTTGCAATTACTAGAATCATGTTATACAGTACTTATCTTAATTGGAATAATATAGTAAGAAAGAATTGACCTTTTTATAGAAAGAAGCTAATAATATTAATTAATACTGTGTGGTTTATATAAAACATATTTTAGAATGAGACTACAATGAAATATGGAACTTTTACCTTGAAAAAGAGGTACCATACATAATGGTTTTAAAGGAAAATTAAATATTAGTTTTTCTTTTGCGTGTATATATATATAATTTAAACTTGTATACACATATATACCGAATTCGCTTTTGTAAAGACTGTAATAGTAATTCACAGAAAGCGTTTTGCACACAGTGAAGGGTACAGAATTTTTCATTTGGCGCTCACACGATCAGATGTTAATCTAGTTCACCATCGGCCTCAAATTACGCTGTTATAATTGATTTTAAAGGAAAATTGTATTATACTAAATTCTAATGAAGTGTAATATTTTTAAAAATTAATGTTTAACGATTTAATTTGTTTTGATCATTTTTCCGATTTTTTTTTATATCTTTTTTAGACGAATTAGTAACTGATTGTTTTATAAGAGGACTATTTTATACCTTAGTAAAACACATTTACTTCATAATTTTTTGTATAAATTAAATTAATTTTTCAATTTTTTGTTGTAATCTTAATAATTAATTTAAAATTTCATAGCTGATTTTGAAATGTTAGTAAGGTATCTGTTTTGGTATCGTCGGTGGCTTCGCTTTTCTGTTAAAAGCTAATAAAAGTGAACGTTCGTTGCAGTGAAAATATTCTATTCTGTTTGTTATTTGCATTTGCGCCGTTTAGGAATTAATTAGTGCAAAGTAGTAATCTATCGAAATTCATGACTGCTAATACATTATGTCGATTTGAAATTCAATGCTGGAAATATAATTAGTATTAATTTGTTTTTAAAATGGTGGCCATGTTCCTGCTAGCTTCTAGAAAATTCACCAAACGCAGGTAAGCTAATTTCGTAGAATCAATCATTAGATTATCACTGTGTTTATTCATGAATTTATTTGTCAATGTTTTTCATGTATTTTATATTTTCGTATTAATTTCTGTGTAACTACAGCTTTGCAGAGGATTATTGATTTCTCCATGCATGGAGGTAAATCTGATTTGATGATTTGCCCTTCATTAAATAATTTCTTTATAATATGGGGCAATATATTACACTTTAATATATTACCTTAATATTAACCTATGTTTATATTGAACTAATTTTAATTAGAAATTTTATACGCATAGAATAACTAATATTTTGATAATTTTGATTCATCGAATATTTAATATTATTGAAAATATATTTCCTCAATACTAGCCATATTAAGGTTTGTTTGAATACATATTTTTTTCTGGCATCTCAACAGAAAAGGCCAATCATTGCCGAATTGAAGAGGTAAATTGTCTCTTTATATAGAGGTAAATTGTCTCATTATATAGATACCGTTTTCACTAATAATGTAAAAATTCATGTAACCTGTGATCTTTTCGTAAAGGTTATTTTGAGTTATTTCGTTAGTTTCGTTTTTTATTTTTATTTAATTAGTTAATTTAACGTTTACCTAGACTTCTATTAACATTATTTGTTATTTTTTATATTGACCTATTTTTTTAATTTTCATCGAATATTTAATGAAACCATGAACAAATTCATCAACAAGAACGTAAAAAGTTGATATACGCATGTACGTACGTAATATACGTTGATGGTATAGAAGGATCAAACTAATTAGGGATTGCTAAATTATTTGCCTCTTCTATAATTTTGTTTTTATTGAAAACTAGTTTTGAATGTTACATTCATCTTCAGTTCTAAAAACACACGAAAATTCAGAAATAAGCAATTCAAAATACAATTTGGTAGTATTATACATATTAAATTAAATGCAATATTATATTTAATTTAATATAATATAATTTAAAAACCAAACTGTATTTTGAATTGCTTATTTTTGAATTTTTGTGTGTTCTTAGAACTGAAGATGAATGTATAACATTCGAAACTATTTTTCAATAAAAACAAAATTATAGAAGTGGCAAATAATTTATCAATCCCTAAGAAAGTAATAGATTCTTTCATGAATTCTCTGGTAAAAAGATGTCACTTATATCGTTTAGAAATCCTCAACTAATCAACCACCTTTAGACTAATATCCTTTTTAATTAATCAATTTTTTTCTCATATTAAGGACTATTTTTTCTCATGATCTTTAAACTATGCACATCGTTTCACAATGGTTCTTTCTTAGATTGGTTTTAAAAGTTTTATACCGGTTAGAGCGTTTTTACCGAATAATATTCTTCTCCAAGTAAGGATTTAAAGGGTATAAAGAAAGCAAGGGGCGGGTTTAAGAAAAATGAAATAAAGGGTTTTAACTACAGTTTAAGATTTTAGGCCCGAGACGGATTCATTTTAATATCGGCCTGTAAAGGAAGGAAGGAAGGGTAATTGCTGATATTACATTTATATCTGAGCGGAGTGGTGGTGTGCTGTAATGGATGCCCTATTAAATTAAGAACAGTTTGCCTTAACTTACCGTCGTAATTAAAAAGAGTTCTCAGCAATCCGTCACAGCCCTCTCCTCTTCAACTTACATATTTTCGTCTGCGAAGGAAGAACTTCAAGCTGTTCCTGTTATACTATCCTATATATTCTTAAGGTATCCTCCTCCTTCCCTTTATTATTAATGCTCTTTATTCATGATTATTTTTGAAAAAATCTAATAATTCACATTGTGGTAAATCGAACTTCAATACCATAAAACCTCCTTGAAATTCGATGCTCGAAGATGATTTTAATTTTTTACCCGATTACGACGAAGCCAAAAGGACGGTAATATGTTTAGCTTGACCGTTAGCAGGTATCTTAAGGTATACTTTCGCTGGCACAACCCGCGGTTGCGGCCGCCAAAGTTTGCGGGCAGTTTACTATTACTTTGACTGAATAGGTATTTTGCTAGCACTGCCTGGCAGTCTAGGTACGACATCATTCTGCCGCTTCCTTGACCATTCTAGAAGGAGTCGTACTGCCTCAGACGCGACGGTTCCCGCTTGCCATTTAAAACAATGTCGTTTAATAAAAAAGGATTCATAAGGTACATATATAGTTGCATATCTGTAAATACTTGTAAATGAATGTATTCATTTATATATTTGTTTGTATCTAAATAACATATAATTTTAAAGGTTTAAAGGATATACTATACAGTTATAACGATATGGTTTGATTATAAATATAGGATTATAACGTTATAGGTTATGCAAGAGTGGGCCGCTACAGTGGGCAGTTTCAGAGTATATCTATAAATATACAATATAGAAGCAGTATAGAAGCAGTAACAGTTAGCGGCTACGATTGGCAAGCATTGCCAATCGCAACCGCGGGCAGTACCAGCGAATTTAGGCATTATTTATTAAGATTGAGTTTGGTAGGAGTGCTGGTCGACGTTTAGTAAAAATTATAGCTTCAGTTTTGTCTATGTTGAGGTGTAATCCCAATTTTTTAAGATATTTAAAAGACTTCTTGAATTGTTCTTTTAGTCAATAGACTAAAACTATCTATTATCAATAGATAATCACTATTATCTATTGATAATAGATAGTTCTTTTTTCTATCTTATATTCTTATATATTCTTATTTTCTTATATTCTATCATAGATAGATCTTCGTACCGGTAAGACACTTCTAACAGGTACGAAGATGGGAATAGCGCTGTGTCGTCGGCATCATTAAGTTTATCTCCCAACCCAAATAAAGAGCATGTGCACACTTTATACTCGCGAATTCATTTTCTTACCCACTGAGCTACGACCTTCCTAGAAAGAAATACTTCTTAGTTCAAATATAAGAATCAGTAAAAAGATATTTTCAGATAATTGGTCTATCAAACTAAAGAATTCCGATGAGAAGTGGATATCTTATCGTCTCTTGTTTTCAACATAGCCATTTGTAATTGTTCAGAAGTTTTGTACACAACACACAAAAAATTCCATTCCATAGTTGGGACAGATTTCTAGTAGTTACATGTATTGCTATTTTACACTAATTTCTAGTAATGTACTTTTTACGAAGAGAATTGTTTCTGGAGTATTATTTCACTAAGAAATAAAATTAATAATTTACTATCTGTCTGATTCTGACTAGAAAGGACCCATTGTGAATTTCTTTAATGTCTTCAGTAACTGAGCGGAAATCGCTGGCTACTATGTAAGTAAATTATTAAGATTCAATTATTTTTTCCAAGTATTGTTACAATTTTGAAAGCATTAGTAAGAGACCCCTCTTACGAAGTCCATACTTGTCAACAGAGGTTGTACAAATAAAAATTTATTTTATTTTATTTTAATAAAAGCATTCTATTAGCGTCTCTAACAACTATGCAAAGTAATATTAGGAGGAGGGTGTCATTTTGTCTGGGATAATCTACCGCAAGTAACATTTTCCAAGAGATTAGAAAGAAGTTACAGTTCGCAGTGTATTGCTTGTTGTGAATTGTGGTAAATCTTTTTATTTGAAGTGTTGCATATTTTTTTACCGTTTAGCTTATTTACGATACTTTACTTCTAGGATAATATGGTCAGAATAATGCTAATTCGATAATAAAATCAAAATTGGTCTTATATAGTTTACCTCTGACGTGGCAAGAGGTGTTTAGTGCCTACCTGATAATAAGAGTAGAGAAAAAATGAGCTCAAGAACTGCATTATGCAGAAAGTTATTTCACCGACAGTCTTTAGCTGAGCAAATTATTGTATGACTATTATTATTGATGTTTCTCTGCTAAGCTGAACAAACAAAACAACTTCATTACAGATTTTTTTTTTAAAAATTAAAATCCAGTTTTCACCCTAAAAATATATAATAAATTATTCGTGTTAAAGTTTGATTCTAGATGAATGATAAAAGTTGATCGACGCGAGCCCCTAATGGAAGTCAGTCTTAATATAGTTGCCTGTGGTAAAGACAATGGAGTTCCTGGACAAGTTTCCCCCACCTGCCTAACTTAGTATAATTAATTATATTTCAAACAGATAAAAGCCTTCAAAATGATAATTAATGTTATTAAAGGCTTAGACTTATTCAAGTTAAATTTTATTTTCTTAGATGTTTTAGAATTGCTGTATAGAATAAAACGTTTCCTAAAATAAACCAGAAATATTTTTATAATTAAAATTATATATATTTTTTAATTTTTAGCTTAGCTACAGGGTTTTTGAAGCTATTGCAAAGATGAGGGAATATATTATATTTATTGCTTAGCCAACAGTAACTATTTAAGCAGGGGCGTACACAGATTTTTTTTTTCGGGGGAGGGTTATTTAATCATAAGAAGGTAAATAATCACCTAATGTCTATAATCGCCAATTTGGGAATAAATTTTAAGGATAAGCATGAAAATTGGATCAAAAATTATTGTTAAAAATTATCAAAAATATTACTTAAATCTTGAAAATTTGAGCTACTTTCATAAATTATTTCTTTATTTTATTATTACCACTAGCTATTTCATCACATTTTTTTTAAATAAACATTTCATTTGTATTCCGAAACCATCCCAAAATCATGTTTTTTTTTTACTTGAGATGACATTTCAGATATATATATATATAGGCCATTTTTAAATATAAAAAATAATGGTTTGCTTGTAGTGTTCTTTTCATTAGAGAATTGATATATTTGACATTAGTTTCTAATTTTGATTAATCGATTTTGTTAATTAACGAGCAATTTTATTATATCAGCAATTAATATTTATGAACTTACATATACTTACTTATTCCCCAGCGCTACAGGCCAATGTGATCTTTGGCTTAACGTAATACTTCCCCCATCGATTCCAATTCCGTGCCACATCCCGCCAATTTCTCACTCCCAATCGGCGTGCGTCTCTCTCCACCTCATTGCCCCAACGGCTGCTTGGTCTTCCTCCTCTCCTCGTGCCTTCCATTCTCGCATCCAGTGCCATCCACGGGGCTCTTTGTTCCGACATCCTCAGGACATGCCCCGCATACCGTAATCTTCCAGCCTTGATGTGGTTGACAATGTTTTCGTTGCCAAGAATATTTTCAACATCCTCGTTGCTGAGTACTCGCCATCTACCCGCTTCACAAATGCCGCCATAGATTCGCCTTATAACTTTTCTTTTAAAAACTTTGATTCGATTCGCTTCTGTTGCAGACAGGCACTATTTTTCAGAACCGCAACTTACCGCTAGTGTCACCAAGGTTTTATACAGTTTTAGCTTGGTATCTCTAGTGAGCATTTGCGACGCAAAAAGTCGAATATTTGCGTAGCTGTTGCCAGCCATTATGCGCCTGGAAATTCCATGGCTTACAGAATTTTCACAATTCAGGGACGATCCAAGGTAGGTGAAACATGGGGCGTTTTCAAATTCAAGGACAGTGTTACCAACTCTTACTTTCAGGTTGTTGGTACTCCTCCGATTCTCCCTAGGGGACATCATCATGTACTTGGCCTTATTTTTATTTATTCGGAGGCCCACTTCTGCTCCTTTTCTCAAGATGGTTTCAGAGACTCCTTTGACTGCGCTTGCACTCTTAGCCACGATGCCAATATCATCCGCAAAAGCGCAGAATTGCCACATACTGTCCCTTATATTTTGATTTTAATGGATTCCCTGACAGCTTCTTGGAGGACTACATTAAAAAATGTAGCAGATAGTCCGTCGCCCTGTCTCACACCAGTATTGATTCCAGCAGCTTTACTACACTGGACTATTATTCCAAAATAAATAATCCTATACGCTAATATTTTTGAGGTAGGTGCCAAGCCGCTTCACAACTTTTAGAATTTTGAGAAGAAATAATTAAAACAACATAATAGCTATAACGAACGAGTGAATGAAACCACTCTTGGTGCCTTGTCAGTGACATCTAAAAATATTAACTTATTGTTCTCTTCACGTTGATTTGAAACAGTTACTAATGTTACACAATGATTTATTTTCGCAAGAAAAATTATTTCTTTAGTGGTTCTGATGTACAGATTTTAGGTAATTTTTTTTTTCAACAAAGTCTTTTATCTATTTTTAATCTCGTTAATTAATCAATTAGATTAATTAAAATTGGAAAGTAATGCCAAATATTCTAAGTTGTTACAAAAATCCTTTTGCATTAGGATAACTTTATTTCAGATATCATATTTTAAACATTATTGAATATTACTCTTCAAAGTAAAGGCCATTGTTTTCAACTACTTTCACCCATATTTCTGCCAGTAATCGGATTTGATGCCGGTACCACTCCTTTGGTTTTGAGGCAAAGAACTCTTCACATCCAATTTTTACGTCATACCAATTATTGAAGATCCGACCTTTTAAAAAAAGAGCCATTGATCTAAACAAACCATAATGTGATAGTGCAATATCTGGGCTATATGTAGGATGAGGAAAAACGTTTATTCCTTGCAGTTTCGATAATTTTTCCTTGATCTAACGAGGACGATGTGCAGAGGCTTTGTCGTGTTGCAAAATGACTTGGTTCCTGGTGACCAAAGCGTGGTCCTCTAATGAAAATAACACTATAAGCAAACATATACATAACCTATATATTTATAAATGGCCTAGCTATATATAGCTGAATTATCATCTCTAGTAAAAAAAAAAAAAAAAAAAAGAAAGAAATACAATATATTGTTCTGAATACAAATGAAATACTTGTTTAAGAAAATGTGACGAATGAAATAAATAATTAATTTACAAAAGGAACTCTAATTTTCAAGGTATGAGAGGTCTTGATAGCGATGTCGAAAACGAAAGCGCATCGAAAGTCGATCAGTGTGGACATTGCTTAAGGGTTTTTATTATATAGATCGTTGATCAAAAATCTCTCTTTCATATTTTAATATTTTTCATTGAATGTTCATGTGACGTTCTAACGATTTGGCCTCATTTTTCAGTTATTAGTTAAATTTACGAACCATAATTCACTTTCCTCAATTTATTGTTGCTGAGACTTTACAATACAATGCTAAAAGATCAGGCTTGCTTGTAATTGAAGAAAACTCTCTACAAAACGATAATTAAAAGGGATGGGGTTGCTCAACTTTTTGGGGCTGGAGAGGGGAGAATTGTTCATTACTTTTCATCGCCTGAAGTTTTGCGTTTCATTCTGACTCCTGAACACCTGTTACAAACAAAAACACATGTTTGTGAGAGTTTCTCCACCCAAGATAACCCCGTCTAATTTAAAAAAAAAATACAATATGGGAAATCATATACGAATCAAATAATACATGACATTTATTTTTTGTATTACTGTATAAAATGTTGTGTTGTTATATTAGAAAATGATTAGTGTAAAAGGAGAAAAATCTTTTCCAACGATCTCGGATAACGGAGGTCTGGCATCAGGATGGAAGTTACCATGGTATGGTTTAGGTTACTATGGCATCAGGATGGAAGTTGCAGAAGCCCCAACTTTTAAGAAAGTCCTGAGTCACAAATTCTACTTTATGTGATATTCTAAGAAGGTTCTTACTAACTATAGCAATGGGGATAATACGACTTACTAGTAAAATAGCACTTAGCATAACGCGAGTATGTGAGAAATGAAGTGTATTAATAAAGTTACCGAGTAATAAAGACGGCTCAAAATAATGAATTATTTGAGGATAGAAACTTCATAATAAAAAGTACATTAATAAAAAAATCTAGTGCGGTGCGGGCATCACACAACTTTTCCTTACAACTCTATAATAATAATCATTTTACAATAATTTTAAAGAGTTCACAAAAACACTTCTTGAAATTAACTCTGCATAATGAACGTGGTTCGGTCACGTCTTCTTTCACAATAGTACAATAAAGTAGATTTTACATAACTTTACTACGACAATTCTGTAAACCATATATTTTTGGTTTGTTAAGCTGAAAATATATTTTAAAAATTTCGGTTTATTTTCCATGGAAATTCCATTTAGTTTCCATGGAAACCTTTTATTTCCATTAAATAATATAAAAGCATAAATTATTACGTTATTGTCTACTATTATTGGCGGCTGGATGGGAGGTGGTTCGGTCACTCCTTTAAGTGTAAAATCGATACATAAAGTCCGGTAAGTCGATTGACGAAAAAGTTACTGTAGCATCACAGGCATATTCCTACATTAAATACGTAATTTCAGTTTCGTGCAATCTTTCTTTTTTGAGCTAGACTGATCTCATACACACTGACACACTCACAGACCATTTTGGAAAATTGATTATTTGGACTCAAGGTCCCTTAAAACTTGTATTTTCGTTGTAAACAAGAATTCGAAAATTTTCACGATCATAATATTTTCCCTTACTGTATATTTCGTATGTGAGTTATTTTGTGCTCAGTTTTTTCAAAGAAAAATCCCCGATTTTCAACCGATTTTTTTCATGTAGTAACAATAGATGAGGTCCTCGGCAAGTTCTTAAAGCATGGACATACTTTAGTTGAGTTTTGGGATGCATCGATTTTTAAAAATTTCTCGTTTGTAAGGAGCGAGATGAAATTGTAGGGTATACAAGAAATTCGGATATTTTGGTGCAATCTGGAGCATAATTCATCTTGTTCTAATTTCACGATTGTCATGCTACGTTTTAAATTATCATGATCTCAGCACATATTCGTTAATGATGCAGAGGCTCCTGTGACAACTATTTCGTTCCTTAAGGATATCGTGTTTGCCGCGGTGAAGATTTTATTGAACGCATAATCAAGGCCGTAGAGAGAAAAGCAAGGGCTCCAGGTTAAATTTTACCAGGCTTCTGTCAAATATTAAATCACTAATGAGACCCGATCTCGTCCTTTATAATGAATGCAACAAAAATATCGTGTAAAGATATTACATTATTATTATATAATATTACTAGTATTGTGTAAAAAAGGCAAAAAACAAAATCTAGTCGGCCGGTCTGGGCCCCAGAGTTGCAGCCCCGACTGATCTCTCTCTCGTCATGACTGCGCTTAATATTCCTTTTTGTTAAAATTCTTGATTTCTCAATGATGTAGTTGGTCTATTTTAGTTGAAGCTGAGGTTTCCATTATAACTTGAAATTATTTCAAAAGACACCGCCAGATCCTGAAATTCTACTAATATTGATCAAGATAAAACTATCAGTGTAGGGCAAAATTTAATTCCAATTACAATTACGATTTCTCACCAATTATTATAATTTGGAGTTGCGTGAATAAAACTACTTGAACCTCTGTAATTGTAATTGTGGTCCACACTTACAATTATAGCGGTTCATCAAGTAATTTTATTCACCCAACTCCAAATTATAATAATCGGTGAGAAATCGTAATTGTAATTGGAATTACATTTTGCTCAATACTGACAACCAATAGATCGATCAATTTTTAAAATTAATCCCGAATTTGTAGTAAAAACCGTCTCCACAGACCTTTTTTTCACGAACTTAATTTTCTTTTCTTTTCATTTGATTCTTAGAAGGTGGACAAGGCCCTCCATCTACACTTCCTGCGTACATACTTCATCATAGGGAGTTTTCTTCAACATAATAACCCATACAAATAAAATCTTCCTCACTCCCTACAATTTTTAGGATTTCAATGTTTCATGAAGTCTACAGATTTTCTGGTTACAAAAAAAAACAAACACAGTGTTGGCACATATGTTTACAATAAGTGAAAATATAAAATTACTCTAAGGAATTTCATCACAAAAAATTTTCTCCAAGGAACACGTGGTGTATTATGAAAGACAAAACTATGTTCTTCTAATAGCCAAGATGGAGCAGTGGTTTTTCAGATGCTTCAAAACATAAAACATACCATTTCCTGGTTTTGGAGATAAAGTTAAGGAAATTTGTTGAGAGTGAGAAAAAACTTGTATGACAAACATAAAACCTATTAGAAGTATCGTAAAATGATTTCAATTACATTTTCTATCCAAATATTATCTTAAGGTATAGGTGTGTAACCTGAAGCCAACAATAATTTTCTCATTTATAAAAATATTCATTTAGTATAAGTAAATTATAAGTAAGTGAATTCGAGAAGTTGGCAACCTGCTCCGTGTGACATGAGTAGGGTTTGAGAATTGGCGTCTTAAATAATTTTCCATTATAAACCTAAACAATTTTTTATCATCAAATTAGTTGGTCTGAATAGGGTCCATTTTATTTTAACTAGGGATTGATAAATTATTTGCCACTTCTATAATTTGTATTTTATTGAAAACTAGTTTCGAATGCCAAACATTTATCTTCAGTTCTAAAAACACACAAAAATTCAGAAATAAACAATCCAAAATACAGTTTGGTATTATTATACATATTAAATTAGGTGTAAAATAAATTAGTATTATAAAACATTTATGAATTTAATTAAGATAAGAAATCAAATACATGTTGGTACTCACCAAGGTTTAAGTAGATTATATCAAACAGAAAAGTTTGTATTGGTTTGTTCTTGCACTGAACTAGCAATGGAAGAAAGATGGAGTGTGTAAAGGGTCGGGGTTTTTCCAATAATTCCTGTGAATAATTGTTTTTTATGTTATAGATGTGAATAAATTTAAGATTGGACTATTGGAGATACTTAATTGGAATGGAAGAAAGGTAGGGTGTTTGTAGATGAAAGGTTTAAGGATCGGGGTTTTTCAGTAATTCCGGTGAGTGATTGTTTTTTCTGTTACAGCAAAGTTGTGTTTTCTGTTATAGATCTATAAGAGAAAAAACAATTACTTATCGGAATTTATGGAAAAACCCCGACCCTTAAACTGTTTACCTACAAACACCCTACCTTTCTTCCATTGCTAGTTCAGTGGGAGAACAAACCAATACAAATTTTTCTATTTGATATAATCTTCTGAAACCTTGGTGAGTACCAACATGTATTTGATTTCTTGTCTTAATTAAATTCATAATTCATAAATGCTTTATAATACTAATTTATATTACACTTAATTTAATATGTTTAATAATACCAAGCTATATTTTGAATTGTTTATTTTTGAATTTTGAAAACGTGTTCTGAGATTGTCAAAATTTCCTATCACCATATCGTTTACGATATATTTGTCAGTAAAGATAATTTTTCACAAAGACAGGGAGAGAGCGACATTTTACACCTTTCTCTCGGACCCAGGTTCAACTACGGCTAGAGGCAGATAATTTCTTGTTTTATTATATTAACCGTGAATAGACTCTGTTATCAGAAGGCCCTCTTAGAACACACCCAGACTCTTTAATGTGGGTAACCTTAATAGGGGCGGAGGATAGCCCTGGCGATTGAGCGAGGTTGGTGACCACATCACCTCTTTTTATAATTAATATTCAACACGTGTTATTTTTTTTTTTTTTAGAATCCTCTGTGGCTGGTATGCAATGGTTCAGAATAAAAACGAATTTATTGTAGGAAAACTATCAAAGATTGCTGAATTTAATTATTCTATTTTAAAAAGCCAAAAGTTGAAGTCAAATCATAAATCGCTGTATGCTTGCAACCCATTCAAGTATTCAGAAATTTATTCAAAAAAGCTTGTTCTTCTTTAAATGAAATATTATGCTTACCCTACATGAAGATAACCTTATTTTTAAAAAATAACAAATATTATAAAGCTCAAAGTAAAATATTGTAATAACGTTATTCGAATACAGAACCAAACTGAGTTGGTGATGAGAAGTGGTTGAGATTGTCGGAAGTGACGTGGGCTAATATTATTAGGTATAAAAGAGGAAAAGATAGAAACGAATTCGAAGCCGGATGTAAACAATAAGAGTAATTGGAAGCTTTTTTCCTTGTATTTGTTTCTTGTGGAAATAACTACTGTTCTATAGATTCCATATTAACATGTTCATAAAAATAAAATTTGTTTAGTAATTTTAAGTTGTATTGATTTTTTAATAAGTAACCATAATTATTATAGCATAAATTGAATATTTGGTAAAAGTTCCGCAGAGCTATTAGTGGGGGTGGTTTCTTGACAGGCCGGCCAATGATTTTTGCACGATCTGTGCATCAAATGCCGAGTCTGCCCCAAATAAAGTTAGTCTTCGATTTCGAAATCTAAAATCTTTTTCTTTGCCTAAGTATAATTCTATCCCATCTTTTTAATTTATAACGATTCATTTTATTTTTTATTTTTATAAATTTAAATAAAAATTTTGTTTTATAAATAATAATTATTTTATTTCATAACATTCTTCGTAGTATAACATTATAATTAGGGATTGATACATTATTTGCCACTTCAATAAATTTGTTTTATTGAAAACTAGTTTCGAATGTTATACATTCATCCTCAGTTCTAAAAACACACAAAAAATTCAAAAATAAGCAATTCAAAATATAGTTGGTATTATTATACATACTAAATTAGATTAATATAAATCAGTATTATAAAACATCTATGAATTATGAATTTAATTAAGACAAGAAATCAAATACATGCTGGTACTCACCAAGGTTTAAATGGATTATATCAAACAGAAAAGTTTGTACTGGTTTCTTCTCGCATTGAACTAACAATGAACGAAAGGTAGGTAGTATGTGTTTAGCTAAATGGTTTAAGGGTCAGGGTTTTTCCAGTGATACCGGTTAGTAATTGTTTTTTCTGTTATAGATGGGAATAAATTTAAGATTGGACTATTGGACTATTGGAGATATTTATTTGATCATTTAAGCAAAAATTTGGATTGGATTTGAAGGATTTTATTATTTTAAGTGCTTCATATATATTTAATTTGAGGCTGTTTTCAACGTGATGTATTAATTTAACTCCTGAGTATTTGATGAATTTATTTTTCATTTTAAAGGAATTGCTAACTTGGAATTATCTGTCTAATTATTATATGCACGTATACTTTGATCTCTGATTTAGCGATCTTCCAGCTTTTCTCGTGTATTTGGCCAAATGAAAAACTTGAAACTAGTTTTAAATAAAACAAATTTATAGAAGTGGCAAATAATCTGTCAATCCCTAATTAGATTGATCCTTCTATACCGTCATGCGGATGTCAACTGTATAGCATTATATTCATTTGATGCTCTTGTCTTTACTTTTTCATCCATTTCCGTTCGAGATATCCACATTTTCGGTGGATATCGATGTATGGTTTTGCGATATCGTAAAATATCGAATATTGATATTTTCCTTTAGGTGTTTCAACCCATATTGGGAGGTAAAAATAACGTTAGATACCATCCAAGTAAGTACCTTTTGTTTTTTCTCTGTTATCTCGTACCTTGGATTTTTCGTAATCCAAAAATGTTTCTAAAGTGGGTTCCTACTATATACAGTGTTATACGTTTGGAATGATTTTTATTGTTTGTCAAACAATTTTATTTATTTTTTAATTTTTTAAACAAAAATTTTATGGGATAAAGGTGTAACAATAGAACGGATGCCCATTCAGTAATCTCTGTTTGTTTGAAGTTCGGTGTATTATTTCATTTGGTTGAAAGGGGCTCTACATATACCCAACAATAGTGGGTATTAGTAGATATTGTAGATTATTTCAAATAATACTGTTAGCAGTTGAATGCAAACTCATAAGGTCAAGGTTTGCGATACTTATCTCTTCCGTTTTAAAGACAATATTACAACCTACTTACAGTGGCGGTGAGTGATAAGATATCATGGTTTTTCTACCTACGTATTACAGAACAGTATTTAAATCGTTCCGCTTAGAATCGGGAGTAAATCGTTTTGCTGAATAAGCTTTTCATAACTACACAGTAATTCCTTTTCACTATTCAGACCTACCTAGCTAATATTTTTTTTTAATCCAGTTTTTTAAAGCTACAACGCAGGAATGTGACTTCATTCCTTGTGGTCCACACGATTTTGGCCTGAAAGAGATGTTCTTTGGCCTCAAAAATACCCAGCAACAACATTCAGAATTCTGTTTTGGAAATATCTCGATAAAAAATCCTGGACTAATAATGGATATGGGTGTTGATTGTCAGCACTCAGAGTACGCCAAAATGACTTACTAGGCATCCCTAGCCGTACCTTGCTGGTGCTAAAGGAGTCGATAGGCTTGCTGAGCTGTTTTCTGGGCGTTGTACCAGTCTCCCTCGTGAATTCGTGTGTATGAGGTATTTTTCCTCTACGCCTCAGTTCTGAAAAATATTTCTCATGCTAAAACTGCATTAGCGCGTGCTAATATGCTAACACCATATCTACGTATACCGCGTCCGAATAGTGAACAGGAATTACTATGTAGTTATAAATTATTTATTCAGCCGAACGATTCACTTCCGATTCAACGCAGAACGATTCTAATACTGTTCTCTAATATGTAGATAGAAAAAACATGATGTCTTATCACTCACCTCCACCGTAAGTTAAAGTAATCAAATGTTTTACAATGGTTTGTGGGAAAGGCGAAAAAAGCTTTATTTTTTATTGACTTTGTAAATAATTAATAAACATTAAATTTTACCCCATATGGAACAATTTTCGATGTGAGACAAAATTTGGGATGACCCAAATGTGGGACAGTCCCAGCTTATGAGGGACGTCAGTTCACAGTATTGTAAATAGGTATGCTCTTGTCTTTTAATCGGGGGGGGGGAGGGAGAGATAAGCAAACCTTGACCTTATGAGTTTAAATTTAGATGTCTACAGTCGAGTCTAATTTGAATTTTGACACTACCCCATTACCTCTTGGTGTATTCAGGGTTCATTGAGCCAAGTTAAATAATACACCCAAAACTTCAAACCTTTTTTTTAATTGTATTGCGAACTTATGCGAAGTCTCGAGGATGCCAAGGTGACGCCTTAACACTCTCGGCCACCACGGGCATCACCCTAAACTTTAAAAACCATTCCGAACGAATAATACCTGTAATAGTAACCCACTTTAGAAACATTTAGGGAAAAAAATGCAAGGTAAAAAAAAAAAAAAAAAACTTGTTCCTCTGTCCATTCCTAAACACCAGATCCCAGCTTAAATCCCTTAAATCTGTCCTTCTCACAGAACTGCTTCCTTTAAAAAATTCTTTTTCATTCGTGCCACTTCCTTTGATGGTGATGACATACTTAAAACCTCATCTATCACTTCATTTAATAATCAGTTATTTCTCCGCCTCCTTAATCATCAGTCTTCCATGAACATGTAAAAATAATTAAAGACGTATGCCTATCAGTAAAAATGTGCATATACGTATATATTTATCTGTTTGTAATTTAAATACTCTGATTTATATCACACTTATTGTATATTTCGTTTTATAATTTAGGTAATTACTTCATAGCAATGTAATTGTTTTTTCTTTTATTGATTAATGTTACATTTTGTCTCAGCAAGGACAAGGGTAATAGTTAGGGATTGATAAATTACTTGCCACTTCTATAAATTTGTTTTTATTGAAAACTAGTTTCAAATGTTATACATTCATCTTAATACAGAATTACAGTATACTGTGATACAAATTTATTTAAAAAATAACTGTAATACAAAAATACAGTTTGGTATTATTATACCTATGTTCAAAAACACCAAACTGTATTTTAAATCGCTGATTTTTGAATTTTGGGTATTTTTAGAACTGAAGATGAATCTACAACATTTGGAACTAGTTTTTATAAATTTATAGGAGAGGCAAATAATTTATCAATCCCTAATTAGATTGATCCTTCTATACCATCATGCGTATTTCAACTGAAGGGTGATAGTGACCAAATAGTTCATTCACACCATATTTACAGAAAATTAAAAAAAAAAATGAAATAATAGCAAAATAAATAAAAAATAATATATATATATATATATATATATATATATATATATATATATATATATATATAAATATACATATATATATAAAATATAAACATAATAAAAAATAAGCTAAAATAAAAAATAAACAAAATGAAAAATACTAGTGCCCGTATTGTTGTTAGTTTATAAAGTTATTTTGTCTTTCCTACCTCAATATTTCTTCAAAATTAGACTATTTTGGTTTTTTTGTAAATGTTTCATGTAACAAAGTAATTTTTATTTCAACGTTTATGTTCAACTAACGAAAATTATGGTAAGCGGAATGTAATTATACAGACTAACATCTTCAATCAAATATTAGCGATATTAGTCAAGTGATTGTGATTTGTAACATCCTTGGTAAACTCTAATAGACTTGTTAAACGATATACTGTCTATCGTACATAGAATCCATAAAGCTGTAAACTGCTTCCATTAATTCTGTTATTATTTAAAGGGAAGGGAAAGTACTTGAAGAAAATTAAAAATAACTTGGGTAATATATTTCGGAACGTTTGACTATAGTTTATGAAGTTATGTTTAAATAATTTTTAAATGTAGGAATCATCTTAATATTACAAATTTTATTATTTTGGTTCCAACTTTGACTGACGTCTTTGTTATTCAAAAAAGATTCATGAGAGACTTGTATTTATATTAATTGATGACAAGCTTTTTGCCTAGTTACTATCAAACCCTGTTATTCCTCGGTGCCTAACTATGAACGTTTTATATGCGGCCTTAAATTGCCTTACAAGGAGACGGGCGGCTGTGGATTGAGTGAGCCCTCGATCAAACGGTGGGAGCAGGTCCTCCACCAATCCGACCAATTGAATATTTAAGCCTTTAGACTGGAAAGGAAATGAGTTACAAGAGATAACTTTAGCAATAAAACTTCAAACTCAATTAAGCGGGTTATTTAGAGCCTTAGTCCTGGAAATAGTTAATTTAAAGCTTAGCCTGGGCTATCTTCCTTAAGACAGAGCCTTTCCTCGCTTCAATCTCACTACCTTTATTTATTAATATTAATTTTGTGTGCCGTCGAATTATTGTATCTCTTTGAGTATTTGATTTTTTATCACTTTGATTTCATCCACACACTGTACATCATTTTATTTCCCCTTGACAATATATTAAATATTGCAATCATAAAATTTCGAATTCGAGTTTTCAACGGGAAAACACTTTTTAAGGTCACCTGAGTCTAAATAACCTGGTCTTGCAAAATGGTATATATGTGAACAGCCTTGCTTAAAGATGAAATGTTGTACGAAACTGAAATTACGTATTTGAGGTATGTATGTGTCTGGAGTGTTATAGCAACTTTAACTGTCGCTGAAACGAATAAACGGACACTTTTTTTTTTTTTTTTTTTTTTTTTTTTACAATTTTTGGAAACGATTTGGATGAAACTTGCCTAAAGTCTTCTCCTTATACCCTTTCAACTTTTTATACATGCAATCTGGAAAAATGTTATGAAGAAAAGAATATTTTGTTTGCGCATAATACAAAAAGTGCATCTTATGGAAAATTATGTATACGACCTTTCTTCATATACTTTTTCAGCTTGCTCATTCTTATTACATTTGACAGGCAAACGTCATCAGAACAGAACATAAAGGATTAGACTCTGATTGGAGCTTCTTCTCAAAGTCGACATGAGTTGTTTTTGAAAAATCTAGTAAGAACGGTTGAAGTGAATTATTTACTCCCAAACTGTTTGAGTTGTGAAAACAAAATTTCAAAAATTCAAAATTCAAACAAAAGAGTTCTCATTCTAGATGGACTGGTCATCAGTAGGTGATGGAACTTTTTTAATATCGATTGCATAATGAATAAATAATATTTGTTTCTTACCTACAGAAAGTTGTAGTTCCTTGGTAATTTCTCTCTCTCTTCGGCCTCGATTACTCTAGGCGAGTTACAAGTTACACACCGGCGAACTCTCTGGGCGATAGTAAACTCGCCCAGTCTAATCATGTCTTACAAGTAAATAATCAGCGAGAAAAGCCGGGCTACTTTACTTGCTACTAGTTGGCGTGTGGGCTTGTAAACTATCCATTTGTTATCATAATTGCTAGAAAACTAGCTGTCAGTATACCAGGAAAAAAAAAAAACATATTAGCAAAACGCGGCAAACTTGCTAGCTTGTTCCCTACTGAGCGAATGGATAATTTAGTTTGTCACCCCTATCCCACTTGCTGACTCGCTTGCTTTTAAACTCGCCTGTTAGTAGCTTGTAAACTAGCTCAATGTCATCGAGTCTTTATTAGTTCTAAAATATCAGCTGCTCTTCATTGCTCCAATTTTTATATTGATTTTTAGGTAAATGAAGTACCTGCCTCAACTCTTTTTAAGTATTTCCGTCGCAGGTCCAAACCTCAACTAGTAGGGTAAACTTTATCTTTCTCATATTTTTATGCATACAGTATAAATAATATTGGATATTATCAACCAAAAAAAAAAAAAAAAAAAAAAAATAAATACTTTGTATTTCTTTAAGCTTTTGTACCTACAATGATTCCATAAAAATTATAGTTTTATTCCATCTTCATAAATGGTCCCGAGATATGGACCTCTAAAAACCTATAATCCATTCCATTTTCATTAGAGTTCATAGAGATCGTAATTCTGGAATTTTATTGTCAATTCAAATCCAAACGACAAATCGAAAAAGTATAACTATCCGATCTTTTGCATTTATTCTGTGTTTTATTCGTTTCCTAGAATAATTAGGTACTCCAAGTGTTTGGAGAAAAGAATCATCTATAAAGGAGTTATGGATAGTCGAAGTATATTGAAATATATGACGATAACTTCAATAAACCAACTGGTTTCGATCGATTTATGTATTGTGTGGTAAAATTATCTATAGAGGAAATGCTGAGAGAGTGGTTGGAGAATACCAGTGTGGATTTAGGAGGGGCAGATCCACTGTGGACCATATATCGAGTATAAGGATAATGCTGGAGAAATGTTGTGAAAATAATGTGGATCTTCAACACCTTTTCATAGACTGCAAACAGGCGTATGACACGGTGGACCGGCAGAAGCTGTATCAAGCCATGGCCAGGATGGTCATACCGAATAAGTTGATAAGGCTGGTGAGGACAACACTGACAGGAACGCAGGGTGTGGTGAGGATCCAGAGCACAAAGTCTGCTGCCTTCCCAAATAGATAAAGGACTAAGGACAAGGTCACCCATCCTATTTAATATAGTCCTCGAACAAGTGATGAGAGCCATTAGGACAAATCCAGAGGGGACCATTTATAATCGCCTGATCATCTCGCATTTACAGATGATGTGATCATCACTGGACGCTCAGTGGCAGCATTACTGGGAGCCTTTGAAGAATGCGAACAGGCCTCGAAAATGGTATGGCTCACCATTAATGAGAGCAAAATAAAATACATGTAGACATCACACACAAACTATGGTGCAAGAAATGGTCTGAGGGTTGGAGAGTTCCTTTTTGAGCAAGTACAGGAGTTTAAATACCTTGGGACTAACATCAATGCAACGAGTGATGTTCAAGCAGAGATAAAGTCCCAGGATGATGGCAGAAAGTAGGTGTTTCTGGGCGCTCGGAAGGGTACTTAAGTCTACGGAGCTGCCATTGCAGTTAAAAAATATGATATATACGTCAACCGACGTAACCAAAAGGCCAGTGGTGACTTGTGGAAGTGAGACATGGGCCCTCACCAAAAAAGCAGAGAACCTTCTCAATGTATGGGAACGAAAGATTCTAAGAAGAATTTATGGACCGATAAAGGAGGGGGACCGTTGGAGGCCCAGAAAAAATAGAGAACTCCCCGAATTATACAAGCCACCGGATATAGTCATCTGGGTCAAGCAGTGCCGGTGGTGGCTGGGGCATGTACAGAGGATGGAGGAGCACCGTATCCCTAAGAAACTCCTGGAAGGACACTGCGGTGGAGAAAGAAGAAGAGGGCGCCACAGACTGAGGTGGCTGGGAGATGTGGAGGAGGATCTGCAGGCGATTGGAGTCCGAAGGTATCGAAGAGCGGCTGCGGAGAGAGAGAGGAATGGGGGAGTATAGTGGAGGAGACCAAGGTTCTTCAAGGACCGTAGAGCCAAAATTAACTGACATTTCTAGGCTAAATGCAATCCAAACTAAGTCGATATATGAAACCATTTTTTTATTATTCTCATCTGAAAGGATATTAAATGCCATTATTGTTACATTAATTCAATTAATTTCAGTTTCGGTAATCAATTCATTTTAAAAAATAATATCAGATTAGTAAGCGCCTTTGTTATGAACGCTCGGCTGATCATTTCCTTGGGAATGGCAGCCATTTCCTGTCTAATTCCTTGTTTTAATCGGCCAATAGCCCGAAGGCGATGAATATATAGCTTTGATTTGAGCTAGCTCTAAAGGAAAAAATCACAAGTCGGTCGATCGGGCAGGCCAACCGATGTTACTTCGCACCAAATCAACGGCACTCGCTGATCTGGCATTATTTTTAAAACGAAAATTAATCACTGTTACTAATTAATTAATTACTGTAACTAAAACGGAATTTTTGAACTATCAGATGAGAATAAAAATTTTTTTTTTCATATTCTTAATTTGGATTTTATTAAGTCTAGAAATGTAACAGTTACTTTTACCGCTCTCTGTTGAATTTATCTGAGAAAGCACGAATTTATTATATTTTTCAACTTCAACTAACAGGGGGAAGAATTATGGTAAGACAAAGAGAAGAATTATATTGCTAATTATCTTTTTAGTTCATTCTCATGTTCATAATGTATTTCCAGATTTTAAATCTTTTGTCGTCAATCATTATTCAAAGTATTGAATATCCTTTATCTTTCTACATGCTCAGAGTTTTATTCTCCACGTTTTATGGACAATTTTATATTCAAAGAAATTTGAGCGTAATCTAGGATGCTAATACAAAGACATTAGCCCTTTTTAAGTATAGTTAAGTTAGATAAAGTTGTTTGGCAAAGGAGGTCGTGGGGAGGTCCGCTGGCTCAACAATGGGATTTTGGCTGAGAGGAGATTGTGGGAGGAACTTAATAAGAGAACTAAGAGGGTTAGACTGACAGAGCGGCCCGTAACCACGTTAGCCGAGATCCGCGCCGCTAAACTGGATTAATGAGCGACAAGTGTCATCTTGGGCTTATCTCAAGGACCTCTTACAGTCTCAGGTATGGATTCCTTATACCTCTTATTTAACTAACGAAGGAATAATCAAACGGTTGTTCCTGGTGCTGTGCATTCCTCAATTAATATATATATATATATATATATATATATATATATATATATATATATATATATATATATATTAATTGAGGAATATATATGAGAATAGGAATATATATGTAACCAATGCCCTTAATATAGAATATCTCAAATGATATATCATTCCTGGCATGATTTCGGAATTAAAATATCTAAAATTAATTGTTTATGAATAACACTCGCTGGTTACCTGCCCTTCGTATTGTTATACGAATTATATGGTGTTCCATGAAGACATTTATCATTTATGTGGCCGTTCTTCGTTTTCAAATATTTTTGGTTTCAAATATATATACGTTTTCAACACTAATATATATTATATTAATTAAAACATAAATATATATGCTTTAAAAAGCCTTAAGCCAGACGTTTTTCAGTGTGGTTTTATCGGGGAGCCAATTCATTGTAATCTTCTCCAGCGGCCGTCGTAGGTATGCTTGGGATCAGCTTTCAAATCATACACGGCTCAATGCTGAAGTTTTAAACGAGTAGGGAGATCAATTCCCGGACTGGTTTAGGTTAATATGATAGTCTCAGAGATCAGGTATGATGAAAATCAGAATATAAACAGCAAAGGATAAGTTAGAACCAGATATACCAGAGATGAAGCCGACCACCTCTAGAAGGTAGAGAGTAAGGTAAGATCAGATATACCGGAGATGAAGCCGGTCTATGGCCGAATAACGTGTTTTTAATGATTTTAAATTACAGTATAGAATAGTAAAATTATAATAATAAAAAGGAAATGCCTGTTAGAAGATATGCACAACGTTTAGGCGTAGGAAAGTTATAACTATTGATTGACATGCCAATAAAAATATTCCTATTTTATTATGTGTTCATAGATTTAACTACCGTAAAATGATTTGTATTTATGATATATTAATTTGTGAAGGACAGCAGACAATTGATCTTTAACTTTATATTAAAAAAAAATTATTATTATAGATAGATAGATAGATAGATAAAAGAACTTCATTCTGGGACTAGGTCCCTTAACAATAACATGAATGAACAAATAAAACAGAAACATTATCTGGTCGTAAGACTACAAAATACAGACCAGTTAATTTTTACAATATTTTCAGTAAAATAAATAAGCAAAGAAATAATTTTTTTTTATCGAAAAATATTATTAATTTGAACAAAACAAAAAAAAAGAAAGAAAAAAAACAAGAAAAAAGAGAGAAAATGAATAATACAAAAATAATGAATTGATTAGCAAAGTTGGAGTTTGTACTTTAAAATCTATTGTTCACTTCTGATCCAGATGTTAATCCTAAACTGAAATTGCGCAATTAGAGAGCATCATTTTGGAGATAAAGAAGGTGTTGGAAAAGGAGGGATTTGAATGAGCATAGAGAAGAAGCATGGCGGATATTAGAAGGAAAGGAATTCCAAAGGGTAGAGGAATGGGCGAGAAAGGAGCGTTCGAATGTTTTGGTTCTGTGGGAAGGAGTATGGAGGTCAGAAAGGCGAGATCTTGTTTCCAGTGCGTGGACCGAGGATTTGAATTGTAGGAGGCTGTAGATGTAGATAGGGTGGTGGGTGGTGATAGTTTGGTATAGAAAAGATCCGAGGAAATATTGTCTACGGTTGCAGGAGAAGAGCCACTCTAACTCGCCGTAAAGGTGGGACACATGGGCCCGTCTCGATGTGCCGAAGACAAATCTTAAAAAGCAGATCTTAAAAATATTGGTTTCGACGTTTCGAAGAACTTCTTAGTCATCAGGATCTTTGTTTTCTACAATACAACATCAAACTATTAAACTAATAAATATTCACACCTTAATTTACAATATTGTAACTATTTAAAAAAAAAAATGATTACCTTTAAATTAAATATTTCTCTCCCTATATCCCGACATCTGTACAATTTTACTTCGTCAATCATTGATCGTTTAATTATAAACATTATCTAGGGAGTGACTTTTCTTTTTCATACTTTTAACACACACTGTACTATCATTGGAAATGAACTTTGTACTAATCCCTTTTGTCATATGCCTTCCCACCCATCTCTCGTCACAGTCACTATTATTATTTTTGTTTTACAATTTTTGTTACTATTCTATTTTATATATTTAAATCAATGTACCATTTTTAAAATTTAAAATCATAAATTATTTTATATTTAATTTATTAATTATGTCCGCGTAATGGCTTTTTAAATAAATCGCATCTGTCTTGAAATTAACATTATTTATGTTTTTAACAATATTTAATTTGTGGTTACTTATTATACTATTAGGGACTTGAATAAGTTCTCGCTGTTTTTTCGTGAAAATAAATGCTTTATTTAAAAAAAATAGTAAAGAACATGTCATTGAAAGTATTGTCTGTCGCTAGCCACTACTTTCTCCCATCTTTCTGGAAGCATACGAATACCATGTCGAAAGAACGACTCATCTTTTGAAGTTATCCACGAATCGATCCATTTTTTGGCATCTTCATAAGATTGGATGTGCTGCTCAGCCAGGCCAAGAGTCATCGATCGGAACAAGTGGTAATCGGAAGAAGCAATGTCCGGGGAATACGGCGGGTGGGGTAACGCTTCCCATTTGAGCGTTTCCAAGTAGGTTTTGACCGGTTTTGCAACATATGGCCGAGCGTTGTCATGCTGCAAAATTACTTTGTCGTGTCTTTCCTCGTATTGAGGCCGTTTTTCCTTCAATGCTCGGCTCAAACGCATTAATTGTCGTCGATAGCGATCTCCCGTGATGGTTTCGTTGGTCTGAGGAGCTCATAATACACTACACCCAGCTGATCCCACCAAATACAGAGCATGAGCTCGGAACCATGGATATTCGGCTTTGCCGTCGATGTTGATGCATGGCCGGGCTTACCCCACGATTTTTTAGTGTATTCACTTTTCATCACCAGTCACGATACGATGCAAGAAACCTTTCCTTTTCTGCCGTTGGAGCAGCTGTTCACATGTGAAAAAACGCCGTTCGACGTCTCTCGGCTTTAATTCGTACGGCACCCAATTTCCTTGCTTTTGAATCATTCCTAATGCTTTTAAACGTTTGGAAGCTGTTGTGTGATCAAATCCTAATGATTCTGCAAGTTCATTTTGCGTCTGACTTGGGTATTCATCGAGTAATGCGTAATATGCGAGTAATGAGTAGTCATTATTTTTAAAGGGTCTAAACCAATCTCTGCATGTTGTTTCTGACAGAGCATGGTCGCCGTAAGTCTCCACAAGAATTCTATGTGCTTCAGATGCAGATTTTTTTTTTAAAAAAAGGAATGCAGTAAAATTCCCCGCAAATACTCTTTTTTTGGCACGAAATTCGACATGTTTAACGCTATGAAAAAGTATGTTGTTATATACTTTGATTTCGAGTCTAATGGTGGAGCTTCACGATAAAGTTGGCTATAGTATTGCTTGATGCAAAAGACTAAGATAACACCATCTGTCGGGAAACAGCGAGAACTTATTCAAGTCCCTAATATGATGGACCAAGCTGTGGACATTATCATGTTTTTACAATTACTGACGTATGTAACTTTTTCAAGGTTTCTCCTATATAGGTCATCTTACAGTTGCCACAATCTATTTTATAAACTACATTTTTTCTGTCAAACATTTTTATTTCATCTTTCATGATTTGTATTTAGAAAATGTTATTGTTTCATTCCATTTTAAAATATATCCTTTTTCCAGTGGTTGAAGTATTTGTTATTTGGTCTTTGATTTGACTAAGGTGAAGCATTACTCCTCGCTACTGAAATGATTGTAGGTCATTGCGCTGTTGTCCGAATAGTTTTGATTTTGATTATCATTTATATTGTTAGAAGAATAGAACATGGTTAAAAATATTTTATTAATTAATTCCATTATTCCGAAAAACAGCTACAAACTCCTAAAATTATTAATTTTGCCGCTCCCTGCTTGTTTTTGAAGTAAGACGTGTGATGATGTATAATAGAGTACCGTGTAAGGCATTTTCTTATTACAAGCTCTTTTGAGTGCTGCTTAACAAGTTTTAGAAGAACCTAATTCTCTTCCCGTTTGTTGAGAATTTGATAAACAATTTTCCTTGAGGGATTCAATAAGGAAAACTTTCGTCAGTCTGTGTTAATTTTATGAGGTATTATAATATTTTATTAATAATTACGATTACCATTCTCAAACATATCTAAGAAAAAATACTAATTTTTTAAGTCTCACTCGACAAAAATTTTGGTTTTTAGCAAGTTTTACACCATCTAATGACACTTATCTTTTATTTAATTATGAACACCGAATGTCTGTCTCAGCCTTTTACTCCCTTTTATAAATTCACATAAAAGGACGGAGAAAAAAAAATTGTCATTCATGGTCTTCTGAGGCATTACTGTGGTAAAGGAAGGCCAAGTGGCTCAAACAGAGGCTCACCAAGATCGATTTGGAAATAAGATTATGCTTTTGTTTGTGTTTGGTGGAAATATGAGGGTTTTTGCGCTTCGAGCTGATTCCAGATGGCAGAAGAATTGACGCTGAGCTTTATTGCTGTGAACAACTCAAAAGACAATACGGAGTTTTAAAAGAGAGGGGTCTATGCAAAATTTTATTTATGGGAGGGAATTTGATTAGAAGAAGGCAAGTAATCACTTAAGTGTCTATAATCGCCATATTGGGTGCAGGTTTAAAAGATTAGCATGAAAATTGGATCAAAAATTACTATTAAAAATACAAAAAATGCTATTCAAAATACAAACTTGGTATATTTTACAAAAACCAGTGTTGGCGCGTATGAAAATAATATTTTTTTCATACATTTTCGAGAGGGGATAAATCCCTCTGATCCTCTTCTGCGTAAGCTACTGCCTGCTTTGGTCAATCGGAACAAATTCTCAGAAATATCAGAAATGGAGTGTGTTAGCATCTTGCCCTAAACTCAATCCAGACCTGACGTTGCACCGTCTTATTATGTTCTTTTCCGGCCAATAGCGCATTTTTTGAAAAGCCGACACATTGAAAACAACGAGGACGTCAAATTAGTAGGTGAGGAGTTTTTGGTCTCGGAAATCAAGGGCTGGTTTAACCACCAAATTCAACTTTCGGCAGAAAGTTGGGTTAAAGTAATTGAAAATTACCCGTATTTGGAAGAATAGTTTTAATGTGTAGATTATTTATTGAAATTCAGATAAAATTTCTTTCATATATATATATATATATATATATATATATATATATATATATATATATATATATATATATATATATATATATATAGAATTTTTTAACAACCTAGTATAACGTTTCTTGTTATTTCATACAGTGGTGTTATTTCATAATTTGCCACAGAAACAATGGCTAATCGTTCAAATCTATGGTGTATTAAAATCTAACCTGTTAGCCGTGTTTATTCATTAAGAAATAAATGATTCCATCCATCAACAATGGAATCGAATCCAGCATTCGTTAAAGTTTTTATGAAGACTTTCCGAATTTATGTTAGAATGACACTTTTTCTTGCTGGGTTCGTGTTAGTAGTCTGCAAGTATTAAAAAAATACTTCAATCTTACATTTAGGTCATTACGTTGCATATAGTTAGACTATTAGCAGAATAAAATTTAATACTTCTTAACATTTTTTAGTTTAAATAATTTCTTAATTAGAGGGTGACTACAAAGGATAAGCTGGACCCACATAGAATTTTAATTTCATGTTTTATTGTAACGTAAAGTTTGATTTCCATTTTTAAAGTTTCTTATTTGTAAATGAAAACGGAACCTACTCTCTCATGATGCTTCTGTATAAATTAAAATTTTTTATCTGAAAAAAATGTTAGTATAGTTTCTTAGTAAGTTGCGTTAAAAACTTTACAAAAAAAAAAAACAAAAAACAAAATCACTCTAAATTATTGCACAATGGTCTATTATTTCCAAATAATTTTTATATTCAAAATATCTGGTATGTCTACTTACACGACATTCCTTTTTGCTTTTATTTAAAGTTCAATACAAAATATGTTTGCTATATTTTTGCTAATATGAGCCCATTAAATTTTTTTTTATGTCTAGCTTTGTGGACAATTACATTATCTTTCAAATGAAAATCTGGAATGTTACGAGAGATATATAGTTTTCAATTTATTAAAAAAACTAATCAAAAGTGAACCAGTTTCCATAGGAACATGTGCAAAAAAAACATGCGTACAAAGTTCAATACGCTATTTCTTTAATACTCGTCGGATTTTGTTTATTAGGGAATCCAATTACCTTTTGAATAGTAATAAAAAAAACAAAAAAAAGGATCGGAGAAAATCCGCGATTTTTTTTCTGGATTTTTGGATTCTATGATGAATATAATAATGAAACGTAAGACCTCAAATTTTGAGGGAGGATTTAATTTTTTTTCTTGGTCGCTTACAAAGGTTCATTTGTATCTGATTTACAAATACTTAATACTTATCCTCTATCTTCATAAATCCGCGAGATATGGACTTAAAAATCTTTAATTGGCCGCCATTTGGAAACGAAATGACGGATGCTGATGTCCAGTTACGAGGCTTAGCCTGGGGGGAGTGACCTGTGACTGAAGTGCCAAATCTAAATAAATTTGGCCCAGTAGCCTCGGAGAAAAACCGCGGAAGTCGGATGGACTTTTTTTTTTTTTTTTGTATTAGATTTTTGTATGTTTCGTATCTTGAAACGTACAGCCTCAAGTTTCGAGAGGAGTTCAATTTTTTTTCTTCCTCGTCGATTAAAATGGTTCATTATTCATAATAATAAGCCAATATTTCACTTACGATGTGCCTCCCAGATTTTGCAGAATACTAAAATTAATTATTAAATTGTTCCAAATAACTAAACATAATATGATAATAGATATTATCAAGTTCATTTAAACAACTTGGCATGTTTAAAACAAAAATGTATTCTGCATTTTATGAAACAATTTCACCTTAAATTAAATAGAATACAATAGAAATATACGTGTCTGCTACACAGATATTTAATGCTTTCATATATCTCTCAAACTGTAAATATAACGTACTTTCTAAGTCTACTATTGTCCTGTTGAACGCTGCCCACTTATATAAGAAATAAAAGGACACATTAGGTAGCTTAGAACCGCACATTCCATACATATGAATGATGCAGAACCGTTTAACCCGCGGGTTAAAGTTTTTGAACTAGGAGCATTCACAAGGGATGAAGCACCCATCCTAGGTCATTTGCATACAAAAACTCAATCAAACTTCCTGAAGAGGGGTCGGTTTAAGTTCACAACCTATTTCTGGCAAGGAGAACTTCTTACCTCCTTGGAATTGATATCCGCTCAGGGAAAGAGGGGAGCTATACAATTAGCTCAAACTTCGATCCTTCCGGATATCTCAATTTCGTTTTCGTCACTATCTTCCTTCCATTTCTCCTCGCAATGTAAATGCGATTGTTTATGAATGTTAATACAGTCGTTTTTAACTATTTTATATTTGGTTAAATAAGTAGGTACTATTTCATAACTATTTCACTCATTTCTTCCAATACATCACTTATTTAGATACAATTAAATAACAATTTCTCTAGGATAATGATGAAAATAATACAATTGGATCATTTATTTCATTATTTATAAATTTTCCATTTTAATAATTTCAAATAAAATAAATAGTTAACACTTTACTATTAGAAGTATCGAAAACACTCGAGTTTCTGAAATAGCAGGAATTAACTAAACAGCATTCAGCCAATTCAGACATCATCAGTATTGAAAAACACAAGGCCAGGGGTAGCGAAACTTATATCAATAGCTTAAAAAAGGCTAAGTAAATAGATATAGGACATCACCTTTTTTTTTTTTTTATTAATTATTACTTACTGATATTTTATATTCTTCATTAATTTATTTATGTATTTTGATTGTAGTTATTTGTTTATTTTTATTTTATTAATTATTTATTTAATTTTAATTTTTTTGTTGTACGAATGTATCATAGTTATCACTATTATCTATTGCCCAAGATTGTGGCAGATGGCAGTATTTGTCAATAAACAAATTTTGAAAAAAATTAATTATATTATATGTTGAGTCATTAATTGTGTAAAATTGTTCTTATTAAAATTATTTAATTAAAAAAATTAATAAGTTAAATATGAGAACGATTTGACTTACCGACGCATGCTAACATAGACAATCTATTTGGAACATTTTTTTAATACAACGCTGATACGAGGCCCTCACCTCAAGGCAAGATGTAAAACGCTAAATTTCCGACTGAGGCTGTTATATTCGAAACTAGGCAGACCTTCTAAAATACTCCTCAGGAAGAGACTTAACATGTGTATATGCTTATTTACTGAAACCCATATGGACATATGCTTGCCAAATTTATGGACCTGCTAAAATGATTCGGAAAATAAAAACGTTTCAATCGCAATTTTCAAGATCTTTTTAAATCAGAATTTGCTAACCGCATAATTGAAAAAAAAAATCTTTGATCCATATGATACTCGCACCTACGATATAGGATTAGTGGGTTGCTGCGTACACAGAACGCTATAAATCTCATGCAGACAATTTTTTGAAACATTTATAAATTTAAATATATCTCATTTTCAATATATGATCTCAATACAAGATATGCATATTTTAAAAAATAATTAATTAAACCTATAAAATTTCATTAAAAACTTTTAGTTAGTTTAGAAGAATGGTGGGGCATTAGGAAAGAGGGCAATGAAAACGAAAGAATTATTTATTTAATTTATATAACTTATACAGAATTCGGGCGTCTCGAAACCTAATAAATATGTGAGATTTCGAAAATTATTTTTTCGACCGACGTACATGATCTACGTTGTTTAGAAGTAAAATCATATATAATATTTGAAAAATATACAAAAACCAAAAGTTATATTATAGGAAATAATTTGAGTTTGAAGATACGAAAAGGACTATCCATAGTTAAAATAAAAGTTGTTTGCTTTTATATCGGCTCATTAGTCTTTTCTTGAGTTTTTGAAATTAATATTATAATATCATACCCTCTAGATTAAAGAAGATACAGATACCTTTTAACTAATTAATTAATTTTAATTTAGTATTTACTGTGTTATTTATTGTTTTTTTATTTCAAAAATAATGTAAAAATGCTAGTGGGACACTAAAATTCGTATAAAAATTAAAATACAAGGCTCTAAGGTTTATGAAACGGATTTAAAATAATTTCTGAGATGACCTTCGATCCAGTCCAAAAGTCAATTATTTTGGTGGAAAAATTCGACTAATTGATATAGCTATTTTTAAATCAATATAATAATTATATAATTAATTATTTTTATTTCAAGCAAAAACGTACAATTTTAAACTTATATTTTTTTATTCTCCAGAGACTATAATAATTTAATGGAACATGTCAATCTCGATTATCTTCTTAATAGGTCTTTTACTTTGACGGTATTAATCATTTGACTAACAAATCCAATAAAGCATTAATGCAAATTTCCTTAATAACAGATTTTAATTATTGTATTAATTCATACAATTTGTGGTAAGTGGACGTGGCAAGTTATAATGGCTGGTGATTACCCAGTGTCGCCATTTTCACAAGAGCGTTGAAGACAGCTGACAATTAACAAGAGTTGACGGCGTCTCTTTTGGTTGGTTATAATTAAATTATTTAGTAAAATGAAATTTCCATTTCAGACCATTAGCGGATATATTAATATGTGAGTACTTATTGATTTGAATTATACATATTCATTCTCATTTAATTATTGGTTTGAAGAATATATATTCATAAATAGTAATAATGAAGCTTTAGTATTATAATATATTGTTGAATTCACAAATTAACATTTTACTTGTGCTTTTGATACGTTACATCCATAGACATGCTCACGATTGGTGCCACATGTGCACATGCACCTACTAATGTCTCAGAAATATTTTTTTTTCCTATAGAGACTAGATAAGGAATGGATAGGATCAGAGTTTAAAGGTTCAACTTAAAAAACAAAACAAAAAAAACATGCTGCTTAGAACTAAAGTTCAAAAACTTAAAAAACGTTTGGGCAGCATTTTCTTTAAAAAAATTTCCAGGGGACTATAGAATATCTCCGAACCCCTCGCCCGTCTGGGGTGTGTATATTGAAGGAACCCTCGGTACTATGGTTCGTGCACCCTCTAATAAAAGATGCTGCGCTGGGATATTGAAAAAAATATCGATATATCAGTATTTTTGTCCGATATATTTTTTTCGATATATCGATATTAAAATTTGAGTATCGAAAGCCAATTTTTTTTTTAAAAAAAAGAAAGAAAAAGGAGAAACAAATATAAAATTAAAAAGAAATCTACAAGGACGGCGGGTACGACAAACAAAGAACCATGAAAATTTGTGGTGTGGTGTGCGGGTTACTACTTATAGTGGCTGTGTGCTGGGATGGGACGTCGAAAGAAATATATCGATATTGATATTGGTTAACACTATCGATACCTTGATAATATCGGCATAAAAATATCTATATTTAAAAGTATCGTGAATATTTTTATAAAATTAAAAAAAAAAGTCTAAACGAATAGAAGAAAGATTAGTAGATAACCTGTTTTTTATATTAAAATCCTGCAGGAAATTAACTTAATAAAAACAACATCTTAATTATATCTACAGTGCAGTGTCGATATAGAGGCGAAAATCACTGGATTGAGTGCGGATGACCTGGTGTCTAGGATGATCGATGCCATCCCCGATGCAGTCGAAAACTCCCTCGGTCCAGCTCGGTGGTCGTACCATAAGTGTAGATGAGGGAATAGGCGCCTGCACTTCGTAACGAGTACAAGAACATGGCCAGGAAATACTGAAATGAGGTGCGCTCATAAAAATGTAGGTCCTGGAATGAGTTTATAAGTAAGGAGTCTACGAAGAACGCCTGGGGCATCTCTTACAGAATAGTCTGGGCAAGTTGACTCCGCCGCAGACATTGGCAGCCCTGGGGTATGGAGAAATCCAGGCAACCATCCTTGAAGCGCCTGCCAATTTCTTCATTGTTCTTCATTCTTTGGATACCCAAAGGATGATCCATCTCTGGACGATGAGGAAGATGCTTATGTGAGACGATATATCCGCCTGGTACAGACTTGGCTTCTGTTGAAGTTCTAGAAGACACTTTGTCAAAAAGACTTGGCTTCTGTTGAAGTTCTAGAAGACACTTTGTCACAAATTCAGAATTCGTCATTTTTTCACTCATAGTGGATTCAACATACACAGGATATTTCGAAAGTCGACCATTAATCTGTTGTAATAAGATTCATTTTGCACCAGCCAGACGTTGATTGTTTTGAAATGATTGATTCAGTTTTTTTTCCAGGTGTCTGATCAATCAGCTAAAGGAATAAAAAATGTGTTTTTTCTATTAAAAATATTATTATTTTATTTATTTTTTGTTTAACGCCTCTATTCTGGAGTGTCATTGGCGTTATACTTTGATATGCATTGATATATGTGTTATTTTTGGACAATATAATTATTCGGTACAAATTATAAATAACATGCACAAGGTGCTAACAAAAGATGAAAAGGGACGAGCAGGTAGGTAGGAAGGTCACTGAAAGGCTACGGCAGATGTCACCACAACTTTACGCGCAGATATAAGAAATAAGTTAATTTAAAAACCCACCGAGAAGTGGGTACTGTGACAAAGGCAAGATGTGATCCGTCCTGGAAGACGTAATCAATTTTAGGAAACCAGAACTCTGGGTCCCGACTGGCATACCGAAAAAATGGTGGAGGCCTGGGAAGGACGTCATTCGATTAGAGGATACCAATGGATTCGAAGAGATCGTCCCACCCCTCGTCCGGGGTGGAACTGTGCGCTGAAATCCCAGAATTTCCTCCCTCTGTAAAACTAGTTGGCCAATCACGAAAAAGGTAACGCTAAGTGACGGAGATCTAACTAACCAACAACGTCTTCGACCCCTTCTTAGGAAATACACGGAAGAAAAGGGGGGCCGAAGCCGAGGAAGCAACGACAGGGGACTTATCATTTTTTCGCTTGAGGGCCGAACTGCGAGGTCAACGACTAGCTCTACCTACGCCTCCGGAAGATGACAGATGCTCTTGCTTGTTTATACTCCATTACTTAAGATATGCAGCGGAACCCGACGGAGAGATGCTGAAGGACCATCAACACCAATTATTACAGAGAAGATATTTATGTTAGAACTGCTACTGGCAAGGACTTGACTGAATCATTCCATGGTTAAATTCTTGTAACAGTTATTACTTGTTCTTTAGTAACCATGCACATTATTAATTTGAATATGTTCGATTAAGTATAGCAATAAACTTGATTTGCATTATGCTTATTAGCATTATTATTAAACTTAGAAGGTGGAACATTATCTTGGTTAATTATTAAATAATGGTAATCACAAATCAGATTTTTGGAAAGGTATCCAATTAGAGGACAAAATAAGTAATTCATATTTATTTATAATCTTACATAATTTTGGAATAATCATCCACAATGATACCCCAATGGCATCTCTATATACAGATTAATATATTATCAACAAATATATTATATATATCAACACAATCGAAATAAAACATAGCAGTTTGCTTATTTTTATTTTATTTTATGTTTGCCTACCTTTATAATAAACGATAACAAATATTTAGTGATAGGTATTTCTAGTGTGAAATATCTCGAATCAGTCGAAAAAAAAATGGGAAGTCCTGTGGTTCTTAGCCTCTGGGTGTATTCGAACATAGGTTAAGCAACTGGATACCCCCTTGGCTATCTTAAACCCTCCTTATACTCACTACAATCTGATAGGGAATGCAATTTTATTATTATTGCAAAAAATGAGTTTTATATATTTTAGCTGAACAGAAAATGAATAGAAGATGGAAACTACTCTATACAAATTACAGTTTAATCTTTTTTAAATTGCTTAGTTACAAAACAATAAAACTAATACTATATGAAAGAAACGCGTCGGGGTTTTAATTTTCGCAAATTCTACCCGCAGTTCGTCAATATTGATTGATTATGCAACATCATTTTCTACTGAAATAATTTCCAGACCATGCAGTTTTCCTGAGTCGTACTTTATCGAAGTCATCTTAATTATTTTCAATTTGGAAAAATATTTCTCATTCTTAGCAGCTGAAACAGGTAGAGTGAGTTGAACTCTCAATGCAATTAGTGTATTAGTGAAAAGTCCTTCTACGTTGTAAATCCACATTAAAAACGTCTCTGGCGTTCTAATGCAGTTAATTCTTCGAAATAACACTTTCAGCTCCATTTCTGCTTCAATGTCTTCATTTACTTTATCAGCTAATGAATGTTCTAAGAATTTAAATTTTTTCTTTTAATAATTTATTAATCATTTTATCATATGCTTTGATATTATATAAAAAATTTAAACGGCTTTTGGATACTACTGAATAATTCAAAACGCCTTTTCATCGAAATAATTGCCACTGTAAACAAAATACTGAAGATTTTTGTTTTAAATTTCATTTTTGCATTAATGGAGAACATTTTATGACAACTCGTTTGAATGAATTTGATGAAACTCATTTGTCAAAATATGTACCGTAGAGAAGTATGGTTTCTATCTAAATTAGTAATTTGTCATTAATTATTAATATAAGAATTTACCATATATTTTTTATTAAGGTTTTTGCTTACGCCACGCACCCGTTCTGTGTGTGTGTGTGCATATATATAAATATATAGTTCTAGTTCTAGTTCTATTTTTATTATAATTATAGTTATGAAAAAACCTTTTTTTAAAGGTAGTTTTGAAATTTTGTTTTTGACCATTTATTCCTTTTCTTCTTGCAATATTATAATTATTTGATTTATTGCATTTTATGTTACATTTCAAATTCACCAAGTTATTTATTGCATGTATCTTACAGAATAAATCAAGCTAAAGCTGATATAGAAACGAAAATTACCAATTCTGCCCGTTGACACGCAATAGATCTCCCGATATTACTGGTGCGCTGACCCCGAAACGTAAACAACTTAAGCTCTACAAATATACTTGGGATTACCAGATCTCTTGGTATTACCAGATCTCTTGGTATTACCAGATCTCTTGGTATTACCATACTCTATGGAAACGTTTTCAATTTGTTATATTATTCAATGTTTGCAATTTTTTATGAAGTTTTTTTGGGAACAGTATGTATGTTATAGGTTTAAGTTATAATTACCAGTAGGTTCTGTTTTGTGTTATTGTTGAATAATGTTTTGTTGTTAATAATGTTCACACAAAATGGTTTGATTTATTGGTTTTAATACCTGAATTCGCGGAATGTTGTTTGGTTGTTTTTTTTTCGCAACTTCAACTAAAGGCTTTGTTGGGAATTTTTCGATAATACCCGATTGTTGACACAATTAACTTTAAATTGATTTCGAAACAAATTATGAATTCATGATTAACATCTATGGGTGAAGACAATTAACTACCTTAGTTATGTACCATGATATATATTATGTGATGATATGTAACAAACTTTTACTGTCTTGAGATTATTTATTCTTAATTGAAAACCATCATAGCTGGGTGTTTGAAAATTTGTAAGTCATACAAAGTTAGTTATTAGTTATTAAGGAGTATTCAGAAAATTGAGGCACAAAATGCGGGATGCTGTTAAAATCTGAATGACAGGTTAATGAAAAAAAAAATAATATAGAGTGGGACAGCAAGGATGGAAGGATTTTTTTTTAGTATTTATTATAGTATTTAGTATATATAATATTTTTATATTTATAATAGAGGGGTTTGGCCTTGCATACTGAGAAATTAAGCCTTAATACACACTGAGACTTTGAATCGACTCTCATGTTATCTGGACATTCTTAAGTAGTAATTTACTGATTTAGGTAAACTGTTTAAATATATTAACCATAGAAAATTATAATCGTTTTATCAGTCTGTAAGTGTATCCGTGAAGTTTACAAGTTTTCAAAGTGTAGATGAAGAGTTGATAGGCATGTGTTGGTCGATGGTTGGCTGGTGAAAAGCGGTACGTAGAATTTTGCTCTCCACTTACCAAGAATCTTCCATTATTCGTATTAAAATTTTGAGTTGACAATATTATAGTTTTTGCAAATGCGTCTTTTTCGCTGAACCGTAAATATGTGAGGCTTATATCCATATAGACTTATGTAGATATGAATATGTATTTAGTTTCTGTCATATTTTCAGTTTTGACAATTTGGAACAAAGAGAGTAAAGTAATTCCAAAATAATAAACATCAACATATTTATCAGATGCATTCCAGTTGTGAGTTTTCATTTAAATTAATGATTGGAAACTATTCAAAGACATTTGTTATTTTAGATGTTGCTAAATTTATATTATATTTTATATTTGATTAACCACTGTTCTAGAATACCGATATTTCCTGAATTATCCGAAAATCTATTGCTATCTTTGAACAGATCCTTAAAATTTTTTTGCTTTTATGCATGAAAAACCGGTTAGCTCCGAGTCTTATAACATATTTGACGCCACTTTGATGCTTTCAGTAGACTGTCCAGTAGGCATGCGATGAGATATAGAGGCAATTATTTCATTATTAATCTAAAGTAACAGCTCAGTAGCCTCTTTATTTTAGGCCTTTAAACACCATTAAATTGTCCTTTAAACACCGTTTATTTCTTCACCTAGAGGAAGGTGGGGTAAATTGGCCACTCTAAGGGGAATTTAATATTCAATGATGGAAACTTACTGAATATACATTTTGACTCTAAATATTATAAGGCACCAAGCAATATATTTGTAATTAAGAAAAAATATAATATAAATCACCTATATGCATTTTTCTGGAGGCATAAATAGTGGCCACTTCGCCCTAATTAATAGGATAAACTGGCTAGTACCTGCTAGTAATAAAAACAATTGCAGCGTTTGTTTTACAATTGATAATTCTTTATAGAATAATAATACAAATTAAAAACTCGACTATAAGTAAAATCGCATTAAAATCTTTTATACAATTTATTTAATTATTTTAATTGTGGAGCGTGCAATAATGAAAGAACATGAAGTTTTTTTTTCAAATACAAATTTAATATTCCTTAAAAAAATCATTATATAGAGATTTCCTATAATGAAAGTTCAATACATGCATATATATATATATATATATATATATATATATATATATATATATATATATATAATATCTACATTATAATATATTATAAATGTGTCATTGGATTCAATAAAAAAAAAATTCAATTAAAAACTTTAAAAAATAAAAATAAACAAAATATTTAAATAACATAGAATACATCAAGCATGCAATATACAAAGGATAAGGAAAAACAGTCCGAAAAAAGATAAATTACTATATGGCCATATTTGTGTGAAATATGGAAAGTGACCGAAACCATTTCCCGACCCCTTCAGACCTTCATCAACCGCTACTTGCGAAGAATCCTGGGGATCTGGTGGCCAGAGAGGATCCCGAACGAGGAGTTGCGGAGTACGACTGAACAGCTTCCTATACACCTGGAAATAAGAAAAAAGGAATGTAGGTGGATAGGGCACACATTAAAGAAACCAGATATTGCCATCGAGAAAGAAGCTCTTCAATGGAATCTCCAGGGAGCAAGAAGAAGAGGAAGACCAAGAGAGACGTGGAGCAGATCGGTACGAAAGGACTTGGAACGGACCGGCAAGACTTGGCAAGAGGCGAAAGTGATTGCATCAAAAAGAAAGAAATGGAACGCACTTGCAGATGCCCTATGCTCCTCTAGGTGTCAATGGAGATAATAATAATTATAATAATCAGTTAATATAATATGTTGAGATAATCTCAGAATTAATTTTGAGCAGCGATTTGGAGGCCCATGTCTCTTATCCCGTCACAGGATGAACTTTCTAATTCATAATATGCTCTATATTTTAAAATTCTTTAGACTTTAAAATATAGCTATCCAGATTTAAAAATCGTGTCAGTAATTAATGACGAAATAAACACTATATCACACTACATCAATATTGGAAACATTATATCAATATTGGAAAACTTAGAAAATCTTTTGTAACTCAAACAATTTGGCAAATTGATCACTGATACTTTGACAGATTACTAATGGCTTATCTATAAGTTAGTTTGGAATCTCCCCACCAGATTGGAGAAGTTTTGAGCGAGTACACGCAAATGGCCACTTTACTCTAGTCTTCTCTATTTCATCATCAATCTACCACATCAAAGCAAACAATACTTTTTCAACCTCAAACAAATTCCTATAGATTGTATCAATTGTTTATTTAATTAATAAGTGACTAAATATAGAAGTATTTTAATATAATCAGGCGAATTATCATGCCATCTGCAAGTGGCTACAAACACCAGAAAAAAATCGTTTTTCATTAATTGAGTCATAATCATTTTTAAGTCAATTAGCCAAAATACTTGATATACCAAAATGCCATATTTCCAACTTTATACTAATATCTCTTGCGTTTTATTTTATATCCTCTTAGTTTCTTCTTCCCATCAATCAGAGAGGAGGGATTTACTTTTTCATTGGTTAAAAGGCTAAGAGGTATAAGAATGTACCTGTTGCCGATGCCCTAGAATTCGACAGACACTTGTTGCTCTAGCTGCCCGAGTCAGGCTAATCAAACGGTAGTCAATATTGACTAACGGCTTCATTTCAAGAGCTGTTACTCGGCCTCTCAGTCACCTGGCTTCCTCCGAATCTCCGTCTCCTAGCGACGCTTATCATTCAGGAAACTTAAGTTAACGTTTGTATAAAATTTATCATATTTAGAATTTATTTAAATCAGAATCACCACGGCTTATAAGATCCCAAATTAAATAATACAATAATAATAATTTTATTCATACAATTTTTGAATATACATTTTTTTAAGTATTACTTAAAATATACTTAGAATATACAATTGTTCGTTTTACGGCATTTCACAGTATAAGTTATAAAAAGAATAGAATTTTCAAGGCTTAAGGCAATTTGGTTTTTAACAGTAGGAATAAACATAAAATAAATACTTAGTAAACAGAAAATAAATAATAAACAAAAGTAAATAATTACAATATATACACATGTACACCCATTCACACTTATACGTATATATTGTTCATTTTCAGTTGACATCCGCATGATGGTATAGAAGGATCAATCTAATTAGAGATTGATAAATTATTTGCCATTTCTATAATTTTGTTTTATTGAAAACTAGTTTCGAATGTTATACATTCATCTTCAGTTCTAAAACACACAAAAATTCAAAAATAAGCAATTCAAAATACGGTTATTATTGAAAATATTAAATTAAATGCAATATTAATTAGTATTATAAAGTATTTATAAATTTAATTAAGACAAGAAATCAAATACACGTAATTGATTTCTTGTCTCAATTAAATTCACAATTCATAAATGTTTATTATAATAATTTGTTAATTTTTGTGTTTTTAGAACTGAAAATGAATGTATAAAATTCGAAACTAGTTTTCAATAAAACAAGATTATAGAAGTGGCGAATAATTTATTGTTCATTTGTATAAGAGTGTCCCAATAGGATAATTATTGTTTTTCGTTGTTTTGTTTTTAATGGTTTGAAAGCTGCAGTCCCCGTATATTTCTTTGAAAATGAATATCAGATTTTTAGTTTCATTATTTAACGCAACAACAATTAATTTTTGTTTTTTATTAAAAGCTGTCACTAATTCAGAACAAAGCTGTCAATCTGATTTAGTACAAAATTTCTTTTCTAATGATCAAAAATGAGGATTATATATTTTTGACTTGACTCGATTTTTTAAATTGAGTTAAGGACTCCAGTAAAGCTAAATAGGCTAACTTCTCAAACGCTTCTCCTGTAAAATTCTACTTTTTCCAATGGTCACAGCCTTCTTCCAAGCAAGCGATATATATATATGTAACAAAAATATGGTTAATGATTATTGATGGGCTTACGAAATAGTCAATTAATTTGTAAGCTTTACCTTGTAGTCCATATTATATGAAATTATTATTGTGATTTTGTTCTTATTGAATAGAATGTGTTCGGTACACCTGTTCTATACTGCTTAAGTTGTCTTTATTGTAATTGTCTACTGTTCGAATGATTGAATTTTTGATACTGTTTGTACAAAGGAAAAAGTTGTGGGTCTTGGTGTATATAAATTATTTGAAGTTCTAAATATTTCAACATGTTAGTTATTCTTGTATGTCTGAGGTGATAATTTATGATTCACATGCCCAGATTTTGTATTCTTTCTAATTTTTTGTTGTTTTTGTCACATGTGTATCACCAAACTTTTGTCATTAATGTGCGATGCAAAGGTTAATCTTTTGCTTATTTCCATTCCAAGGTAGGTTATGGAATAGGCTTTAAGACTTGAGTTTTATTTAGTGTTATATAATCGGATATTGTCCTACTGTTTTTTTTTCATTTATGTTTATTTTCCATTTATAATAATATTTAGCGAGTTTTGTAGATAATGAAACAATAGGAAATTTAGTCTATTGGGTATTGTTTCAAATACTAGTGTAATGTGCTGTCATCTACGTGTAAGATCTCTTTAGGGAGGATATATAAAAGTTTAAAAAAGTAGGAGAAAGGCATATATCCCAAATTATGTTCCATAATGGCTAGGAGCCAACGGTATAAAAGTAATCCAGGAAATACATATCCTCCTGTAAATATTTTCGTTGCATCATTGTACCTTCTAAACATGAAAAAACTTAATCGTTTTACATGAACTACAAAGGTTTAAAAATGGCCAGAAGAAAAGAAGGCCGAAACATCACAATGTTTATAATATAATTTTATAAAATTTGATTAGGAATTTTATTAATAATATTCTTATCTTGGAATTTATAGTGGTCCTATTTTAATCTATGATTAATTAATCGTTTTTTTATTACAGAAATAATTCACAATTAGTGATAGTTAAAATTAATGACTAGAAGTGTTCTTTTAAAATAAAATTATTATAAACAAAAGATATCCTTTACATCGAACATTAATTACAAAAGTATGAGGATACACATGTGGTCCACAACGTATTATAATTATTTGCTTTTGTTTATTAGTTATTTTCTGTTTATTAAGTATTTATTTTATGTTTATTCCTACTGTTAAAAACGAAATTGCCTTAAGCCTTGAAATTCTATTATTTTTGTAACTTATATTGTGAAATGCCGTAACACGAAAAATAATTGTACTTAAAAAAAATCTATATTTAAAAATTTAATGAATAAAATTATTATTATTAAATTATTTAATTTGGGATATTGTAAGTCGTAGTGATTCTGATTTCCTCTATCTTCATAAATGGCCGTGAAATCGTAAACGAAATGGCGCATGGTAATGTCGTGTTTGAAGAATGATTATGGAGTGACCTATAATTTTGTACTAATTCTCAAAATAATCGGTCCAGTAGTCTCAGAGAAAAGCCGCGGACGAAGTTTTTTTTATTCAATTTTTGGATATCGTTTTACCTATATTGAAATGTAAAACCTCAAATTCTTATTGAGGAGAGGGGGAATTTAGATTTTTATTTTTGGTCGATCACAAAAATTTATTATTGAAAAAAAATAAACCAACATTTACATAATCGAAAAAAAACAAGAAGTGTAATATCGTGGATGCGTTTGTCATTTTAAGCATAAGATCATCTTATTTTAGAGGAGATCCCTCGAAATATTTCGGCGCTATCTTTATTCTCCTTTGATAAATTTTAAACAATCCTTGGAGCATTGAGCTCGTCATCAAGTGTATCTTTGGGCTATCTTGAAGCTATTTGTTCCCTTCCATTTAATTTGCAGGGCGATTGCAGTTCGCTATCTTGCGGTATCTATCTCAGCCCTGTTTACTCCCGGACTCCGGCAATTTAACTCCGCCCATGTTTTCTCCCTTACAGGGATTTCTCTTTAACTTTCGTAATATGGCAATATAATAGCTCTCATATCCTTATTATTTTTCTAGATAGACAGTTTTCCTGAATAATCCCATCAGCAATGTTTTATTTTAAAATTGCATTAATAATAGGGGGGAGGGGAAAGAAATAAAAATCATATCACAAAGAGACAAACTAAAGTTATCTTTATATTATAATTATATCCTTTAATAATATACAATTTATCCATGTTGAACAGATCCGCTACCTAGGTCTCCATCTTGACCAGCCTATTACAATTTTCTATAAAAAGCTAATTTACATTACCATTATCAGACTACGGGATAGAACTTTGTGGCACCACTAAACCATCAATTCCTCCTGCATCCAATCCTTACAATCCAGAATCCTTCGAAAAATCCTTAATTCTCCTTATTTCGTTACAAATAAAATTATCCATAAAGACCTCAATATCCCATTTGTTGCAGATTTATCCCGAAATAGATATACGTCCTTTAAGTCCAAACTACTTACCCACACCAATCCTCTTGTTCGTAGCCTTTCATCCCCATATATTCCTGATAATCCTCTGAGGCATCTGAAAAGAAGATGGCCACGGGAGCTTCTAACTTAAAATAGCCATTGAAGTACTAACAATGGGTGGTTCCTTCACAAGTCATTACATGTCTTATATTCTTATTTCACATTTACTTATTGTATGATTGTAAAACAGTTGTAAATTTCAATAAATAAATGTATATATATATATATATATATATATATATATATTCTAAGCACAAATCGAGCTACTACTTCCTCAATTGAATACTTTTACTATCTCAAAGTTTGAATTTTAGGAGTTGCACCTTTATACCAAGACGGGTGCGATTATAATATAATAATAATAATTATTATTATAGTCAGTACTAATGAAAATGATTGTACTAATGAAAATGATTGTACTAATATGCATACTCAACTTTTGGAATTTAACAAGATTACAAATAAGCAATTTCAGATAAATTCAAAAGGCGTGTTAAAGATGAGACGTTGAGTTCCAAAACCAGACAAGTACATTTTTGTAATTTTTTCACAGCTGCCCGATTAAGGTCATGGATACAAAGCTATATATATATATATATATATATATATATATATATATATATATATATATATATATTTAATGATCTAACAAAATCTGCCAACTCCTAAAAGTATTTAGCTGCCAGATGCATGTCAATTTTTATTTCTTTATAAAATTAATTAAGACAATTAATTAGGGATTGATAAATTATTTGCCACTTCTATAATTTTCTTTTTAATGAAAATTAGTTTCGAATGTTATACATATATATCTATATCTTCACTTCTAAAAACACTCAAAAATTTAAAAATAAGCAATTCAAAATACAGTTTGGTATTATTATTAAATTGAAATACATAGTACATACATAGTGCATACATCTCCAATAGTCCAATCTTAAATTTATTCCTATGTATAACAGAAATAACAATTAATCACCAGAATCAGTGGAAAATCCCCGACCCCTAAACCGTTTACCTATGATCCCTTCCCCTCTTTCTTTCCATTGCTAGTTCAGTGCGAGAACAAACCAATACAAACTTTTTTGTTTGATCTACTTAAACCTTGGTGAGCACCAACGTGTATTTGATTTCTTGTCTTAATTAAATTCATAATTACTTTATAATACTAATTTATATTATATTTAATTTAATATGTATAATATTACCAAACTATATTTTGAATTGCTTATTTTTGAATTTTTGTGTGTTTTTAGAACTGAAGATGAGTGTATAACATTCGAAACTAGTTTTCATTAAAAACAAAATCATAAAAGTGGTAAATAATTTATCAATCGCTAATTAGATTGATCCTTCTACACCGTCATGCTGATGTCAACTGAATGTGTAAAACATTTTTCAGGCTATTACTTTTTTTTTTTTTTAACCGTTTTGTTAACTTTGTAGGTGAAAACTAATTTTGGGAAAATCTCTTTAACACTGGTAATTTTGGAGATATCAAAACGAAATAAAATTATGATATGAGTTTGCTTTACATTTTTGTTACCACAACACATCATCTAAGTAGTGAGGATAGTGGCTGAACAAATTCACGAAAATTGACACACAAAACTTTTAGTGCTCTAAAAGTTTATTAAGGAAAAGAGACGCAACTTTGATTTATTTTTCTTTTATAGTTTTTTCATTACATGAATATGAATTTTCAAAATACCCAAATGCCATTTTCAACAATATCTAAAGACGAATTTCTCAAGAGGAACAGAATGAAAAATTATGAAGCCAATAAAGTTTATTTCCCCATAAATATAGAACATATAAAACAAATTTGGTGACTAAGACTCAACTAGTTGTAGAATTATAATTCATTAACTATTGCTACCTTGGGTGAGTCGGCCTTGATGAGTTTTAATGGGTCTCACAGCCTCATCTCGATAAAGTCTCAAATCAAAATGACCCTCGTATAACTCTGCAACCAGTTGATTCTCAGTCACCTAATTTGAGTTATATGTTCCTATCATATATGCATAATTCAAAATGGATTGACCCCGGGGCTAAATAACCTATTATAAATATTATTTAGTCCTGTCAGCATATCATTCAATCTACGGATGGATATTAACAATATCTATAAAATACCATTTAGCAAAATTTAATTTATCGATTTCTCTATTCAAATCCTGTCACGTTGATTTATAACGGCAGTTACTTAAGCAATTATTGTAGAATTCAATTTTAATCAATCCTTGATTTGGTGACCGATTCTCTTAAAACGATAATTTCAATATTGTTTAAGCCATATATTAGTTGTAATAACTTTCAAAGTGATCAAATTTGAAATCTGTCAATCCACAGCAATTTATTTTCTACGAAAAATAATGTCTATAAAATATTTTGATTTTTTAATTAAACTTTATCAAGATAAAACCAGTTATTTTATTATTGAAATTTTAATGTATCTACCCGTAAAATATTTTATACTGTTTTTGCATGTGTCGGTTTATTATTTTTTTCAATCTGTTTCATACTTGCTGATGAATGATTCAAATTATAATAATCATGCCTGTTTTCCTTTTTTTTTTTATCAATAAAAATCATGTACCATCGTGTATGTTTTTCTTTTTAAATTCAGTTATGCAATTAAAGTATTTTTATTTTTAATAAAATCATAATATGAAAATTGTATAAAGTTTTGTTTAAAAAAATGTATAAGAAAAAATTCGATTATGTGTTAAAATTTAAGTTTTGTAATTTTCTTTAGGACAATTGGTTTTAAGTGTTAAAATTATGTGTAAAATACTGGTTTTCCCCCATTTGTGCGATGAACTAGTCTGCAGCAGGAGAATAAGATTTAAGTTAAGTGGGTTCTTCCGCTTAAAATGGCGAAACTGTCGATTTACAATGCTTTGTCTAGTGACATTGACAGTTCTAATGTTGTCACGGAACACGAAGAAATCTCTTACCTACTGACGAAGAAACTAGTTACCTACTGAAAGAAAACGACATTTAATAATGGAATGAAACCTCCAGAAACAAGAGTACCTATGTCTGTGTGTGTTTTTGTTATTGTGTGTGTATGTGTTTGTGTCAATAGATGGATGTCGCGACGCCGAGTGTCGTTTTTGAGATACTGCAATCTTCGGGAACTAGTAACCCAATTCAGGATCATTTTTTGAGCCACCGATTTAATAGGCGTAGTAGGAAGTTTAATAGGAGTAGTAGTTATAAGGAGTAGTAGTAGTTTAACAGGCTTACTAGGAAGTGTTGTCCACAGTGTGATGCAGTGATCCAGTGTGATGTGTTGTCCACATCAGATATTTTAATCTATCCATACAATGCATTGCATTAATACTATGCAAACATATTTTACTTTCATGATCCAATGATTTTAGTGTACAAATCAACTATTACAGACATTAACACCAACAGTACTGGTGAAAACATGTTCAAAGCCTCAGACCAGACTGAGAAAAATTAAATGACATCACAACAACTAGCGATAAATTAATTAACAATTAATGAAATCACAACTTTCATTCAGGCGAGCTCCGTCCACTAGATAGTGATTCCTAATTTCCATAATCTCTAAAATTTCTCCTACCCTCATCCCCCTCTTTAAAAGCATCCTATACAGTACAAGAGATCCATCTATCCTAATTTATTCCCCTGAATATCAAACCCACATCACATTCCATGGGACTTAGAAAAAAAATTAACAATAAAAATATCACTACTATATATTATTACGGTAGTATAGATCCCTTTTCCGGCTCTCAGGAGCGATGGATTTTGACGTGCGAGGTATCAAAAGAAATAGAATTTCACGGAGATGTGACGAATTCCAATTTTGTTTCCTAAAATCTTACAAGGGCTTAAATAAAAGTGATGAAAAAACTGGAAGGTTTCAAAACTTTGACGACTCAGAGTCAGCGGATCGAGACGGAATAAGTTGGGTTTTAATGATTTTGACGCGGACATCAAGATCACATATGCTCCTGTGGAGTATATTGGTCCTGTGTTTTTAAGCCCTAAAACCCACCGTTTTCGAGATAATGCACGATATAGCTCAGCACGGGTCCTATGCCATCTTGCGTACGTGCCGTTGTCATGGCAACTTTATATCAATTTGAGTCTGTTTACAAAAGTTTTTAATGAGTTTAATATATTTTTTCCCATATCCATATCATATCCCATATCATATAATGGGTACTGTTAAATATCAATACTACATATAGAAAATGTTATAGCTAGATCTCATTGCCTAACTCCTAAATTGAAGAGATGATTTCCACTGGGATAAGCTAATTATTTATTAAGTATGAGCAGTACCTTCAACATAGTCATTGCAAACTATGTAGCTTCCCCAATTGTGTGTGTTGAATAAAATTTTTTAGTAATGTTATATTGTTTATAAGAATAAATATGTTTTCCAAATATCGCTTATACTTCTAATGTATAATAGGATCTGATGCGAGAGTTCTCGCTCGGGTATACTAGTTTATTAATATTAAGTTTACCATCTTGCCATTAGAAGCTCCTTTTAATAATATTTATTGAAATTTCCAACTGTATGTTTACAGTACAATCGATGAATTTAAAGATAAAATCAATTTCTGTAAAGATTAAATAAAAAACTATAGACGAATATAAAAAAAAAAAATTAAAACTATTAATCAGAATCATACAGAGTGTTTTTTTAAATTCCTTTTTCATTCGAATTAGCAAATTAGTCCCTGCTGTCTCTCTCTCCACTGACAAGTACATCAAAGAGATGAAAATCGAAGCAAACTTAACATTATTTGAGATAAAATACCTACAACATGAATGAAGGATGGATGTTTATATACCGTTCAAGGTACAACTTAATAATATCTACTTAATATCTACCCTTGGTGAGTTGGGAATAGATAACGCTTAAAGGGACAAGACTGGCACACTATAAAACCAAGTTTCTCCTCTTCTTGACCGTAGAAAGTACTTCGTCTCATGGGCTGTAATTCTGTTCGGCTGGCCGTAGAACACAGTTGTAAATATTTTATTCCGAAATATTAAGTTCCGATGAATACATTTTATTTGTTATTCGCTTATAGTTTATTTACAATTCTGCAATAGTATATGACAATACTAAATTTTAAATAAATATTTTTTAAAGAATTTATTTTAAAAAAACAAAAAGACATAATGGGTTTGTGCTGATACTGTAGCACTTATTTTGGTAAACAGGTCATTCCTTTCCAGATTATTGAAATTAAATAACATTTTTGAAAGGTTTAATTCATTTAAATTTTCATTTATTGAAAAAAAAATTAGAAGTATGACTTAGCAATAATACATTTTGCAAAAATGGAATAAATAAAAGTTTTCCTTTGGATAAATAATTCAAAGTGGTCTTCTTTTCATGGTGAATATATAAGCAGTGTAGAAGAACGAATTAGGTCTACGTTATAGGGTTATAGATCTCTTTCTACGATGATACAAGTTTTGACAGAACACTGACCGAGCACAAATTACTAACGCCTGTAATTACCTAATTACCTGAAAGCTGTAAGTAGTGGCAGCAATAAAAGTACTGGTGATGAAAGTGCCATACAGAGATACGACCACTTTATTTACGACTGTATTGTCTTAAAACGGACCAAATCAAAACCTTATAAAAATTATTTTGAATGGTAAGTTACCTGCAAAAATAACAACTCATAAATATTGAGATGGTTTTGTTCAATTTATATAAGCTACACCAAGAATTTCATAGACCTCAATTTGGATCGAAGGTTGAAAATAAGTTAAAATAATTTATTATTATGTTAATCATCCATCTTCATCACTTAATTTTTTATATATTTTTTATTGTATTTTATTTATTCTTAATCTATTAATTTTCTCTTTACCTCTTCTACTGTTTATTGTTTTTTCCTTTTTTTTTTATAATTAAATTTAGTAGATATCGTCGCTGACCTGGAAATATCTCCTATCTCGAATTTTTATCAAAAATTACTTTTAGTTTTTTTGAATAGTTTATTTCGTGTGCAATGTACTTTTAAATATAAGAAACAAAATAGTTTTAAATGCAATAAACGTAAAAACACAGATGAAAACTGATGTCCCAAAAGTAATGCAAATCTTTTTTTTATCTCTCCTGAATACGTAGGAATACGTGCATTTGATAGGAGATATTACCAGGCTACCAACGATATATATATATATATAATTTAATTACCATGTATGTATTAATATAATAATTACGTTATATTTTATAATGTATAAAAATAGTATAATTTAATTATAATTACTTAAGTATATAAATATTTATTTAAACACGTGTCATTTGAAGGTTTTTGTTTTAATTAATAATACTGGGGGTAGGAGAGGGGATCCCGCTCCAAGGCCCGTTGTAATATCTGGGAAAAATACACAACATAATATTTATTTATTTAGCTTTAAATTATTTATTTAGTTTTATTTATTTATGACCGCGCGGAATAAAATTGTGAACAGGTATTATATTATATTCGCTATAAGATGTTAATTAATTTTCAATGATCATTTCAAAAATTAGAAATAGAGACGGGACAGGCTATACAGTACCCGCAATACTGAATGGATGTAAGGGTTTAGCGAGTCGACCAAGGACGCGTTCGGTGGGAATTAAGGGCTTTATTATATAGATGATTATTGTGTCAGTATACTGAATTATAGAAAATACAATTAAAACAAATTAAATGAAACTAAGTCCTCCCTTTTTGTGGTTGGTTTACCACAATACTGATTCAAGTTTAAAGAACCTTTCCGTCAATGTGCATAGAAGTTGAAGATTTGTAATCCTTAATGGATACGTGTCGAATTACTGCAATTCGGAATGTACAGATGCTTTTATTGTTGGAATTCTACTGGAAGAGATTTTTATCCATTTTTTTATCAAACGATACCATGAATGCAGTATGTTGTCTATTTGTTGATGTTTTAGTGAGATAGACCCGACTGCTTCCTAACACCCGAAATTTATTTGAAAAACGTTTTAACTTCAAAAATGTATTACTGAATTTATTATAATATTTTGACACTTCTTTAAAACAATACATCAAATATTTAAAACAAATTGTACCCGTTCCATGTATTTGTATACATAAAAAAAAGTCCATATTACTCTGAGTCAGGCAAACTGCTGTCAATGTTTGATATTTTTATTTATTAGTTCTTAAAATAAATCAGCCGAATGATCCTTAAGCAATCTGAAGATCAGTCTTATTATTAAAAATAAAATGTCTGTATGCTAGTATATCCGAATTCTAGATTGTATATCTCCAAGATTTGAAGTAATAAACCAGCAAAAGGAATTGCCTGACTACTTCGTCTTAATTTATAGTTTTTCAGAGTTGAGTTGATACATACATGGTACAGTCTATCAAAAGTCAATATATCCATTTTCAGAAAATTATTTCCTTTAAACCGTGAAAACTATTGGTGTGCACCTAACGTAGATAAGTCAAATTTTGATCGAAAAGGCTGATTTTTAACAATTATTTGACAAGACAAAATTCAATGTTTGAAGGAAAATAATTAACCTTTAGATGGTTGAATCGATCAAGAAATATTTTTTTTTTTACGAATAGTGGATATACTAACTTTTGCTAGAATACTCCACAAATTTAGTTGTATGAGACCGTATTTCACAACCACTTTAACGTAAATATTTTACAAATATGTTTTGAATTTCTATTGCAATTATGATGCAAACTATTGCAATTATACAAACTACTATAGTTTTACAAATGTGTCGTTATAATATTGCAATTATTTTAATGAGCCGAAATGCGTCTTAAATTAAGGCGCACTTCAACCAGTTCCCTACTTTTAGAGCTAAGTAGGTTGGAGGTTGTCATAGATAGACAAATTATTTGAGAACCTTATATTCGGTTTTATGGGGGATTCATTGAACACACTTAAGGCTTCATCAAAATCCACTAAGCTGATTAAGAGGTCCTTAGGAAAGAGGGGAGTGAAAAAAACATTTTTAATAACCATTTTTGGACTAATAGTGTTCTAGTAATATTATTCACAAGTAATAGTATTCAAGATTACTACTAATTAATTTAGGTTAAATGGCAATGGCGCCAAGTTATATTGATAGTTCGTATCGCTTCCATGGCATTCTCTCAACGAACGGATTATAGTTATAAAAAAGAATTGCAGATGTTTTTTACCTCTCTACGCGAGGGATAGAATAAAAACAGAGACTGATAAGCCTGCACGTGTGCTGGACAAAGCAAACATAAACTTAATGTAGTTCGATGAAGGCGATTTTGTTGAACTCCTGTTTTCCAATTTAATGTTATTTACACAATCACGTCTGGGTAAGTGAATCGTTGTGTGTTGGTTAGTCTTAATCGAAGATCAAACGCAAAAGAATATCTTAGAATGAACTTTCATCCAATGTAGTAATTGGATTTCTTTTACGGTGTATTATTAGGATATATAGTAATTGGAAAATTCCAAAATGGTTCCAATCAACGCTTCGCCAAATCAGGCATCATCAGAACAGTAAGAGACAATATCAGTTAAATGCAGACTAAAAAGCACATCTCACATCAGCAGTCCAATTAAAGACCGATCGCGAGATCACATCGCTCCAAGATATCTAGATAAATACTGAAAGAAAAGGAATATATTTTTAAAACAGTTGATCAGAGCGTTGAGTGGTCTTTGATCAGCGGTTCTCATTTGAATTTCGTTTGATAATTTCTGTGTGCTGCCAACTTATTTATAACTTTGTGGCCCTACAAGATCAGTATTTCTGCAGCTCCAAGAAACCTGTCAAGAACAGAAAAAAACCCGACGTGTTGGAACGATGGTCTTCAAAACCAGGGCTCTGAAACAACCGTGGATTTTTAAAGTGAAAAAGCACTTGTTCTAACTTAAACTTTTTCTTAGCACTTTTTTGAAACAGTTCAAGCAAGGACCTTTATGTTACAACTTTTATTATAATTTCTTCCGAGAACATTTTGGTCAGAACTTATATAGTAACAGCTCTTTGAAAACTTTATTGTAATAACTTTTATAATGAAAGTTAATTAAGAACTTTATCGTGAGAACATTTATATACAAGTTCTGTATTATAAAAATTCTCGTTAGGACTTTTTTGTGAGATGATAATAAAAGTTCTCACTATTAAAGTTCCAAATTAAATGCTGAAAATACCTATTGAAAGCCTTGAAAGGCTTTCTTATCTTAAAATGTTACGTATTTAAATAAAAATTCTGTAGGTGATTTAATTAAAATTAAAGCAACTATTTTATTTAAATTAAGAATTAAATGAAAAAATAATGGTTTTTCTTATTGTTTTTTTATTTCGAGTTTTATTTATTAACTAAGTTTTTTGTTAAAATATTTTAAAATTATTTTAACAATAATGCTGCCCTCCGAGGTTTCCCCCACCTTCCAAAGATCCCTCTCAAGATTTGCCCCATGAGTTTATGAAATATATTATATATGAGATCTTATATTTAAAAGGCACAGTAGGAACTTATAATAACTGGACTTTTATAAAAAAAAGTTGTGCAAGAACTTATATTAACAGTACTTATATCAAAAACTTTTAATGATATAAGGTCTCAAGGAACTTTTTATCAGAAGGTTCTTTTGTATAAAACTTTTATGCTAATAGTTTAATTGTAAAAGTTCTTGTAATACAGTTAAACTAAAACTTTTTGAAAAAGTTTAATAACAGTTTCGTGCCCGTGTAAGGCTGAATCGTTGTGGCACGTCAGTTTTTTCTCTGAATTTTCGTACAAAATATATTCAATTTTGATAAGCTTTGGATCAAAATTGGATCAATAATCTTCTCACCGCACTAAATCTACAAAGTATCAATAAATAGGTTTCTGATATAAGCTAAAAATAATTTTTGGGACGACCTTTCAACTTTACCAACTTCGAACAATAATTATTATTTATTTTTTATTTATTAATATTTACTTTCCTCAACATATGAGCATTGGTCAGGATGGAAATTTAAATGAGTAATAATTAGATTTGCATTAATTGTTTTCGATCATTCTATTGCATCTAAATTGAATAAAAGAATAATCCAATAAATTAATGAAATCAATTAAAAAGGGTGGAAGGTTTGGATGGATGAAAAAACCGATGGTGTAGGGCAGTATCGGTCTTCGTGCCAAACCAAGTCTTCGTTCCCTCGTTCAATCCGACGGACAGTGGGCCAAACAGAGGCTTTAGCAAGAAAAAATTCTAAGTTTAAATATTTAATATTGAAGTGGAAATTGTTCATATTCAAACCAGACTAGTTATTGGCATTGGACCCGAGAGATTTCCCTCGATTGCTTATTGTTATCATTCAATAAGACAAGTAAAAAAAAAAAAAAAAAAAAAAAATTCTTGAATTTTCTCTCATTATGTGTTTATTCATTAGTGAGTAAAAATTGTCTCCTTAAATTGAAGATACTGAAGTTATACAACTATGATAAAATAAATGTTGGTAATCTTTCTGAAGTGCTACTAACGACCTTCAACAGGCCTAGATTTTCAGACAAGACTGTACTTCACCCACCGCGCATGCCCAATTAAATACTCAAACCGATGGATCCTTATCAGTTGGAATACTCATGTAGAATTAGTATACTTATAAGACATTAAATGTAATAATGACGCATCCTTCACAAGGATCCATTTTAAAGGAAGTGAAGTTGCAATGCAAGACGTGAGTGCAGACAGTATAAATTACAGTTCAATTCCGGAAGGAAGTCTACTAAAGGAAGGTGGGGAGAAGCGGGTAATTCAAAATGTTTGCTAAATTGACAACATCTACCTAAGATATCTGCGGCGGAAATTTTAAATGAATGGAGGGAAATTCAAATAGTAGGAGAAATTGGAAAGGTGGTACAATACCCCTTCGTAAAAAGGCGGGAAGTCTGAGTTAATACTACACCAGCGTTCCAACTGAGAAGTATCCGTTGGTTTGAGAATTTAATTGGGCTTGCGCAGTGGGTGAAGTACAGTCTGGTCTGAGAATCTAGACCTGTTCAAGGTCGTTAGTAGCACTTCGGAAGGATTACCCAAATTTTGATTGATTGCATATTAAAGTAAATAATAGCGCAAAATCGATTTTAAAAAAAAATACAGAACTTTTTAGACACGATTGGATGTCTTATGACTGTTATATTTATATTCCAAACGTATTGCCTAATTTTTAATTCAAAAAGCATTTACGAAAAAAAAAATTTGCGAAAACAAATACAATGTTATCTTTTGTGCAGGAAGTTCCAATCAACCGAAATACTCGGGCCTGTAAGTGAAATGATTTGACTTAAAAAACAATTGAATAACAGGGTATTGTTGAATAAATGCAAACCGCATTATCTGTGCTAACTTTATCTTGGGTTGATAGGCGAAAAAATTAAGAAAAGTCACATTTTTACTGTAATTATCACATCATTATGCAACCCGAGACGAAGTTAGCACACAGTTCTTAAGTTAGTATCTTCGTCTCGGGTTGATGAACAAAAATTAAGAAAAATGTGTACAGTAATGTGATAATTACAGTAAAAATGCAACTTTAATTTTTGTTATTGTCAAATCATTTCACTGACAGGCCCGTGTATTTCAGCTGACCGGAAGTCCCTGTGCAAAAAATAACACTGTTTGTTTTCGCAGATGCTTTTTTAATTAAAAATTAGGCAATACGTTTGGAATATAAATATAACAGCCACAAGACATCAAATCGTGTCCGAAAAGTATTCTATCCAATTATGTACCATTTTTAAAATCGATTTTGCGCTATTATTTACTTTTGTATAAAATCAATCACAATTTGTTTTTTCATAGTTACATAACTTTTGTAGCTTCCATTTTAACAGAAAATTTGTACTCACGGATGAATAAACATATAGTGAGAGAAAAATACAAGGATTTATTGTTATCGATTTAACCTGTTCTATTGAATCATTTGTGTAAACAATTAAAGCTGAATTTTCGGGTCCAATGTCACTAACTAGTCTAGTTTGGATACGAACAATTTCCATTTCAATAATAAATATTCAAAATTTGAATTTTTTCGTACTAAAGTCGCTGTTTGACCCACTGTTAGGAGGTTCGGATAGAGGATAAAAACGATCGTGTAGGGACCACATTTAAAGTGATGTACTGTCTCTATTTTGTGAGTTTTTTATTTAAACTGTTGATGTGAGATGTGCTGTCTCTAGTATGCATTTATGCGATCTTATCTTTTCCTGTCCTGATGAAGCCTGAATTGCCTAGGTGTTGACCTGTTACAGTTTTACAAGCATTTGAAAGACTTATGGCTATGTTTTTTTGAATCTTCTAATAGTATCCAATAAATATGGTGAATTATTTTTCCTCTCCCTGTTTCCTAAATAATTCATATCTTGAGGTAGTCTCCTCGGGCCAAGTCCCGCCTCCAGCCCACCCTGGAGATAAAGACCTCCCTCCCCCCGATTGTGGAGGCCAAGTGTGGGCAGGGAACAGTAAGTGTGTAAGAAGAATGAAAGAGGCTAATAGGACGGAGGAGGGAGTTATCAGAGGAAGGCATTCAGCGGCCCTTGGTCCCGGTCCAGGGCTAATGTACTATGACTAAGTTGATGAATAACGAGACCGTCCGGGGTGGCAGAAGGTTGGCAGCCGACAGTATATATAATAGCGCGGCCAACTTGCCCGGAAAAACCGAGCTCGCTTTATGGCCAGGTCGCGCCGGAACCGGCGTGTGCTCTCTATTTCCATCCTGTATGCTCCCTTTAGGGAGTATAGTCAGTCTGCCTCTTCCTACTATTTATACTGACTGATTTTGATCCTTGAGGATCTAATAAAATATTTTATCTGCTTTTTATATTATGGTATTAAATATTAAAATGCACAATTTAAATAAAAGTTTTTATTTTTATTTTAAGATATATAGTTTAACTACGTCAGCTTGAATATTATCCCTCACAACATATTGCTGATTTTGTATGCTTTCTTCTTGACGTTTGAACATTATTGATTTTTTCAAGTCTCATCTGTCATCCATCTGTAGAGATTCAGAAAGATTCCTTTTACAACCATATCTCTTACAAGTTCCTCAAGAGATTATAAAATTTACATTTTCCGTTAATTTATGCAGGTCATTGAAATGAAAATTTCCACGTGTTCTCTTTCTACTTATCTCCTTTTAAAATAGTTTGCTCTTCTCTTAAAAAATGTTAGCTTTTTGTCTTAAATAATCATTGAAGTTTTCTTTCACATTATCAGGTATAATGGAGCTTTATAATGCAGCTGCGTTACCAGTAGCGGTCGCCGCGCTACCGCTCTCAAGCCCTATTTGTGCTAACTAACTGCTTTGTATTAAATTGTAAAATTTCTATTCATTGGAATTATTAAAATTATTACTCCTTTAATTAGATATTATCAAAAATTATTAAATTATAAATTATAAATGCTGTTGACTTCCGCTCGCTCAAGAGATATTCAAATCCCAGCGGATCCTTTTCAGTTGAAGTGAGGCCCTTACCGTAATTTAAATTATTCCTGATTCAATTTTAAAAATTCCAAGCAAATGGAAGTTTTCTATTAAAAGTTAATACATATATCTACTTTTTGAGAATCATAACGACAAAATTATTTAGGGGGCATCTCTTGGAGATAAAACAAGTTTTTATTGAAAATGTTGATTTGTAATACCTATTCGATAAAATAGGAAAATTAAAGATTTGGAATAAGCTGAATAATTTTTGGTTGTAGAATATTAATTCGTCAAAAAAATCTTTGTTTTGAGAATTGGAAATATTCACTTTTGATAGAATATTCCTCAATTGAGTTCAATGCAGTTAGTCAGCATTTGTGGCACTAGAGAGCGATAATGCGACGATCAACACCATGACAATATTACAGCATGTTTTTCTGTTTGACTTTATCCTTCTAATTAAGCCCAGGAGCTAACCGAAAATTTTCAAAACTTTTAATTCTGCGAGGCCAACAGGTTGGTTCTTTAAAATTAAAAGTTTCGGATGGAGATAATTGATGAAACTTATCTCCCATTGTGATGATTTTCACTGATAAGTCCTTTTCACTATCTGTTATAGTTAATCTTCATAGCCTTCACCAATCTTCTTAACACCTAACACCATTGTACTGTCAAGGTATTAAATAATAAAACATAAAATTTAAATAAAAAAAATTTCAACTTGTCTCGAAAAAAACTACCATCTCACTCTTCTAACCAACTCGTAGCCTCCCTCCAGCTTAGCCTTACACTACATATTTAAAAAAAAAAGTATTATTAATAATATATTTTTTTTTAAATATTCGGCCCAAAAACGTTAGACATACAAAAGACTTGGAGATACTGCCCATTGCATCCACCTAACACTAAATTTATCTTACGCCAGAACTTGAAAGAAAATTTTTACAGTGACTCGAAAGTATTTGGGATTTTATAAAATAATTTATTAATAATGTATATGCATTTGAAAATAATTGCAATTCTTAACTTTTATAAAAAGAATGTTGTACGTACTTGACATACAGGAAAATGGTTAATTCGGTCAAAGTTATTAATGAATTGTTATTTACAATATTCTTCATTTTTTTATCAACACTAAATTTATGATGAACAACTATATCAGCTTGATACATAAAAACAAAATAAAACTAAAGAAAAAGAGACTAGAGCAATGCAAACTAATAAAAACACATGAATACACAAATAGCTATCAGTAATACACTTTATAACAAAAAGATATAAAAAACGTAATAATTAATAAATCAAAATGTTCATTCGAATGTTTAACAGCTTTAATAAGTTTGGATGTCATAAACAACATAAAAAAATTACGAGAACACTCGGAGACTGAATGCTGGCTGTAGTTATCATACCCAGCTGAAAATTAGCTACATACATAGAAATAAGTTTCAGAATAAATTAAAAAAATACATATACAAAATTTAAATAAATAAGAATAAATATAACATGGAATAGAACATAAAATATATGCAAGGTAATAATAGTCGTAATAACCCAGGCTCACTGTGGCAGCTTAGAACAGGCAAGTTATTATATACAGGTTATTGTGAAGCGCTGTTCATTGGCTGAAAAACCATATCATGTAAAAATGTGGGCTGTTACTTACAAATAACCCTAACAAAGTCATGTTTTTATAGTTCACCTTTCTTGTTTGCTTGGCCACAACCTTTGCCTTTTTATATCTATATAGCCCTACCCTGCGACCTTTTCCACACTTTTTCGGTTCACATCCATTGCTATTTTTTGACAAGCACAGGAAATACTGCTATAAAGTATTTAGCTGCATGCAGAAATTAAGGGTACATCTGTTACCGGGCAAAACATCGTTTAATTGCCCAAAGCTTAATGGAGAAGATCGGATAACCAAAATGAAAAAAAAAAAAAATTATTAAAAAATTTAAAATTAAAATCTTTTTAAAAAATATTGCTCTACTACAACCAAAGAGAACTCCCTGAATAAAAAGAAAATCCTGGAACAGTTATAAAAAAAAGAAAGAGAAAAACGTTATCCGGACGCCACGCTATTATGTAATGGAATAGCGAAACCATGAAGAATATAAATTAATAAATTTAGTGCACTTAGAATAAAATTATAATTCCATAAAGCACGTAAGATTAAAAAAAATGTAAGTACAGACAGATATGTAAAAAAAAAAACATTTACCTGGGAGTTTGGAACCTCAGACCTCAGAAACCTGATTAATTAGCCAGTTCTTAGAGGACGCCTATGATAAATTGTATAATGAATTCCAGCATGCACTCAGACGTGCCGTTATTAATAATTACATTCAACTATTGCTATAGAATTGTATTATTCTAGTAAAATGAGCTAAAAGGAAAAAATAAAAACACAATGTTTATAATTAAATTAATTAAAAATCAAATTAGGAAGAAAACAATATTTATGTTACAATGGCTTCATTTATTATATTAAAAATAACTTTCCTTTATTTTTCACAATACATAAATCCACCACCAGTGCTTGATCATAACAAAAAAAAATACATACCTTATATTTAACTTAAATTAACTAGACCACAAAGAGAGAAAAAAAAGAATAATCTTTTTCTTTTGTCTTAACTTTACAAAGGTCTTTCGGAATAAAAGTATTTCCGAACCACCACATCTTCATTCATTCGTAACAAATTTGAGGAAAAACAAAAAAAATAATGTACATCAAACAGAGGCAAAAACCTGAGTTCAACCATGCTCTGTCACTGTTGAATTCGAAGTTGAATCCGCTTCACATGTTTTTAATAGGTAAAAACAATGTAGACCAAACATTGGTTATTTGGACCACAGCAAGTTTGTCCTCATACTATACCAAGGTTGTGCTAGTAATTGCCAAAGGATCACTTTGGGTATTGGAAAACAATATTTTATGAAATTAGTTAAAATAAATAAAATTATTCCTGAAAGATAGCAATTTATTTATATATGTGTATATATATAAATATGTGTGTGTATATATGTGTAAATATATATATATAAATATAAGAGAGGGAGAGAAGAAGAGAAAGTAAGAAAAAGTGAAACAAAGAAATAATTGGTGAAAGAAAATTTAATTGTAAATGAAAAGATTAATTTACAGAAGAACTATAAAGAAAAATGAAAGAACTTGTTATGAATAATCTTATGCGGAATAAAAACAAATAAAATTGAACTAAAGAGCACTATGTTGTTAATTAAATAAATCTAGAGTGTGACATAAGACAATTTAACAGTAAATGAAATTAAATATTGAGTTTTATTAGTAATTATTAACAGTTATTACATATTTATTACTTATATTTATTGTATTTGCTGAGTGAAATGAAAGCGATGAATAGCAGGATCAATACTGATTTGAAGAAAGATATGATAGGCTATAATTTATTGAAGAAACAAATGCAGATCATTAGTAGTTGGGTTGAGCTGATGAAAACTTCATGAACAGCAGGTGAAATTATTAAGAAGAATTACTATTCAGAAAGAAGGTATGAGATCTCACTTAAAACAGCTCCACAGTGCACATAAAAAACAGTAGATACCAGTGATAGGTAAGGTATTAGTGGCCAGTGAGAGCTTTGATAACATTCATCTTCATCAGTAAACATTCCGGTGAGGTTGCCGATGCAATGGTTTAAATCGCTTTATTAGTTGTTTTGTAAAGTACAATATTGTAAATATAAATATAATTACATGGATAAAGATGACTTAATTTGTTATTAACCATTTTTAGTCATATTTTCTCCGGAAAAATTAGACTATTCCAGTGGGTCGAAAGTCAGCGGTGAGCGGCGGGACTGCGTTTTCTATCCGTTTCTTCTTAACCCTTATAGCACGATTATAGAAGTTCTGGAGATGTATGATATATAATATATTTATATTTTTTTCCTCACTACATTTGAGCGGACCAGTATTAGCTAAGGGCTATTTCAACTCCAGCGGTTCCCGTTGGATCAAATGAGCTGAAATTCAGTATGAAGGGTTTTCTGTATAGAAGGCCAGCGGAGAGCATGAGTAAATTTCAAGAGAACTGTCTTTTGCGGGCCTCAACTTCTTTCTCACTCCCCTGTTTTTATAATATTTTTAATTTAGTGAAAATACGACTGAAGTGAACATAATTATAATATAATTTAGACAAAGAAAAGTGATGATTGGAACTGAGGAAAGTTAAAGTAATTTAAATCAGTTAGTATTATAATGATTTGAAACTGGGTTGGTAATAGATGACTTTTGATATAGATATCTTTTAGATAGTTATGAAATTAACTTCTATTGAAGAGAATAGTGTAAACATGGCTAAAAACCTGAGCTTTAACATGCATCGACATCATCGTCCCAATCTCCATGCACCACACCCAGTCCTCGATCTAGAACTTCCTCTATCCACTAGCGTTCACTGCCATTCGTAATCCTCTACTTCCGCACCACTGTTTGTATATTTGTTCAATACACATAATTCTGTGTATTTCTAATATATAAATAAACAATTCTACATTTAATTAGAACCTGATCTAATTAATCAAATCTAACCAGTGGAGGATCCACAGAGGAGGAGAAGGGAGAAATTTCTCCTCCCGAAATAACCACTGAGAAAAAAATAAATAAAATATGGCTAATTTATACTTCTATCTATTACCAATACCTGGCGAGTAACTATGATAAATTATCATTCATTTGATAGGAGATAAATTAACCTTGACTTTCCTAATGAGAAATCGATCGTCGAATTTTTTAAATGTAATTATATGATTGCCAATTGTAATCACATTATATATTAAACTTCATTTGCTTTATTTTTTTTTTTAAACCTGACCAAAACTCTAAACTCATATATATATATATATATATATATATATATATATATATATATATATATATATATATATATATATATACATATATATATATATATATATATATATATATGGCCTAGTGGTTAAATCGCTGGAATCGTATAAATGGATTGCTGATTAAGGTCAAAATAGTTTTAATTGGGTTCAATCTGTATCATTGGATTATTAATTACTGAGATATTCTGCCAATCACTCCGGGTACAGGATAGGTCAATATAATCACATAATTCTACTAATTATTCTTCCCACATTCCTTATAAATATGCACTGCAAATTAAAAATGGTTGGTGCATCAGAGGTAGAATATATACACACATTAAAAAATACAACAAAAAAAATATGACATAATCTAGGTCTGCTCTACGACTATCCCGGATTTTATGATCAGGACTGGAACTAGAAGAGGGGGCAAAGAAGTCACCTACCCTTGGCTGCAGAATTTATAGGTTGGCAAATTTCTAGCGAAATTTTATTTTAAGCTTTAGTCAAAACTACTCGTTTCTTCTTGTTGGTTGAATTAACATTAATTCAGTCAATGCTAACATTAGGAGATGTTATTTATTTTGAAATAAACTACCTTACATTACTGATATAGAACTGTTGAGTTTTTTTGGAGGAGAGGAAAGTGAAAGAAGCAAAATTGAGCTTGCCTCCTGGCCACATCCTATTTCTCCTGGAAGGTACGTTTGAATCCGTTTCTTGATCTAACCTAACTACATTAAATCAATTAATTAATTAATTAAAATTTATAGCTACATATCTCTTTAATTAATTAAGTGCAAGTGGTCTATCGCAGTTAAAGAATAATTTGGGGGTGCACAAGAATGGATCTTATTTATATGATGATGTTTTAGCCTGCAATCAGGATTGGCGCATATCAAGTCACAGAGCAGGGGTAGTTTTAGTGTCGTGGCGGACCCACGAAATGAATCTCGACATTTTCATTTTGGCTAGGATAGATTGGTAGCCTGTAAGATAACCCGTCCTGTATGCCTTAACTGGAGTTGGTAAAAAAACGCATCTAGCTAATTCGATGCCGTTGTTTTTTTATATCCTTGACCTACCTGACAGTTTGTTTTGAATTTTGTTTATGAATTTCTATTCATGTCTTGAATTTTTATCATGGGTGATCTAGGCCATTGTCTTTTTAACCTCCGCCGAGGCAGACCGGGTAACAGATTGGGGTGATTTTGAGTAAAAAAGTGAAATGTGGTGTATTTGTCGTGAATGTAAGATTTTATTGTTGGAATGTCCATGCCATTATGTATAATCTGATTGGAAATAAATAAAGGTGCATTAACAATATTTCGAAGAATTTGGGACCGTGTTGTTTGTATATTGTGTGTGTGTACGTGTTTTACTGAACCCAAATATTCTACTCCGTATCCAAATAGGTCTTAGTACTGTAGTGTAGATTAGTAGTTTGTTTCGTAACTTTAGTGAGTATCTGTAAGTCCAGAAGATGTGATAGTTGATTGTATCGTCTTGTCGGTTCTTGTCTTTTATATTTTGTTTGTGTGTTCCATGTGGGTCTTGTGTCCAAATATAGTTCGAGATACCGTAAATAGTTTTTCGAAGGTACTGAGTTGCTGTCGATTGTTATAGCTGGGCTTGAACATTTCCATGTGGAGATGCTAACGTGGCTCGATTTAGTGGCGTTGATTTTGATTTTCCTTTAGTTGGAACCAGTTTTTTAGATGGAATAAGTGATTTTGGAGGACAATAGATGCTCATACATCTCGATGTTCGCTTGGAGTTTTGTGAGAAATATTCACGGAGAGATCGATCGCTTAGAGTTGGGACGGTCGACACGGTGGGAAGAGGATTTTCTATAATATTTCCAAAAATAAATTAAAAAAATGGTAATTTCTCATTTGTAGGGGGAAACATTTTTTTATTTGAAAATCTTTATTTCGGGAACTTGTGAACTTTATCGTAAAGAGCTCTATCTACAGGTATGTTATTTTTCCAGTATTTGTCTGCATACATTTGACAATGAAAAGGAAAATTATTATTATTTTAAATTAACCCCCAGTCAGGCGTACAGCCTTGCAAAATCTATCGGTATAACATGAACCGAGCTTTTATACCCGACGAAAGTATTTATTCTGCTAACAGATATGCGTCAGATAGAACGAGCGGCCGATAGTGGTTGTAATCCCGTTCAATATCCTCCAGGGCCGTCCTGTTTACAGAGCAAGCCTCACCGTCGTGTTTATGAATACATTGCCTTACTTCAGTTGTCATTGCCCAAACATTCTGGCATTATTGTAAGCCATTGATCAACTAGCGGCTTCATTTCCATCAGTACTCCCACCCCTCAACTTCCCTACCCCACCATAGAGCCTAATCTTGAACCAACATGTATATAATCTGCTTTGGAGGTTGTATAGCTAGTGAATAGAAACTGCCGATATGAAATGGAATTTTAATGATTAATTGTGATTTTTATCTATATATTCACAATAGAGCTTAATTTGATTTGTTTATAAGTTTATTTTCTTATATTTTATTTTACTATGGTGCTTGGACGAGAAGTTGTTCCGCCGTCCTTCAAGACTCTGCCAACAAATTGTAAACCATTTTATTTAACATTAGAAGAGACTTGAATGAACATGCCCGAGGGTGATCAGTGAGCGGTTGCTTTTTTGAGTGAATTATGACCTTCATCTGATCATCACCTATTAGAAATTTGAGTTGTTCTTATCAGTGAATCACGATCTCCAACCACGACAACCAGTTTTAAGAAGTCTTCAAAACCTGGTATGGAACAGTCGAAATCTATTATTTATATAGCTAAGGAAAATGCAAAATTTTTCGTAAGCCTGAAAGGGTTGAAAGCAATAGTAATTCTGCTCATGAACTATTGTCCGTTAGGATATCATCTCCTGAAGATTCCACCTACCCTATTCCCCATCCACCAACCCTGTCTGTTCCTGAAGGATGGGGAAAGAGTAAAACGCACTCTTTGTATATTTGAAGCCCTTTTTGCATTATGCCAGTATTTAGATCAGGCAATAGATAAACTTTAATATATTACTACAAGTCTAGGTGTGGTAGAATAAATATATTCAGTTTTTGAAATATATTGCCACTGGACTTTCTCAACGTGATAATTAGGAGAAAAATAGATGAAACAAATTTTATATACTGAAATGTTTATTTATTTATATGCTGAACATGATGAAAAAAAATCATAAAGGCACCGAATAGTGTTTTTTTTTTCACGTTTAAGATGTGATTTTTTTTTAAATGGAAATAACAAATAGTACGTAACAGCAATTAAAAATACGGAAAAAATGAGTTTTAAAGAATTAAAGTCGGTCCACAACTTTTCGCAAAAAAAAAAACGGGAAATATGATCACTTTTGGATTTTCAATTTCAACAGGGCTTGTAATTATCATGGGAACTTGTTTTGGGATTTAAATTGTGGCTTTTGTTACTGCCTATCTGTAATAAAAAATTGTGATAGAAAATGTAAAAACAGGTATTCTCAAAAAAAATAATTTGATTAAGGGTCTAGGGCCAATTTTCAAAGCGCTATTTGCTTCCGAAGAGTTTCTCTGTAACCCAATTTTCATGAAACATATTTGAGATTCGATTAAATACCTCAAAAACGCGTTTGAGCATGTGACTCTTTCTTGTTCCGGCCGCCAATGGAGAGCTAGAGCAGGGGAGGTGCCGAAGGGCGGGGAAAGGCTCTCTCTGTCACTTTCGGCCGGTCGGAGCAAAAAAGAAGTGTGCAAGTTATTGACTAATTTTATTGGGAAGTAATATTCCATTCTTACTCCACACAGTCTTGGATTATTTGGATTTTTATTCAGTTCCTATAATTATGACGACTAGGAAAAAAGAGTAAATCCCTTGTGATAACTTCAGATCGGACATTTAGTTTTCTTGTTGATACTTTGCACAGTGCTAACCGAATAAATATGATCAACATGGTTTCAAAAACACTTTGTATAAAAGGCTAGAAGACGTTCTTAACATATATTGAGCTTTGTCGAAACTAACAGTTTACATATTGTATAGTATAATACTATTCTGGAATAAAGAGTAGAGACGCATACTTCTATATTAGAGTGGAGAACTGTATTTTATTTACAAGATTAATATACTTATTTTTTTTCTTTTATATCACTCTAGTAATCGTTTCAAGAGTTCCATATGAAAAGAAACTCACTTAAAGACCATGCAAAGACATACTTATTTCATAGCTGCCTTCAGTAGTGCTTCGTCGTCTATTTTCAGTCGCTTAGCTTGATGAGTTACATGAAGGGCTGACTTGCTTTGTATGTGATCTAATGTTTTCACGTCTTTACACAAAACGTTATTAACTTTCTGAGAACGATTATTATATATATATATATATATATATATATATATATATATATATATATATATATATATATATATATATATACTAGTAAAAATACTGGCAGACTATTCATAATATTGAAGCGCTGCATTATGTGAAAAGAGATTAACTATATTATAAACTACAATATATTTAAATTAATAAAACAGATTGAAATATTACTTGTGTAAGTGTAGATATCACTATTATGATTATGATAATGTTATTTTGGTTTTAATTCTAAAAATTATATTTGTGTAGTATTTCTTGAAGGTTCGTTGGGAAGTCGAAAAAAAACAATAAAAATATTTCCAAAAATGAATATTTATTCTTTAAAGGTTACTGAAATTTACTTTTTGTTTTAATTCAATACTTTATATATATATATATATATATATATATATATATATATATATATATATATATATATTAGGCTTTTCTATACCGAACCATCAACTCCCAGCACCCATCCTACATCAACAGTCTCCTACAATTCAAATCTTCGGTCCACTCAATGGAAACAAGATCCCGCCTTTCTGACCTCTATATCTCTTCCCACAGAACCAAAACATTCGAACGCTCTTTTCTTGCCCGCTTTATTGTCCTCTGGAGTTCCCTCCCTTCTAATATCCGACATTCTTCTTCTCTCTCCTCATTCAAATCCCAACTTTTTCAACACCTCCTCACTTCCCAAAAAGATGCTATCAATTCATGAAATTTTAATTCAAGATTAATATCTTGATTAGTTACAAATAATTGTGTCAATTATCATACAAAGCTTTAACTCTGTGAATTATTTCAATATTTTTATAGAGTTGAATGAAATTTTGTTTAGAAGTAAGAATTTGTTTTTAATGTTGTTTTAACTCAGGATTGCTCTACTCATATTATTTTTATGTTTTTATTTTCTACGGTTTTGCTCTCTTTCTATTTTTTTCTCTCTCTTTCTCTTTCAATTTTGTCAGTAAAATTATATTTATTATATTTTTTTACCAGAAGGATATTATTTTTTTTTTCGTTACTTATAGGTTTAATTAAGATTATTGTAAATATTAATTAATCTTTATTGATGTAGTCTTAAGGCAGACTTTTTTTTTTCTGTTATCTTTTTTACTTGTACATACTTGTTATTCTTAATTCTGGTCCCAGAATAAAGTTTATTTTTCTATTCTATTCTATTATATTATATATATATATATATATATATATATATATATATATATATATATATATATATATACATATATATATATATATATATATTATTTTATACATCTAATATGTTTGTAAATATGTATAAATGTTTTATGTTTATATAATGTGGACGGAAAACTTCAAGCATTACCAAAACTGTGACGCATAAACTATCATACTGGCCTCTAACTAAAAGGGAATTATTGCTTAAAATATTAAATATTTTAGCTGTTTATGATACAGATACAGGCTATAGGAGTCTTTCATGGCGAAATATTATCCTAACTTTAGGATAATTTTAGGTTCTTTTTCTTCTTGAATTATTAATAGTTTACTTCTCTTTACTCAAATATCTTTTATATTTACTTTAGCATTTTTTTTATGTATATATTTTTTCTTCTTTCGTTCTTAATCATTTCGTTCATTTTTTCAGTGTTGTAACCATCAACCCACATTGCCAGCAATATTCCTTCCAGGGTGTTATCTTTTCATGATACGTTTCATGGAATCTTTTAAGTCTTCTTGGACTGTCATCTTAGCCTCCTTCCTATGTCCATTTTTTATGTTTCTGACTGACACTGGAGTCTCATTTGAGTCCATGATTGGGTCCCTCTGCAGTTTCTCTCTTATACTTTTGTATCAAATCCTAACAGTCTTGGTATTATTTTGGGTATTTTTATTTGCTTCAGAATTCTCCAAATATATTTCATTTCCCTGATTAAAAGATGGCTCTTTAATTAAGATCATGATGTAGGGTATTGACATAGTATGGATTATTGACTATTGTTCGGAGAAATTTGAAATAAAAAATTTAATGGCCAGTTCACACATAACAACTTACCTGATTATTTCTTTGCACAAAGAAAACATTGCAGGTTAGATGGAGCGAATGAACGGGAAAAATACGTAGCTATTCTTATTGATATAAGAAGTATTTTTTTTATTCATGATTACACTGCTTCACTAAACCACTCATATATATATATATATATATATATATATATATATATATATATATATATATATATATACCGTTGAGTACGTTATTATATCCGATGCCTTGCCAGTTATAGATAAAATGAAACCTTAATTTACGAATAAGTCAAAATCCTGTCATAGGTTTCTTTTATTCCTTTGAAGACTTTTTCTCAAACAAAAACTAGCTTCCTGCAAAGTTTCAGAGCAGTTGATTGAAACCACTTTTCCTTGAAATTATGCGGGGTCCTTTGGCTGATGAAGGTGTTCTGAAATTAACGATTTCACTTTAGCAAAAAGGAATTTTAATCTATGGATGACATGTAAACTCTACCATGAACACAGGCTAGTCAGAAAAATTGCATAGTCACTGATGTTCTGGGTAAAATTTTTGCTGCTCCGGCATATCTGGGTCCAATGGGTAGCTAGACAAGGAGTTATTTATATCCAAATTTGAGAGAATATAATGTTATTTTGCTGGCTCACCTTCATCTTCTTAGTTTCTCTCTGTTGTACCAACCTAATAAAATAATAAAGGAATGAGATGGTCCGGGAGGTGGTGAAAATTTTTTATCACAGATTGTAAAAACTATTTATTAGGAACTGACGTTTCGACCCACTTTGAAGGTATTCTTCAGGGCTGAATAAACAAGATACAAAAATAAAAATAAAACAATGGTATATACAGTGAATGAATTAAAATTAATAATTAAAAATACAGTGAGAAAAAATGAAAGCAGTGATAAATCATTTTAGGCCTAAATCCTCCTTTTTTTTGTCTTTTAATTTAAAAATCAACGTTGATATTTTATTTTGATTTTTTATCTTTTAATTTAAAAATCAACGTTATAGAGATGTTCCGATATTTAACTTATAGATATCTACTTTGTCGATCATTTAATTTCACCGACAATCAATTCATTTTTTCTCATTTAGTCGTTTTAATTATTAATTTTAATTCATTCAGTACATCCATTATTTTATTTTTATTTTTGTATTCAGCACTGAAGAAGACTTGCAAAGAGAGCTTAGTATTAATATTAATATTAATATAAAAAAAAGAAGAAAAAATGAAGCAACTCAAGGACCTGTAGGTGCATGCATCATTACCACCCGTCGGCAAGGCGTAAAATATACCATAGCTTGAAACTCGGTCATTGACGCTCACTAAAAAATGGAATGATGGAGTGGAGCCAAGGTCACAGGCACAAGGGTATAGCACATTCGGTAAGGCGCACAGGGCTCAACCATAGAATACCTAATTATTTTTCTCATAGTGCCATAACAATAATTAAGAAAGCTGAATTTTTACTGGCAGCAGTGTTATAAGTACATTCCATAGGTGACACCCCACTGTTGCTGAAACCCCGTATTCCAGAAATGGCCTAGTAGAGGAAGAATAAAAAGTTCTTGTTTTCGTAATCTACCATCTTCTCTTTATCATAATTATAATAATACATTTTGATGTGATTGAATTTACTAAAAGCTTTCGATTGTACACTAAGATTGTTTTGATGATCACAAACTGATTTATTACTATTATATAAGCCTGTGTTTAATCTGCTGTTGTTGAAGATAGGTGAAAATAATATTTTTGCGAGGTTTTCCATTGATATTTATGGATCGATCTGTGGCTTTGAGGCAGCGATACTGGTGAGGTATCGAGGTATCTGTGAGAGAGAAGCAGGCGGACATCCGCTAAGGAGATAAGGCATTCACTCCGGCCTCCTCACAAAACGGATTTAAGATTAAGCTTGGCTATATAAAAACCCACCTTTTAATACCAATCTCAGTTCAGTTTCCTCTATTGCTAGGCCTGCGGAAAAGTAAATTATTTTCATGAATATTTACAGTCTTTTCTGTGGTCGCTGAAAGATTGAACGAAACATTATTTTAAATAACCCACTTTTTCATTAGACTATTTTTTATTTTTTTTAACATCTGCAATGATGAATCTTATCTTCATATTTTTCTACCTTACGAAAATTGAGTTAATCTAATCATAAGGTTAGATCTATCTTAGACTGTTTAGAAATGCTTTACTGTTAATTTTTGTTTTGAATAACATGTTTGGAATTTTCTCCCTTCCAAATCCTGCAGGTAAACTTTGTATGTAGAGACATCGAAGGGGCAAATTTAGGTGTTTTTTTTGTCAGGTGTCATTGATGTTTTCTGGTCGATTATGATGCTTATAATGGAATAAATAGTCGGGGTGCAGTCAACATAATATTTTTTATTGTATAGCTGACGTTTCGGCCCAAACATGTGAGCCATCATCAGTGCTAAGAGATAGACGCCAAGAACTGAAATAATTCATCATTCCGACTTCTATTTATACATTTAGTCCATTCTTTTTCAAGAGTACATAATTTATATCTATATTCCCATATTTTAAAAATTAATATTGACGATCAGTAAAATAAAATACAAAAATGTTTGGGATTAAATGGTTAACAGATAAAAAAAGAAACCTTAAGTTGATTTTTAACATAGAACACCTGTTCTCAATTTTCCACAGACTTTCAGCACATTGAAGGGAGCTCAAACCCTGTCGCTGATGCGCTTTCGCGCCTGGAAGAACTGTCTCTTGACGAAGATTGGGATTAATTAGTCACCGCACAGGAGAACGATCAGGAGTTATATAAGCTGCTTACACAGGAGAACCTCACATTCAAAAAATTCTCCCTTCCTGGCGCTAACCATCCAGGATAGTGTGAAACTTCAAAGAAACAGGTTAGACCTTATATCCCTCAAGCATTCAGGCGCTATTTTTTTAACTGCTGTCATGACAGTAGGCATCGAGGAGTGCGAGCTAGTCGACGTCTAGTTGCAGGTAAATATTTTTGGCCTTCAATGAATTCTAATGTTGGAAACTGGGCCAAAGCGTGTCTGTCCTGCCAGCGTTCTAAGGTCATCCAACACACTATTAAACCTCATAGAGTATTTGCAGGTTGTGGTCGGTTCGAACACGTCCACTTGGACCTCATTGGCCCTTTGCATCCATCGAAGGGCATGATATACGCCTCACCATAGTAGATAGACTTACACGCTGGCCCGAAGCTGCTCCTCTTCCTGGACATGACCGCAGACACCGTCGTCAGATCATTCTTCGACACGTGGATTGCACGTTTCGGATCTCCAAGAAGGCTCTGGGTTATTTACCAACTTCAGAAAACTCCTGGGTACTGATAGAGCTCGCACCACCGCATACCATCCGCAAATCAACGGCTGTGTAGAGCAATGGCACTCAAGAGCGCAATAACAGCTCAGATGGACACAGACCATTTGCTGGACCGGCTTCCCATTTTTCTGTTTGGTTTAAGGTCTACGATTCGACAGGACATCAACGCAAGTGTTGCTGAAGCAATTTACGGCCAGCCACTTCGCCTACCTGTGGAGTTCCTTGTCTCACCTTCTGGCCCACAAGATCCTGAGGAGAATTTATTTTAGTTAAGACATATTATGGACACGCTACGACCTGCACTCTTTGGAACATCCACACAGAAGCCGTTTTTCCCATCCAGCTCTTGGGTCCTGCACGCATGTCTTTCTCAGAGATGATACCGTGAGGAAACCTCTCCAACCTCGTTACTCAGGGCCCTACTTGGTGGTATGTGGAGACATCAAGATATACAAGCTGCAGCTTTCAGACCTGTCCACTGCCAACGTGTCTGTTGATGGTCTCAAGCCGGCATTCCAGCTCCAGGACTCTGACAGCTCCGCGACACCTGGTCAGCGGCTGTCAGAAATTGATCCTCGCTCACCCCAGGGACCACACGCTCTGGACGCCCTTTCCGTCCGCACGCCAGATTCTTGGACGGTGTCATTGGGGGAGAGGGGAGGGAGTAATGTTATGGTCGTTACATTCTCTTAACAATCGTTCTGCAACTTAGCGAGCCCTACCTACTTTCATAGCCTACCTCTTTGGGGCTGTGATCAGGTTGGGTCTCCTGGGAAGTTTTTTTCGCTACAAGCACATTGTCGTTTTCTACTAACATTGTGTTACTATTTAATGATTTAAGAAATTAGTAGTAACTACTATATGAAGGCCTGCGAAGTAGAGAGCTCACACATAGGTTGCATAAGCGAGTAGATTATTTTTTGATTTTGTTTTTTCTTTATTATACCTGTCATGCCGATTTGTAAATAATAATTGTAGCTTTTATTTTGATAGTGCACGTTATTTTGTAGTTTCTACTTTTTTTTGTATATCATTTTTACTTAAAAATTTTTTTTTTTTTTCTGTTACCTGTGTTTATTGAATGAATCTGACTGAATCCTAAAACTTCCATGTTTTATAGGCTACCGTTTTGTATTCTGTCGGCTCCGTGACCGCAAACGTGCATTTTTTATCTCTTCAAGAACATATACGTAATTGCCTGAAATAGGTGAACCTTTGTGTAAAATAAGCCAAATTTGTCTGCATGGGCTTCCAGATTATGTAGTGTACAGTGTCTGTAGAATCTGTATATAAGTGTAGGTGATTTGAGGTGATTTGTCTTGATTTTGTCGGGGGTTTCCAGAATTTAAACCAGGCATGTAATTTCATTAACTGAGAGGCTTGTGTTGGATTTTTATGCCTTATTAAGATTGCTGCATCATCTGCGTATGTCACTGTAAGAATGTTAGAACTACAAGGAATTTCGTGTGTTTGTATAATGTAGAGTAGTGGAACGAACTCTGAACCTTGGGGTACTCCTGCTGCTATCCACCTAATAGAAGATTGCTCTGATCCGTGTCGGACGATCGATAATCTGTGAAAAAGGAAGGATAGAATAATAAGGAAGTAGGTAGATGGAAGTATTGTCTTATATTATATTATTGTCTTTTATATAATAAAATTATATTTGTATTTAGTTTTTTTGGTTGTTCTTTCATACCTTTTACATTTCCAGAGCTTGTTTATATACTCTTTTTAGATATCAATAATATTTCATTGATAAACCATTTCATCACATTTTCCTGAATATTTGAACGGGCTCATATTTCACCTATCATAAATACAAAACTATATTTATAAATGGATAATATTAATTTCTCGAGTTGGTTCAAACATTGGAAGTATTTCAGGTCGTTTTCCGAGAACTCCAGCCATTCATATTTGTTGGCAACGTGGTTCAGTTGTGAGTTACTCAGTTGTTAGTGCAATACACTTACCCAGAAGGTAGTTCTAAACTAAATAGTGTCATTAACAGTGATATCAGGAGCAAGAGGTGCGTCAGAACCTCTTTTCAGTTCTTGGAATGACAACAAAATTTTAAAAAAAGATATTTTTTATTTATTTTGTATTCATTCATCCTAGCTTACAGAAACGGATTTGTTTTAATTTGTTTGTTTGTTCAAGGCAAAAGTAAAGTACGCAACGAGCGGAATTTTTTCATTTTAATTGGAAAATGAAAAACAATTAGCTTTGAAAAAATTCCTATGCCAAGTTGAAGGATCCCAGATCATTTGTTTTCTTTACTGTTTTTCAAGACATTTGAGAAAGTTTACCAAAGTAAACTTTTGAAAAGGACACAAAACTTTTTAAATTTTTATTATACTATTTTAAATATAAAAATAAAAAAAAATATAAAAATAAATTTCAGAAAAATTTCCCTTATCTATTTCCTCGATTTATTCATGTTTTTTTTTTTGTTTTTTTTACAACGTTTCAGGTTGTTTCTGTCCATTTTCAAGTTATCTTATCTTCACTTTTTCATCTCTATTTGTCAATGTGAGATTATTCGTTTGAAGAAAAATTCCTATTTATCATCCTAGTTTGTTGAATAAAATCATCTGTCTTTGCCATTGCCCAGCTGTGCTGAGTGATCTGTTTGAACTGTTGTGAATAATTTTATAAAGCTGAAAAAAATGATGAATAAAGTGAGAAAGTAGATAAGAGAATTTTTCCTGAAATTAAGTAATTTTAAAAATTGGATATACCCTTAATTGAAAACTTGACAGTTTGGTTGTGTACTGTTTTGGAAGAATTTTTTTCATTTTGTTTCCTCGCCTTTGGCCGATAGTGATGTTTGGTGGCGGTTTGGTATTACGTAATGGAATTCATGTGGTCAACTTTTACCGATAGCACTCATTTATTTTTATATTTTAATTTGTATTGTGCAGAGCTTAAGGAACTTCAAAATCGGGAATCATTAGTGCACGAGTTTTAAACTTTATGGATTTTCGTCTTTTATTTGTACTCTTCGTCTTGATCCTTAGCAATTCCTTCCACAACCGTTAATCAAGAAGCAGTATGTTTGTTAAATAGAGTTAAGTGGATATATTCACTACGGGAGGGGGAATGGAGGGATGAGATCTATAACTCCTACGCCTCAGAGGATGATCCTTCTTAATGGCAGTAAGGTTTCCAATACCTGCTCGTAACTAGCTCCTCCTAACTGCTACTGACAAATCTCTACATGGCCATGTTATTGCTAACGACAATAAGGATGTAACAGGAAAAGGCTTTTCAGGTATTCCTTTGGGGCATGATAACTACTAAATTTTCATAAGTCTTTTTGCGTTATATATTTTTGTGAAAAAATTAAAAAATTCTATACCCACTCAGGTTTTTATTTGATTAATGGAACATGTTAGGTTAGGAATATTAATAATACAGAGAATAATTGAAAATTTCTCACTGATGAGCATAATATATCTTTATTCAATTATTTTTACTCTTGCATAATAACCCTCTGAAGATTTTATTTACAATAATACTTCATGAGAAATTGCATAATATAACTATAAGATGTTTGCGGTTTACATTATTAGCTGTAATATTACTTTATACAAATTTTAAAATAACGTATATTAAAAATATAAAAGAAACATACAACAAATAAATAAATAGAATTAGTTGTCATACTCATGATGGTATAGAGGGATCAATATGTTCAAACTGGAAGATCACTAAATCAGAGATTAAAGGAACATATACGTGCATATAATAACACGACAGAAAATTCCAACTTTGCGATTCATTTAAATGAAAAAACACAACATAAATTCATCAAAGACTCAGGAGTTAAATTAATATATCACCTTGAAAACAGCTTCAAATTAAATACATATGAAGCATTTGAAATAATAAAATCTTTCAAATCGTATCCAGATTTTGGCTTAAATGGCCAAATAAATATCTCCAATAGTCCAACCTTAAATTTATTCCCAACTATAACAGAAAAACAATTACTCACCGGAATTACTGGAAAAACCCTGACCCTTTAACCGTTTACCTATAAACAACCCACTTTTCTTTTATTGCTAATTCAGTGCGAGGACAAACCAGTACAAAATTTTCTGTTTGATATAATCTAGTTAAACCTTGGTGAGTACCAAAATGTATTTTATTTCTTGTCTCAATTAATTTCTTAATTCATAAATGTTTTATATTACTAATTTATATTTTATATTTAATTTAATATGTATAATAATACCAAACTGTATTTTGAATAGCTTATTTTTGAATTTTTGTGTGCTTTAAGAACTGAGGATGAATGTATAGTTTTGAATATTATACCTAATTTTATTGAAAACTAGTTTTGAATATTAGTTTTCAATAAAATTAAAATTAAAGAGGTGGCAAATAATAAATTAATTTATTATAATCTCTTATAAATAAAATTGGTGTTGAAATAAATATCATATTTTGAGCATAAATGTAGAATTATATAAAGAAATCTTATAAATAAGAGCATAACAGAAAATTAAGAATCAAATACTATATATATACATATAGTACATATATATATATATATATATATATATATATATATATATATATATAGAGAGAGAGAGAGAGAGAGAGAGAGAGAGAGAGAGAGAGAACAAATAAAGAGAGAGATATTAAACTCTTGTTCCAACTAGTGTGGTAATATAACCTATTTATTTGAGAGCACGATACGAGATATTAATCGAACTGTTATATCTCTGATTAGGGGTTGAATCGATTCCCATTACTTCTAGGAAATGTCTATATCATTGCGAAGTAGTAAATGGGACAAAAATCGAAATAAAAATATACAGTAAACAAGTGAAAATAACGAGCCAGTTTAGCATGACAAAATTCAAAATTAACATATTGCTCTCTGAGGGTTTTATATTTCACTACAAAATTTACCAAAGCAAGTGGTTTGGGTTTGGATTTATATAATTTATTTGTAGATTGATCTTCGAGATGTTCCTTGTATTATTTTTTTAAAGATTTTTACTTCTAAAGGTGACCATTTTTCTGCTTGAATTTTTCTGCGTTTTGTTAAATCATACTTCGGTTTTCGTACAACTTACAGTCGAAAATTATCTACTTAAGTGTTTGAGGGGTTTCTCCGTTGTAGTTCCAAGAATCAGTATACGACATATGAAATCTTTCAAAGTAGTGTTTTGATGTTCTGTAGTTCGTTCAGCAACCAGGTGTCGTTTTGTAGTATAAAATGAAGTATGTATTTGTGCAGGGGACAATACAATATTCGTTATAAACTTTGTTCGTTTATCTCCTTAATCTTCAGTATTCGTTATTTTTATATTAAAATTCTTACACGGCTTTTATTATTTACAACATAAAGATTACGTATTCATTCATTTTATTTTATAAAATATTCATCGTATTTAGTTTATATTATTTTCAATAATCAACAAAGAAAAAAAATTAATCCGCCCCCTCAAAATTTGGGATTTCACGTTTCAAGATACGCGGAATCCAAAAAAAAAAATCGTCCATACACCGTCTGCGGTTTTCCTCCGAGACTACTGAACTAATTTCTTTGTGATTTTGCACCGAATTCACAGGTCACCCCAAGATGATCCTCGGAATTCGACATTATCATTCGCTATTTCATTTGAGAATCGCGGCCGATAATGGTTAAAAAGATCCATGTATAGGCAATTTATGAAAATTAAGGAAAACTATAAAGCTTTTTGGTTTATCATTATACAAAAGCCTTAAAAAAAATCAAATAGATTATTATATTTTTTTAAAATATATTTGTAACTGTTTGGAAATTATAATCCGTAGTACAAAATTAGTAGCGTTTTTCTTCTTCTATTATTTCAAATAAAAACCTATTTAATGATGCTATGTGGGTTTTCACGGCTTATGTGTTTACAAATATGTATATATTATTAATTTAAAAAATATAGATAAGCATTTGAAGTTTCTTATTATTATACTTTGATGGCAATGTGTGTGTTTTTTATCAAGGGGGGGGATTGAAGTTCGATAAAATGTTTTCATAATTAAGTAAAACTAATTTGCTTATTTTCCGATGGTGAGTTCGGACGAGCTGACATTGAATATTCATAAAGGGACCGGTTTGGTATGACAAAGAAATGGAAAGTTGGTAGATAAAAACATTTTCCCCTAATTGTTGCTAATTATTTATGTGGGCTATTTGGAAAGTTCTCCCCCACAGGAAGCAATAAATCACCATTCTATCATTATCATTACAGCCCGGGGATTACCAGGACCAGGGGAGTTGGTGGGTCTCTGAGGAAGATGGAGGTTTCTTTTAAAATGATACCAGCCACTTCTGAATGATGTCCGACCCATTATGGACTTTTTCCCTCTCAAAAACAGGGCCATTTAATAAATGGCGTTTCTCAACTATTGATCTCAATAGTCATACTCAAAACAATATTATATTTTTGGTTAAAATATTTCCGATTAACAAATTTTCTATTTATTAATTAATTACCTTTTGCTTCTTTTAGATAGCTGTGAAGCAAGAATTATCAAAGTAATAAAAGTGATATCAACTTTTAGATTATCATCTTAAAACGAGTCTATATTGTATTTTATTTAGTTTTGCTTTATGTTATCTTTTTATTTATTAATTGGGATTCGCAGTTGACATCCGCATGTTGCTATAGAAGAATCAATGCAATTAGGGATTGATAAATTATTTGCCACTTCTATAATTTTATTGAAAACTAGTTTGAATGTTATACAATCATCTTCAGTTCTAAAAGCACACACAAATTAAAAAAAAAAATCAAAATACAGTTTGGTATTATCATGCATATTAAATTAAATGTAATATAAATTAGTATTATAAAACATTTATGAATTATGAATTTAATTAGGGCAAGATGATATGTATTTGTGTTTGACATGTATTTTGTATTTGATATGTATTTGATTTCTTGTCTCAATTAAATTCATAATTCATAAATGTTTTATAATACTAATTTATATTACATTTAATTTAATATGTATAAAAATACCAAACTGTATTTTGAATTGCTTATTTTTGTGTGTTTTTAGAACTGAAGATGAATGTATAACATTTGAAACTAGTTTTCAATAAAAACAAAATTATAGAAGTGGCAAATAATTTATCAATCGCTAATTAAATTTGGATTTTGATAAAATATTATTTCCTTTAAATGATTTTCAAATTCAAGGAAATAGTTGCGTCTTTATGTACACTTTTGTATTGGGTCTATAACGTTTACAGGAGTACTAGAAATTTTCTATCTAATAATAATTTATTTTTAAGGTAAAACGTGAGGAAAAATGATAATATATAAGTAAATACATTATAATAAACTATCTGATCACTCGATTCATGAGGCAAATAATTGAGTTAAACCGAATAAATAGAAAGCTGTATACATGCATGATATTTGCATCTTCAATTGGGGTTGTTCCTTTGTATAGGATTAAATTGTCATACATGGATCATTCTTCGAAAATAATGAAATTACGGTCCCGTGAAGAAAATGGTATTTTTTTATACAACTGGCAGCAGGTTTTTCATTTTATTTTGATAAAGTATGGTCTTAGATTGTTTTATCAGGGGTTATCTTTCATGTTTATAATAATTTTACATATATAAACGTGTTCTAATCTAACTATCACTCCCTCACATGTCCCATTGCTTTAATTGTCTACATTGACTTTGTTCAGGAGCCAGAAATCTTCACCTATCGCTGTCTAAATAAATTAGGTATGCAAACAAGCTCAGTATTTTGAGAAAAGAAAAACAAATTCATCATAGAATGAAAAGATATAATTACTTCTATCTTGGCCATGTACCTCACTCCATCACTTCTTTCAAAAATGGGCACCAAGAAAACTCGAAACAGTCTTCTACAGCTGACAGTTAGCAAGTTTTACCAGTTTCCTCCAGACCAATTGTAGCCGATTTGAGAGAAACCTCCATCAACATGCTGTGGCATTGAGATGCTAAGTTAAAAAATGTTCGTTGTATACTCTTATGGTGATCCTCACTTCTTCAGATGCACATAGAATAGAGAAAGTAACTGTAATATTTGATAAATTTCTATAGCAGTCCTCCTGCTTTTATCGTATTTGATGTGGTTTCATTATGAAGGCTCAAAATATAAAACAGAATCAGTAAACAATGAATAAGCGCAAAAACTTCACTCTCTCACTTTTTATTTATTATAAAAATTGTGTTTCATTCAATATGTATCTAATTCAGTTGTTCTATTAACAGTCTAAAATTAATTTATCGCTTTGTGATTTTTTGAATTATTTATATTATTTTATTATTGAATTATTGAATTATATTGAATTAAGTTATATTATTGAATTATTGAAACTAAAGATATATATATATATATATATATATATATATATATATATATATATATATATATATATATATATATATATATATATATATAAGGGACTTGAATAAGTTCTCGTTGTTTCCCGACAGATGGTGTTATCTTAGTCTTTTTGCATGAGGCAATACTATAGCCAACTTTATCGTGAAGATCCACCAAAAGACTTGAAATCACAGTATATGTTATTCCGCCGAAGTGTAAACAACATAATTTTTCATAGCGTTAAACATGTCGAATTCCGTGCCAAAAAAAGAATATTTGCGGGGAATTTTACTGCATTCCTTTTTTTTAAAAAAATCTGCATCTGAAGCACATAGAATTCTTGTGGAGACTTACGGCGACCATGCTCTGTCGGAAAAACATGCAGAGATTGGTTTAGACGCTTTAAAAATAATGACTACTCATTACTCGCATATTACGCATTACTCGATGAAGATCCAAGTCAGACGCAAAATGAACTTGCAGAATCATTAGGAGTTGATCACACAACAGCTTCCAAACGTTTAAAAGCATTATGAATGATTCAAAAGCAAGGAAATTGGGTGCCGTACGAATTAAAGCCGATACATGTGAACAGCTGCTCCAACGGCAGAAAAGGAAAGGTTTTTTTGCATCGTATCGTGACTGGCGATGAAAAGTGGATACACTACGATAACTCGAAGCGTAAAAAATCGTGGGGTAAGCCCGGCCATGCATCAACATCGCCGGCAAAGCCGAATATCCATGGTTCCAAGCTCATGCTCTGTATTTGGTGGGATCAGCTGGGTGTAGTGTATTATGAACTCCTCAAACCCAATGAAACCATCACGGGAGATCGCTATCGACTACAATTAATGCGTTTGAGCCGAGCATTGAAGGAAAAACGGCCTCAATACGAGGAAAGACACGACAAAGTAATTTTGCAGCATGACAACGCTCGGCCATATGTTGCAAAACCGGTCAAAATCTACTTGGAAACGCTCAAATGGGAAGTCCTACCCCACCCGCCGTATTCACCGGACATTGCTTCTTCCGATTACCACTTGTTCCGATCGATGACTCATGGCCTGGCTGAGCAGCACTTCCAATCTTATGAAGATGCCAAAAAATGGATCGATTCATGGCTAACTTCAAAAGATGAATCGTTCTTTCGACATGGTATTCGTATGCTTCCAGAAAGATGGGAGAAAGTAGTGGCTACCGATGGACAATACTTTCAATGACATGTTCTTTACTAATTTTTTTAAATAAAGCATTTATTTTCACGAAAAAACAGCGAGAACTTATTGAAGCCCCTAATATATATATATATATATATATATATATATATATATATATATATATATATATATATATATATATATATATATATGGCAGTGACTTAAAATATCTATACCGCTTAGTAGTCATGTAAAGCGGGATAGCATAGACATCAGATTGTAGAAGTTGAATCTCTGGATGTTTTATCAGTGATTATTGATTTTAATGTCCATTTAATTTTTATTGGAAATATTTGGAATTATACAATATCGAAGAGATTAAATTTTAAATTCGTTTCATTTAACTTAAATAAATGATTATGACCAAAACAATCATCTTTCTTATCGTAACGTGGCTAGACATGCTTGCCACTTGCTGCAAGTCCCAAATATCTACAAAGGCTTGGCAAATTAATAAGGAAATTAGGTATAAAAAATAATTACGAACTTGCGCAAGCCAATTCAAATCCATCATCCATACGCTTGGGCCCCTCCCTTACCATGGTTTGGAAAGCATGTTGCGCCACTATTACGTTTTTAATATATTTTGTCAATGTTCATAATAGCCATTATTTAACACTAAAATCACTAGTGTTTAAATATATATTTTACTCAGCTCTTGTCTTGTTTAAACTTTGTATTTACACAAGAAATAAGCAACTTTTTTTTTGTACCAATTCACAGCCAATGGTCTTCCGGTATCGGATTTGTATGCGAATCAATTCCCTGATCTTGCTGGTGACGGGGCGATGGTCTGCATCTTAAGTCTCTGGACAGGTTGTTACAAAGGTCCTTGTGCATGAACACAACCCTTAATTCCTACTCTCATAATTAATTCTATAAGAATGTTTTTGTTCCTACTGTTTATGTCAACGTTAACTTTGACTAATCCTTTAATTCCTTGTGACTTGAGTTGGTGTTATGGACTCATTTACATTTTTAAGTGGCACGTGCAATGTCAGAAGAAAAAATCGTTACTGGAAAAAAGGTTTAAGCGCAAAGGCACCCGCCGAATAAATTTGTGCCAAAGAAGAAGAATCAAGTATCCATCAAAATACTGCCTCACTTTGATTCAGGCGTTTCAAAAATTGAAATATGAGCCTTGCAGATGAACCCAGATCAGGTCGCCCATCGTTCGTTGATGATGACGTTCTTCTTGAATGCGTGGACGAGGACCCAGATGCAACTACTCTCTGACATATCGGCCATAGAAGGGGCCCCTAAGCCATAGTGCCTCGTCATCTCATGTTTTTTTTCAGATCTTTGATAATTACGAGGAAGTAAAAATTGGATGTGAAGAGTTCTTTGCTTCAAAACCAAAGGAGTGGTACTAGACATTAAATCCAATTACTGACAGAAAGGTGCATGAAACTAGTTGAAAACAATAGACTTTACTTTGAAGAGTAGTATTCAATAATGTTTAAAATATGTAATCCGAAATAAAGCTATACTAATGCGCAAGGACTTTCGTAATAACCTAGTACAGGGGTCGGCAACCTGCGGCTCTTTTAGAAAATTTTGTGACTCTCTGAATATTAAATATTTCAGTAAAAAACCATTCCAAATTTTAGATACGATTTTTTTAAGGCATTTGATCACTTTAAGCATAATATTCAAAGTGCCACAGAATAAGATAAAACAGGCACTTCTATGTTTTCCCATGTTTTTTTTTTTTCAATATAGCTTCGGCTCTTTGCCACCAAAAGGTTGCCTTCCCCTGTACTAGTACACATATAAAATTGCAGATCTGATCCCCACCGAAACGGTTTTCCCCACCTTTTTTCCTCGAAAACTTCATTTTTCATTCAATAGATAGATAGAGTTTATTTTTTCTTTGGTAAGCCTCATTCAAAATTAATTGGCCTATTTACAGAATGTTAATATGAGCTGCAAATAATAATTAGAAGTACATTCACACATTAATTAATACGGAAGTCAGAAACAGTTATAATTCAGCTTGTGGAATATACTTTTCAGGAAATGATTTGGTAAATAATTTCAATAAACGAAATAAGTCTTTTGATTGTGTTATATTACCAAGTATGCAGTTTTCTTTACTGTCAAATGAATATTTAATTTTTTAAAACCTGGACTTGATTATTGCTAGTAGATTTCGATTGAATAAATTGTTTTTACTCATTTAATAAAAATTGCTACTTATTATTTTCATTTTCAGAACTTTGAAATGCCATAGCTTTTTTTTTGGCACTGAAGTTTTGTGTTTATAGTAGTAATTACGTCTCCATTCCAATGATCGTGGTAATGTTGACATGAAAGAAGAACAATGGTTTGTTGCCTATAAAGCCGTCAACTTTTTCGTTGCGGTGGGTGAAGTCAGTAAACTGCAGTGTATTGTCGTCTATACCCGCCTCAGGCGAAGTAGCTATAAAACAGATCCCGCTGAGAAAAAAGGTGGTTTACGGGCTGTTGAATAATTCACTTTGGTCTTGTGTTCATTTCGTCTTACACAGATGTTTTTATCCTGCTACATTGTACTGTTTATTATTTTTGTCCTGATTAATTATTTCACGTAAATAGTTTGTTTTAATTTCTAGGAATTCTGTTATAGCTGAAAAATAAATAATTTATTATAATTAGGAGGATGGAGAATCTAAGAAAAGCTAAGAATGATTTTCATTTTGAGGGGTGACAAATGTACCTCCCGCACATAAACGAGTTACAAAAATTCACGCGCCTACTCCAAGATTAACTTTACAAGACATAAAACAGCATTTAAAAATAAAATCTTTGAAAAAATAAGTTTTTGTCAGCTAGAAAGTTTCCACTTGCTATTGAGCGTCTAGTATACCATCAAACGAACCAAATAATCTTTGGTAAGTATGTATAACACCTTGCATTTTTCTACTGCGCCTAACAGTGGCATTAGGCAATTGTCAACAAAGGCTGATCTGGTTCCAACGAGAGGCTTTCGAATGGGACAAATTGATCAGGTGTAATGCTCACAGAATAATCTTTATTTTGCCTTTAAAAGGATTATCGACGGCAAAATTTTACAGTAAGTGTGGCCAACTTCCACACATTCCTCCGTTGGTATGACGTCATGATACGTGCCGGTAATTATGTGGAGAGCAGATCGATTATCGATCTGTTTTATGGAAACGATAATGATGTTTCTGGTTGATAATGCATGTTCTCTTCGAGATCGTTATTGACACACTAGTCAATTTAGGCATCTCCCAATATATCCCTGATCTCTAAACTTAAGACCAATTAAGCACACGTGGGATGCTTTTCAAAGAAGGTTATTTAATCCACAACGCCTCTAGCTACGAGAACTGCCTTATTACCAACTTATTACCAAGACTTTTTGGCAGGAAGTTCCTATGGAAATTACCGATAACACTTTAAACAGTATAGGAAGGGGATGCAGGGCTACTATGAAACAAAAAGTGCACTTCGCTCCATACAAAAATAAAAAAGACATTTTTAAATTAATAAATATAGTCTTAGAACACACCCCTTTCCATTTTTAAGTAGTTTATTTTACGTTTGAAAAGTTATTGAAGACTACAGTATATTTTTAATTTTATGATCTATTTCTCATAATAATGAAAAGAAAAATTTATCTTAATCCAGGGACACTTAGTCCCCTAACAATAACAATCATGAACACTTCAAGCAGCTGCATTATTGAAACTGGCTGGTTGCATTACTGAAAGTCAATAAATATTTAATGAGAAGAGAAACCATTAATAATTATATAAATAAAATTAAAATTTCCAATGGCTTCATATGTAGATTTTTGTACAAAAGTAAATAAATATGTATATATTACATTTATTTGTAAGATTGATCATTGAGGGAGGAGATGGAGAAATAAATGGCGTTTAAATGAGTTAGGGACGAAGCTTTGCGAATGGAGATGGGTAAGAAATTACAAAAAAAAAAAAAAAAAGAAAAAAAAAGGCGTACGGATGATAAAGGATTTTTCAAAGCAAGCAGTTCTATGATTAGAAGAGAAATACAAATTGGTAGGTTGTAGATGAGATCTTGCATTCAAGAGATGGATGTAAGAAGGCAGAGTGAGGAGGTCAAGACAATAGGAAGGTTTTTTGGTTCTTAAGGATTGAAATAAGAATGTACAAAGAATGTATTTTCTTCGGAAATTAGGATAAAGCCACACCCTTGCTCGGAATATCAGCGAGAGAAGTGAAGACCGAAAATAAATCTTATGAAACAATTCATTAAAATTTTTAGCTTCATTTCTTGCCCGCCAGATAGCACTCCATACACTATATCCAAGTAGTCAAAGTGGGTGAGAATGAGAGGATACTCGAGCATGAGTGATATTTCGGGGAAATGAATTACGGAACCATAGGAGCTTTTTAAGGATTGAGATGGATTTTCGGGTGATTCAAATTCATAATTAATTTTATATGGAAATTGGTTTTCCTTTCTCTGCATTATCTCTGTAATATATTCTCTGTATTAACATGTAGCCGATATTTTAAAGTAAGGGAAACAGACGAACAACTTTGTCTTACACGCATACAACATATAGTGATTACCTCATTAAATAAATTAACACAACAATATTATTCACTGTTACGATGATGCATTTGTTAATAAATGCATTTTTATTTTAAGCAAAATGATTACTAAGCCAGGAAAACTAGAATCATTCATGAATTTCGAATCATTCATGAATGAAGGCAGCGAAATTTAAAGAATATATGTATTAATATTCAATAACAGAATATGCATTGCTAGGTTTCTGGCAAATTGAGGGAGCCGATCAATCAAACTATATTTTAACATAAAAGGCTAGAGACCGCAGACTCCCTGCTATGGTCACGTGGTTGGGATACTATAAGTACCATTGGAGATCCTTTCCAAGGGTGTCGCGTTTCCATTTCACTTAATTAAACTATATGAGCATGGTAGATCTTATTTTATTTAAGTTACGTTATTACTTAAACTATTGGTTTACTAATTTACAATCTAAATTACTCTCATTGTAACACCCTATTGACTTTAGCATATGCATTTGAGAATACTGGGAGAACTTGGTTATTTAAAATATTAATCGGGTGCCACATAATATTCGACATTAATGTACACAATGAATGAAAGGACAAGCCACTTATCGTTGTCTTCGACACTCGGTGCTCGATGGTCTAGGTTTCTCTCTCCTGCAGCGGCCTCCTATTCTGCCTTCTAGCTCAAACTTCCTCCTCTTCTGTCCTCTCTGTCTGTTCACCTCTTTTTCCCCTTCTCCTTCTTGAAAAGATACATTTTGTCCCCACTCTCCTTTTGGGCCGTCTTATTGGTTGACGCTATAAAAATTTTTGAAAAGGCCTGGGAAATGTTTGAACCATTTAGTAGATCTTACACCATGTCGACCGGGCCTATCTCTAGTTTTAACTTTTTGACGGTTTTAGCGGCATATCGGCACTCTCGACATGCACCCCCCGGCTCTACAGGCATCCAGATCGACCTTGGGCATATTTCTTTGTCCAAAAAAGAAACTGATTAATACTACATTACACGCTGAACAGCGTGACATCTCTTTAATTTATCCATTATCTAATTAATATTATTTAATTTTAATTATTTCCTTCAATCCTAGTTAATCAATTCTCAATACATATCAGCTTTATTTGTATAATTTGCTGTAATTTAAATATATTTTTTGATTTGTTTAATATAAAGTTAAGAAAAAATCAGGCAATATGAGATAATAGATGCCATATGAAGAATGATATTAAGCTTGATAAGAATATTCGTTCAAACGAACTTTAAGTTAGTGAATAGAAGCAGTGATTATGCAACTTTTGTAAAATATTTCATTCTGTTGCTGAGCACACTCTGGGGGATTCAGTGCGAGTCATAGTAACCCTGCAGAGGCCAACTTTACAGATCATTAACGAAACGAGGCGAAGAAAGAGAAACCGATCTTAGATTAAAGTAATTTAAATTTTATATATTTGTGTAAATTTAATGCTACCAATTTAGATTCTATAAGATGTATTATATTATATGGTATGGAATGATGAATTACACAATAATGCCGCATATATGTAGCCTAAGATTATTCCATTGTTTAACCAAATCCTATCAAACAATTTTACATGCCATCACTACGGTGAAATAATAATCAATATTAAAATTATAAATAATTTAAGAAAAAGTCTGTAAATCGGCTGGAATTATTTCGAAAGTCACTTTTATTGATGATAGGTATTCGACAGTGATGTAAATATTGGAATAAATATATAGATATGCTCACGATCTTTATTATTACATAGTAATTAGTTTTAACATTTGTATTTATCTCATTAGCCTTTTTCTAATATTTTGCTGAAAAACTGTTGATGAATGACGGTTGGATTTTTCCTCTCCATTATCACTGCTATCCCCACCGCTTAAATTGGTTCTTGTGTTAACCTAACAGAATTTAGTTGGCAAGTTTGTCATTTTTTTATTTATATTAATATGTTCTAGATTTATTTGTATAGTTCTTTTTGGTTTATTGTTTCCAATAATGAACCTTTGTAATCTACCAAGAAAAAATAATTAACCTTTAAAAATTTGAGGTTTTACATCTCAAGCTACAATATAGAATAAAACAAATCCGTCCTTCCCTTTGTTTTTGTTATTCTCAATAGAAAAATAATCAAAGTCCCTAAAAAATAAAATCAATCATCGACATCGGACCAGTATTAGCTAAGATATAGCGTATTAAACTTTTAGACTAACTGCTCAAGGCTATAGATCGGCCTCCTGAGTGATTTCAAGCTTACTCGCATCTTTCCCGCAGACTCGCAGCCTTCCTTGGATCATTCCTCCACTTCCACTAGCTCTTGGTCTTCTGCTTCTTCTCTTGGTCTTCTGCTGACTGATGTGCACCTCCAACATTTTCCTCCGTATCATATCATCCTCATTCTGATCCATGTTCTGCCCATCTTAGCCGCCTACTTGCCTAGTTACTTTAGGACAATCTCAGTTTACAGCAAACATCTTTGGACAAACACTAAGTTTCCGCTCCATAGGTTCATAATTTTAATTTCGTTGCTACAGAGAACTGTTGAGAGTTTTGCATTGTAGGATCTGTTACCCGCCATAATTCTGCTGTCAATTTCTTTGCTGAACATGGTAGAAATGTTTTATATAGTTTTTGAATATATTCCTATGGAAACCGATTCACATTTGGTCAGTTATCTAATAACTCTAAAACGTTATTGGAATCTCCCAGAACATATGATTCTTGATATATCAACTTAAGATTCTTACAAACATATTAGTTTGTAAAAATGACAAAAAAATATACGAGTAGTTCATTGAACCGTTATACTTCTGGAAAAAAAAAAAAAAAACAATTAAAATATGCTGTGTATTGCAGATTTTTAAGGTATAGCCAATTTCTCAAGTGACACCAAACATTATCATTTGTCTTTCGACGAATGATAATCTCGAAGAGGTACCTTTTTTGCCCCTCTATTTGCAATACCAAACATATTTAAAAAAAATTAGTTTAATGTCTTTTATTTACCTTATCTCACAAAGTTATGCTTGCAATATCAAGCCGAACAATATACCAAATAGCCTACCATACCCATAATATGTATATATTTTAATTCCTGAATCAACAAACAAACTAACAATTATAACCCTACAAACTAACTACTTATTTACTACTTCATTAGTACTAAAAAACAAAATAAAAGGTAATATCTTAAAAGCACATACTCAAATTTAGCAATCTCTAAACTTCTTTTCTCGTAGGCCAACAGTGTCATTCATCTTGAGTATATTGCAATGTAGATTGCAGTTCTCAGAGATATCAAAAACAATTCATAAATAATCACAGAACTCATTATACAATTCTCATTTTTTTTTTTTTATTAAAGAAATAATTTAATCTTCCCCATAGTTATTGTAATTATCTGATTTCGTATTCTATCCATACTACTGCGTAAAAAAATAAAATAAAATAATTTAAAAAAAAAACAAGACATCTACGCACGTCATTTAAGGAATATCATGCTATATTTGAAGGAAATAGAATAACGCATAGTTCGTGACTGAGAAACAAACATATTTTTGATGACGCAGGGCATTAAAACGACCGCCATCTAGGATCAAAATTTAAAAATAAAAGTCCATACACATCTGTCAATTCTAGGAAAATTAATGCGAAATTTGATGAAAATCAAACAACGCGCTTGATTTTAATCGCATAACGGACAGATAGACAGACGGTCGGAAATACAAAATGACCGACCGTCCAGATGAAACAAGACCTCACTTACCCTCGGTCAATAACTACTGAAAATATAATGATCATGAGTGACTAGTAATGTATTTTGACTGTGCAAGCTAATTTTAAACTTCTCAGTTGTCGGTCATCATTATCCAGAATGTGGAAGAGAGCTTATGATAGTAATTATCGCACGCTTCAGCATTGGACATGGCCTTCTGACCCACGATTACCTGACGGCAAAGGTGAGATCCACCTCAGCGTGTACTCTGTACAATAACTGTTACTGTGAGTCATATCTTACAGTACAGGAGGATTGTGGATATTTTTCCACGGTATACTTCGCCAGCTCTGCAATACATAATGCTATAACTAATACATCAACAGTACCATCGAATTCATTAAACGCATTGTCATATTTCTTCATATTTGAATTTAGTTTTTATGGTATATATTCACTATATTTACTATTATATTGAATCAATTTCTATTTATTTATTTTACTTCATCGGTTTATATATTTATTAATATAAAAAATTATATATTATTATTTTATTTATGAAATAAAATTAATTATTATAATAATTAAAATATAAAAATAATTTATTAACATTATAATAATATAATGTTAATAAATTAAATTGTTTTGTCTCGTTATTAGCTCAACCAACCAACACCAGTTTGGCCTTAAAACCTAACAACAAATATTGAAAATAAATTACTTTATAATGAAATGTTAATTATTTTAGGAAAATGTTCGTTAAACAAAATAAAATATACTCTTTGCAAATACTATTAACGTAGCAGGACGTGGAATATTGTCCGTCCGTCTGTCGGATTGCCGTTTTTTATGGAAATAATAATAATAATTTTTGAGTTATATACATATTACATAATAAATGACAATTATAAAAACAATAATAACAAGAGGTGTAAATAAAATGTCTTTGCGCCAATTAAACAGTTTTTTCTCATAATTTTTATTTTTATTTATTTATGCCGAATCTATCCCTAAGGGTCATCGGCATATTATATTACTATTTTTAAAACTGGCTGTAAAATTTTGATCTTTTTGATAATACAAAAGTTTTTATTATATTTTCGTATTGTTTCTTTTTATCGTATCTGGAGCATTTCTTCCACTTTGTAATATTTATATTATACAGAATAATTGTTTTAGTAACAAATAGGTAAGCAATTATGTTCTAGGTAAGCAAATAGGTAAGCAAAGTTTCTAAACTTTAGGGTGTGGGCCTAACTTTTAACATTAAGGAACTCTATCATTTCCTCTAGCGATATTGTCGTTTTTGAAATTGGTTAAAAGCCTTATTTATTTTAGAATTGGACATACAGCAAGCAAATGGTAGGTCTCCTCAAGAGTATTCATGTTACAGAGAGCGCTGGAATTATTTTTCTGCTAAATCATCTAAGATTGAGTTTGATGCTACATCAAAAAAGCACTCTAAAAAATTAAATCAAGTACAAACGATGGGACAACAATTTTAGATTTTTTAAAGGTCTTGCTTCTTGGTTTCATGATTTCCTTATAGTTTAAGCGATGTTTTCTTATAGTGTTCTCTTAGCCGTTATTATAGTTAACTCTTAGCCGCTTACAGCATGTTTTCTTTTTAAGGCCTGCCGTTTCGTTGGGTAAATGAAATTTGGAAACTAATCAAACTGGTTTAAGATTTTTTCTCCCTTATCGTTGTGATAATACGGGACAAAAAGGGCACTACAAAGCCTGAAATCACTTTGCATAACTTTGCATTGGAATTCCTAAGTTTAATTAAAATCACTAATCAACGAGCTCCCGCTAGAAGGGGTGGCTCCCATCTTCTCTGATAAATGTCCACTGACCTCTATCCTTTCGCCTCCTTCTGATCGCTAGGAATACTCAACTATCCTAGTCCTAAATATATACCTATATATATTCAAATATTGAAAATAATATTGTTGGTTATGAATTTCAAATGAGAAATAATAAATTCAAGAACACAAACAGAATTCATTAGTAAAAAGTTATAATATAATATACAAAACAATTAAACATTAAATTTTCTTTGAAAGAAAATTATTTTTTATCATATCAAAAGAAAAAGAAGAGGATTCATTTAATTTTGTGGAATTCGTGCTTTTCATGAAAAGCATTAAAGTCTAGATAAATTATCAATGAGAATATTATTAATAAAATGTTAAATTATCAATATAAATCTGATAAAAATAGATAAAAAGTTTTTTGAAAAGTGATTTATTCTAAATTCTTTTTTAAACTGTTTTATTGACAAATATTACAACCTGCCACATTTAAAGGCAATAATTAGTAGTGAATGAATCCATTCATACCATATTTACCAAAAAAATGTAAATTACTAAAATAATATAATAGCAAAAAAAGTAAATATGCAAAAACAATATTATTAAAGAAATAACAACTATGCGAAAATAATTAAAAAATAAATAAAAATTAAAGTTAAATAAAAAATTGAAATAAACATCATAAATATAGCCACTATGTAAAATACTAACCCTCAGCAGGGAAGAGGCTGAGCGAGGGAGCTTTTACCATTGAGTGTACAAGCCGGCCATTGCCAGAACTCCATTATACATATTTACAAAATGTTTCGGAACCACTGCCGGTTCAACCTTCGAGGAGAATTATAGGGAGGAGAAAAGCTGGATGGCGGTTGAGCGATAGGAGAAGTGTGATTGGAAAGGTTTTGATAGAATTGGGAAACTTTAGATAAGATCGTACATAAAGGTTATATTTAGGTCCTTGTTTAGGCTATTGTTGCCTACCTAATATGGGACATTTATCATGATTCGGAGAATGTTTAATTGAAACAAAATGCGCTTATTATTTCCCCAATTTACAAATCCCGTAACTAATTCGTACCGACCTTTGGTAGTGATAGTCCACCAAAAGGAACTATAAATGCATTTCACTTTGCATTTTTTTATTCACTGAACGTATAATTTTTTGGATTGCAATGAATATATATTATAAATATCTTAAATAATTACTAATTTATAGGGAAGTTAATATATTATAATAAATTAATTTGTGAATGACACTTTCCCTTTGATCTATAGCTTTATATTAAAAAATTTTTTTTTTATAACATTGGTTACGACGTTTCGAAGTACTTCTTCGTCATCTGGATATATACTTTCTTTAAATTACATGATTCTCTCCCCATGTCCCGACATCTGCATAATTTTACTTCGTCAATCCTAGCTAGTTTCATTTAAAAAAAATTATTTGGGGAGTAACTTTTCTTTTCCATCTTTGTCACATACTCTGTAATATCATTGGAATTGCACTTTGTACCAATCCCTGTTGTCATATACCTCTCCACCCATTCTCTTCACAATATGCATATTCAACTCCAATGTAAAGTCTGTGCTCCCCTATGACGCGGAGACGTGGAGGGTGACCCGATCCATCTCAGCCCGTCTGCAAAGATTCTGCAATAGATGCTTGAGGTCTATCCTGGGAATTGGTGGTCCAGAACCATTTCCAATGAGGAACTACTGAGAAGGACCAAGCAGAGGGGAATATAAGATGAGATCAGGCGAAGAAAATGGCTTGGATCGGGCACACCTTAAGCATGAAACAAGGCATCGCCCGAGAGCCTCTTGAGTGGAACCCTCAGGGACAGCGTCGCTTCGGCAGGCCGGGGCAGACATCAGAAATGTGATGTTTCGATTCAACAAAAAAATTGATAATTTAGTGAAAACTCTTCGTTTTTCTTTTAGCATTGAAATGAACATGATCCATACAAAAAAAATAATCATTTGATACACGTTACCTGAATGTAATGCACGAGAAACATGGTTTTTGATTTCTTTTTTCTGAAAATTATCCGTATGATATTTCTTTAATTAGTGGATTTATGAATTAGTTAATAGATCGAACTTTTCAATTGTAAGCAGTGCCAACAAAATATTTGTAACATTGTTCATTAGCATTGCTGTAACATTATAAACGGAGTACACGTGAGTAAACAACACAGTAAATCACAATTTGCACTGGAAAAAAAAGTTAGTGATCCCTCCCATTATGTAAACAGGTGCCTTTATTGATTCCTAGCATTGATGATAACGTATTTGCATATTTTTTCTTTGTCATCATATCAATTTTTGACATATTCTCTGGAACGATTTTACGATTATAAACAAATAATGACGTGTTTGTTCAACTAAATTATTTGAACATTGACACTCTTAATCTGGATCTCAGTCTCCTGTCCTTCCTGTTTTTATTACAGTACATAAGTTCATTTAACCATACTACAGACAATATAATCTGTTGATTTATTTATACTGAATTAGCAACTTTTCTTTTATACATCAAGAAAATTTAATCTAATATCACCAGCCTTGAATAGACCAGCTCTTTTATTAGCATCTAAGATAAATGATTAGACCAAGGTAATTCATAAGTAGTTATACAATATCCTCATTCCCATTCTAAACTAACGAATATGAAAATCTCTCCTTTTCAGGAGTGCAAATAAACCGTTGTATCCTTCTTTGTATAAGAAGCACTTTCGATACATTATCAACAGAAAAAATTGATGTTATAAGATGCCCCTTATACATAGAAGGAAACAACGTTTTTTTTTGCTTTTCTGAAAAATGAGATTTAGCATGGAAACGATGATGATTCTAAAGTTTAGTGGAAGTTTAGCCTGAAATTATCCTTTTATTATTTTTTTTCTATTTTTTACTTTCTTGTACGCATTAATCCCACGGAAATATCCATTTTGACCATCCCTGAATCCCATTTTGGCTAGTTTGGACTATTCAGATACGCCCGAACGTACGAATCTCGCACAACTCAAAAACAGTTAGCCGTAGAAAATTAAAATTTTATATTTGGGATTTTAGTAAAATAAAGTTGTAAACCTCCTTTTTTGATAACTACATGATCCACTTCCGGTGATTACTTCCGGTACTTTACTTGAAGGTCATGATTGATTTCCATAAAAAATTATATTAAAATATGATGCAAACATTTTCAAATTTTGGTATTTATGATTTATTTATTGATTTTAATAACATATCAAATTTTGGTTAAAATTGGTAAGCCGAAAGTGGTACTTTACTTGAAGGTCATAATAAACGCATCAAAAATTATATTAAAATTAAATACAGAGATCATATGGTTCAGTGATAAAGATTACAAAAGCGATTTTTTTTTCACCCTAATCAATCAATTTTTTAAATTGTTTTAAGAGTTAAAATTGAGTGTAAAATAATTCTTTTCCTCTCCATTTGGGAGCCGAACAAGTCTGCAATGGGTTTTCCCGCTTAAAATATAGAAACCTTCGATGCCATGGAACACAAAGAAATCTCTAGTTACATACTGAAAGAAAACGAGATATAATAACTGAAAGAGACATTTGAACGTTAGTGATACCATTAGTACTCAAAACAGATTCGGACCCTTATCAAACCTAATAGACTACCCAGGCAACAAACAAGCAATCTGTTAATGCTTTACCCCCACCTATTTATTTAAGCGATGTAAAAGAATATGCAGCACTTTTTACATTCCTTCGTTCTGACCAGTTCCTAATGGTTTCAGGCTGAAAACCTCTATAAGAAGAGTTACCGTGCATTGCAAAAATGCCGTTGTATATTGGGATATAGTGGCAAGTTTAAGAAGAGTTGGCTTCCACACATTTCAGAAGATTAAAGCTCTCAACTTGTCTCCAAAAATTTCCACTTGCAGCAGCTATAAAAGAAGAGCTTGCCAACCATGGCATGAGGCAACTAGTATAGTCAATGTTATCTCACGGTTTCAAACACATCTCTCAATGATTTCACTTCCTTATACGAAGTAGAGGAAGTATTGTTATCGCGTATTGCAGATACCTAAAACTGTTTTTTTGATGGTGTTTTTTAACTCCCACCTTTTTTAAAGGAAGGAATGTGAATTGTGCTAAAAATCACAAATCGAGATTTTCATGGATAACCACGTTTCAAGGTCCGTACTAAATGGTTTGAACATTTTTATAAATATGTCTGTGCGCGCGCGCGTGTGTGTGTGTGTGTGTGTGTGTGTATTAGTGTTTGCCTGTATATTAGTGTCAGTAGATGGACGTCGCGATGCCGAGTGTCGTTTTTGACCGATTTATAGTTTAATAGGCATATAAGGAAGCAATGTGGTGACCACATCAGATGTTTATATTAAAGAATAAGAGTTTAAAGTTTGACACATACTCGTAACACATGCCGATGTATTACCAACTTTATCTGATAAGGTCATTGCTGCAATATTTAAAAGAAAAATGATATAAATGGATTTCCCCATGTCCATCGGATAATGGTGTAAACATTTAAAAAAATATACAATAGGCATATTAAGGTAATTTTGTTTCTTTTACAGTCTGAATAAAAATTAATCTTATTTTCGAATTCTATATTTTATAAAACAGTCTATGCATATAATAATTACTTATAATTATGATATAATATAATTATGATATGATATAATGTTTCCGATGTGGGAGTCTATCTATTGTATCGTCCATCATGTAAATAAGAAAATAGAATATTTATTTCTTATATACCAGCAATTTTTAAATGAAGTAACCAAAAAGAAAAATTTCTCGATCTCTTTGAAATTATCTTGCCTTTTGGTGATTGAATGCTTCAAGTTTGAACTCGATAGTGAATATTTAATGCAGTTAAGATGCTTGCTGCATATGTTAGCAGGCAGTTAATGTGCCACCGAATCCTGTCATGGAATGGCATAATGCTGTCTCAGCATCCCAAGGGTCTAAACTACTATATTGACATCTTAAATCTATTACTAGTACATAGCTTGATCAGACTGGGATATTGCTTAGTGTAAAAATATATTACAAAATTTTTATATATATATATATATATATATATATATATATATATATATAAGTTAAGTGGAGAGTTTAGGATTATGGGGAAAAATATATAAATAAACATAGCAAATCCTATATAAGGCTGTAGAAAAGTAAATAAAGCCAGTTGTATTCTAGACATTGTGGTGTACGTTTCATCCTCCCAACCTCTCTTTTTTTTTGTGTTTCGTGCCGAACAAGTCTTAACTGGTGCCGAAACCCGGGACCTTTAGATATTAGCGAGTCCTAACAGAAATTAATTTCGCTAGCGCATATGCCGCTTCGACCAAGCACTTTAGACGAAGTGGTACGCGAAATTCAGAGCGAACTTCAGACGTCTGCGAGGATGACGGAAGAAAGTAACACCTCAACAGCAGCGAGCGCTGAGATGATGCAGGCGGTTAATGCGGAAATGATGCGTTTGGAATGGATGCGGATGAGGACCGCGACGGCCACGTATTTGAAAACTGCGATAGCGGAGTTGGAAAAGTTCGGAGGTGAGATAGGCCATCTTAATCATTTCTTGAAGAGAGGGCAACAAATTCACGTACTGCTGGAGTCTAAGATAACAGCGGGATTGGTAGATCAACTGGATGTCTTAGAATTGAGGACGTCGTTAGTAGGAAGGGTGCGACGCAGTATTCTAAATTACATCCAGGCAGACGAGCTGACGGCGTGGGACGAGGTAGTGCGGCGTCTAAAACAGGCGTATGGCGGAGGAAGATGGTCGCCGGAAGAAGATCTGTATCGGCTGTTTACGGAAACCCGCCAGGCAGGGCAGTCGGGGTATTCGTTTGCAGCAACGATGCTACGCCAATACGTAGCAATTGCTGAGAAGATCGTCGAGACCGTCGGCCAGGCAGAGGCAGGCCAACAGTTGGCCATTTACGATAAAATTCTGAAGGTGCAGTTAGGAAGAAATTTAAGGACGAAAGAAAAATTCGCTGCAGAAAAGACTTTCCTAGACTGCGTCAGAGAAGTCATGGATCGCGAGGCGCGGGAGCAGGAAGAAGACGAGGTTCAGTCGGAGCATGGGTGGCAGCAAGTGGGACCCAGGCATAGGAGAAACTTTCAGAGGCTTCCGACAAGGAGAGACGAACAGCGCAGCGGCCGCAAAGAGGAGCGCAGCTCACGCAGAGACGAGCGTGGATTTCGTAGAAAGGAAGATGGGCAAAGGTTCACCTCTCGGAAACCACGTAAAGATGATAGGAGATGTTACGAGTGCAGCAGGACAGGGCACGTTGCAGCGAACTGCCCGTCCGTGAAATGCTTCGAGTGTGGTGAAAAGGGGCATGTAGCGCGGGCATGTCCATGGATCCATTCGAAGAGATCACGAGAGGAGCCAATGGAAGTTAACACGCACCGGACGCGGCACGCACGTCGTGCGACATCATCGAGCTCGGGGGAAACGACATCATCAGGCTCTAGCGGAGAAGAGGAGGAGCAGCCGACTTCGTGGGCACAAATCACGAAGGGACATAGCAGCAGGAAACTACGGCCAACAGCAACAGCAGCAACGGCGAGGAAGGAGACCCAAATTTGAGGAGACGCGGGCAACCACAGAGACTATAAATATGAGGTAAATACTATATGTAATGTGTGGGATAGGTTGCCCATAGTAGAGGGGAGTCAGGGGAAGATTAGGGCCCTCATTGATACGGGGAGCACGAGTACTCTCGTGAGTAAAGGGATGCTAGGGTGTACTGACGTGGTTGAGAAATGTAGATGTTCGATAACCACTTTGAGCGGGGCCTGCGCAGTGCTGGGAGAATATCAATGGAATTTGCGAGAATTAACAGGGCGCGATGTAACAATGGCTGTCCACGTGCTGAGTGAACTAGCACCCCAGTACGATGTCTTAATTGGATGCGATGTCCTAGATTCGGTTGGTTTTCGGTTAGAAGGGAGTAACGGTAACTGGAAAATACAGTTGGGGAGTAAGACACACCAGGGCCGGTTCCGAACGGCGCAGCCAAGTTTTCGTACGACTACCCTAACGGCGGGGGCAAGGGGCGGCAGAATAGGGGCGTTACTCGAGGAGTTTAGGGATGCGTTCTATGTGGAAGGGGGGGCATTACCGGCTACCGGGCGGACATGCCACGAAATTAATCTGAAAGAAAATAAAATTTCGTATACGAAGGGGCGGAGATATCCGCAGTCACTAACTGCCATAATTCAACAGGAAATTCAGGTTCTTTTGCGTCAGGGAATTATTAGAGAAAGCACCTCTCCGTTTAGTAGTCCATTATGGGTAGTGGAGAAACGTAAAACCGATCCTCGGGCGGGACCTTCATATCGTCTCGTCGTTGACTATAGGAAACTCAACGAGAACACTGTGGACGAGAGGTATCCGTTACCGCGGTTGGAGGATATGCTAGACAGACTCGCCGGCGCTCGGGTGTTTTCAACGCTTGACCTGAAAGCGGGGTATCATCAGGTGCGCATGCGTCTCGAAGACATCGAAAAAACGGCCTTTACATTCGGTAGGGGACACTACGAATTTGTGCGCATGCCATTCGGGCTTAAAAACGCACCTCTGACCTTCCAAAGACTCATGGATGAGTTTCTACGCGGCTTGGGCGAAGACTTTTGTCAGATCTACATGGATGATCTAATCGTCTTTAGTCCATCCCCCGCGACGCACGAGAACCATCTCCGTGCAGTTTTGTCTAGAATTAGGGAATTCGGTCTTAGGCTGTCAGAGTCGAAATCGGTGTTTTGCCAGAAGCAAATAAAATTTTTGGGGCACATAGTGTCGGCCGATGGAGTACGACCAGACCCAACGAGGGTCGAGGCAATTTCTAAAGTAAAGCCACCCGCTAACCAGAAATCCCTCAAGAGTTTTCTCGGCATGGTCAACTACTATCGACGGTTTGTTCCTCATGTAGCGGACACAGTCGCGAGCTTGACCCAATTGCTAAAGAAAGGGCGGCCGTTTGTTTTTACGGAGGAGCATCTGCGGTGCTTTGAGCAGTGTAAACTTGCACTCATGGGGGAACCGGTACTCGCCTTTCCCGACTTTTCCCGCGAGTTTATCGTTACCACTGACGCGAGCGATAAGGCACTCGGGGCAGTGTTATCACAACAGGATGATTCGGGGGACCGCCCAATTGCATTCGCTAGCAAACAGCTTTCTGATGCGGAAACCCGATATAGCGCTCTGGAGCGTGAATTACTTGCAGTAGTCTGGGCGGTAGAATACTTTAAGCCGTACATTTTTGGAAGGCATTTCAAGCTTCGCACCGACCATAAGCCCCTATTGTGGACAGACGGCCTGAAGGAGTCGTCAGCACGGGTGGGACGTTGGAAAGAAAGGTTACGGACTTATTCCTTCTCCATTGCCCACCAGAAAGGTAGCAAAAACGTTGTCGCTGATTGGCTTTCCCGAGCGATATACGCGAATCCTTTACACGGCGGGGGGCCGTCGCAGGACCCAGACAGTCGCGATAGTGTACACGTAGATGAGGACACGGTGGACGCAGACGAGACCCCGGCTATGGCGAGACCACCCCAGCTCCCCGAAAGTGATTCGCCGATTAATCGGCATACCCGGCAGATTATCTGGAAAACCCGAACCGCAGGTATCTCTAAATCGGAGCACGAGCGTTACGGACGGCATAGAATCGTCACGGTATGGACTTTGGCCTCGATAACCCCTAATGAGATTGCAACGATCTTGGAATCGACAACGAAAAGGGGAAAGACGTATCACTTGTACGTCGGCAATAAGACAGTTTTGGACCGCATAAGGCACATGTGGGAAACTGAACGCATAGGGGGGGATAGAAACTTCGTTTTATGTAGACATCTGGTCGAGACGATCAAAGACGAGGGACAGCAGCGGGAGCTGGTACGCGCTTACCACGAGGGCAAGACGAACCACAGGGGGGTTCCAGAAACGTTGGCTGCGCTTCAACGGCGATATTATTGGCACCGTATGAAACGCTCCGTTCGCGCAGTACTGAAAGAATGCACGGTGTGCCATCGAGCGAAATACGACCGACACCCCGTGGTTATTCACCCGGAAATAACCCCGACACCAAATTCTCCGTTATTAGACGTTCAAGTGGACGTATTTTCCTGGGAGGGGTCACACTGGCTTACGATTTTAGATACGTTTAGCAAGCTGGCCATGGCGTATTCGCTCGAGTCAAGGTCTGCCGACGCTATTTGGGAAGGGCTATTACAGTGGATCGCTTGCTACGGGGTGCCCCAGAGGGTGACCTCGGATGGGGGAAGGGAATTTCGCAATAGTCGTACTACCACGGAATGTGCCGAACTTCAGATCGACTGGCACTTCAACTCCCCAGGGAATCCGCAGGCAAGAGGGGCCATAGAGAGGTTCCATAGTACGCTAGGAGAGCATTTACGCCTCTTTCATATCAACAGGGAATTAGGACCTGAGGCGGCAATGCCAAGAGCGATTTTGGCATATAATAATACCATTCACGCGGCTACGGGGTTCACACCAGTCGAGGTAGTGTTCGGACATCCCCTGCGCAACAGAGGCGACCTCTTAACGGCGATGACTACGCAGTTGCGCGATACGGTATCACATAGGCGGCGACGGTTGTGGGAAACTACCGTGAAAACCCGCAGTAGAATCGCTAAGGGGAAGGAAGCGAGAGCCGTACGGGTCGGTATGGCCGCGCCAGATCAATCACATAGGATCAAGCTGGGGTCGATCGTTTACCGCCGACCACCTTCTCGTCGGACAAAAGGAGAACCCCGGTTCGAGGGGCCGTTCAGGGTGGTAGCACTTAGAGAACACAATATTGTATCGATACAAGAGATTCAAGGCGCACAAAGAGTGCGACATACCCACGTCAGGCATCTCCGCATCCCTTTGGACGCGGGTAACAATTGAGACAACTGTGGAAGTGTATATAGTTCAGTGAATAGAGCACATCGAAGTTATCCTTTTGTTAACTCGACCTAGTTTTAAGTCTTTTTGTATATAGTTTTATGGGCCTTTGTGTTGATTAGTTATTGTAAATTAGTAATTATAAGTAGTTTTAGTTATAAGTCTGTAATTTTGTTTTGTGGGTTGTTTTAACAGTTTGTTTTCTTTTTTTTTTTTTTTTTTAGAGTGGTTAAGCATTATGTAGTTATTTGTATATATCTTTTGGTTTCTGTATATTATATTTTGTGCTGATGTTCATTTATATATTTTTTCTCAGAGTTCACTTCGTGAACTGGTGCGGGGGAGTTAAGTGGAGAGTTTAGGATTATGGGGAAAAATATATAAATAAACATAGCAAATCCTATATAAGGCTGTAGAAAAGTAAATAAAGCCAGTTGTATTCTAGACATTGTGGTGTACGTTTCATCCTCCCAACCTCTCTTTTTTTTTGTGTTTCGTGCCGAACAAGTCTTAACTTATATACATATATATGTATATATATATATATATATATATATATATATATATATATATATATATATATATATATACACACACACACACATATATATGTATAAATATATATTTCATATATATGCCCTCTAATTGCGAAATTTCAGTTTAGGATTAACATCTGGATCAGAAGTGAATAATAGTTTTTTAATGTACAAACTTCAACTTTGCTAATCAACTCATTATTTTTGTATGTTTCATTTTCATGTTCAATTTTATAAATTTACAAAAATCAAAAGTTATGGCAAACTCTTAGATACCTAAAGAAATGAGGATTACACATGAACATTGACAAAACTGAAGCCATAATTTTCACCGAACCACCTTTCTCTCCCCGAACATAATATCAAATGAGATTTCGATTCCGTTTTGCAACGTCTGTTAAGTACTTAGGAGTAATTTAATGAACGATTGATAATTAACTTCCTTATAACAAACACATTAATTTAAAAAACAGCCAGAAAGCGATGCATGAATATTTCAATAAAAAATTCCAAATTATCTCATTAAAATAAATTTATTGTTCATAAATCAATTCTAGGACTTAACTTATGCTTGTTCCATCTGGAGTTTTACAACCTCAAATAATATAAAAAAGAAATATAAGTATTCCAAAACAAATTCCTAAGAATTGTAAAGAATTATTCATATGATACCAAAATAACTAAGATAAATTCAAACTTAAACATGTTCTAAGTATAATAATAATATATATACAACTTAACTCAAATCTTTTTGAAATCAAACACCCATTCATTAAGTGATAACATATTTACTGAAATAAGATATAAGATCCACAGATACAAACATAAGCGAACAAAACGTATAATCTGTATATTATTTTTTTTTTTCAAAAAACGTTGTTTTTTCTATGTGATTATATTTACCAATAAATAAACTTTAGTATATTAAAAAAAATTATAATAAATTTTATTGTAAAAGAGTATACCCCGAATCAATTATATGTAACTAATTTACAGTATTGCTTTACATAAAAAAAAAAAAAAAATAATATCTGCTGTGCTCTGGTAAGTAATATATTTTGAATACATATATTTATAAGGGCCATTTTAAATGAATAAAATTTTCTAATTATAAAAAAAAATTGAAATTTTGGTTGAATATTCTGATGTTAAACCATCGGGTAGTTAAATTATTTCACGGATTGTTTGAAGGACAAGTTGGCCTGTAGAAAGGTACTTTTCATTGATGACAGTGGTGGTATAGCAATCGACTAATGGTCCTTCATTCCTGGATCCTTTGGTCCTTGCAATAATTATAGTCTCGACAAAAGGGGCTCCTTTTCGGATTCCCTGGAGTTACTGGAGGGAGGGGGCACTGGAGCTGGAGGGGCACCGGAGCAACAGGCGGTGCTAAATAGCCCCCTTCAAGATCTCTCGGCTTATTTTAGCAAATCGCTCCTGCTCAGTTGTGCCTTTACTTTCCATTATTAAGATGTACAAACAGTGACAAGGATTTTGAAATATGCCGACTGTTTCTTTTACTATATGCCAATATTTTACTTTGGCATTTTATTATTAAAGTAGGACAGTTATTAATTCTTTAACATGTATTAGTAACATAATGATTTGATTGATTATACAGCTATATCAACAGCAATTTAGAGAAAATATAGGTGATTACGGTTTTATGTTATATACTTTAGAATCCATTTTAATCAATTTTAGAATCTATGAATCGATAGAATAAATCGAATCTTCATAGAAAGTATCTAATATTGAGAGATTTACAATTTTATCCCTAAATACTATTATTTTCTTTATTTAGGTAGACGTATTGGTAAATGACATTGCTCAAGTAGTTGACACTAAAGAGTATGGACTTATTTAGTGTCTCAATGCACCATGACAATGGAATCCAATTAATAATAGTAGAACCTATTGTACTTATGTACCGTATTGTACTTCTATAATACGAGAAATTAATATTTTAACAGTTTATTCAGTAATAAATCTATTTGAAATAATTATAAAATCACAAAATATGATTTATCGAAAAAATCTTTCGACCGCTGGCGAGTCTGACAAGTGAAATACACGAATTTGTATTTCATGTAAATAATAGTTGTATTAATTAGATGTTACTAAAAAACGATGAAGGTCTATTAAGGCGTACCATTTGTCCGACTAATTAAACCATGTAAAACGCCTGCCAACATCCTGAAGTTGATGTCATAATGTATTATTGCTTATCCCTGAGTCGAGTTTAATCTACAATCTATTCTTGTAGGACCTGGTATGGTGAAGTTCTCCAAAAGGTCTCAGCTTGATATTAAGTAGCTGACTTTTAAGCCACCGGCTTCCTGAATAATTATAATAACATGGATCAGCTGTTTGGGGCATGTACGAAGAAGTCACGCTTCAGGTCAGTCTCAAAGTTTTACTTATTTATAATTGTTGTTCACGCCTATATAAACTTTATTTGTTCAATTTGGACAATTTAAGGGCGCATGTTACATTTTTTGATAGAAAACAGATATTTATAAGAAGTAAGACGATCATTCACTGTTTACAGTCGCCCAGGATTTTTGCCTCTGCAGCGATATCAATAGTCTCTATAATGTCCTCTCTTTCTTTCAGTATGATGAAACCGACAAATAAGAAGCAAATAGCACTGGAAAATAATCAAAAAAAGCAATGAATCAAAAGTTTTAACTAACCTCAAACCTACAGAAACAACCAATTATGCCAAAGCCACCACTACGGAGCGATTTTTTAAAGGAGAAAATGCCATAATTTTACATACTTTTCCTGGTATTAAGCAAAAAGAATATTTACACAGAATTTCAGCTTTGATTGACCCAAAATTCATCCGCTATATCTCACAAATCTCCAATTGCCGATTTTGCATACACTTCAGTTACAAAGAAGCAGTAGATAACCTTTTGAAGAATCATAAATGAATATTTATATTAACAACAAAGAAATTTATATAAAAAGACTAGTTAATCCAGCCAAACGAATAATAATTTCAAATGCTTGCCCTTCAATACCGCACGATGCAATACAAAAGAAATTTAGGTCTGAGATTAGGATCGCCCATGCATTTTCTCAGGGCCGGTTATCCACAGTTGGCTCGTTCTGAGTTTCCGACGGCAAATTTACATCCCTCCTGACGACCTCAGTAAACTCCCATCATCCTTTCTAATAAAGCTGGACAATGTCCCTTACCGAATTTTTTTCAGTGAAGACATTGTCGCTTGTTTCATTTTCAATTGATTGCCGTGAGTGTGAAAATGACGATGGCATTAAAGAATCACATGATAATGAAAAATACAGTACATTTAAATAATTAATAATAAATAATTAAATTTAAATTCGAATATAATTGAAAAAAACAAGTGCTGATCGCTCACTATTAGATACCCCTAATCAGATGTTTCCTGACAGCATTATCGTACAGCCAACCCTAGTCTGTTACTATTACGACGGTTCCACCTCAGTAGAAACCATTGCAGAAACCAACAGTAACGAGCCCAAGAAACTGCTACCTGGTAATCATGGTTACGATGTCCACGACAAAGAAAATAAAGCCGAAATCAAATCCATTAAAGAAACAGCTGTTGATAATAGCAACAATATAATTTTATCACAAAGTGTAGTTTCTGACATCAAACGATGCCACTCTAGCCCTTCTCCTTCCACCGTATCTGCCATTGAGTTAAACCCAACGTTAGATTCTCAGGAAGACATTGAAAATATAATTAATTTCGAAGACTTCCCACCGATGGAAACTACTCAATCTGCTAACAAAAAAATCAAAGAAATTTAAAAAAAAAGTAGGCATCAATTCTGGAATGAATCTTGAAGACGCCCGGCAGTCAATCGAAGAAAATAGACAGAAGTACCCTATCTCTTTCAATAATATTGACATGTCTAACACTTAACAATTCAGTAAATTAATACACCAATTCACAGGTAATACAGAAAGTCTTGGGAATACGCTGGCTGAAACTAAATTGATGATTTAAAAACTTTTTAAAAAGAGATGAGACACAATTGAAAGTGCAATCAACACGGAGGATAGCACCGAGTAACAAGTTTCTAGACTATATATTTTTATATATTTGTAAATTGTGATAAAACTAAAAAAACATTAATTGCACGGTGAAACTGTAACTGATTTTTATTTTTAAAAGATAGAGCTGAATGCAAGCCCGCCTGGGGAGGAGTAGCCACAATGATAAAAAAAGATATGTACTCAGAACCAATAAATATTAAACCATCATTAGATTTTGTAGCCACAAAAATATACACCCTTGAACCTGTTACAGTTTCCAATCTTTACATACCACCAAATCGAGACTTCACTGTCAATGATCTCCAAGCAATAGTTGACCAACTTCCAAGACCTGTCATCCTGGTTGGAGATCTGAATGGGCACAACAAATTGTGAGGTTCCACACTGTCCGACAACAAAAATAGAGGGAACGAAATCGAAAAGTTAATTAACAATAATAATTTTCTAATTCTAAATAATGATGGTTCCCCAACTAATTTCTGTACAAACGGCACTCTTTCTGCTATTGACTTGTCGTTTGTAGATGTTAAAATTTTTCAAAAAGTTTATTGGAGTCATAAGGACAAACTGTTCGAAACTGATCACTTCCCAATCATTATAAAGTTTGATGGTAATGCTAATGATGAATTATATTCCGAGGTGGTCATTCAAAAAAGCCGACTGGAAAAAGTTTTTATCCTTGATAGAGAACGAAATAGGAAAAAGGAAGAAACATTAACAGAGGTGGAGGGAAAGCATTCTCTTCTTCAACCTAAGTATCCTTAATTCTGCAAAGAAAAGAATTCCATACAAGAAAATATTCAACGACAGATTCCCAGTCTCTCGGTGGAATGAAGATTGCAATTATGAACAAAAAACGGACCTTCATTAAATAAAAAAACTAAAAAAAAACTACCAGTATATTTAAAAAAAAATGAGATCAATAGCAAGCATGGTGTCGAGGGAAAGTAAAGAAAATCATAGACCAACTACGTTAGCTCCATTGATAATTGTAATACCTTAAAAGAAGTGTGGAAAAAAATAAATGCGATTCAAAGATCTAAAAAATGTGAGGTTTCTACGATTCAATGTGTCAATCAAATTATAACTGATTCATTAAAATTGTTGATGCTTTAGGAACATATTACTCTTGCATGTCGAAAACAGACAAGTATAATTCAGATTTCTTGCAGTATAAAAGTCAGCAAGAGGAAAATTCGATCGAATTCCATACACAACATTCTGAAATTTTAAATCACCCATTTAGTCTAGCTGAACTTAAAAATACCCTGAACACATGTAAAGATAAACCACTGCTGGATCCGGTCAGATTCCATATACGTTTTTGAAAAAACTGCCTTTAATTGCTCAATAATGTCTATCATCCATCTATAATAGAATTTCGACAACAGAATTTTTTCCTAAGGCCATTGCCATACTAATTAAGTAAAATCTCAAAGATGTAAAAGTCAATAACTATCGGTCTATATCTCTACTTTCGAGTACGTCTAAACTTCTTAAAAAATGGTAAACAATAGACTGACATATTATTTAGACACACAAAACTTTTTATCAAATTCTCAATGTGGCTTCAGGATAAATCACTCTGCCCTCGACCAAATAATGAAGCTTGAAAAAGAAATTCAAACTGCCTTCTCAATTAAAGAGCATCTGGTAGCTGTATTCATATATATTCAAAAAGCTTCATAGATATTGTACGACATGAAGTGGCGATATAATGTTAACCACCATTTTGGTACAAGTCGATCTCAGGAGGCAATTGCTGACATTTATCAAAATCTTTCATGAAGAGAGGAAATTTCAAGTGAAAGTTGGGCCTAATCTTTCTAAAATGCTGCTACAGGAAAATGGTGCACCTGTAACACTTTACACTGTATTGTAAAGACAACATCTGCTGAAGTCAAATGTTCTTTATTTGCTGATGACTTCGCAATTTGTCTAAGTAGCAAGTTCCTAGAATATATTGAATGCAGGTTGAAAAAAACATGGAGAACCTTGAAGCATGGCCCAGAACTACAGGCTTCAGCTTCTCGAGTTCAAAAACAGTAGCCGTACATTTTTGCAGAAAAACGAAATGCCTAACACATCACTCATTAACTCTATTAAATCAACCGATTTTTTATTCAGATGCCATCAAATCCCTGGGAATCTACTTTGATGAATAGTTAACTTGATCTCAACAAATCCGCCATGTAAAGTTGAAATGCCCAAAAGGCTTAACTTTAATAAAGGTTCTAGCCGGCACTCAGTGGGGATCAGACCGGCGAACGCTATTAATGCTGTACCGTACCCTGATCAGATCCATTATTGATTATGGGACTATCGCCTACAAATCAACAAGTACGACTAAAACTTTTTGACCCAGTACGTCGACTCTGCATCGGTACATTCAGGACCACATCCCTCGAAAGTTTGTATGCAGAGACTAGTGAGCATTCTTTGGAAACTAGCAGAAATATTTGGCATTGGCATATTTTGGCACACTGATGTCACGGAAACACCTTATCACACAAGAAGCCACGGAACATTCAACGGTAAATGAAGAACATAATTCCATCATGTAAATGCTTCCGGGCAAAATCAAAGAAATTGATAAATAATCTACAAATGGCGTTACCAAACTTCTTTAAAATTCCAAAGTAATCATTGCCTAATTGGATACAAACAAAAAAACCAAGGGATTACAGTTTATCAGCATTTTCGAAGCCCACAACACCTCATCAGGTGTATCAACAACTTTAAAAAGAACGGGAAGACCTGTATTCCTACTACTGTTTTTGGCCCACCGATGCTTCTAAGTCGACCTCTGATCATTATGAAATCCTTTTGGGAAAAATGTATGCTACCAGAAACAAATAGTGCATACACTTGTGGGTGAACTTTATTCAATTTGGAAAGACCTAACCCTCATTTCAAAATAGATGGACATAGTTTCAGATTCTTTAAGCTCTTTCAAGTTGTTAGAAAATAGGAACTCTAAAGATGTTTTGATTATGAAAATCCAACTTTTTGAGAGATAATGCACGAATTCAGGAAAAGCAATAAAATTCTTGTGGGTTCGATCCCATTGGGCATTAGGAGAAATGACTACAGCTGACCAAGCTGCTAACGCTGCAAGGACGGATCCTGTTACTGAGGTAACTCAAATCAATAAGACAACGGCCTTGGACTGGCGTAAGTATGTAAAGAAAAGAATATAATCTTCGTGGGTTTCTGAGTGGAGTAGGGCAAGCGACAAATTGGGAAAAATTAAAGATACCGCTGAGGTCTGGAAAATTGCCGAAAGAAGTAATCGCCGCGAAGATGTAGTATTGGCTAGGTTACGACGCGGAGATCCAGCCTTGAGGCATACCTTTCTTCTAAAAGGACTGCACCAAAATTCACATCTATGAAGATCAAATACAGTACATCTCACATCAACCGTCCAGAAAGACACATCGAACAGAGACAGAACATCAGCCCAAGACATCCAACACGCACCATCAGAGGCTGGGGCCTTGTGTATAAAAATGGTCCAGTATCAATTTTATCATGTTCTTTTCCTACTTTTGGTTACGCAGGCGAAAACATACTTTTCTTGACATGTCTAAATTTCAAAAACGACATGTCCCATTTGGTCCAAAGTTGGAGGAAAAATGGGATTAGTGGGCTAATGTTACAGTATCAATTTCATCGAATTCCATTTATCTCTCTCTCTCTCTCTCTCTCTCTCTATATATATATATATATATATATATATATATATATATATATATATATATATATACACACACACACAAATTTATTTTTAATGTCATTTTCTGTAACATGTCAAAATAAACAATTCGAACATTAAATTTGTTTTTCCTTACACATTAGTGGGAAAGCTATTCTGGTATTTGCTAGACTTGTGTTTTATGTGATCGGATTATAGGACATCCTACGTACATAAAAAACTAAATTCATTTCTTTCTGAATATTTAGGCTGTTGAGAAAATAATGAATTTTCTGGGTGTACATAAATTGTTAATATTGAATGTCGTAGTCAAAAATCGATCAACAAATCGATACTAAAACTACAGCAGGCATTGACCTCCCTTCTCCCTCTCATCGGCCGCTTCAGTGAATTGCATTGTGCACTGAATTGGGCGCTTCTCTTCTTATATGCTTTTGTTTAAGTGCGTTCAGTACCACTACAATCATATATACGAGTTCTTAATGCTAGCCCAGCGTTCAGCTGCTTTAGTCAGCGTTGGAATGAATATTTATTTATAAACATCCATAATTGCACTTTCCTTTTATCGATTATGATAGTGCGGAGCTATTAATTCACATTTTCCTTATGCGCTCGTTTATTTCGGAATCCAACCTGCCATCGTTACTAATTTTGATTCCGAAGTATCTGCATACGGCGACCTTTCCAAATTTGAACCTTCACAAGTTACAGTTCCTTGTGCCCTAGAACCACTTTTGGTCACTACCATAAACTTAAATTTATTCGGATTGATAGTCATTCTTTTTCAGCTCAGTAAAGTAATGACCATACTCCTCTATTCATTCTCCTATGACTATTCCTCCTCAGCGGTTCCTCTATTTACTCTGGTTTCATCCATTTTACATCATTCCTGCTTTTTTTTACTTTCTAGGCAGTTTCTTATCGCAGAAGAATAAAACAGGAGCCATCAAAATCCTGAGTAGAACTACCTTTTTTGTAATGGAGGGAGTTATTTTTGACCGTATATTTATATTTAAAGGGAGAAGTTGATCGGGGGTGCGGTCAAAGAAATAGACTTAATAAGTGTGGTCTTATATAATTGTGCCTAGGTTTCGGCCTAAATTTTAGGCCATCATCAGGGCAGCGAGGCGTGTGGTCTAGCGCCAACTGAATATTCAACCTTTCAACCTTTCAACCTTTCAACCTTTTTTGTACCTTTAATTCTTTCACTTATTCATTTGAACGACACCTTTTTAAACTTTTTCTCACACATGCTTACTGTATATGATCTTTGAAGCCAGATGGTGCAAGGAACCAATGGTAGAAGGCTTTGAGAGAATTAGTGAAGGGCTATAGGTCACTAGGCTTGTCAGCACATATCTAATACTCAGCTTAGGTCAATTTCTTCATTTTCACTCAATTTTCTTCAATACAATGCCCATCAGATTGAGATTTTCTTGTAGGTATGGTTTGAAAATAGTTTCTCTTTTGATTAAATATTACATCTGCTGCATGCATAAAATAGATAATGGATTTATGTTTTATATTCTCTGATTTTTTCCAGCATAATTCGTACTGACACGAAATCATTTCTTTGATCTGGCAGATTTGCGATAAAGTACTTGGAAATCCAGTGTGCTATTTTTCGATTTCACTCTCTGTCTAAGACGTGCATTGCTTTCATTTATTAAAATAACTCATTTACATGGGCTACACTTCCTATTTAATTAACATTAATTTATTAATGTTTCATAGCTTTAACATAAAAAGCCGGTTTAATAATTATCACTTTAAATTATTAACCAAGCAGGGAGATCGTAATACAGGGTCGTTCACGGTCCCTCCAAGTTTTCGCATGGTTTCCTATCTTCTTCCTCTAACATACTGTAGCTGCAAAGACAATGCCGTCAGAACTTACCTTTTCCCGAGGATAAATTTTATTTGGTACAGTTGGCCAAATTATTTAATATGATGAGGAATCAGAAAATACTCTCTTTGATGAAGGTCGCTAAACTATTGAACAGAACTAACTCCTTGGCAAGTAAGAGAAGGCCGAGCTGTGGAAGAGGGGGAGAAGGTGTGAAGAGTGGAAGAGTGGGGGAAGGAATGAAGAATGGAAGAGTGGGAGTAATCTTCTGTAACTTGCCATAGTGTAAATTCGTGATATAAATGAAAAGAAAATAGGCCAATTTAAATGAACATTGAAGCATGTTTTAATATCCATATTTATTTTTAATTTCTAACAACAAGATTATACAAACATATAGCGATGATAAACACAGCATTACACAGTTCGTTTAAAATCGAAGATTCATAGCCAGTTGATTCTAAAATAAAAACTCCTTAAGTTATTCATAACTTTCTTATTAACAAATTTAAGCGAATACTTTTTTATAGGCTAAAAGCCTATATATTACATCTAATTCTTTTTATTTTTAGGTTTGGTAACATATATATTTATTCATTTATAAATATGTTATATATTCTTATTTTAATAAACTAGGAATATATACATACATACATTTATATATCCGTAACAAAGACTAACAACTCTACAAAAATAATTATAACTTCTACTTTCATAACTAAATATAAAATAAATATAACTTTATCTTCGGGGAAAAATAAGTGGAATATAATTTATACACATTATTAAAATCTATAATTTCAATAACATCCCATTATAGTCTTCAACTGTTGCATCATCAGCAATTTAAATGTTCAAGTAGATATTTGGCACACCGAAAGTATTTATTATTCAAATATTTTATATGTACAATATTATTTGAACATTAACTACCTAATTTAAATTAAGCTATTTTATCAAAATGCAATTTCTACTAACTTTTGAAATAGATACATATTTTTCAAAAAATAATAAATGGTGGGAGTAAATTTGGTATTTTCTTATAAAATAATCATTTCGTAATATTATTACGTTATTGTCCTAGGCTTATCATTTACAATGTAATTCAGCCAAAATAATTTTCTGGCAATCTTCATTTTTATATAATATCATTCCATCATATTATGAAATACATTTCGGTTGTTTTGTATACCTACATTCTCTGTTGTTAAATTTTTGTAATACTCTCCTGCGATAATTTCTAACAGTTTCCGAAAGAAGTTTCTAAATACTGACCTTTACATATATCATTTATATATATATTAATTTTCTTGAGCTATTTATTTGCGGGTCAAAAACTTATTAAATTATTATCATTTCTTTAACAAACAAATTATGGCGCTAATGATTAATGACTTAATTAATGACTCATTAATCCAAAGTAAAGTTAATTTTTAATAATAATAATAATAAAAAATAAAAACTTTTATTGAATGTAACAATAAATAATTTAAAAATTTAGTTTTATTAAATAATTTTAAAATTCATACTTCTCTTGGTCGAAATTTGACATAATAAATCTCTGACTGTCGTAATAACAAAAAATATTTTAGGTAATTTAAAGATTCAGATAATGCCCAAAATTCTGTATTTATTTTATATTTTTACTTATTTTTTAAGTATCTTTTATTATCATATTTTATGTTATATTACTTTGATTTTGGACTGCAATTATAGGTCTTTCAACTCAAACAGTTAATATCTTCACCAATTTTCCTAATGTTTTACTTTTTAGAAACACTTGCGAATTCAGCTTTAATCATCGCTCTGTATTCAATTATTAAAATATTATTACACGTATCGAAATTATACGAACAAAAATAGGAAATATTCAATGAAATTATATAAATTTTTTAAAACTGTAATTATTATAAAAAATCCAGAAGAATTTTCAACTTTTTTTATCTTTAATACACCGTAACTATAATTAGTATTTAGTGTTTTCTGGAGAACGTTTTTCATGGTCTAAAACATTGTGGTTACATTTATAGTGCTTCCGTCATATTTACTTACTGATCACTTCTATGGTTATAAATATAATTATATCTTGTTCCTATCGAAGCTATTAAGTTTCTTCTAGTTAGTTTATTTATTGAAACTATACAATAGTTAAAGTATGTAACCATAATATATATATGCCAATAAGTACATGATAAATTATAAACAAATATCAAACATAAATATAGATTTGATCAATAAACAATCCAACAAAAATATTTCTTAGATTGAAATTGATCACTCGAAATAAATAAAATATAATGATTATCTTCAATATAATTTTATTTATATCTTTAAAAATACTATATTTATCAGTATCCGTTAAAAAAAAATACAAAATCAATCATTAAATTCTTTTCGTAATTTCATAATACTTTGCCTCAAAATACACGACTGCTCCTCATCTTTTTATTTTTCTGATTGTTTGATTGTCTGGAGATTCTTCTTTTTCAAGCTATTTTTTTGAGATTGAAGTAATCAATGCAAGATTAGATAAGAACCGGCCTTTGGTGTTCCAAAATGATCTCGGATTGTAATGTAAGTTTTAATGTGTTTTTTTCCTGATCTCCGATGGCAGTAGTTCCTCGGTTTCTTGCATTTCCTCTATATATTCTGTATCTCATCACAATCCATTTTCCTGCTCTCTGTTGGATTCTAGGTCACAGCTTACCGACCTTCGTACTCGCAGAAAATTCTTTGACATTCCTTTTATTACTCGAGCTACCTCTGGAATTTCTTTTCTATTTCTAAATCCTCCACTTATGTTTACTTCAAACGTCACTGATTCATTCCGTGATTTTCTATTGTTAGACCAGAAAGACGTATTTCTTTTTTGCTGTGTTTGAAGTTTAAATACGCCAAGACTGACAAGAATTACGTTGGGTCTATCATTGTACTTTGCTTCGGAGAAGATTTATACCTGATTGTTTTATTTGATTTTTTTTGGTATGCTTCTTTGTTGGTATATATTTTTGTTAGTAATTTTGTTTTACTAGTATTTGACAAATGCCACCTCCCACCTTAATTAAGAAGGTTCTGGCCTAATATCTCTCTGGAACCAGTTATTCTGGGAAATAGGGGCCAAGATTCGAACTCAATGTTTACGTCACTATACCCTTTATTTAGTCACTTGGATACATGGTTCAATGAAACGTGGAAAAAATTACTTAAAATAGATTATTACAAAAAATTAAACATCTTACAAATAAAAACAAAAGCCTCTTTTTTACAACTGTAAATAACTAATTAGCAAAAAAGTCATGAAGAGTGAAATAAAATTAACGCATGAACTAGAGAGAGCACATCTCAGCTCAACATCCTAAAAAGACCGGTTAAACGAAGAAATTACATCAATCCTAAACATATCAATATATAGGTAGAAACTCCTGGGCACTATTTCATAGTAAAGTGCAAAAGTACAAGTGGAAAAGGTTCGTGTTTAGAGGTTACAAGTTACTTATCGTCATTAGATAATATTCATTTTTTTCCTGTAATGTAATATAACATTTTCAGATGTTGTCGTGTTTCAACATTATAAAAATATATAATAACAGCTATATAACTTCAGGAACTTCACATTATTGGTACTCTGTTGTTTCATAACAAAGTACAAAAGTACAAGTACAAGTAGGTCGGATTTACTACGCATATGACTTAAAGAGTCCACACGTATTCAAGCACGATTGACAAGCATGCTTGATAAATCATACTGTTCAAGTATACTTGATTGTGAGTGGGGTAATTCTCTTCATGCATTAGGTTTGAACAAGTCTTTTGATTATTGATTGAGATCGAATCATAAATGCTTGGCCAACTTTTCAAGCAAAACTGATCCTGTATGGCAGTTACGTTCCGACTTGTTCTAGCCTATGTGACCAGGTTGGGGTTTTCTGTCTAAATTTACATTTTTTTTTACCCTTTGGGTTTGTTTTTTTTAGGGTGAAAAAGATTTTTTTTTTATCTACTGCTAAATGAACGCGTTCAGCATTTTGAACTGATTAGAAACTGAAAATTAGAATAATCATCGGTAGAACTTATTTTTATTACGTACCAACTTTTTAGGCCTTCATTCAGAGTAGTTTGTAGTGTCTAGAGCAACGGCTAATTACGGAATGATGAATATTTATCATTTACCTTATTTTATGCTAAGGCGATAATTTTAGTTACATTAATAGCAAAAAATAATTTATCAGGGACATTACTTTAAGAATATGCAATTTTCTATTTGTTATTTGTAAGTCTTGAATTTACTTTGTGAAGCTCGGTGTTTTCTGTTGGATCTGAATTGGAAAGCTGTTTTGTCGCCATTGTATCTTCAAGGTCTGCTAATTTTCTTTTAGTATTCGTATAGATTAAAAACTATCAAAAGTCTTAACATAACGAACAATTTAAAAAAAAAAAAAATATATATATATATATATATATATATATATCTTTGAATCATTCAATAAATTAATGTACTCGAATATGTTTTCCTTTTCATCAACCACTCTTGGTCACACACACCACACGATGCGTATTATGTTTTTTCTTTTGTATTTTTCTCCTGTAGACATGAGGCAAAAAGCAGGTAAAGCGAGTGCTTCCTCGTCCGAGCTGAATATTGCCCAAGAAACAATTGATGCTTGATCATGTGTGGCCAAAGGGATTTTTGAGCATAATTGAACTGAATCAAGCATGCTTGAGCATGCTTAAAGGCCACCCTTACATACCTAAATATCTAAAAACCTCTAAAAACCGGTTACCATTTCTGTGTAGAGGTAACCGGCTTTGGTCACCTTTACACAGAAATGTTGAAACATGATAACATTTAAAACAGTTATCAAGGTTCCTCTAACCTATGATGTACATGACACCTAAAACTTGTAGCCAAATAAATAAAACAAAATAGCTATATTAAAGAACAGTAAATAAAAATAAAAATTGAATAAAATTATTATCTAATCACGATAAGTAAAATGTAACCTTTAAAAATTAACCTTTCCACTTACACTTGTAGATGTGTACTTTATTATGAAATAGGGCCCTGGACATAAGTATTTGTATTCAATAAACTAATAATGGGTTTTTTCTCATGTTAATTATTTGTCTATTGTTGTTATCGTTTATGACCATAATAATGAGTACTAAAATTTTTTATAAAATTTATTTACATTACAAAAGCAATGGCGAGGCATAGTAAAGAGGCATACACATTACCCATTAATTAGTTTGGTTTTGGATTTATTTGTTGCCTGAAATGATCCTTTATTTAATTTATTATTTAAAGTAGGTCACTGCACTCCAACCTCTCAACGCCAAATGGAACGTAGAAAGACCGTGAGTGTAAAATTCTGTGTGAATTGTCTAGATTTTTTGATGAGGAGCAGGTGGTATCCCATTTATCAGGACAGGATTTATCGGTCCTAAACTCCACTAAGCCATGCCAAAATGCAATCACTCCTACCGACCATGAATGTGTTGAGACAGTTTTCTAACTGCTTTAGAAAAGGCTGTGCTCTATTAACAACAATAAAAAATTTCGGTCTGCAAATATAATAAATTAAAATTTACAATATCGATTGCATAAAGTATGTAACCAAAATATCGATATGAATAACTTTCAATTTTGTTTGTTTTTTTTAATATTAATTATGTTAAAAAATTAAGTACTAATTAAAAGAAAATAAACATTTTTAGTGCATTAATAATTTCTAATATTCTTACAATTTCCACTATATTTTTTGGGGAGGAGATAAGATTAAATTAATTTATTATATTGCTATTGCAGAGGCATTATTTACTTTTCTATTGATTCTCAAGGGTTACATTAATCTGTTAATTGAAATATTTTTATACTGTAAATCAGATCTTGAAACTTTTCCTAAAGCGCAGAAAAACAATAGGAAATAAAATTTTCAGTATATCGAAACTGATTAAAACAAAAAGTTAACTTTTAATTACAATCCCTACTGTGAATATTATAAAATACGTGTTATATGGTACGTGAGCATGAACCACTAGCTGTAGACGAAAAATGGAGCGATGGAGTGGAATGATCGTCAGTGGGGGTCTTGAAATCATCCTTGCTTCAAGGACTCCAGTCGCTCCGTTCCATTGTTCTATTTGGAGTGAACGACAGTGGCCACCATTAGTGTCGATGGTAATTGACTAAATTAAGTATATATGGATTATAGATCATTAGGAAATTAGTGAAAGTGGCTTTTAAAACTAAACGCTATGTTGTTTTTTTTAATTAAGAAATAATTGATATAATTATTCATATAATATATAAGTATATGATTATGAAAAACGTTTTGTTTTGTAAAGTCACTTTTCTGATAATCTATAGTGTAAACTTCATTTTTAGACCATGTTTTTGTTGTGAACTCTCACTGTTCTGCGCTTCTGGTTTCATAATCATGGTTCACCGTGTCTTTATAGTTTCACCTGGACGGGCGTAAAGTATATCTGCAATTAAAGTATATCTGCAACCAAGAATTATTCTGCGTTTTTAAAGATAATATTCTACTGCGGGAATGGTAAAGTTTTTTTTAATTAAATTTTATACACTTTGATCATAGAATGATGTAAGTTCCTTCCGAAATTATAAAAAAAAAATTGAACACTGAAAAAAACGAAACAACCTTAGACAGTTAATCAGTATCAGCAGGGCCCGATCTTGGGGGAACCGAAGGGAGCACTTGCCGACGGCGGCAGAATTTAATGGGCGGCAAATCGAAATTTTATTTTTTAGTTAAGAAAAAAAACATTCGCTTCTGCTTTTAGACTGTTTGGACCTTAATACAGTTCGATAAAGTGAGATAATGTTATGATGATATGATGATATTGATTTAGAAATATATTACCTGAAATACTATTGTTGACTTTTATTGAGGTGGGGTGAAGGAAGGGGCGGCAAAATTAAACTCGTCCCCTTTCCCCCCTCGCCAAAATTCCAAGTTCCGGCTTTGTGTTTAAGTTATATTCTTTAAACATAAATATAATCTACCTTGGTTTCGCAGTTATCTCAAAAACTGAATTTCCCTCATGTAAAGATAATTTTCTATCTAGCTTCCAAAATAGTCTGTAATTATACTTTTTTTTTATGGCAGGAGTGCCCAACCTTTTTGTATCTGGGTGCACATTTATAGGTTATCATCCAGGTGGCGGACACCATATGATTTTTTTTTATTCAATGTAAAATGGGTTTTGGATATTGTTAATAACATTTGTTAATAATGTTCAGACTTAAGAGAATATTTCGTATTAATAGTAGCACGAAACCTTTGGAAGTGACGCTGAAGGTTATATTTGTTCGGTACCTATTTCAATTCAATAAGATTTCTTCCAGACGTTTTTAAAATTATACGCTCGTTTTGTTATATTACATTCTCAAATGTTGAGATTAGAATTAGATAACGAATTTAAAACAAAATGAACATGTAACAAGGTATAAAATTAATTTAATGTAGTGTTACAAACAGTGCCAAGCAAGTTTTGTAACCGCAAATAAAGGGAATACAAGATATATAAAATGCTATGATATAAATAAATTAACATTTAAAAAACAAAGTCGCATATTCAAACAAATTTTCAGTTAATTATTTGATATTTAAAACAAGAAAAGTACAATATTTTATTATAAACTTCTGGATCTGCAGCATGCCAGGTAAAACAGTAATGATTGACAAAAGAACATAAAATTCCATGATATAAATCAATAACTATATTCAAACATTTCCCTTATGTTACCAATAAATTATTAGATCTTGGAGAAATAATAATATACAATATTTTATCGAATATAGTCGATCTGTAGCAGACCACGTAAAAAAGTTGGTGATCGCTGTTACATTGCATTGTATTATATTAGGCGGTCACAATTTTGCCAAAGGGCAAATTCTGACGTGAAGCGGGCAAAGATGTGCTCGCGGGCACAGGTTTGGGAACTCCTGGTTTATGCATTTAATATATTTTTGGTCAAGAGAAAAAGAATTATCAGAGGCTATAGTTTCGTACCTTACATTTTGTTAAACTCGTAGAATTCCAATATTGTTGTAATTTTTAACTTTTATAAACAACCGAATGCGCTTGTTACTAAGGTATTATACGAAGGTATGAATTACTAAGGTAAAACAATTTTTGTTATTGTATTGTGTTTAATTATTACTTTTCATTATTGAATTCTCTATTGATATAATATTGCCTGTTGTCCTGTAGCACTATTTTTCTGTGAATTTTTTTTGTTTATTTTCCGAATATTATACTAATCACTAATATTTTCCGAGTAAAATTGTTTTTTCTTCAAATAGGAAACTGACATTTTCTACCAAAGTTACATATATTTATTTTCTTTAGTTTTACCATTTTTTATTTTAAATTTCTGTTGAACAACAAGCTAAACTAATACCAAGCTCAAAAAATTTCAATTGCTTTATACAATAATCTCTGACACATGTTTAATCTCAGTTCTTAGTAACGAATCCCATAAGGTGCTCTGACTCCTCGAGGATCCGTGAGGACAGACAGGAAGGCGGCTACAAGAAGTTGATGAGCGCCGCACAGATAGCGAACCCTCCCGCCAGCGCGGCACCCCCCGAAGGGGCGGTGGGAGCGGGGAGGGAGTGCTCCTGTCGCTTGGGGGGCGGCTCAGTCTCTGCCTCGGCGGAGCCCCCTTCCTCGTCCTCGTCGTCCTCTCTCGCTGGTATGACTGGCCTCCTGATTACTCCTGGGATCTCTGAAATCATTTCGATGGTTCAGTCGGTTAACATCAGTAAATAAATAATAGTTTCTTCGAATTATAATAAGTCCCTTGGGACTGAGCCATGGTCAGAAAATTCTGGATGAAAAATATACTAATAATAACTGCATGTTGTAAAATCTTGTACTTTAGCATTAATTTTACTACTTTACTAAATGCATGACATTAAAGATGCAAATATACAACACGTTTATAATATATGCTATTTACAATCATTGGAGAAGTTCAAAACAGAAAATAAAATATTTTGTCCAAATAGCCCATTTTATTAACCCTTCAAGTTTATTAAATATTTAAAATCATATTTTAGTAGAAATGAACTGAAAATAAAATTATTAATGGTGGATTGTGAATTAAAAAATCTCTTTGAATGAGACTTTACAGGAGTAAATTACCGTTCTTCGTTAGTTCAACATTTTTTCCACTGGCATACTTCTTTTTGTTTTGTTTTCTAGATAAGAATTTCCTGGTATAAAATACAACTCTATCCAAAAAAAAATTAAATGTTTACAATATATGGATCCATCATTCCTAGTGTCACAATGCAGAGGAATCGATTTTTTAACAGTTTAGTATTACAAAAAGTAACTTTTAAATTATGTTTTAATCCATCAACGCTTATTAAAAAGTTACCATAAGAACAGAACAGAATAAAAAAAAAAAAAAAAAAAAAAAATGGTCAATGTAGACGCCACCTTCGTTCAGAAATTTTGAACTAAATATCTTTGACATGAGATTTAGTTTCAGCAAAGCTCTAAACACGTTTTACCTAAATCATTTCTATTTTTAAAATTTCTTACTCATATCATCTTACGTGTTATTCAACTTTTTATCCTTTTTACTTTTCAGAGCGTACGTCTGTTAATTATAAAACAATGCATGTCATATATTTGCCATAGTAATATTGTTCTGTAATACACTCACCGTATAGCCTGATGCTCCTCTCTACTTCGCCCAATGAGTTCTTCGCCACGCAACGATAAGTACCGACATCGGGCCTGCTGAAATCCCTCACTGTGAGTGTCATTCTACTTTCGAAGAGAGATCTGGAGCTGACTTTTGTTTCGTACTTTTCGCTGCTCACCACCATATTGTCACCCAGAAGTGCATCTGTGGAAATAAATCATTTTATTAATTTATGCAGGTTTAATAGCTGGCAATAAAATATTTTTCAGCTTATTTATTAATTTGATGCTGACTCTTGTTCCTTCAGGCATTTCGAACAACTGGTTAGTGATTTTTGTTATTCTGCTACAATTGATATTATATCTGCCATAAATATTTGAACTCTCCCTACATTGTTAATCTGTGCACTAAATCTTTAAACACGAGATCCCTGTATTGAGTTTTCTCTTCAAAAAATCTTTTATCATTCCTGCTATCTTGTTCTGGAAATCCTTACCCATCTCCATTTGCAAAACCATATCTTTAACTTCATTCAATCATCAATAAATTCTACATCCCTCTAACAATCAATCTTCGGTATTAAAGAATTAAAGTGTTTATTTTATTTGTTTATTATTTAATTGTTTGATTAGTTTCAATTTTTGATCCTCCATTAAATAACCATCCTTCACTATTTTGCCTCAAGGTCATAATAAAACTCAATAGTTTTAATTTATATATATCTCCGTGATGTTTCGGAAATATTTTGTTCCCCTCTTCAGCATCTAAATACAAAAATAACAAATTATCAAAAACAGGCTCACAATTGCTTACAATTTTCTAGTTCTATACACTATATTAGTTTTTAAGTTTGTTGGAATGGTCAATTTAATTAAAATTTAGCAACAATTTAACAAAATTTTCGTACATACCTAATATCACAGTGATGTTGGGTGAGTCAATTTCTATATTACTATACTAATGAAACATGGCCAATGAATAGAGACAGTTCAAAGTTTAAATAGGGAACGGGGTTATTAAACTATTTTTAAATCACATTATTACAAATATCTGAAGCAAACTTACATTTAAAGTATACCTATTGTAGAGATTTTTTTATTAATACATTTTCTTTTCGCTGCATTCTTTTCCCCATCCAATATTTTAACTTTGTAAAAACTGAATACATGCGATTGTGCATTCTTTGCTATGTGGTTGCTCAAGACTGTATGATTTCTATTGCACATTATTGAATTTTTGAATTTTTTTTATAGGTTTTTTGAGAATCTCCTATATGTATTTTCACACATGAACATTGTAGTTGATTAATATTAATAACAGTATTAATTTTTTTATTGATGACGTGTTTCAATAGAATAAAGAATAATAACGAATCAATAGCATGGAAATACAATAACTTAATCCCAAACAATTTCAACAAACTAAAGGATACTCTACAAAAAATGGATATTGTCAATAATGTTTATCAACTACTATGTTCATGTGGGAAAATACATATAGCGGAATCTATTCAAAATGACAAAAAACCTATAACATACTATAGAAATCACACACACAGTCATGGGAAACCACATAGCAAACAATACACAATCGCATGCAATCAGTTTTGACAAAATTAAAATATTGGGTAGGAAAAAAATACAACTAAAATAAAAATATATGAAATTTTATTAATAAAAAAATGCCTACAGTATACTTTAATTGTAAAGGAAGAGCTTAAGTTTATTTGTTATATTTGGAATAATGTTATACAAAAATAGTTTAATATTGAACCCCTTCCCTTCCTAATTTAAACTTTTATCTGGCTCCGTAGCGATTCCACTAGATGTATTTTCCCAAATGAACATTACAGTTGATAAATATTATTGACAGGTTCCATTTTTTGTAGAGTATCCTTTAGTTTGTTGAAATTGTTTGGGATTAAGTTATTGTATTTCCATACTATTGATTGGTTATTATTCTTTATTCTATTGAAACACGTCATCAATAAAAAAATTAATAATGTTATTAATATTAATCAACTACAAATACAGTGGGAAAATATATATAGGAGAATTTCAAAAAAACATATAAGCATATTCGTCAAAACTGATTGCATGGGATTGTTTATTGTTTGCCATGTGGCTTCTCATGGCTGTGTGTGATTTCTATGGTATATTATTGTGTTTTTGTTTAGTTTGATAGGTTTTTTGCCATTTTGAAGAGATTCCACTATATGTACTTTCCCACATGAACATTTTAGTTGATAAATATTATTGACAATATCTATTTTTTGTATAGTATCCTTTAGTTCGCTGAAATTGTTTGGGATTATGTTATTGTATTTCAACGCTATTGATAGGTTATTATTGTTTATTACATTGATACACGACAAAAAAATATAAAAAATGGATACTTTTAATAATATTAATCAACTGTAATATTCATGTGGGAAAATATATATAGGAGAATCTCAAAAAAACTTATAACAAAAAACTCAAAAACTCAATAATAAACAATAGGAATCATACAGCCTTGAACAACAATATAGTTAACAACACACCATCGCATGTAATCAGTTTTGACAAAGTTAAAATATGGTTAGGAAAAAGAAAATGTATTAATTAAAAAATCGCTACATTATTTATACTTTGAAGGAAGAGCTTAAGTTTGCTTCAGATATTTGGAATAATGTGATTTTAAAATAGTATAATGAGCCCCCTTCCCTATTTAAACTTTGAACTGTCTCTATTCATCGACCATGTCTCATAAGTATAGGAGTAGGTATATAAATTGACTCACCAAGCATTACTGAGATATTAGGTATATGGAAAAAATTTTATATTGCTGTTAGATTTTATTTAAATTGACTACTTCACAAATAATAATGAGTAGTGAACTTAAAGAATAATGCAGAATAGATAAACCTAGGAAATTGCAAGCAATTTTGGAAGTTGCAATTTTACAAATGTTTGAAGAAAATGAGTCGTTGTATACCTAAGGGATCCCTTTGTAGGTTGGTGGTAGTAACTAGAGTCTCAGGTTACTGAATTTTCGTAAATTTCGTACGACTGTATTCATAATCATGTGTAAATACGAATATTCTATATTCGTATTAATTTTTTTTAAATACAAATATATTCGTATGCATATTCATAGGGACCATATCTGTGAATAAATTGATATGCGTATTTATGAATACAAATAAGTCCATCACTGGTCTGTACTTTCCTGTAGGACGGATATGGTTATAAGTAAAGACCGGATTTGTATGCAAATGCATTTTTTCTGATACGTTTTTCAACGAAAGTGACTGAATATCTTTACAAATCAATACATTTGGCGCTGATATATTAAATTTTTTTACATATTTGGCCAACTATTTTGTTTAAATAATTTTTCTGACAAAATAGAAACTAAACAATTAAAATATTTTCAGATACACGTTCTTATTTAATGTATCAATTATAATATGGATAAACGCCATCTACGATTAATAAAAATAGTGTACTATAAAAATAGTAATAGTAGTAAATATTAAGCTCATAGACAACTAATTCAAGTTTGTATGATTACAACTGCACAGAATGAGCATTTTCTTAACCTCCGTTTACTTTCATTAGCAAAGTAAAAAACATCCTCTTCCTCTTCTGTGGAATTTGAAATTATATTTTGGTCAGTAAGTGTGTTGCTTCCGTTGTGCATATTATGGTAAATTAACTATGTCTTAATTTTCTCTCATAAACCAAAATGCATAAGGCAGGAGCGTCATTTAGTTCCATGTTAAACAGTTGGAACCCTTTGAATTAAACACGGAGATGTTTTTTTCTAGAAAAAACATTTTTAGAAATTTGTACAATACAAATGTGCCTTGTGAAATTTTTTTTCAAATCGATCAATCAGTAATTTATACGATAATTTAAGATCGGAGTGTAACAATGGTTTATTGTTTACTGTAGGGTTGCATGTGGAACCAGAGAATTTTCTTACAGTTGGAGATCATTCTCAGAACTGTTTGCTGAATTTGTTCAAATCTAAAGACACTTTGTATGAAGTACTTTGTTTTACATTAGTTGCATCTGGTATTACCTTATTTAATCTTGTAAAATCTCCATCCGCAAAAAGAAATATTTTTTGCAATTATTTGAATTTGTAAGAATTATTTAGCTATAAACGAATTTTATGTAAAATTTTGTGAATAAAATTTGTTTTTCAATTTACCTGTGTCTTGTTTTATTTATAAAATAAATTAAAATTAAAATTCTTAAAGAAAGTAATTTAGACGATAACAACCTTTTGTTGATTTTTTGCATGTTTCTGACATTTATCATGCATATTCTACTGCATATTCCCTTCAGGTTTCACTGCATATTACTGCAGGTTTTATTGCATATTTGAGGACTTTTTACTGCATATTATGTGGCATATTTTGACCTTTTGTGCTGCATATAAATCCGGTCTTTAGTTATAAGACATGAGAGTTCTTTCCATAGTTGGTTTTTTTAATTTTTAATGGAAGTATCTTTAGTATTAAATATTAACGTTATTAATATTATTGAAGTTATAGTAATACCATTAAAGTTTTTTTTTTTTTTTTTATAACACAGGTCTGCAGTAAGAAACTTTTCAAATATAATCAGTGATTTTTATAGTATTTTTGGCTCTTATGGCAGAGAAAATAGTTATTACAAAATTCCGTTACGTATAGTTTAGTTACAAACTCCGCTTGAAATATAGACCATTTAGTAATTTTAATTAAGTAAGCATTACAGTGTTCAATCTATATTAGGCTCGAAAACAATTATGTTCTCTTGGATTCACTTAGAGGTAATTAATAAGTAAAGATTTAAAGATTTTTTGATTAAAGTAGCCATTCTTCCTTTGAAGAGACAGAGGTAAAACTAGTATAATTTTAAACAATACAATATTAATAAACAACAACAAACAATAATAAACAAAGTATCCGCTTCCTCTGTGAATAGGATACATAGGATAGCCGTGACAGAAAACCACATTATATAAAGAATGAATGGCCTGCTAGAAAAAATTTGGAAGCTGGTACGAAAAACATTGAAAGAAAGAGCCTTGTAGATGCAAAAAAGAGATCCAAAAATCCACTCGGACATCGATTACTTACCAGAAAATCTTGGTGCTGTCAGCGAGGAACAGGACGAAAGATTTTATCAAGATATGAGTGAAATTGAGAAGCGATGTTAGGGAAGGTGGAATGTTAATATGATAGCTGACTATTGCTGGATGCTGAAAAAGGACGATCCCCAGCGTGCTCACAAGAGAAAGAGCACAAAAAGAAATTTTGATTTGGAAGCGGAAACGATACTACAAAAACTTTTAATCATGCAGGTCATTTCATTTTATTTATTTTTGTTGATTTTATGAAAAATGTTTTATTGCATATATACAATTTTATATTTTATTAAAATCATATATGATTTTAATAAAATATAAAATCAAATACAAAATTCAAATTGTTTTATTTAGCAAACTATTCCTAAAAAATATCCATATTTTGTGAAAAAAAAAATTACTTGATAGACAAATACAGGGTTCGTTTTTCAATTTAGAACTTAAAAATACATAAGAATAAGTAACTAGAGTCAAAACAAATTTTAAAAATACTTTTTTGCAGACCTCTGTAATTTGTTATTGTATTTAGATGCTGAAGAGAGGGATAAAGGTTCCCTGAAACGTCAAAGAGAAATATAAAAGTTAAAACTAATGAGTTTTGTTGTTATCTTGAGGCAAAGAAGTGAAGACAGCTTATTTAGTTGGCATCCGCAAGATGGTATATCTTACACGAATTAGTAACTGATTGTTTTATAAGAAGACTATTTTATACATTAGTAAAGCATATTTACGTCATAATTTTTGTGTAAATTAAATTAATTTTTCTATTTTTTTTGTAATCTTAATAATTAATTAACTAAGGTATCTGTTTTGACATTGTCGGTAGCTTCGCTTTTCTGTTAAAAGCTAATGAAAGTGAACGTTCGTTGCAGTGAAAATATTCTATTCTGTTTGTGATTCGCATTTGCGCCGTTTAGGAATTAATTAGTGCAAAGCAGTAGTCTATCGAAACTCATGACTGCTAATACATTATGTTGATTTGAAATTCAATGCCGGAAATATAATTAATATTAATTTGTTTTTAAAGTAGTGGCCATGTTCCTGTTCGCTTCTAGAAAATTCACCAAACGCAGGCAAGATAATTTCGTAGAATCAATTATTAGATTATCACTGTGTTTATACATGAATTTATTTGTCATTGTTTGTCATGTATTTTATATTTTCGTATTAATGTCTGTGTAACCACAGCTTTGCAGAGGATTATTATTTTCTCCATGCATGGAGGTAAATCTGATTTAATGATTTGCCCTTCATTAAATGATTTATTTACAATATGGAGCAATATATTACACTTTAATATATTACCTTAATATTAACTAATGTTTATATTGAACTGATTTTAATTAGTAATTTTCTACGCATAGGGTAATTAATATTTTGAGAATTTTTATTCTACATATATTCCTCAATACTAGCCATATTAAGGTTTGTTTTTTTCATATTTTTTTCTAGCATCTCAACAGAAAAGGTCCAATCATTGCCGAATTGAAGAGGTAAGGTGTCTCTTGACACTGGTCACATTAACCCATCTAGGCGCCGTTTTCACTTACAACGTAAAAATCCATTGGCTACCAGATGTAACCGATGATCTTTTTGTAAAAGTTTTTTTCAGTTATTTCGTTAGTTTCGTTTTTTATTTAGTTAACTAATTTTATTTAGTTAATTAATTTTATTTAGTTAATTAATTTGACGTTTAACTAGGCTTCTATTAACTTTTTTTTATTGACCTATTTTTTCATGGAATATTTAATGAAACCTTGTACAAATTTATCAATAAGATTGTAATAGGTTCTCTCATGAATTCCCTGGTAAAGATATCACTTATAACGTTTAGAAATCCTCAACTAATCACTTGACATCCGCATGATGGTATAGAAGGATCAATCTAATTAGGGATCGATAAATTATTTGCCACTTCTATAATTTTGTTTTTATTGAAAATTAGTTTCGAATGTTATACATTCATCTTCAGTTCAAGATTTAATTAGATTATATCAAACAGACAAGTTTGTATAGGTTTGTTCCCGCACTGAACTAAAAGTTAAAAAAAAAAACTAAAAAACTAGGATTAAACCGTGCATTTAAAATAGAAAAAACCCTATCCTCATATTTCCCTTTTCCTAAAGACAAAATAGACCCTTTCCAACAAAGCGGAGTATAAGAACTAAATTGTAATGATTATGCAGCCAAATGCACGGGAAAAACTGGAAAATCACTAAATCAGAGATTAAAGGAACATATACATACGTGCATACAATAATAAGACAGAGAATTCCAACTTTGCAATTCATTTAAATGAAAAAAATCTAAATTCATCAATGACTCAGGAGTTAAATTAATACTTCACCTAGAAAACAACCTAAAATTAAATATAAATGAAGCATTTGAAATAATAAAATCCTTCAAATCTAATCCAGGTTTTTGCTTAAATGACAAATAAATATCTCCAATAGTCCAATCTTAAATTTATTCCCATCTATAACAAAAAACCAATTACTCACCGGCATTACTGGAAAAACCCTGATCCTTAAACCGTTTACCTATAAACATCCTACCTACCTTTCGTTCATTGTTAGTTCAATGCGAGAAGAAATCAGTACAAACTTTTCTGTTTGATATAATCCATTTTAACCCTGGTGAGTACCAACATCTTAATTAAATTCATAATTCATAAATGTTTTATAATACTGATTTATATTACATCTAATTAATTATGTATAATAATACCAAACTATATTTTGAATTGCTTATTTTTGAATTTTTTGTGTGTTTTTAGAACTGAGAATGAATGTATAACATTCGAAACTAGTTTTCAATAAAACAAATTTATAGAACTGACAAATAATTTATCAATCCCTAACAGCTTATTTGATTGTTATTAAATTATTTTTTTTAATTTAGTGCAAACTTATAAGAAAAATGGTACTGGAACTTTTTATTTTTGTTTTTCTTAAGGGGACTAGATGCCCCATAATACATTTTTTTTTCCATTACATTTCAAGGGATTTACTGACTAAGACTCTTCTTGGTTAACAATGTTCATTACTTAAACAAACGGGAATGAATACATTGTTAGACGAAAATACACTTAGTTAGCAGGGTTGGATCCAATAATTAAAATGGATTTTAGAAAAAAAACTGAATTTTTTTTTTTTAGATAACATTAAAATTGGATTTTAGAGACTGGATGTTCGAGAATGTGGCCTTGACAAACATTAGAATGATTACGGTGATTCCGTTTCGTACACATCACACACATTGTGACCCACAAGGTCATGTTGTTGGAAGGCGCACCATAAACTTTCTGAGGCAGTAATAATAAAAATACGTAGATTATCGCGGTGTTTTATGAAATATAATAGTTGAATTACTCAAGGAACAATAGCTGCGTGCAACATGATTGCACGTTATCAATTACCTCCCATGTTTTGATAGACTCGATCAACCATGCTGTTGTTGGCTGACGACAATCCAGGACCATTCAACATCACACAAATTAATTCATGATACATTCATAAATTTCGATTCTGAACAACAGCAACAATCTGTTATTAAAGCGGATTTTTAACACTGTTTAATAGAATAGCTGACGAGCTATGAAGGAAATAAGGTTTGGTCGGTTAATGATGCATTGTGTTGAAAGTAATTATGTATATGCTACATTCAAAATTACAAATACAAAAATTCGTCTTTCGAAATTTAAAAAAATGAATATAAATAGCAACAAGTAAATAGCATTTACCTATTTTTTATTCCCCAGTAATAGATTGCCAAATTTATTTATGTCTTAATTTGTTCCTCCATAGTTTTGAATATTTCATCAATTTAGAAATGCGGGTTATGATAATGATTTCATTCTAGAAAAATATTAAGCCTTATAAATACATTGTGAAAAATGAAAGCGTCTTAGAACGTTGAAAAGGTATATGAAATAAAATAAAACCAATTCTAATAATCGAACATGCTATTTTCTGAATGTCTGTACAAATATTTATAAAAAGTTAATCTGATCGTTGAAAAAGAGAAAAATGAGATACATGTTTTGAAAACAATATATTTTTAATAAAATAATTTGACATAAAACTTCATAAGAGTAGACGAATAAAATTCAATATTCATTGTATTGACAGAACATTATCAAAAATATTAAAATTTTATAAGCATATCAACTCATGCAACATAATTAATATAATGCATAACGTACAAAATTTATATATAAAAATACGCCAATAGATGCTCACTAACCAGAGAAGTTTTGGTAATAGTTTTTTAGGATTTAATATTTATTTAATAATTAATGTTTGACCGTATAGATAATGAAGGATAAGATGGTCTGGGTGGCGATCAAGAAATTGATCTCAAAATTGTTAAACTATTTATTATAACGTTTCGATCCACATTGCAAGTCTTCTTCAAGGCTAAATGAACAGTATACAAAGATAAACGTATGAAATGGCATATACATGAACAATGATATACATGAATGATATAAATATGAACAAAGTAATTTTTGAAAAAGCATACGCATTAAGAGGGTGAGAAATGAAAAGATTAATAATTAATAACAGTAATGAATTTAAAACTGATGAAAGATTATACTGATAAAGTAATAACAGATAACAAAATGAAATAAACGTAATAACAACAGTAGAACAGGAAAATTGAAATAGGATAAGAAAATAAATAAATAGAAGAAATTGCTAATCTTGACAGTTCCAAGTGTAGGTGAGCGGTGGATGATAAAAAAAGAAAGTAAACAGGGAAGAAGGAATTATAAGGAACTTATAGAAAAACTAGCTATTAGAATTCTGTATGAAAGAATATAAAATGATTTGAAAAAAGAAATTTAAAGGTAAATACAAAAGTTAAAAAAATTGAATACCAAATGAAAATATGAAATTAAAACAAAAGTAAATATATAACTATCTTAAGCGTGTAGATTATAGATATAATTATAAAAAATGAAATATATTACAATTTTTCAAACAGAAGTAAGATAATACTAAAAATAGAGATAAAAAAAAAGGATAAAAACTTTTTTATTTTTTTAAGGGAGGCATGTTGATAATAAAAATTAAATAACGGAATAAAGAAAAAGCTGAAGAAAATAATAGTATTACACAAGGTTAAAAGGAAAATACATTGAGAAGAAGCATTGACTTATTACGAGATCCATTTATAGACCGCTATACGGACCATTTTTTCCTTGATGTTTCTACTTCATGGAAGAGTTTAATTTTTTTTTTTTTTTTGCTCTGTAATAGAACAAGGACTTCTTAGTGTGCAAGAATGACAAGGAGGAATAAGAAAATTAATATTCCTATCGACGGCAACGTATTCCTGTTTAACAAACGGTAGTGCCCTAACAGCCAAACCCATCACGGATACAGAAAAAAATCTCTCTCTATATATAAATAGACACAATTTATTCTATAAAAATAAACTATGAAAAATGGATTATACTGACGAGAATGTTTGTACAGTTACTGCTTCAGTTAACTTTTAAATGGTTAATTGCAAAAGCTACTTTAGTTAATCCTTTTATAAAAATAAAGTGGACGAGAAGGGAGGAGCCATCAATAGCTAGGAGTTAACTAACAGGAGCTGAGTTATTTTTATTGGAGTTATCCAGTTAGTGCGGTGATTAAACGGGACACAGTTGGGGGGAGGGGGAGGGTTGGTTTGCGAAGGGCCAGGTGAAGGCTAAAAGGGAAACAGTTTTATGGTATACTTCCATACGGCTTTATGTATCTCTTTATGTATACGAGATAAAGCCGTTAGTCCCCTCATCGTCCTTTTTAATACACCTCCATAACTCTAGGTCTCTGTCTCCAACCTCTCGCTACTTCTATCTTCACCTCTCCTATCCACAATTTATTATAATAGCCCCTTTTAGCGGTTTTATTTTTCTTTTTTATTTAATATGTCTTTAGTAATTGTGGTGCGTTTTTGCAAAACTATAAATCTCCATTTTCATAAATCATGAAAAAATTTAAAAATCGTTTAGAATCTATTAAACTCATCTGATATACAAATTGTTTTTTTCTAATTATTAAGTTTACTTAAGAGATATGATTTACATTTTCACATGATGAAATAATCAGTAACATCCGTTTAAAAAAAAATTATTAAATTTGTACGTTTTTGCAAAACCCGAATCCAGTGTTTTGTAATTTTTCTCCGAGATCACTGGACCGATATTTTTTATAATATGAAGCAAAAACTCAGGGTAACACAGGTTGATCCTCGGAACTCGACATCACTTCCCACCATTTTGATACAAATCAAAGATGCACGATATTTAATTCAAGCTGCGTGATAGTGATTGCGATGAAGGTCAGATTATTTTCTAAATCGGATTTTCCAACAATTTCTGAACTTGGGATATAGCTGCGGCTGAATCATCATCTAGCTTTGAAACAGCATCCTCTATTTTGTCAAGATTCTTGGTACTTATAGTACTTACTCGGTAGCCTTCAACCGAATTCCGCATCTCGTGACTTCTGGCTGAGGAGGTAAGGCCAGTTCAGAGTAATTTTCCTTGAAGATTTCCACTCAGTTTGAAACTTTTAAAAAAAAGTCTATTTAACAGATTAAATAAACAAATCTATCTCCGAAAATCCAGACCAAACAACTTCAAAAACACCATTGAACGCGTTCACAATACAATGTGATATGAAGCATTTTATAATAAAATACTTTTATGGACATTCTTGTTTTAATGATGTACAGAGCGCCACCTGGCAAAAACATGAACAATTTTTCAAGTATCACATTTTGGATCAAGATTCAAGATTCATGGAGTCGTTCAAAAACCGCCTGATTATATTTTTGCAACGTTTTGGTAATTTAGGAGGAATGGCTTTGAAGATGAATTTGGGCAGAGTGTACCAACGATGATATTTGCAATATACTGGCCTTCAACATCAGTTGGCTCGTCAATTGAAACCCAAATAGATCCTCGATCTTCTTCCGGGTTTCCTGGTATAGAATTTTCTTAAGATGGTTTGATCAGGCATTTGTTTCCCCGATATATACTTTCCAACAAGCCTTCAAGAAGAAGGGTTGCTTATTTTGCTCAAAGGGATATCGGTTCTTACAAATGCGCTACCCAAAACTATGCAAAATACGAACTTACTGTCTCCGCTTGTTGTAGCTGGCGTAATAAAACTTTGCTGCAGTCTTGATTGTTTTGTTTTTTTGTTTACTTTGTGTGAGACTGTACCAATATGCTGAGTAACTTGGAAAAGTTGCGTTGTAGAAACAGACTTGTCACAGAAAGAACAATATAAAAAAGCTCCATCAATCCTGAACGTTTCATTCCCTCACGAAGATATTTCGCTACTCGATCTTTACCTTTTTTTCGGACTTTATTCATTAAGAAAAAAAAATCATGACACTGGGAATTATTTTTTAAAACCGTATGAATTTTTTTCAACTCACACATTGACACTAAACTATATACTGCGTCGCTCTGATTAAAAATTAAAGAGAGAGGAAACTTTGAACTGAATAATGGAAGGAAGATAAACAAGATCAATTCTAGTGAATTCTGTTAGTGGCCTTTGAATGTCAACTGATATTTTTGGATTTTTTTTTTTCGTAGTTATCCTTATTTATGTTCCGACGTAAATAAAAATGACAAATACGGAATAAAATATGTAACGGTACACGAAATATGTTAAAATGTGTAAATTAAGTGAAAAATGCAAATATATGTATATTTTAATTGGTTTAAATTGATCCGAAATGTGCCAAAACATAACAAACGAGTTGATACATGGTCATGTCTTGGTCAAAAAATAATATGCATTTACATGAAAATCCTTGTCCCAGTAATATCGGTAGAAATTTACAGAATTCCGCCATGTGGGGCAGTGTTGGGCACAATCGAATAAATTTGTATGCGAATAATTTATTCAATAATTTTTAGTCATGAATAATTTTTCCAATAAAGTTATTCCAAGAAAGTTACTGATTTATTATTTTGAATTAGTGAATTAGTGAATGTGTAATACCCTAAGGAATCATGATGTAATGGTTTATACTCGGTTTGCAATGGAAGGAAATCTTTGGACAAAAATATCACAAATATTCGAAACTTATAAATGATATTATACATACTAAAATAAAAACAGAAAAAAAAGAGAACGAAAAAGCTAAATAAAAATAGAGAAAATCCACCAATGCTAAACGATACGGAATATCTTAAAAATACACGATCAAGAATTAAAACTCGCGATAAATTTAGAAAAGTTAATATAGTTGTAAAATATAAAAGAACATTAAAAACAAACGTTGATAATATAAGAAGATCACTCAAAGTAAATAGTAAACACTTTGGTGTAGATGATTCTGCTTATGAAGATAGTCCAGACGATCAAAATAACAGATTTAACTCATTCCCCAGGAATACTGCACTACTCTATAAATAATATAAAATTTATAAACCAATATTATGAAACCTATCATTTCTTTAACAATAGTTTACTAGAACAAGAATTGACAAATATTGAAATTCATCTTAAAATTTTTAAGAATCAAAGAGCTTATCCTATACTAAACGATTTAATTAATGATATATGAGGACGAATAAAATTGTTACAATATAAAATTAAGACGAGACAAAAACGAGGTCTTATTAATGGTCTCGTAAACGTAGTAAGTTACATCACGGGTAACTTATTACTTTGGAAGCCCGTGATAAAGAACCCTATGTGATTAAATCATAAGCACCGTTGAAGAAAACAATTAAACAAAATAAAATAAAATAAAATAGAACATAACATAGAAACATCAGCTAAAATTAATAAACAAATGATAGAAGTATTACAAAATAGATGACAAATATAATAATAATTTAGTTGAATCGGTCAATGCAAGACATGTCTTGGAGAGCCCCGACTTTTTAACCTGGATTCAATTTTAACCAAACCCAATGAGTAGAATTAAAAACTAAACGAATTTTCCAAATCTGATGATTTCACCCAATCAAGAAGCACTCACTATAGTGAATGAATCTAAATTAAGAACTAATTAATATCATACTTTCAATGTCTCGATCCACCCTAAAGAACTGCTTTATAAACCTTAAAGTGATTTGTTTGTTCCCTAACTTGTTAGTTTATAGTTACGTATAAAACAAACAAAGATATTACCTAATTAAGGTGGTAAAAATCTTTTCTTCCATAGTAACTGAAAAAAAACGCTGCAAATTATTACACAATGGTTTTATTATTTCCAAATAGTAATATTTCAAAAATATCTGGTCTATTCACAGGACTTTCCGTATTGATTTGGTTTACAGCTCAGATAATTGTATTATCTTTCAAATGAGCATTTGGGGTGTTTAGGGAAAGGAAAATGTGCAGAATACTTCATAAAACATAACTACCAAGTTCAGCAAAGAAATGAAGCAGTAGGCACCAAAGGGACAGAAATTTGAAGCTAGTCCCATGATGATCGCTGTGAGAGTGCCGGACTGGGAGTGTTAAGAAGAAACTGTGCCAATGCAAGAAGGCTGTGATGGTTAGGACATGTAATCAGAGGGTGAAATGGTACAGAGGAAATATTGGATGTGCACTTCAGTGGGAAAAGAAAAAGGAAAGACCAAGAAGCTAAGGGAAGTGCAGAAATAATCCAAGGAAGGATAAAGTAGAGAGATGCGAGGAAGAAAGAAACCCAATTGATAAGTCAGGAGGTCACGAAAAAGTTTACGGACGGATTTGTTTTTTTTTTATTCGATATTTGGATTCTACGCATCTTGAAGCGTATACCTCAAATTCTTAGGGAGGTTACAATATTTTTTTTCTGAGACACAATTTTCCCATCTTTGTCTGGGTCGCCCTCTCCCTCTAGTACGGTTAAGGTTTCCTTCCAGATGACCTCTTGGGATGTCACTGTTCTTCATTCGGGCATCGTGTCCGGCCCATCGGAGTCGTCCGAGTTTGATCAATTTAACCGAATTCACTTCCCCAATTAGCTCATATAGTTCTATATTTTTTCTTCTTCTCCACTCGTTACCAGGCTTGACTGGACCTAATATTCTTCGAAGAATTTTCCTTTCGAAGATGAGGATCTCATTCTCTCTTGCCTTCGTTTGAGTCCACGTCTCTGAGGCGTACATCAAAACTGGACGAAGCAAAGTCTTGTAGAGCATCAGTTTCGTCTTCCTTGTTATATTATATTCCTTCCTTGTTATATGCTGTTGAGGTGTTTCCGTTGTCCGAAATAACTCTTGTTAGCATTAAGAATTCTCCTATCCACCTCCAGGGAAATATTGTTATCGGAGCTAACTATAGAAGCTAATATTCTATAGCTAACTATAGAAGTGAACTTGTCTACCTTCTGGAACTTAAACCGTCCAAACTCCACAACTTCTCCAGCGGAATGAGCTGCATGAGAGCCACCAATACCTATGTACATCGTCTTATATTTGTTTATTGCAAGCCCCATCTCTTGAGCCAATTCCAACTGTCATAATTATCCTATAAGAATGTTTCTGTTCCTACTATTTATGTCAATGTTTACTTTGACTAATCCATTAATTCCTTGTGACTTGATGAACGCATGTGCAATGCCAGAAGAAAAAATCGTGATTTAGGGTCTTTTGAGACATTACTGGAAAAAATGTTTAAACTTAAAGGCAGCCGCAGAAATTAAAGAAATTTGTGCCATAGAAGGAGAGTAAATTATCCATCGAAATATTGCCGCACAATCCAGATCAGGTCGCTCATCGATCGTTGATTATGATGTTATTCTTGAACGTGTGAACTAGGACCCACTGGCAACTACCCGTGATTTATCGGCCGTAGTAGGGGACTCACTGAGCAGTTAGACAAAGTTCATATAGTTTTGAGTGCAAGGTACCCCGCTTTGGTCAACAAGAACCAAACCATTTTGCTACACGGCAATGCCCCTGCCATCGCTCGACCAAGGAAAAATTATCGGAACTGCAAGGAGTAAACGTTTTGCCTCATTCTCATCACATTAATGTTTGTTTTGATCAATGGCCATTTTTTTAAGAAGTCAGATTTTGATAATTACGAGGACGTAAAAGATGGATGTGAAGAGTTCTTTGCCTCAAAACCAAAGGAGTGGTATCGGCATCAAATCCAATTACAGGAAGAAAGATGGGTGAAAGTAATTGAAAAAAAATGGAATTTATTTTGAAGAGTAATATTCAATAATGTTTAAGATATGTAATCTGAAATAAAGCTGTACCAATGCACAAGGACTTTTGTCATTGTAGGATCAGGTTATTGTTTTTCTATCTTCTTTCTTTCACTTAGTTCTCATAATTTATACAACGAGCTTACATCTTAAGGAATTTGGGATTAAAATAAATTATTAAAGTTTTGCAACTGGCCAGTAACATTTACATAAATGGGAGTTGAGCACTAAGGGAAAACTATCGGTTTCAGTTGTTGCATTAATCATTGAATAGGGCCCAGGGCAGAGGCGATTGTGGTTGCATCCTGCTCAGCGGAAGGAGCAGAATTTAAGCAGCTGGCCCAGAAATTAATTATTATGAAGCAGTACTTATCAATACAAAACATTAAGAACTTGAAATCACTGTGTTGTTTTAAAAATTGTCACCTTGAGGCATCGAAAAAATTAGTTGCTTATTTCTTACTTCTAATTGAAAACGCTCATCATGATAAATCCAAGTAAATCCGTCGTGTAAGTTCATATAGGTTTGTTATTTTCAATAACAGACCTTTGTAATCGACCACGGAAAAAAATATTGTAATCTCCCTAAGAATTTGAGGTTTTACGCTTCAAGATGCGTAGAATCCAAATATCGAATAAAAAAAAAACAAATCCGTCCGTAAAATTTTTCGTGACCTCCTGACTTATCAATTGGGTTTATTTCTTCCTCGCATCTCTCTACTTTATCCTTCCTTGGATTATTTCTGCTCTTCCCTTAGCTTCTTGGTCTTTCCTTTTTCTTTTCCCACTGAAGTGCACATCCAATATTTCCTCTGTACCATTTCACCCTCTGATTACATTTCCAAACCATCTCAGCCTACTTGCATTGGCACAGTTTCTTCTTAACACTCCCAGTCTGGCACTCTCACGGCGATCATCTTGGGACTAGCTTCAAATTTCTGTTCCTTTGGTGCCTACTGCTTCATTTCTTTGCTGAACTTGGTAGTTATGTTTTATGAAGTATTCTGCACATTTTCCTTTCCCTAAACACCCCAAATGCTCATAAACATTGACATAAATAGTAGGAACAGACACCTGGGGTAAGAATATATCCTCTGTTGTATCTAGTTGCATTGACAAATTATGGTTTTTTAGTGCTTTGAATATTCTTTGTAGGCCCTTTATATGTTCATCTTATGCTCTTAAATAAACTATTATATCATCAATATAAATCATTTCATTAGGAATATTTTCTATCATCATTGTCATGGTTCTTTGGAATGTCGGCGGCGAGTTGCATAGGCCAAAGGGCATTCTGAAATCGTAATGCCCATTCTCCGTTAAGAAGGCTGCTTTAGCTATTCTGTCCATCTCAATCTGATGGAAGCCTGAAGTGAAATCAATTGTTGAAAATATGTTTGCACTTTTTAAACGATTTAGTAGATCTTCGATATTTGGTATCGGAAATTTGTCTTTTATTGTTGCTGGTTCAATTTTCGGTAGTCTATTACCCTTTGTACGTTTTTTAAACCTGATGCGTCCATTTTTTTTTGGTAACAATCCATAACGGAGAGTTATAGGGCGACTTACTTGTTCTGATAATGTTTTCTTGTAATAGTTTTTCTACTTATATTTGATACAATTATATTTGATATAATTATATTTTCTACGTATATTTGACTTTCAAATTGCTCTGGATATCTATAATTTCTTGTGTAAATTGGGTTTTCATTGGTGGTTATTATTTTATGTTTTAGTAATCCAGTTGCTTTTAATTTTTCTTCATTTATTTTTATGATATCTCCATTTTGACTAATAACATTTATTATTTTTTTCTTTCATTTCGGGTTTTATATGTTTACGTCTTAATAAACTTTTCATTTCATTTTTGTTGTTCAATATAAAATATTTTATTCTCTTATTTATACTTCTTTTCTCGAAATATTAATTTCTCTTTATCTAAGTCAATATGTATACGTAGAGCTTTAATAGTTCCGAATCCTACGAGTATGTTAAATCGATTACTAAATGAGAAAACTAGAAATTTTACTTCTTGATTAATTCCTATCAATGGAAGCAGGTTTATTATCACACTTTGTGAACCTTCTGGGCGACCTGTAGGGGTTCTTATCGCAAAGTTTTCTGGAGTAATCCTTGAGTCCTCTTGAACATAATCTGGATGAATATAGTTTTTTGTAGCTCCCGTATCAATTAACCATTTATTGCCTTTATTATCGATTAATTCTTCATTAAGTCATTATTTGCATCATTTAATTTTAATTTCTGAACCTCTATATTTTGTCAGCTGGTTTTTTGTTGCTCGGACCTGGTTCTAAAAAAATATTTTGTTTCGCTTCTAACGCATTTAATCTTTCTTTTAGATTTCTTATTTGTTCATCTTTTTCATTTTCAATGTTATGGACACAGTTCATATTCTGACACAGTTTTCATAGATACTGTATTAGAATCATTCTTTTCAGCAGGAATTAGTTGATGATTTTGTTATTGGTTATTTTTCCAATTACCCGATGGAGGTTTATCAAAGAATTTATATTGGTATTACGGATCCCATTGTTAGTTATAAATAGCTTTTTTATAATTATATTGATTTATCGTATCGAGATTGTACATATCTTGGTTTTCGATTTTTTTTTTAAATTAGGATCAACATTTTTTCTTTATAATTTGAGTTCTGCGGTTGCTGATGATAATAATTTTTCTTATTTCCATAAAGCCTTTAAACAATGTGTGCAGCGTGGATTCTAAGTATTTCGTCAATATCTTCAATAGTTTCGAATTTTATATGATAGATAAAATCTGTTAATGCCGGATGTAAATTATGAACTGCGTGATGAGAAATTTGTTTATCATACCTCTCCATTTCTAATTTTTTTTCATTGATATTCATATCTGTATATAAGCGTGTGTAAGTCACAAAGGCGCTAACCAAGTCGTTCAAGATAATCATGCGGATTTTCATTAAGAAGTGATTGTAAATTAAGAATTTCTGCAAGTTGTTCTCTTGCCCACGTATCTTGATATTTTCATTTAAAGAAGTTTAAAATATCATTTAAATCTGTAAATTATTTATCATAGGTTGCGATTCTAGCTTTACCTCTTAATTTAGTTAATACCGTTAAGACTAGTTTTGTGTGATTAATATCTTTAAAATGTAAATCATAGATGAATTTAGTATTTCTTACCAAGTCTACTAACGGATTTCCATCATATTCTAGTCTTCTAAAAATTGATCAATATGTTCTGTGGTAAATGCTGGATTTAATTGTCTATGTTGGTTAAGTCTGTCTTGTAATGACAATAAAATTTTAAAATGAACTAATAACTACCATTGCAATGTTGTCTTCGGTGAAGAAATCCTTGACCTCTCGAATCCTCAATTGACTTGTTAACATTTTCTTGAATTGAGATATGGCTGGAAAGTCTGCTTAGTTTGAAAAATACCTCGTTGTCGTGGAGAATGCTTGATATTTTTGAATACTCAGTGGCAATCTTTCTCAAGATTTGGAGAAGTGGTTATGCTGGTTGATGCCAATATTGTACTTGACTCTAAGCTCCGCAAAGTCACAAATATAATCTTCAAATAAAACCCTCAAGTCCCTATTTGGGCGCCAGTTATATAAGTTCAATTCTCGAAAGAGTTTTCAAAAAGATTTATTATGAAGTACAACAATGATAACGGAAATGACACTACTAATTACATTGGCTAATCATTTTTTTATTTATTTTTTTTTTTTTTATAATTTTTTTTTTTATCCATACCTTTCACTCATAAGCGGATGTGAAACAATAGATAACTGGCATGTCAGGCATGAGAGAGGTCAGTTCCCATTGGCACCTCCTCCTAACGTGAGATTCTAAAGAATTTTACACAAGGAGATCTCTTAGCCATGTCCGCTGTTGCTATATTGCTAATAATTTAGAATTAACTTCATACATAATACGGACTGGAAGAGAGACAAATAGAGAGAAACTTCCTCTTTCCCACGGTGTATGTAAGAAAGAAAAGATGTGTCAGCGTCTTTAAAATGAAACTGAATCTGTTATACTTAACTGTGTATATATATATATATATATATATATATATATATATATATATATATATATATATATATATATATATACACATATATATATGATAAATATTTTTAAATAAAAATCTATATTAGAGGTAGACAATTACTTCAAGAAATACTACCCAAAATGAAATTAAAAAAAAAAATCTTCCATAAATAATAAAAAATATAAAAATATTTAAAATCTACCAAGCAGCAGGGCCGTAACAGACGTAACCGCCTCGAATGAAGTTCTGTTATTGCAGCAACAAAGGAAAAAGATTGAAACTAACATCTATAATTTCAACAGCATAAGCACTGCTCTGCTCAATAACAAATGAGCAGAAATCATTGAAAATAATTATAATAAAGAATAATTAATGATGAAAGCCATGTTAATTTTCCAACAGAACAAAAATATATTTGAATGAAAATGTATATATATACACGACTATATAAATAAATTATATATATATACACATGGTATCGTTATATATATAAAAGGACCTTATATAATATATAAAAGGACGTTTTATATATATATATATATATATATATATATATATATATATATATATAACGTCCTTTTATATATTATATAAGGTCCTTTTATATATATAACGATACCATGTGTGGAAAATAGCAAAGCAAGAAATTAGGAAACAAAATTATGTAAAAATAATTTAAAGTGAAATAAGTAGTGGTATCAGATAAGGCAACATATTTTCTGAAACCACTAAGTTTTATGTTTCCTGGTTTTCTATTTTACTCTTTTGCACACATGATGCCGTACAAGGAACATTTTTTACGTTCAGACTAAAAGAATATATATGTATATACACGTATAGCTCTTCAGTATACATTAAATGTTTAGGCACAAAGAAATTACCAAAATTAGGTTTACCATTAGGCTTTTCCGAATTTTTTTTTACATTTAGGCTATAGCATTTTTAAGTAAACTCTATAGGTTTCATACGGTTTATTTCAGATGAATAGAGAGTTGTTACTATAGATTCAATTTTCAAATGTTTCAATTGTTTGAAAAAGATCTCTCATTTGCTCTTTCGAAGAGACGAAATGGCAGAGCGAAGGGAGAAGATGGGTCAATGAAGGGGAGGACTGAACATGTTTCATTCATGGAACAGGCCCGACCAGCCGCCACTAAATAAAATAAGTGTCGAGTTTGAGGACTTGTTGATACTTGACAGCGCCTCCTTAATCCCTCCCTCAGATGCAGCTCTTGTCACTTCTATTTTGCTGTCGCAATAAAATGTTATTTACCAGTTCGGACCATTGCTTCCTTCCGCTAAATAACTATAATAATAAAATATAGAATAAGAAGAGACGTTTACGATTCTCTCAGCATCTCATGGTTCTTGTTTTCGTTCTTTGTTGGTTTATTTAGAAAAAAAAACAAAAATATTTTCTTGGCTCTTGACCAATATTTCGATTAGTATACTAATATAAAGGAGTACACGAATTCACCAACAGTTGAGAGCGCTAAGAATATAATTGCATTTTTATTTAACATCTTAATCATAACTGTTACATTGAAACATCGGACTACTCCTTACTATGTATAGGTACCGAAATAATTAGTACAAGACTATTTTTTACATTGTAGATACAAGTCCTTATGGTGCTTTCTCATTGACGATTCGCTCAATCGGCTCATCCGGTGATCCCTAAGAAACCCACGAGAATTCATTAGTCATTTTTCAGAGTCATTAGTCATTAGTCATTTAAACATGCCTAATAATAAATAGAACAGAATTAATCTAGGATAATATTTAAGCGATGGTAAAAATTCTTGATATGAAGGGTTGGCTTGACCTGTTGATTTAAATATTGGATGCTTTACGGAGATAAATAAATAAATTTGGAATTCTGGTGTAGAAAAAAGGAAAACAAAAAAAGAAACGAGAAGAGTCGTAGGTGGAGACTTGTATAAATCTTAATTAAATAAGGAGTATAATTAAAAACGAAAATAAACAAAAAATAAAAATAAATAAAATAAAATGAAACGGAAATAAAAATATAATAACAAAAATCAAAAGTTAACCAAATGTTAATATGGATAATTGATATAAGAGTGGACGGTGGGATATGGGAACGGAACGTAAACTGTTATTGTTGTTTTAATAAATTGAAAATTTGGGAATACTGGTGTGGATGGAACGCAATAGCAATGGCAAATCTCGTTAATGTGGGAAAGAAAACCGCTCGGGAACGGCCAACGCCAACATCGGTCAGTACTCTCACCAATGCTACAACATTCACAAATACTCCTATAAAATTTTAAAAATTCTCCTATAAATTTAACAAATACTCCGGCGCGCCGGCTTTACCTACTTGACTATGACCTGTTTGACTACTGCTTCTTATCATACTACTTATTAATTCTTAACGTGAATAAAGTTTACTTTATAATTTAATTTTAATTAATAGTCAACTACGACTTACCGAATTCGTACGTATCATTTGATAATTGAGGCGGTGAGTTTCGGCCAAAACCGGTCAAGTCCACTTTTGTTTTTCACAGCTGGCCGATGATCGGTGTTATCTATGCACAGTTGATGTTATCTTTCTTATTTTTGTGTCACTGCCACTTAGATACATATATAAAAAAATTCCAGAACAAACAAGAAATTTACATGCTTTTGGTAGATAACACTTTTTTAGGTTGGGTTCTGTTTATCAAACCGTATTCATTATATTGATTGTAATTAATTGTTTGTTATATTTTGAGGAAGGTACGTATGAAAAACACATAAATAAATAAAACAATAACAGTGCTTTTATTTTCATTTGAAACATTTCATTTGAAAACTTTTTTAATGATCACAGTCTCAGCACAGCGCTTATTGTTTACAATACAAAAGTAAGTCATATTGTGACAATATACATGTAAGTTAATACAATATCGCAGAATGGTGAACATTAAAAATTAATATGGTCATATTCTAAACACTGAATAACCTCAAGGAGCAGGGAAGACTCGTTGATTCTGTTCTGGCAGAGCACTCGCGTGTAAAAGTTGTTAAATCACATAGAAAATGGAGCGTTCCATATTTTATAGGACCGTTTTCTATGTCATGTAACTACTTTTGGAAGAAATCCTTTCACCACACTTAGAATCTTACAAGAACTGTTAAAAAAAAAAAAAAATTGAAAAATGGACTTGGTTTTTTAATTCTATGATATGATATTTCTATGGTTTGAGAAAATAATATCCTATTGGAACATTTCTCATTTTTCGTATAAAATACAAAAAGAAACTTTGATTCTGAATAATTACAAAAATGATATTAGTTCCTTGTACAATATGTTTATTTTCCTTGTTTGTAGATACACAGTTTATATTTTCAACAGATTGTTCAACAAATCTTAAACTACTTCGTATTGGAATATTAAAATTAAATATTATCCATTGTATTGCACATGTGGACCCTTATTCGATAGTGACCAATTCTTCGGAGGGATGCAGCAACTAGATTTCTTCTTGAAAGCTGGTAGTAGAAATATTATGCGTTGTAATGCATGTGTAGAGACTTTGGTACCTTAAGGTAGAAGACCACTATCTTTTTCAAAGCTTTTCTTTGTTAGTCGTCTTGTTTTCTTCACTGTTGACGTTTTGCAGTAGTTCCATCATACTGGTCAAAAGAGTCTGCTATTATCACCCATGTGACCTGGAATCTATTAAAGTACGATCTCTTGGTATTGCTACTGTAGGATTTCAGTTTCTGAGGTAAACCAGTCAGAACTATCCTGTTTCCCAATTTGGCGTTTTCTGTATTTTATCACTTGAGATAGCTCAGACAACTGCGGATTTGATGCAGAAGTAACCTATTTCTATTTATAATACTCAACCCAAAATTCGACAATGCGTCCATACATAACTATATAATAAATAATACATACAATACATTTATTCACTAACTCTCGCGATGAAGTTCTATTATTCAAATTTTTTTCCAACTTTAGGGATATATATACACATATATGTTTTTTGTTAAAGTATTAAATTAAAAATATGTTGCAAAGAATATTTTGTTTTTTAAATATTAAAGGAAAAACTCCACAAAAATGCTCTTCCAAGTTTAGGGCTTAGCTAGGAAGTAAAAAAATCCGGTTTATACATTCATATAAATTAATCTAATTTCGCTCTGAAGCGACGATATATTCTCTGAATTTCAGCAGAACAGAAGCTATCTTCGTTCATTAGTAATATTCTTGATATTAGGTGTGTTTGGTCTTCTTTATTTAAATATCTAATAATGTTTGATATATGTAAGTTTTTCACATATAGAACGGTAACTATTTCTCTTTGAAGGACCTCTATCCTCTCCATTGCTAGTTTTATTTTTAGAACGTTACAATGTATGTATAAATTCTCTCCTCCTCCTACCCAAGTGTCCTATGTGGCACGATTCCTAATAGGCTTTCGAGGCCACCTCGCTTCAACGGCTATCAAGTTGGAGATCGCTAAAGTTGGCCTTTACCAGCGTGATGACATTCATTTGACAATCATTATTATTATTGAATAGATATTTTAAATATACTATCTGTTATTTGCTTTCGGCAATGTCAAAAATATATTGGTGTAGTGCAAGAACCACCCTGCCAAAGGTAACATTTCACTTTGTTGTCTACAGTTGACAGAATTGATGATTTAGCCAGAGCCCGAGCTGACAGGAGGACAAATTCACAAACAGCTGGCTCATTTTCTAGCGTGACAGCGGTCCACCTCATCTCTGAACGAAAGCAAACATTTAACCCATTCTCTCGACTGACTAATTAAACAATTAATCATCATTGCTTGCCCGCCCTATGATACGTTTCATGTCTCCATTCGACCCTGTTGATTGTCGAACTTCGCATATCCGATCTCTAAACGTATCTGTTTATACTTTATTAATAGTTCATTTTCTCTTAACACTGCAACGGGCGATACTTAGGACATATATATTCCTAACGAAAACAGTGGGAATCGAGAATTAAGAATAAATACAAAATAAGCGACTCAAAATGTGTTTTTCTTTTATTGATAAAGTTTATAAAATATTCATCCCAATGACCCTGGCTAATTTACCTAGGGCTATTATTAGGGAAGGTGGTTATGTAGGCAGGAAATCAACGAGGAGAGGTATAGAAAGAGTCGAGATACCAGGGAAAATGATTCCGCCTAATGCAGATAGAACTAGGTCAGTTCTTCCAATATGAATAGACGAAATAAATATTTCTGCCGCCTCAAGCATTAGCGCAGAGTGGGTTCGATCCCACTGACACGGCCCGGATCAATTAGATAAATTAAAATTTCTTGCAGCTGCGGCATGATAAGCCATCATCAGTCAACGTATTTATTAAACGTAGGTTTTCACGTTTGTCAATTATGCCTTAGGTTTTATGTCAATCTTGATCATAGGTTCTCTATGTTGTGATAAAAGCGGTGATGATGAGCATGGGTCAACATAACCAGATATCTTGGATCATATCAAGCAGTTTTTATTTTTTTTTTTCAATAATAGACCTTTGTAATCGAGCAAGAAAAAAAGTTAGGTCGCTCTCAAAATTTGAGGTTTTACGTTTCAAGATAAGTAGAATCCAAATATGGAATAAAAAAAGATCTCCGAGACTATCGAACCGATTTTCCTGAGATTTGAGAGCTATGATCCTCGGAACTAGATATTACCCTCCGTATTTTCGTTTCAAGAAAGCGGCCGATTCTATGTTTTATATGTCATAACTCAGCCATTTATAAAGATAGAGGAAAAAAGTGTTTTGGAATGAGCATACTAAGGCATTAAAAAATCTATATAAATGTTTTTGGTGTATTATTTTCAATAATAGACTTTGTAATGATTCTAACTGCCCCTAAAAATTTGAGATTTGACGTTTTAAGATTACGTACAATTTAAATATCGCATAAAAAAAAAAAAAAAACATCTGTCCAAAGATTTTATTTGTAATTTGTGATAATCATTAAATTAAATTAATTGATTAATTAAAGTAATTAAATTCCCTACAAAACAAAAAGTAATCATCTAAATCAAACAAATATTAGCAGAGATATAGCAAAATAAACATTGTCGATTAATTCCTCAGCATTACCCTTGGCTTTCTCACTTATCAATTGTGGGGACCTAGCTTCCTCCCATCTCTATACTTCATCCTTCCTTGGATAATTTCTCCACTTCCCCCAGCTTCTTGTCTCTCTGTTCCAGCAGGACAACGATCCGAAGCGCACTGCCACAAAAAATAAGGAATGGCTGCTTTTTAATAGGCAAAAACTAATCCCCTCCTCAACCCCAGTCATAAACATGATTGAAAATTTATGGCACACTTCCATCGATCAAAATTTGAAAAATACAATATCTCCGGAAGACACCATCTTAAGCAAATTTTTGGTTTAAGAATGGAAAACTATCTATCTATTTAGTTTTGGTTAAAAACCTTTTCCATTCCATGCCCGACATATACAGGACTATATACTAAATATTAAATTTATGTTTTAATTGAAAATAATCGCAAGTGTGCAAATACTTTTTTCTAGGGTATTTCATTGTTTTAATTTTTGTTTAATTAAACTAAGAGGTTTTATATTTTTGTGAAATTAAGTGAACTGTTTATTTCCTAATGTCAACTAGTTTTAAAAACCTGACTATGCAAATACTTTTTACGTCACTGCAGTGGTGCATTGTATATGTAAGTAAAAATAAGGAAAAATACCCTTCGTCTTCATATGACCATCGAAGATAATCAACTCTACATACTACTTGGACCAGAGGAGCTCGGATGTGCTGAGGATGCGGACGGCAAGAAGAAGAACGAAAGCCGACCGGTTGCCGGCTACAAATGGTGCGGTCTGAAGGTACTTAAGGCGGTTCCAGCGCCATGTTAATTAGAAACTGCGCCTTGTTCGTAGAAGCAGCCCCGCACATTTATCACTCAACAAAAATCCCCCACCTCCTTCGCTCTCCCATGTATCAGTGGCTCCCCATCTCCATTTTGCACTCAATTTTAGGCGTCTCAATCTTTATCTGGGGCCTATTTGTATAGTCTTTTCTCCCTTCCCAATTTCATGTTTGCTTGTAATTTTAAAAAATTAAATGCGGATTGCTTATCTGTTCGTAAGACAAATATATTTCATCCAATAGCGAAAATTAAATCAATTAAAAAACACTCACCAAAAAGATTGTGTTTTTTTAAGCTACTTGTGAGTTGAATTGAAAATATTAAATTAATATAAAAGAGCGAAAACTCAATAAGAGCCATACAACACATGTTAGGATGTAAATGGAAAGTTCCAAACACCAATATTTTTTTGTATTCATCTATATACTAATAATATCCTACTAACAGAAGTATTATTATTATTAATCAATTTTAAATTGTTTTTAACGATTTTCCTCATAATATTGTTGTCCTTGTTTTCAGAAAAAAATTCAAACAGCTCTTAACATTTGCAAACAAATTAAATCCGAAATATATGCATTGTATTAAAAGTTAAATGTCAACAAAGTAACAGATTATATAATACATTCGAGACCAAAAAAAAAAAGGCGCACTTTGAATTTCACATAAAAAATATGTTAAAGAAATATATGTAAATGGAAAGTTCCAAACAACAAGCTTAGAGTCTCAAAACAGTAAAGAACTTATCTATCGATATTTCGCCTATTCAGGCACCATCAGGACAGTAGGATAGAAAAAATAAAATATATATAAAGACCAAATGCCGGACCTTCTCCTACCTCATGCCCCATACGGCCAACTATATTAATACACACACACACACACACAAAGGTCATTTTAATGGTCAATATGACTACACTGACTTTTGAAGGATTTTTTTTGTATTCACGTATACCAATATAATAATAATTATTATTAATCAATTTTAAATTGGTTTTAATGATTTTCCATATAATATAGTTGTCCTTGTTTTCAGAAATATTTAAACAGCTCTCATAAAATACAATTGTGATAAAAAAAAAATGGCACACTTTGGATTTCACTTAAAATATACAGATTAAATAAATATTGTTGGGTTTGAACCAGCTGAGATATAAGCCAGGTTAATGGGGTTTACACTACAATGGTCCTTAACAGTAATATATCGAGGATTAATGACTAATGCCCAAAAATTGCAAATATTATTATTAAATTTATATTATTAAATATATTAAAATACTGACCCATGTGCAATTTTTATGGTTTAATGTATTCATTATTTTCATCTTGTTGGTCTTAAGCAATACTTTTTCAAAATGGTGTCGGATGCCTCGGTAGTCGCTCGAGTCATCGCATTAGTCGAGGGCTACGGGAAACAACGGTTTGGAGAGCGACCCAGAGCTATCGAGAGAGAGGCAGCTATTACAGGAGGTCGGGATCAGAGCGGCCAAGAGCGACAGACCAAGCCAACGACCGCTTCATTGTAATTTAAACTCTCCAAAATCGCTTCCAGACCTCAGAAGTGATGAAGGCCGGTTGCGAGTTGCTCGGGGTGGGGCGTCAGTGCACAAAAAGTAGGCAGACAAATCTCTAAATGAATTTGCACTCCAGGGCACCTGCCGCAGGTCCTCTCCTAACCACAGTTTACAGAGCAGCTCACGTCCGTTGGCTGCATGATGGTCAAAATCATGACCACTTGACTGCGGTTGATTTGGCTTCTGTTATGTTTTCAGACATGTCCAGATTCAACAACTATGGTTTCAGATGCTCGATTTATAGTGTAGCGAAGAAGATGGGAACAAAACAGAAGCCATATCAGCTCCAGTCCAGTGGGTATGGTTTTGGGCAAAACGGAGACCGCACGGTGAACAGTGGTGAGAAGACCTGTGACAGGCATCCAGGAATTCGCAGGTTCATTTCAGCGATTTGTCTACGTACTGTTTGCACACTGATATTCACACCACGATATAGACCTCTTCTGAGGTCTGGAAGCGGTTTCGGAGAGTCTGCGTCACAATGAAGCGGTCGTCGGCTTGGCTTGTCGCCCTTGGCCACCCCGACCTCGGTCTCCTGGAGTAGCTGCCTGTCTCCCGATATCTCTGGGTCACACTCCGAACCTTTGTTTTCCGAGGGCTCTGACCGCGTATCTCTGATTTCTCCTGTCCTCGAATATTACTATGACTCGAGAGACTACCGTAGCATCCCAACAGCATTTTGAAAAAGTAATAATACCAACAAGATGAAAATAATGAATTCATTAAAAAAAAATAACATACAAGAGTAAGTATAGCACAACTTTAGAGAATTGAAGACTAACTGAATTAAGTTTATTTGCAATCTTTGGACATTAGTCACTAATCCCAGTTGGATTACTCCAAAGGACGATAGTAATGTAGACCCTATTAACTAGGCTTATATATGAGCTGGTTCAAACCCAAGAATATTTCTTTAATCTATATATTTTAAGTGAAATTCAGATGCTCAGAAATTCATATATTTTAAGTGCGCCGGATTTTTTTTTTGTCTCAATTGTATACATACATGAAGAATATCGTAATTTTTGAAGTGGGTTAAAAGTGCAATATTTAGTAATATGTTGAATTAGAATTTAATAATTAAAATATAACCCTAAGAATATTACAAATGTTTTATATCCTGAAGCAAATATTATGTTTTGGCATTTGTCATAGTATAATTGCCTTTTCCCCAATATGCAGTAACCACGTAATTTATTTTAAGGTAATTTATTCTAAGGCTAGTAAGACCTGCGTATGATTTTGATGTCTTGTTTCGACCGAAGTATGAGTTACTGTCAGGGCGTGTTGGTAAGGTCTAGTTTTTCGTGCTTCTATACTAGTAGTTATTTGAACAGTAGATCTCGCGAACCAATACAGACATTTTTATTTTATTTTGCATCCGTCCATTCCATTCCCAATGCAAATTTGTTGAATGCGAATGTGACTATGCATAAACTTCTTTCGCTACAGTTCACGTTGCCCTCTTGTAACATCGATATCAGGAAAACAATATTCAAGCGAAACATATCAAAGACAATTCAAAAATAACCATAGATTATAGAATTCATCAAGTTTTTCCATTTAAAAAATAATTAAATTTTCTCAAAATTATTGTAATTATCTCATTTTATTTTTCCTTCTCCATCCTTGTCAACGCTTATGAATATTTATTTAATGCATCGCCTTTAAGGAATATTTATGCCAAATTTGGTTGTGACTGTAAAACAAACAGATTTTGGATAATACTTGGCCAATAAAATGACCGCCTTCTTAGATCAGAATCCTACACAAACATTTTATTCTTCAGAACCAGTTTTGACAAATTTGAGGAAAACTTAAAAACGTGCTTGGTCGGAATCGCGTAACAAATAGACAGACGAAATGCAAACGGTCGAATTGAAACAGGATCGCACTTACGCTCAATAAATAAATTTCGGGGTAAACGATTCCTTTCAGCTAATCAGAAGTTACCTCTCTTTTGCCTCTCTTCTTTCTTCCTACCACATAAAAAAAAATGAAATGCCTTCAAGGAATATTCATCAAAAATTTTTGTCGTGGCTGCGAAACAAACACATTTTTAATGACCACTATCTTTGTTCGGGATTAAAAAATAATAATTTTTAAATATTCGTCTTTTTCCTGACTTCGAGGAACATTTGTGCCAAGCTTAAAGAAAACCTAACGACCGGCTTGGTCGCAATCTCGTAATAGACAAACGAAATGCCAAACGGTTGAGTTAAATCAGGACTTCCATTACGCTCGAACAACAATATGCAGGAGGGGTGCAAGTATGGACACTTGAGGCACTCTCGCTATGGCTGATCCAATTGTCGAAATTTTATATTTAAATTTATAATATTTAAAAAAATAGCATTACTTGAAATACCATACCTTAAAGAACTACCATACCCTGCTGAACTATTCTCAAACCATTCTGTTCCCTCACTGTTATTTGAAGCTTCGTAAATCATTTGATTGGGTGAGTCAAGAGTGATTTTTTTTTTCAAAGATTGAGTTAAGTGCGGTTACGGATAATTAATGCATGTAAAATGTTTTTAAAAAGCAATATTGTCCAATATTCAAGAGATATAAGGTAGGACTATAAGAGAAGTATGGTACAAATTTAATCGTTGTCGGTTTTATAAACATTTTTATCTGAATTATCAAAACTTTAAAATGCGTTTTCACAAAATTATTAAATAATCACAATCGTACCCATTGGATTCTCACTCCCTCATTTTTAGGTAACTTGGTAACCACAAAAGCGCCGAGAGCATAAACAATACATAATACCGTTATAAAAGTTCATCGGAAGAGGAAAGAAGGAGTTTATTTTTAATGGAGGTAATAATAGATGAAAATCCTCAAGGGTACTATTTTATTTAATTGAATGAAATTAAAAAGTCTCGTTATTCTCAAACTGCCGAGAGCAGGCTCTTAAATGAATATTCTTTAACACTTACGTGACTGTTTAAAATATCGACTTTATTATAAGTTTATGTTCTTTAGGACTTAGTAAATTACCTTCATACTTAGGGCATTAGTTTATGGACCATGGGGTACATTACGATGACAGATTAAGCACTCCTTTTATTATTCTGTTATTATTTTATTTATTGAGATAGATTTTTTTTATTATTTGTAATTTAAACTGTATAACATCGATACCACAAGAAAATTTGAAGTAAGAATATAAGACGTGATAATGACTTGTGATAATACTTTTCTTCGATGTATTAAACCTGTCATTGGAGAAGGTAATGTGAGAATGCTGCAGAGTGCAAGATGGAGTACACGTGGAAATGATACACAAATACTTCGCTTATGCGGATGACGTAACGGTCCTGGAAGTAAAGGAGAACATATCCAGGCGCTGGCCTTCTCACTGACCGCAGCGGCGAAAGATATAGGCTTACATGTATACCAAAACGAAACAAAATATATGATTGTAAGCCGAAACATACGCCAAGAAGAAATCATAAGTGTAGGAAGTCAAACCTTCCTGATAGTAACTGTTTCAAATATCTTGGAAGTATACAGTAACCTGCATCAACGAATAGCTCTGTGAAGCCGATCAAGGAATCTTAAGTGCGAACAAAACCTTCTTCTCAGTAGCCCATATTCTAAGATCAAAGAAGATCTCACGAAAATTGAAACTACGAATATTCGATTCCATCATAGAACATGTAATGATGTATGGCAGTGGGAATAGTCTCTTACAGGGACAGGGACATAGTCTCTTACGGGCACACTTAAATAAAGTTGGAAAATATGAATGCAAAGTTTTCAGGGTTATAGTGGGCCCAAAGTGGGACAAAGAAGTAAGAATCTGGAGAAGAAAGATGGATGAAGAAATAATCTCCGAAACGCAACAATCGATCGCGCTTGATATGAAAGCAAAAAGGTTACAATGGCTAGGCTAGTGGGAAGAAGCCATCCAACAGGTCCTCTCTTCCAAACGATGAACGCCTCAGTAGTAGGAATAAGGCCCAGAGGGAGGATGAAACTCAGATGGATGGACAGGATAAAGAAGGACGCGGCTGAAAAGCCATCGCCCAAGAAGATGTTCAATCCGAGAACGAGGAGAGCTGCGGAGGAGTATGAAAAAAAAAGAAGAAAAATAACAAGAACATTGTGTCGAAAGAAAAAGAGATGCAGGAAAGTAAGGAAGTTGGAAGAAATACAATAGTATTTCTCGTTCAAAGAGAAAATGAAGTTTTAGAAGGGAATTAGACATCTCAAGTCAGGATATGGGCCTCGACTAGAATTTTCTAAAGATAAGGATGAAAATCTTATTGCAGATCGGAGAACTGTTCTTGATATATGAGCTCACCAACTTCGGGAGCTCCTCTTTCTCTGAGTAAACGAGGATTATGAACTATCAGGAAGGTATTTTCAATCCCAATCTCAAGACTATGCTTCTATCAGGGAATTCCCACCAGAGAAGGAAGAGATAATCGAGATAATACAATCCCTCCACCATAACAAGATACCAGGGATCGATCATCTTCAAGAAGAATTAGTGCACGATAAAGTGATGAAAAGACAATTAGCATTGAACTTTGGAAGACTTGCACTCTAATTTTCGGTCCTCCTGAATAGTTCTGTTTTTAGAGATCCTCTAATTCAGTATACACCCGACTGAGTCAGTATTTATTTACTTTGAGAAAGTGAAAATCAAATGCCAATAGGTATGATGTCTGGAAAGTTCAATGAATAATGCAGAATCAAGGTAACACCTTTTATATCGCTGTGTTTTTATTGAGCAGCTACGGTTAGTTTGCTAATATAAAGTGAGTGTTTCTCTGATCTTAATTTATATTTACTTTCAGAGTAATTTTTTAATTATACTTACTATTATAATTATATAATTACTCTTAACCGCTTAGGCATCCCTCAGTTGAGCTTTGATAACACTTTTAGAGATTTTTACATTATACACTATTCTGTTTTACTTTTTTTTCTTAGCAAAATATTTTACGAACACTTTTATATTTCGACTGTCATTGTATTGAAATCTCATGGCTTCATTTGGCTAGGATCGAATATACCCGGCAGGAGATCCGGCAGTGAGTTGCGGTTATAATAACCACCTTGTGTTGGGCCTACAGTCAGCCAACTGGAAACTGACATGAATTTTTTAAGGTGTCTATTTAGTATTTTACATTACATACGTCTGATCTAGAACATAGTATAATTATCATACTATGATATAATTTATAACAAATTATTACAATGATTTAATCTTCAAGTACTGACTAAGATTTTCCTTACGCTAGTATTGACACATGGTCCCGCCACATGGACCACCTTATTTGAAAATTAATTAATACAACAAAATAAAATATTTATAAATTTTATTGTTTATTATTACTTACATGAACCTTCTTACATTGCACACAATCAATGAATATATGATATTTTTTTCAAATTTCAGTAAATAAGGAACAATAAAGGAAATAGTAAAAATTAAAAACTACATATTTTAAAACTTGTGTATTTACAACGAATTGATCAAAATATATTTATTTTTGATTTTAAACAATTAAAATATTATTAATAACACTAAAAATATTGTTCAAAATTTAAATTGTCACTATTCCAAGCAATTGACACATAGTTTCTCGGAGCACTCCAAGAATATGGGTTTTTTGCATTTGTTACAAAGGAAAGATGTTTTCCTCATTTTTTTTGCTGAGCATATGTAACAAAGCTTTCGCTTATTTCTCGGAAGTTTTCCCACGTCATCAACAGAAAGAGTGTTTACTTTTATGCCTAATAAATCGGCAATTCTCGCCCGAATGGCCCTCGGAACATGAAGGTTTGCCATTCAAGCCTTCAAATATGGTTCAACTAGCTGGCGACCCAATGTTTTATAAAAAAAACTTCTATCTGTAAATTTTACATCTTTGCTAGACTTGTGAAGAACAAAGGCATTGTTAGTAGTCATATAGACAATCCTAAAAAACATTGCCATCGGCCATCTACGTGTACGGCGACTTGACAAATATGTTGAGCATCCCTTGTCCAATGTATCAACTCCACCTTTCGTATCACTGTAAAATGAAATGATTTCTGGCTTACCAGATTCTTCCTCATGTTTTCCGTGGTGCATTGAAGACAATAGAATAACTGCCCTTCTTTTTTCGGTACAAATGAGACCAATGTCAAATCTCTTGTAAAGCCATAACATATCTCTTCCTTGATGGCAAAAGTTTCTCTTTTATATTTTTTTAGAGTGCCTACCAGTGTGAGCCCATTTTTCAATAAAGTAGTGGCTACTTCAATTGATTAATTGAATTGAGAAATTACTATTTTCGATGTGCTAGGTTGGGGTTCTATATTTTTAATAGATATAATTCTTAAGAATAAGAAAAATAGTTTATATTTTAACAAAATTTATAAATTTAAAAGTATCATTAATTAATATTGACTAATAAATATAAAACATTAAATGAAAACTTACCTTGAAAAAATAAAAGAGGTCACACAAGTACTGACGTTTGGTCCGTGGGACCAGATGTTGTTTATATTTTGTAAACTAACTTTAATATCAACCTTTTACATCCAATAAGGTACTAATAATATAGGAAGCTACTGAGTCATCCAGGGATTTCCCATAATCGGTAGTTGGGGAAATTTCTGGAAATGGCTATGGAAAGGTCCCAGGTACCATGCCTCAGTACTTAAGGGTTAACTAAAAACTATCATCGATAAATAGATATGGATTACACTATGTATCTTGAAAAACTAGGTGTCCTAAAAATCTGTTTTTATAATATTAACGTAAATTATTTCAGCCGAGAAACATCAAATGTAAATGTACCGGAAGTGGATAATGCTCCAATAGTGGCCACTTGGATAATTAAATTGTGAAAATAAGGCAGCTAGACTTTGATTGAGCTTCAAACATGGAGTAAATTTAGCTGATACCATCTAGTAGTGATTTGAGTGCTTTTATAAGTATAAGCTTTTATGTTCTGAAGCTAGAACGTATTATTGAGATGCAACCTACCATATTTTTTCCCATTACTCTTCATTTATGACATCCTAAACATTATAAAATAGTAAAAAATGACATTAATGTTTTTCAAATTATACAAAATTAGACTAGAAAACTAGTTTCGAATGTTATACATTCATCTTCAGTTCTAAAAACACAAAAAATTCAAAAATAAGCAATTCAAAATATAGTTTGGCATTATTATACATATTAAATTAGATGTAATATAAATCAGTATTATAAAACATTTATGAATTATGAATTTAATTAAGACAAGAAATCAAATACATGTTTGTACTCACCAAGATTTGCATGGATTATATCAAACAGAAAAGTTTGTACTGGTTTCTTCTCGCATTGAACTAACAATGAACGAAAGATAGGTAGGATGTTTATAGGTAAACGGTTTAAGGGTCGAGATTTTTCCGGCAATGCCGGTTTTTCTGTTATAGATGGGAATAAATTTAAGATTGGAATATTGGGGATATTTATTTGGTCATTTAAGCAAAAATCTGGATTGGATTTGAAGGATTTTATTATTTCAAGTGCTTCATATATGTTTAATTTAAGGCTGTTTTCAACGTGATGTATTAATTTAACTCCTGAGTCTTTGATGAATTTATGTTTTTTTTTTCATGAATTTATGCTTTTGTATAACATTAGAAACTAGTTTTCAATAAAATAAATTTATAGAAGTGGCAAATAATTTATCAACCTCTAATTAGATTGACCCTTCTATATCATCATGCGGAAGTCAACTGACTATTTATTTAAGGTTTAGTAATTATATATAAGTTTAAGGTTTATATTTATAAGTACAATCTATATTTTTTAATATTAACATAGGTTAATATTTTGTATAGGTTCTACAATTTTATACTTTTTAATACAAAATATTGTAGCAGTAATATATATTTCTATTAAAATATATATATATATATATATATATATATATATATATATATATATATATATATATATACACACAGGTTAGTGTTCGGTGGAAGACAATATAGAACTTAATACCATCTCTGAATGTAAATAATACATAGATACTATATATATAGAGAGAGGATCATTAAGAGGAATAAATCAGTTGTAGTTCAGATCCCGTGTGTGTTTCCTGATGTTGTGAAAATATTTTAGGAAATATAAATATTCCAAATAAGGATACAGAAATAGTCCATTTAGATGTGAAATATTAGAATACATCCATAGGGGGCATAAACATATGTATTAATCCCATTTGTGTTAAAATTATATTATATTAAAACATTATAAATATAAACATTATTATTAAAACATTATATTAAAATCAACAATGATAGGAGTGCTGTCGGTATATCTAAGTTAGATATTCATGAATAAATTTAAGACAAAAAAGCTAGTGGAAATAGATAAGATTATATAATAAGAATAATCAATACTAGCTGATTACTAAATATCTAGATGAATTATTACTGATTAAAGATAATAGAAATTAAGAGTAAATAATTACCCAATCCAATAAAGACCACCATAGAATTATGATCACTAAAGAAAAAGCTCTTAACAATGAAATCAGATTTCAGGATATGGATATAATTTTTAAACATAATAATATAACAACAAAATGGACCAAGAATGCAATAGTGAATAGTAGATTGTTGAAATACCCATACTCAAAAAAAAAAAATAATATTGCCAGGATTTTAATATACACAGATGAAGATCTAACCAATAGAGATTGGTAAGATGAAAACAATAATTTAAAGAGTTTCAGGAGAGAATTTTCATAATTAAATAAAATAAGAATGGAAACTGGTATAGTAGTAACCTAGAAGTGATAACTATCTTGGAGTAAGCTTCAGTAGAAATTGAAACATTACGCCCAACTTGGAAAACTTAGCAAGCAGTCGGGTGTCCCTGGCACTGAATGGGTTCAGTTGTGTCGGGGGCGCTTTCTATGTTGGGTGAAGAAACCAAGCAATAATAAAAAAACAAATGTATATAGTATATACATTATAATAAAAATAGTAATAAAGACATAGATGATAAAGATAAGTAGGTGTGGTATATAGGTAACTGCTACCTAACGCATATAGTTGAAAAGCCAAAAAAAACTTCTAAACAGAATCGAGCAAAAAATCAGTAATCAGTAAAGCAAAAAGAACATTAACAGCATTAGCACTTTTGTATTCGTATTATTTGTATTCTTTTTATTCGAGTACATAGTTTGGAATAAATCTTTCCACTGTATTTCTTGATTGATATAAATTAATCCTTAAATAAAAAAATAAAATTATGTATCCAGTTAATCCTCACTTAACTTTGTTTCAATTAACGTACCTATTTCCAACCCTTTACCAAAACGTTAATTGGGGATTACCATAAAAATAGAAGAACAATTGAAGCAATCCATATAACAAAAAATAGTTTAAAAAATACTACCAACTATAAAATTGATACTAAAAATGTAAATTGTCTCTATGTTGAACATAATTAATAAACTAAATTTAAAATGATAATTAAATATCAAAGAATCAGTACAAGGTTTAATACCATAGCAATGTGAAAGTGACAGAAAATAATTATACTTTAAATCATTAAACTGCACTTCCTAGCAATAATCATGCAGCATACAGACACATTTTTTTTTTTAATTTACAGATTAAATTAATATTGATAAATTTAGACCATAGAAGTATAGAGGTGTTATGGTCTATGTATAATATTATATTTTGCAATATTATTAAGTAAATATTTTTGTGTAATTATTTAATTATTGTATATCTGTAGAAGAGCAATTTGAGAATGGGGGAGTAACGTTTGTAGAATAATGTAAGAGATATAAATAAAGGAATATTGCGATATAATGGGAGAGTTTATTCCACTAATACATAACTAGAACTTTTCTTCTTTCCTACTAAACTAGTTTTATTTGGTAAAATTATATGTTGAGTGAAGAAACCAGGCAATAATAAAAAAACAAATGTATATAGTATATTAAAAGTATTATTTGAATTCATTTACTAAGGTTTAACTTCACATTTTTATTCGAATATGATCTTCAGTAAAATTTTATCGTCTTTAAATTAAATTTATAAAAGAACTTAATTGTAATAAAATGCAAATGCAAATTAAATTGTGATGTAATAAGTTCGTGCTGCACTCAGCAGATTGGACAGAACTGTTAGAATCGTGTGTCTGTTTCTTGTCTGTGCCTTTTCAGAATGCCTTTCTCTTATAATGACGGAATATTGGCTTGCAAAATAATACAACCATTTATTTGCAACATGATTATACTATATCATTTGTGTTCATTGCATATATGATATTTATCCATTTTGTATCTTCTCTAAAAGTAATGGGAATCATGATCATTCGTTTTACTGACGTGAAGGATTTTCTCGCTGGTCGGGCTCTGGGGAGAGGGGTAAAACAAGATATTAATTAGATAGTCTACCGATATTTTTAATGGCTTACGGATATTGATTAAAATTTTCATTGAAGTACATTAGCATAGTCTCTTGGTCCTTGACAATAAGGTACAATCAATTGTTCTGTTTTGCTTTAAATGCTGTTTTGCTCAAAAAATAATACAAATTACCATATTGTAATTTCAAATTCCGCTATAGGGTGATTCCGTGTTAAATCAACCAAGTGTATGGAACAGGATGCCTCAAAATTCAATGATTCTATCGTCTCTAGCTTGGATAAACAATGCATAACTTTTGCCATTTATAGTTTTTGAGTTATAATTTTTTTAAAATTATTACTGTTATTTGACACGTTATGAATCATAGAAAACCTTATAACTCCAAAACTATTTTACTTAGAAAGCTCAAAATAGTGTCATTCATTTAAGAATTGCACGAGCTTTGATCTGATATGTACCTCGTCTCTAGTATACATGAAATGTTAAAAAAATATTCTGTTAATGTCAAATTAAAAACAAATGACTTTGCTAAAAGTCATTATACAAACTAGCTTTCTAAGTTATTTAACATATTCGACATTCTCCATGAGCCATTAATTGTGAATGAGCTTCCACAAATCAACCATCAACTTTTTTTTTTTTTTGGCATGATCCCAGTGGCATAAATATGGTATCTACATTCTTATATTTAAAATTGAATACATTAACATTCATATGAATTAAATTTATATACTTAAAAAAAAAATCGATTTTCAGTGAAAAATATCCTCTTTGATTTTTAAAAAAATTTACATGCTAAATGTTATAAAAAGAAGGTAGATACCAAATTTTATGATGGTATCACCATGATCATTTTAAGAAAAAAAAGTCTTGTGGAAGATTATTCACCATTAAATGCCTCATAAATAATGTCGATTATGGCAAATAACTTTAAAAAGCCAGGCAATAATGACTTTTAGCAAAGTAATTATTTTTTAAATTTGACATTAACAGTGTATCTTCATTTCAGTTTGAAAGAAACTTTGCATACAAATACAAGATTTTATATTTTTTAATATAACGGCTGAATACTTTTTGTAATAAGATTATAAATCTTGAGTACTTTTTTTGGACAACTAATCAAATCATAAAAGTAATTCGAGTATTGTCCATCAAACCACGACGAAGCATTGATAGGAAATCAACAGAAAAGTGGGACAGATCGTAGGAGCATGGAGAACTAAAGTAAAAATAGAAACAAAAAAGTGTGACGGGTCAACGGAATAACACACATGAAAATGAAAAACAAAGACAATGTAAATGTTTGCCGACATGGGACCTTGAACAGGGCTCAGCCGCTCATAACTAAAAAACTCCTCTTTTTTTAATCATTATTATAATCTCATTTTGATCATACAAATAAGCATTTTAAAATCAATATGTAATAATTTAACAATAAAATCAACATATAAAATAAATTTAAATTGCCTCTGCGATTCGGTATAAAACTCATTAAATAATTTACTGACTAATTACACTATTAGGTAATATAAATCATACATCTATAAAAAAAAGAAGACAGTAATAGCATTTTAAGAACTATACTCTTAAATTCGTGGTAGCGTTCAGTCTAATAAATACATTCAACTTTCCTCTTCTGGTTGTTCTGTACCATATCCTACGATCAATGTTTTTAATTTTTCCTGGCTACATTTTAAGAATATTTCCTCAACTGTTCTTCTGGTGATTTATTTTAATTCGACTAGTTGAGTAAGTTGTATCATCACTCTATTTTTTCTGGTGTCACAACACAAGACCCAGACTGAAAACATCTCTTAACCGTTTTGATAGTTCGGTAACGCGGTGTGAAAAGAATAGAAGTTTAGGGGTCAGAATGTTCCAAAGATATGAAATCGAATATTAGTTATGCACCTCTTTGTGGAGAAGTGGGGTCCTTCGGTCTCGGATGCAACAAAGAGTCTGGTGCAGAGATCGCGGAACCGACTAACCACAACTTTCTGGAGGATATCGGTGTCAATATCAAGGGATATCAAAATATAATATCAACTTGATTACCTGAAAATGATCCTCTACCACATGCATGATAACTCATTCAATATAAAGAGATTAAATGAGTGAACTTGCATACATAATACTATTTATTACACCCGTAAGGAAAAAGGCCATTCGGTCACCAAGTATTTTTTTTTATTTTACATCAGTTCGACGTTTCGATTAACTAGGGCCATTCTCAAGTCTGAAAGAACAAGTTTGTTTAGTCGATTTTATTTGCATTTATCTTATAATGTAGTATATTTTCTTATATAATTATTGCCCAATTATTTCATTTAAACAGTACCTACCATGTAAAACGTACTTCATTTTATTGTTATATGAAAAACAAAATTCAACATTGTATCAATTTTTTCCATTTTTGTTTTACTTTTCCTTATGGTAAAATACCGCTAATGCGTAAAATATTGCTGTATTGTTCACTAAAGATTTTCTTGTTATATAATTACCCTTATTGGGTCAATGTATCCGTCTGTGTGGAAATTGAAGCATGACTGTCCGACTTTAGGAGTTGAGAAAAATAAGTAGCGGGATTGGTTTATATAATGAAATACAGACTGGATATGGTAATTTGAGATAATTGTTTATTAGTTTTATTAATTAATTATTTTATATTTTAATTTTATCTATCATACTAGCGTAGAAGGTATTTAGATTATCTCCGTCCGTTTGTTGATTGACGGATCTTTTTATGTTTTTGGTTATAATGATGGACTCTATTATTCTTCGTTGATTTATATTATTTTCCTTATGTAATGTGACGAAATGGACTTTTTGCTTTATATTTACTGATCTAATAACATGACACCGAAAATTAATAAAACAACTAGAAGACTGTATTGTAAAATATATTCAATAACAAAAAAAAAACATTATTAAACATTTGCGTGGGGAAAAAAACAACTTTATATTCTATTGAATGATAAATTGAAAATGTACTACATATTTATTTTATGTTCCTGCAAATTGTCGAATAAAATTTATAGTATCCTGGGTGTGTAAAAACCCAACTGTCGTGAGTCCAATTTTACTGATTTTGATTTTGTTAATCGTATTTTCATTATTCTGGCCATATTTTTCGAGAATAAGTATCGTAGGGAAGTCGAAAGGATAATCAAATATGCAACACTTCAGATATAAAGATTTACGACTAACCACAATAAGCAATGCTGTGATATCTGATAGAATTCTATCAGTTCTTTCTTCTTAAATAATTATAATTAATATAATAATATAATACAATAATTATAATTCTTATATGATAATTCTTTTTGATCTACTGTAAAACATCGAAATTGTCACATACGACTGTTTACTGGTGATGTACGGATGAATAAGGACAGCACTTCTTAGAAAGTAGAGGGTTTCGATTTTCTTGAATAATATAATATGTATCACCAGCCAGTGACTAAAATCTTTCTATGATTTGTATGTTTGAGACAAAATTGTAATAGAAAAACATTTTGAGCTATTTTTTTTTTTTTAAATCGAATCAAAACGAAAATTTTGACGTACGAATACAACTATAAGGAATTATCAATGAGAAAACGATAAGTGTTGGGTGTTTTGCTTTTATATAAGTTTTAAAATATTTGATTCGCGTTCTTTTCAATCTCGTTTTTCCGTGACTGAGACCCTGATTGGAAGCTAGAAGGCGTCTTCCAAACCACGCCACAGCCCAAATATTCAACAACCAGACCTTGGACTTCAGCCAGGACTTGTCTCCTGCAAACCTCCCCATCCCTCTATTTCACCCTCGCAGATTTTCAACCGAATGAATCCCTTAATAAAAAAAAAACGAAAAAAAAGAAGAAAAGAGAAAAAAAAAGGTTTCCACAGTTAACTGTCTCGCCCGTAAAATTTAGCGCTTGCCAGTTTCCAGCAATTCCTTAACTCACCCCATCCTATACTAACTCCTCCCAACTTTGCTTGTCATATTTATTCTTTTCTATAGCCTTTATAACCGTATAATTTTCACATCCCATTTGAATAGAGAACCATTAGAGGTTATTATGTTTATTTATATTTAGTTTAAGGGAGCTTCATTTTTTCAAGAGTGTAGCCTCTTCAAGAAATTTATTTCTGTCTAATTATGAGACATATTATTAAGGTATAATTGCGCGAATAATTAATGAACGATTCTGGGAGTTCAGGCTTTTACAAGTTTAATCTTTTCATCTTATGCCAATTTAAAAAAAAAAATGGGATTTACACAATGCGATTAAAAAACAAAACAAACTACAACAGGTTTGTCTTATTAAAGACATCTTCCAGTTAGATCTTATATTTTCTATAATATTACATTTCCTCAATAATCCTTATGTGGAAGAACTTGAGGAACCTTTCGCGCTCAATTGATCGTGTACCTGAATAGTCTTAAGGCTAAAAACCGCTGAATTCTGCTGAATAGAAACCCATTTTTGGTGGCTTTTTCAGTCTTATTGCTCTGTAGATGAAGTGTATAATTTAAATTTTTCACACAAATATCGAATTTTCACCTCTTACAAATATCAATTTTTCGTTTCTTAATTCATTTGTTTTCAGTCTGATTGAATCATGAAAATCTCATAGCCTATATGAAATAGGGCTTCGAATTTTTTTAAGATTAGAATATATTTTCGACTATAAGTTTCAAGGTCTGTCACAAAAATTTTCATTTTACATGCGATTTGTTTTTTATTTTTTACAATAAACGAACTGAGCCCACTGAAAATGGAGCCATTTTAAACGAAATGCTAATTTGAAAATATAAGGATTACTACAATAATAAAATCAGGATTGAATGAAAAAAATGTTTTTTCTACTTACAGATATTTAGTTTACCTGTGTTTGTGATTTTTTACTTTGTTTTATTACAGCTTTTTTTTTCAATTAATTAATTTATTATTCTGTGCATACGGTATTTATAAAAATAAAACACTATTCCTTGATGTTCTAATATTGACATTGAAAACAGCTGTAAAATGATTATTTAAATTTTGCGATTTCGATTTAATTTCAGACTACTGCAGTTCAGAGAAAGGTTTCAGCTAATATAATGCCATTCTCAAGTGCTAGTCTCTATTTGAGGAGTTTTATATCAAAAATGAATATATCCATTTTTGGAAAATTATTAAATAATAATTATTAGGGAAAGGGGGTATCTCATGAAGATTAGCCAAATTTTTATTGAAAATGTTGATTTGATAGCACCTATTTGACTGGAGAAAATTTAAGATTTGAAACTAAATAAATAATTTTTGGGTGTAAAATATTAATTCGTGAAAAAAAAATCTTTGTTTTCGACAAATATACATGGAAACTTAATGAAATCCTTCTCTATTCAAACTTTGAACTATGTAATCATCAATTGAAATGTCGTTAAAAAAGTAGTTAAGTGACTCACCCAACATTTCAGCTGTACTTAAACATTTAGGTAAGTAATCTTTACATTTAGGTGTACCTAAACATTTCAGGTTTACCTAAACATTTAGGTAAGAAATTTATTAAATTGTTTTTAGATTTTATAAATTGGCTGATTCAGCAGAACTTTTTGTAAAAATGATGTATTTTAGATATATATAAGAAATTGTGACAATTTTATTATGCTTATACTATATGCTGAAGAGGGGGAAAAAACTATCCACGATACGTCTTAAAAATAAATACAATATAAAATGAGTTTTAATTGAAGCTTAATGCAAATTTATTGAAGATAACCATATAAAATGGAAGGTCAAACATTGAAAATAATTGTAATGTAATCGTTGTTCCTAAACATTTCTTGTATAGTTTATGATAGTTCTTAACGTTTTCGAATCGATTCAACATAGGAGAACTCTTGCAAAAAATGTAAAAATATTTTTAATGCTTATTAAATTAATATTAATTAATGAAAATTTGTCTGATTAATTTAAATCTGATTAGTTAGGATTATAAAAATTTAAATGCTTCTGACTTAATGGAGCTAAATGTTCCGAACAGCTCCTGAATTAATGGAATTGTGGAATCTGAAGTGGACTTAATGGAGTGATGAGGAGTGAACGAGATTTCATCGTTACATTACTTCAACTGAGAAAAATTGACATGATTGTGAACGATGGAGTAATGAAGTGGCGAAGTGATGCGGTGGATTTGGAAAACGATGGGAATTCACTTATTCATACACATGTCGTTCTCTCCTATCCACTTAAGAATTCTTATCCACGGTGAAGCGTTCTATGTCAATAGCTTAAAGTAATATATCTACTAGATTCCTATGCATCATTTGATTCTTGCCTTATGACCTCGAATCGGAAATCATTTATTTATTTAAACAAATTATTCATTTATTAATTTTATCTCTACCTCTAAGGATCATTGGTTAGATTATTTTTTTTCATCATTCTGGAGGATTTCTTCCATTGTTGTTCTTCCCATCTTCAGGTTTTGCCTCACAGCGTAAAAGGTTATGCATTCTTAAAGCACGAGAATGGGTCCAGTCCCCACAGTGTAGTCTATCGTGTCAAATAATGTAAATGGAAGGCTAAACCTCAGAATGAAAGTTACTGAGCTGAAAATTTTCGTGAACCTTTATTATGACTTTCTAAATGTTGGTTAAAAAGTCTTGTGTTGGAATCTCAAGTTATTTAAGGTCAGAGTTCAAAATAAGTGACAAAAATCATATTTTGTAAATATCTCGTTTTTCATACCTCCCACGTCCCATTTATTGTTATAAAACTTGTAAAAAAAATTAACTCTCCACAAGTTTGCTCTTATTAATTTTTTGCATGATCAAAATTCTCTAAATATAAAGCGGAGGAGGGGGAGGTGAGGGGGCAGGGCCAAAATAGGGTATTCGTTTTAGGAGACGGCTTGAATGCAAATTACGAAAATATAGAACTCGTCTAGCAGACAGGACTCTTAATAAAACTCTATACGTTTACCCGAGTTCTAGAATTTCCAAGAAACAATTTATTTTTAAAAAAACGAGAAATCACCATATTTTAAATTTATTTTGGCAAATATAATGGAAATTATATTTCCCACGAAGATAATCATTATAATCTACTTTATGGTGTATTTAACTAGCTCTTATTTGAGTGGCAATAGACTGGGCGTCTAATATTTCTCGAGATAAAGTTAAAAAAAATACAAAAAAATTATATAAATCTCCATTTTGTGAATTTATTTTGGCAAGTATCATGAAAACTGTGCTTTCTACGAAGATAATGGATATGAAATACTTTATGGTGAATTTAACTAGCTCTAATTACAGTGGTAATTGACGTCTGGTTGTCTAATAGTTCCCGAAATAAAGTATTTAAAAAAAATACATTGTTCACGTATTTTGACATTATGCAACGCTGTCTTATCTTGAGAAATGTTAGATTCCTCGGAAACTATTAGATGTGGAGATGTATATTACCGCTCAAATAAGAACTAGTTAAATATACCATAAAGTAGTTTATAATGATTATCTTCGTAGGAGGATCAATTTTCATGATATTTGTCAAAATAAATTCACAAAATGGTGATTTATCGTTTTTTGGAAAATAAGTTGTATTTTTGAAATTCTATATTTCAGGAACTGGTCAACGTATTATGATTCAAATTTTAGCAATTTTTTTTTTAAACGTTTACATCATATTTTTCGTGTGGTAGCTTGACTTCATGATATTGAGCGCGGAATGAAAAATGAGAGACATTTTTAGATTTTTTCTTGAATAAAATGTCACCATATTTGAATGTAGCGGCTTTGAAACGGCATACAAGTCTTATTTTACTTAGAATATCCTATATTTTTGTAATTCACATTCAAATCTTCTCCTAAAATAATTTACTTATAAGATTTCTTTATAAGAATTCTGAGAGAAACTTATGTTTAACGTTATAACAAGGTATCGATTAGTGACCACTAAATTGAATGAGTGGAATTTTTTTCTGAGATATTTTCAAGATTTTTATATCAGTAATACTTTGTAATCTTATCTTATATTTTGATTTCATTTTATTTATTTTTTCCTATACTCCCTTCGTCTCTTTCGTTCTTTCATAACGCTCATTTCTATTTTTTTTCTACTGTAACCCCATTATATTGTACGGACTTTCTGTTCTAATGTAGTTTGAGTATGTATTAGGTAATAAGTGCTAACCAGGTGACGGGGTTCACCCTCTATTCGGATACATCTTAAACAGCTAAAAATAATAAATTAATTAGTTTATTGCCTTATATGATTTTTCTATAGTTGGAGGCCGGACTTGGTGCAATTTTATTAAAAATCTCATTTCTCGATTGTTGTAAGCTACCGAAGAAATGCTGTAATTAAATCATTTATTTTATTTTTAATATCTCGTCATAACTTTTGTTTGTCTTTTCCTTCTGGAGTAAAGTTCCTTTTGAAATTCCGTGAACCTAGCAAGTAATTGAGCCTGTTTTATTTAGCTCGAACTGATTTTGGTTTTTTACTCGAAAGTCTATGTGCCAGGTGCCGGTCTAATTGCATATTCGGATATATTAGTTTATTTGAGGTATTATTTGAGCATCCATTCGGCTGAAAGTTGATAGTAAGTCTCTTTTTGCCTTTCTGGAAGGAATAGAAAATACTTTTAGTTTTGTCTACATTGAGCTCAATATTCAACTTTCCTAAATCGTCAACAATCCTTTGACATGCCGTTTCGGCTTGGTTTGGAGACCTTTCAGCATTTAGGCTGCCACATGTGATAGCTAATAAGTCTGAAAGAGGAGGATTTCATACTAATGTAACTTTATTTTATTCAGAATTTTAGTCAGATTTCTAGATTAAACATTCCATTATCCAAAGTGGATATGATGCATTAATAATCTCATTTGTAGCTCATCAGACAAAACTCTGTTAAATAATTATCAAGTCAGTTGTCCAGTAGTGATGGAAAGCTGGCCAGCTAGAACACATGGTGCCTAATGAATCAGATTCATAAGCCCTGCTAAATCTCCATAAAACCGAAAGAGATACGTCTCATTAGGATATATTTCAATGCGGCAAGTAGCTTACAATATAATGGAAAAAACTAAAATATTGTAAACTAATTACTAACAAATAATGCAACAAGATCATGAATCCGGATTAAACAATCTACAAGTTTTGGCTCCTCCCAGTCCAATATTCACTGTAGATTTCCAGCTCACAGATTCAGTTTTTCCATCTTATCAAGACAAATCGCAAAAATAACAATCAGCATCTTGGTCAAAAAGTTTGAGCTTTGCAGCTATGTCTTTAGCTGGTTGTTGTAATGCTTTAGGTGTAAAAAATCAATGACATCAGGGCCTGATCCATAAAAAATACTACTATGACAAATTTATTAATAATTACACAGGCCAACGATGAAAAAACTCTTTTACTGAAAATACCTTACTCATACAGTTCTTAAGGTGCTGAATCCAAATATGATATTAAAAATAAAGCTGTATCACCCACAATTTCTTCACATTTTATTGTTAAATTTATTAAATTAAGCGATTTTTAAAGAATTGAACAGCTTTCAGTCTTAGGCCTCATGAAACAATTAGGCCTTAAGTTAAGCCTAATGAAACAATTTTTAGAGGATTTGCCTAGAGATGGACCATGTTTCAAGTATCTCTGCCAAAAGTTTCCACGCCTTTCAGAAGCTAAACTAAAAGAAGGCGTCTTTGTCGGACCTGACATTAGAATAATGATGTTTGATGTTAACTTTGAATCCACAAAGACCTTAAATGAAAAAGAAGCATGGGTATCATTCAAGCAAGTCGTTACAAAGTTTTTGGGAAATGAAAAAGACCCAGAGTATGTTTCTATTGTAGCTAACATGTTACAGAAGTTTAAAAAGTTAGGATGTTTGATGAGCCTGAAACCTATGGAAAACTATGGGTGATACAAAAAAACTAAGGCCAGATTTAGATTCAGGGCAGAAAAATCTATGAAGATCAACTACTAAAGTTAAAAAAGTTTTCAAAAAATTCTTTTTTGTTGGCTAGTGCTATTATTGAATTAATAAAAGATGCAATAAAAAATACGCATATAAAAAATACGTAGGTACGTATTAGATAATTAATAGATACGCATACGTATGAATTAATACGTAGATATTACAAATATTAAAGATATTTATCAAATTAAGGATAGAGATGAAAACAAATGAGAAAATAAATAAATATGCCTTTTTCATTAATAGCATGAATTATAACATACGCAGAAGCCTTAAATTGCTTGAAGATCGGGAATGCTGGTTGTATTTTTCGCCTCAGGAAAAAAGCGGGAATTATGCTTGAAAAATAGCCTTTAGTCTTTTATTCAATTTTTACCTAGAAACAAATGTATAAAATATTGAGAAGAGAGTTGATGTCGTAGTTTTTCTCCTTTCCATCTGTTATTTAAAGACAGATATAAAAAAGCCTTCTTCCACTAACTTTGTACACTAGTCTCTCTCTCTCTCTCTCTCAAACACGTGATCGTTCTATGTTCTGTCCCAACTTGTCACTGTACCTGTTCCTAAGTAAACTTGGGATGTTATGGAATGATTAAATAATGTATTAGTTCCAACCGTTCCAGCTCTGTCATCTTAGTAGGTTCCCGCTCCACTTCTAAACTCCGAGTTTGAATTTCAATCGACTTATACTCGTCTTCTTAAAGTAAGTTCGATGATTCATCTCTTGCACTTAGAGCTGCGACCAGAGGATTTATTTTATTCCCATTTTTTTATGTTCCCATGTTATGCATATATATCATATATTATTTTATTTTGCAATTTAAAATAAGTTTTTGAATATAATTATGGTGAAGTTTATTCTAATTTTCGAATTTTATTTATTCATATTAGAAATCATCATTTCTTTGTTGTATTTTCTTGTTTTTTTTATTTTTGGCGATACATCAAGCTCTCCGTGTAAGTTATATAACAATTTTTCATTGTCAAACAGGGATACAACCTTTATAATTCTTCAAATATATTCTCAAATCCGAACTATACATTTTATCAGTAACCGTATTTTATCAGTAAAAAAAAATCGTGGAAAAAACTACAGCCGCTGAAGCATTACATCAAATTATTCAAACTTATGGTTCAGGTGCCCTTGAACATCGTACAACGCGGTGTTGGTTTAAAAACGTCAGCAGAGAAGATACGTCCATGGAACGAAAGATGGACTCAGGGTGATCATTGATATTGATGAAAACTTAAAAATGCCTCAGAATTAAATTTCTCAGTACTAAAGGTTTCTAAAACCTTTTGGAAAAAATTAACAAACCTTGAAAATGTCTCAAAATTAAATTCTAGGGACAAGTATTTAACTTATTAGTCACCAATCGATAACTTATTGAATGAACAACGATGATCATTTCGAAACAATATTAAAGAAATTCTTAAAGATAAAACGCCTACCAAATATATCAGTGTTTCGTCCTCACAAGTTTTATTGTGTACATAAGGAAAAACAGATGCAAACGACAAATGTGTAAGGAAAAACAAATATGATATTTTGATTGTTTATTTCGATATAAAGTTGTAATTTAAAAAAAAGAAAAGAATACTGTTCGGAAAATTAGATTAAAAAAAAATTATATAAAATATATAGATGGATTTTTATGAAATTGATACTGGATCATTTATCGCAAGTCTCCAAATTTCTTCCAACTTTTGGCCAAATCGGAAGATCCGTTTTTGAAATATAAGGCAAATATAGAGGAAATATAGTTGCGCATGCGGAAGCGAAAGTAGCAGATGAAATTTTATAAAATTGCTACTGGACCATTTTAGCACGACTATTTAACTTTTCTTCAGCTTTGGGTCTAATCGGACGAGCCGTTTTTGAAAATATAGATCTGGCAAGGAAAATACTTTCGAGTATGCGTAAGCGAATGCAGTGGAAATGAACAGGAAGGATATGCGTTTATGGTCAGAAACTATCGTATCAGTCATAATGTTGGTTGTACGATTATTTTTAGTTTATGTCCTTCTTACCGACTTGAAATTAATTTTCATAAAAAAAATTTAAAAAATCTCAATTGGAACATGCTTATGAAAAAAATAAGATTATCAGATTAAAAAAATGAATAGGATATTTAATATTAATGAAGCGTTAAAGTTTTTCGTTGATAGATCTTGCCATTTTAATGACAACTATTTCTTAATTATTTTCGAATTATGTTTCTAAACAGATATTAATACAATATAATACTAAAAATTAAGCCTCAGGTTGTAATACCATAACAAATTTAGTAGTATAACAAAATGTGAGTTGCTGAATTTCTACCAATAACCCGTTTCTTGATCAGCAAGGCTAGGATCATGTTTTTGATCATGAGAAAGTTCATTTTTGAGTGTTTTTTTTTTTTTAATTCATCTCATCAGTTTGTTATGCCTTCAATAGTATATCAATAGAATTGAAATTCTAAACTTCCTGGAGTACATAAGGGTGTTAAAACAAACAATGACTAACAAAAAATCTTCGAGTTCTTCTAGAAAAATACAGATTCACCAAGCACTAGAAAATATAATATACTATGAATTTTAATAACTACGAATTGTACAAATTGAATTTGTAAAGCATCATAAATCTTGGGTTATTAAAAAATTCATCAGGATGTAATCATTTCCTCTTGTTCCGATACCCCCATTATTATAACAAAGAAGCCAAAAAATTGAGAATTATTCGATACAGTCTTTTGTTATATAGAATAATAAAAACGGAGAAAATATGAAGAGTGTTTGATTTTAACAATTAAAAAAACTATAACCCATGAAGGGTTTATGGTTCAGTACTTAGTTAGGAAGTACTGCAATTAGGCCAACGGTTGTGCAAGGAGGTGATTTGGCCAGGATCACGATCAACCTCAAGACTTTCACCCCAATTAAGGATACTATATAGAGGCTGGATGTGCCCCAGGAAAGTCACCCGAACCTGAAAGTACAGTGCCTTAATCACTGATCTACTCAGCTGCCATGTATTTTAACAATAATAATAATTAAATATTAAGTCCTTTATTTCATAATATTGTATAAATATAAAAACCTCATTAGTAAATGTATTAATTACGGATTAATTTCGCAATGTACTCAAAACAGTATCGCCCCGCCATTGAATACAGTTGTTGACAGTATATGCATATTGGTTAGAACTTCCCTCCCGAAGTTTGTGTCTAGCAACTTGCCCCTGAATGGATTGATGGCAATGAAACTTATCCAATCTAGTCTACATAGATATATATAAACGTCTCATTTGAAAATTGTAGCTGTAAATTCTTTCTCTCATTACAAAAAAAATAAGTAAAATAAAAAAATTATAACAATGAACTTAATGGAATCAGATTTAAAAAAAAATAATAATAATATAAGAAAAGCCTTATATATTCTATGAGTTGTTAATTATTAAATATCAATATTTTTACTTTCACTTAACTGAAATATATAGCAAGTATTACAATTGTGTAAATTCTATGTAACGTTGTGTATTGTAACCTAACATGTATTGTAATGAAACGTCGAACTCGAATTATACGTTTTAAGGTCCCTGACGAAGGGAGTAGACGATGTGTCCGTCGCCGATTTCAACTTTTGTTGGGTGATACTACATTGAAAAACAGGTGAATTTAATTTGAATATTTAAGGCCGTGCTCAAAGTGTCACAAGTAATCAAAAAAACAATATTTGTGAGGCAGAAATGAATAAATAAATATAAGAATTATCCAAATTTTTAAACGAAATAATTGAATTTTGGGGCAATAAGAAGGTACGGAAAGAGTACTCTTCTACTGAGTGAAGTATATTAACAGATTTTTTAAATTTATAACAGGAGTCAGATATTAAAAAACTCCTATATCCTAATGTTCGGATAAATCAATTATTTTTTTTGGCCCAAACATTTTGCCAATACCTAAAAATCTTTGTTAAATTTTTTAAAAAAATTCAAATAATCGCTCATAAATCATTGGAACATCGGTAAATGTTCTTAAACTACAAAAATTGCTTCAACCGTGCAGTTCCTACGTGTTTTAGAACTATCGTTAACCACAAAGAACTTTAGGTTTGTTTTAATTTGTTAATTGTCTTTTTTTCCACAGACCTTCTAAATTAATGCACTAGTTTTTTAGGTGTATGGAAAGACAAACTCCCTTCTTTTTAACTAGTGTAAGAACGTATATATCGGATAAACTAAAGGCGAGGTACAGAGCGGCAAGTCCAAAGGTAATTTTGAGCCATTCAAATTTTTTTTTTTCGTTTTCGATGATTTTTTTATCATTAAGAATTTTTGATGTATTGAATCTAAATCTGCCTTCATTTTTGGTATGATAAAATCTATAAGGCTATTTTTTAAAATAATTTAAACAGTTTTTTCAATTTATTTGACCAAAAATCAATTATTTTTTATTTTTATTTTTTTCTATAAGATACTCTAAAATATTAATGTTTTGCGTGTTGGAAATATGGATTTCGATATAATTTTTCAAACACGATATATAAAATAAAGTATTTTCAGTATGTTTTATTTTTTCTCAGCAGCTAGTGTCCATTGGGCAAAACGGCAGGATATGGGTTGATATTTTTTCAATGTAGAATGACCCAAAAAATGTTGATCAAAATCGGCGACGGACACATCAGACGGTGAATCGAAATAGCCAAGCCTCGCAAAATGGTGTCTCTGTGTGCCAATGTGAACAGCCTTGCGAAAAGTTGACCAAGACTGAAATTTCGTATTGAAGAAAGGTAAATGTCTGCTATTTTAAAGCAACTTTTTCACTAAAATTGGCTTAAATAAAACTAAATGTTGTTAGCCGCATTATTTATCCATCTTATTAAGGGAAAGTCGGGTAAGTATGTTCCTGGGGTAGGAGCGTTCACTCAGCCTTTAAACGGCATAATATTAGTCCAATAGTATTTAAAGATCAGTAAATTCATCATATACAAAGATTATAATTTTATTTTGACAGTATTGGACTAATGTTATACCGTTTAGAGCCAGTGTATGCAATTACCCTACCTTACCTTAATATAATCCTTAAGGAAAAGCATGACCCCAGGATATCTCCATCACCTCTTACTCAATAACGTCATAGTGGAGACTGAGCAAGGGTACTCACTAAAGCCGCATAGGCTCACAGCTTGAGTGGGGAATGTGGCCATTGCCAGAACTCCAATATACATGTTTACGGTAGGTCTCGGGGCCACTGTCGTTTTAACCTTTGAGGAGAATTGTAGGAATGAATGAAGAAATGGCTACTGTAAAGAAGTAGGTTTTTATTAATAAGGACACGACGAGATTAGTAGCAGAAACGGCAGCGATCTTATAGATACTAATTGCCACGTGCCCAATGTTCTGTACGGATGTGAAACATGGCCACTAACTTTAAATGAAGAACAACGCCTTAAGGTCTTCGAGAATAGGTTTTAGGAGGTTACACAACGCGGAATTGCGGAAAATGCAATCGAATAATGCAAATGTATCATTTCAATAACGTAAATATAATAGAAGTGATACCATAGCGTCGTTTAAATGGGCTTATAAAGTTGTTGTTGTCGAGGGTTAAACCTAAACGTGGGTGGGGAGAATGCGAGGATTGAGTGATCTTACGGATTTGGGCTTGGACGGTGTTCGGTGAAAGGAGGTCTGTTAACAGCGATTGGTGGTATCAGCATCGAACCTTCGGGTTCGTTAAGTCTTTTATTATTATTAACATTTTTAAATTGAAATTTCATGTGTAAATTAAAAGATAATAAATTAAGTCTGTTATCATAAAACCCACAACTATTAATTCTATAAGAAAAAACATAACACAAACAAAAAATATATGAATAACCAACTAATCTGCAGTGGAAAATATTGCATCACTCTGTTTTTTAAATTATAAATCAGGTAAAAATGTCACTTTGAACGATTTTTTTTTTTTTTTAAATCTCTTCTCTAGTCTTAAACACTGAATCAGTTCCATAGGGGTTTCACCATTTATATGGCTAACATGGAAGTCAAGTTTTATTTACAGCAAATGATATTCAGCGCCCATCAATTACCAAATAATAGTATGCATTTGGTACTCCCATCTTTCCGCAGACGCAAGAGTACTATTGAGTGTACTGCCCAAATTATAGGCTAATTTTATCCATACGTTTTACCAGCTACCTGCTATTTTTATACCTTAGTTTTTTATACCTTCTAGTGCTAAAATTGTTGCCAATAGGCAAATATCAAATTTTAAAATTTTCATGATGAAATTTACATGCAACTGTAACAGAATCCTAATATTTATCACTGTTTTAAATAGTTTATTTTCATTTATACAGTTAATTGACAAACGTGCTGTTGGCATATATGTTGTTTATTGATTGCTGGTACCGGCATTATCATTAATAACTTATACAATAGCTCATATTAATCCTTAACCTAACAAGAGCAGGCATAATTTACTGCATACTTGATCAGCTGACAATCTGTAAGACAGCGAGACAGGTGTCACCTGAACAAGGAGGCAGTTTGTGGTTAATAATTGATCATTTGCTAACTCACTGGAGTCCCTCATCCAGTAGATGATGGCTTTGGGCGATGCCTCCACGTGGCAGGCCAGCGTGACGTCTGTGTTCAGCGGAGCCCCCACCAGCTGGTTTGGCACCACGATCACTGGGGCGACTGAAAATTAGTTAGATCAACAAAATAGTATTGTATATAAATTTACTGCATATATATATATATATATATATATATATATATATATATATATATATATATATATATATGATAAATATTTTATGCATAACTCTGCAAATGCATTAAATAATAAATTCAAGAATTTATAATATATCTGCGATAAATAGTTTTATTGTTATGTTGTTTTTATAAACATTTTTTTTATTAATTTATTAACATTTGTTAATAAAAAATAATTACATACTAGGGGAGTAGAGAACATTAATTAAATTGCTTTAACAAAAAAAAAATTAAAAAATACGGAAAAAATCAATATTGCACGAATTAATAAAAACCTCTCAAAGTAAATATTAGGATTTATTATTAAATAGGGTCATTACTAAGAAGTAGAGAAAAATGATTTAAATTGCTGAACATGTAAAAAATTAAAAAAATAAAAAGAAGAAAATCACAATTGGTTTGATAATGACTGAAACCTATCAAACTTATAAACCTTGTAAAAATGTTTTTTTTTTTGTTAATTAATTCCTTTTTAGTAAAATTATCGGCTTCCGATTCTCAAATTTTAATATCGATATTATGATATATCGGACAAAAACTTCTATATATACCTATCTTTTACAATATCGATATTTTTTCGGGTTAAAAAATTAAAAATATCGAGACTCCATATATCGAAATATCGATTTTCTCTTTCTCGATTATTCGAAAACTATCGATACGATATATTTCGATATTTTTTTTATATTCACATCCCTACTTCGGCGTGACGAGAATGAGCCGCGAACCGTGCGACAGTCACATATGATCCGGCTAAAAGCTATAAAGGCGACCCAAACACTAATTAAGGAAACGGGTCCCTTATCTCTTATCAATGGCCTTATCAGTGCGGTTCCTTCAACCTTCTTGATTAACTAAGGCAATATCACATCCGTTCGCTTTAGTCATCCTAACACATTCCTACTTTTTTATCCTCCCCCTACTCTCTCTCTCATTCTCTCCCTCCCTCCCCTCGCCTTTAATCACTATGACTGAGCTCTGCGGCACAGGCGGGTCTGAATATCGAAAAAGCATATGAGTTCTGCCCAACCCTTCCCTTCATAGCTGCTATGAGCTTTGAGCTTTTTTATATATTCTTTTTTTTTTTTTTGTTTGGCTAAGTGTTTGTTCGGAGTTTTCTCTGAATATGAGTAAGCTAATTGTACCCGTATCATGTCTCCATTGGCATTCGAAATACTTCAATGAAATTCCCTACTGGCTGAGAGATGAAAAATTCTTTGGAACGATGCCAGGAAATATTTTATTTTCCTTTAATAAATTATATAGAAGGTACAGTTTTTCGCTCTGTGCGATATTAATTACTACACAACTAATTATTTAATATGAATGATTATATGCTGTGCTTCCTATGAATTAATGGTTAAGTAAAAAATCATAACTTTTTGGATGTGAACAGCTAAACCTTTGATTATCTCTCAAAGTTCTATCGTATTAAGAAAAACTTAAACTCAAAATATATACCACATAGTTACAGTGACAATTCATGATCTCATTGCAAGTTCCTTTACTCTTATCAATTATCCGTTTTCATCATTTTCCGATTTAGACCTTTGAGGTAATACCAGTTTCCCCAAAATAATGTTTATTACTTCCGAGTAACCTAAGATGATTTACTCTGCTCGTTCCTGAAATCCCACACCACGGGGATGATCAAATTTCGAAGAAATTGGATTAATCCAGTCTTCCAGTTTTTATTTCGGTTCGCTTTTATTTACATTTTTCCTTACCGAACCCCATTCCCCCTCTTTGCTGGAAATCTAATTTAATACGACCAATAAATGAAATTTCAAATCCTTTTTCAACTCATGACCTTCGCCCTTTCATGCAGGTCCCTTGCCGTATAAGCATTATACCTGCTCGTTTTACAATAATGTAGAATCAGTTATTGACCGTCTGTATCTATCTATCCTTACTCTTTCAGATATTTCCTTAGCTTGCGGTCATATCGATCGTATCTTTAAATAATGCGGCTTTATAGATCCTTTTTCCGGTTCTCAGGAGCGATGGATTTTGATGAGTGAGGGATACCTGATAAAAAGAAAGGGAATTTCGTGAAGATTTGACGAATCCTAATTTCCATTGTTGAATTCTTGCTAGGGCTTAAATTATAGATTCAGACGGGGCAGGTCGGGTTTTCCTTATTAGGCGTTTGAAAGCCCTAATATATACCGTTTTCGGGATAACACACAATATAGGGCAGAACGAGCCCTATGACAACTTGCGTACGTGTCGTCGCCATGACGACTTCATATCTATGGATGCAAGTTGAGGCTGTATACAAAAACTTTTTAAAAGGATGAAAACTTTGTTTTGTAAATGAAATTTTTCATTTATACGGAGATTATGCATTCGTTAACACGAGTAGCCCTTAAAACACTATTAAATATGAATATAACAAATAGAAAAAAAAAAACTTTAAATTTGAATACAACAAATATAGCCGAGTCTTATTGCTCAACTGTTAAAATGAAGAGATATTTTCCAATGAGGCAAGCTAATTACTTATCAAGTATAAACTGTAACTTCAACAATAATATATTAGAGACTATGAATGTGTGCGGTAAATAAACGATATTAGCTCAAACTCAGACTTAGAAAGTCATGCGATAGGACACAACAGATATTTTTTTTTTACAATTTAATACCGACGTGGAAACAATTCTAGATGAGTCACAAATGGAATTAATAGCTCTACAAAACGACAAGGATTTAAGAAATAAATTCCTAAATATTGACCTACATAATTTATATAAAATACATATACATGAATTTAGAAAAATTCACACGATTAGGCGTACATGTAAAGCAAATAATAACACACTTTGGAAGAATGTATGTCTGGGAATAATTATTTTCCGCAATGAAAATAATTACAAGCGGTCGCCGATCAAGATTAAATGATGTACGGTTTGAAAGCTCAGTGCGAGTTGCTTTATCGCAAATATTGGTTAATTGATGACAAAGAAGCAATGCCTAATTTCTCAATAAATGATCTTTTTTCATATATATATATATATATATATATATATATATATATATATATATATATATATATATATATATATATATATATATAAGTTATGAGCGGCAGTAGGGTAGTATTACTTCTAATACCATGAATGCTAAACATAAACATTGTAAAGGATATATAAGGAGGATTATAAGAAAGAATAAATCAGTATGTTTTCAGAAGTCGAACAGTGAGTTTTATTTTCAACCTTTTCATTATTTTTTTTATTATTTTTTGTGTCACATCGCTTAACTGGTGCCGAAACCCGGGACTAAGAGAAAAAGAAAGACTGTGGTAAATTAATTTTTTTTTTATTGTCTTGTTTAATTTTGACCACTAAAGAAGAAAAAAGATAATGCCCGAACCCGGACTAAACGATATCCTGAGACCGGCGGTGCTCACGGTGGAATCTCAACCACAACCAACACCACAACCACCGCTAGAACCACAGGGGCCAACAAACCCTGATTTTTCAATTCCGCCGACGACTACACTAGCGTTGGCGCGTGCGGACATTGCGGCAAGGGAGGCAAATCTTCTAGAACGCATGAAATTACAAAAGAGTAATGCACGAGATTTGAGGAGGGAAATCAGTGAATTAGAGAGGTTTGATGGAGAAGTTGGTGAGCTGAACCACTTCCTAAAAGGAGGGGACAGGATGATGTACTATATCCAGCTCCAGGCCGAGGCAAAAGATATAGAAGAATTAGATGCCGCCAGGCTAAGGGCAGCCTTAGTGTGTCGAGTTAGAAGAAGCATCCTCAACTTGATTCAGGCAGATGAAGAGACACCCTGGCATTCAGTCAAGGAAAGGTTGAAAAAGGCATTTGGGGGAGGTCGATGGGCCCCAGAAGAAGACATGCTCCACATGTTCAGGGAGTTCCGAAAACCAGGGCAATCGCATGGACAATATGCGGCAGTATTATTGGCGCGGTACAGTAAAATTACTGAAAAATTGCGCGAAATAATGGAGACCGAACAAGTAGAGGCGAGAATGGATTTCCTGTCCAGAATACTGAAAGTCCGGCTAGCCAGAGAAACCGGAAGAAAGGATGGATTGCCGAGGGACAAAACATTCCTGGAGTGTGCCCAGGAGATAGGGGACTCGAGCGCTGAGGTGAGTGAGGTAGCGGAGACGGGCTGGAGCAGGGTCACTTACCGTCGGCCAGAAATCAGCCGGAATCGTCCGAGATGGGACATGGGAAAAAGGTGAGATCCCGAAGGATATAAAAAGGAGAGACCGGCAGCACGAGATAGACGACCAGGAACAGAGAGGAGAAGTGGAAAAAGAGAGGAGCGGAAGTGCCACGGTGTGGAAAAACCGGGGATCTAGTGGCCGAATGTCCCCGAACCAGGTGCTTTGAATGTGGAGGGGAAGGACACATGGTCCGGCAACGCCCGTATTTATACAGGAGGAGCCAACTACCAAAACCTGAACCCATGGAGGTGAATACGCAAAAGATGCGGAGAGGGTCGGGATCAGCGAGAAGAAGCGATTCCTCCAGCGACGAGACAGAGATATCTGGAACGTCGGAGACGGAAGGTGAGGAACCAGGGAGTAGAAGAGGCGAACGACATAGGAGCCGAAAAGGTGCTCAGAGGCGGTCCGGAGCGGGGAGTAGCAGGACAGCGGCTTACTGAGGGGAGTATCCGCAGAGAGGCGACCGCACCATAAGAAAGGTATGTAATAACATTGTTAATGATAAGTGCTGGTTGCCGATTATTGAGGTGAGGGGGGTGAAGTGTTTAATAGATACGGGGAGTTCAAACACTATGTTAACTAGAGGAGCGGTAAAAAAGATGTATAGGAAAGAGAGGGCACTCCAGACACGCGAATGCGGATGTAAATTGATCACTCTGGGTGGCCCATGCGAGGTAGATGGGGAAGTGGAGTTGGGTACCATGAGATGGGCCGGTAAGAAGGGGGTCCTAAAAGTACACGTTGTAAAACTTATGATCCGCGAATACCAGGCGATTGTAGGATGTGATTTGCTAGGGCAGTTCGGAGCGAGCGTGAAACCCAAATGGGGAATCTGGGACGTTCGAATTGGGGAAAAACCTACAGATATACAGAGACATTAAAGGGAACAGAGGCTAGAATAGGGGTCATAAATAGCGTAACAGATTGGAGAAAGATGGTAAAGAAAGAATTCGCGTATATATTTTTCCGAGAAGGGGCGATATTAGGAGTAACAGGGAAAACAGTTCACGAAATCCCGCTAAAGAATGAAAGAATTTCATACGTGAAGGAGAGGCGATACCCGCAAGCGCTACGCCGTCATATCAGGGAGAAATTAGAAGACTTAAAGCGGCAGGGGATCATTATCGACAGCACCTCACCGTATAACAGTCCTCTGTGGGCGGTGAAGAAGAAGGCAGTGGCGGGAGAGGAGAAATATAGGGTGGTCATCGATTACCGCAAGCTTAACGAGAATACGATCGATGAGAAGTACCCCATCCCGCGTTTCGAGGATATTTTAGATCGGTTGAGTGGAGCGAAAATATTTAGTACTCTGGATCTCAAAGCCGGTTACCACCAAATCAGGATGCACCCCCGGGACCAACCAAAGACGGCCTTTACGTTTGAGAGGGGGCATTACGAGTTTACCAGAATGCCGTTCGGGTTGAAGAATGCTCCAATCACATTCCAGAGGCTCATGGATGAATTCCTGAGGGGGATCGATGAGTCTATGTGCCAAATATACATGGACGATCTTCTAGGTTTTAGTAGATCGGAGGAGGATCACATCGAACATTTGCGTATAGTGTTTGACAGGGTGCGCCAGTTCGGCCTAAAACTATCGGAGGAAAAGTCCCTACTAGGGCAAGGACAAATACATTTTTTAGGCCACACTCTCTCTAAAGAAGGAGTTAGACCGGACGCATCAAAAGTGGATGCCATTAAGAGGATGTAGGTTCCTAAAGACGTAAAAGGGATTCGGAGACTACTGGGGACGTTAAATTATTATCGTAGGTTCGTCCCGGACATGGCAGAGCGCCTTGTTCCTATTAACAACCTGCTCAAAAAGGGAGCTCAACTCGTGGTAACCCCGGTCATGGAAAATAACATCCGGAAATGTATGGAAAGTCTACAAGCAGAACCGGTGCTTGCATTCCCCAACTTCCAGAAACCTTTCGCACTAACGACGGATGCAAGTGAATACGCATTGGGGGCGGTGCCGTCACAAGGGGAGGATGAGGGCGAGCGTCCGATAACGTATGCCAGCAGACGTCTGACCGACGCCGAAACTAGGTACAGCGCCCTGGAAAGAGAACTCCTAGCTATTGTATGGGCAATAGAGCATTTCCGGCCTTACATCTTCGGGCGGAAGTTCCGCGTGCATACCGACCATCGGCTACTTCAATGGGTAGGGAAACTCAAAGAAACATCAGCAAAAGTGTCCAGGTGGAAGGAGTTCTTGGCACAGTATAATATGCAAGTTATATATAAGCCCGGAAGGGAAAATGTAGTGGCCGACTGGTTGTCGCGCGCAATCACAGTGAACGCCGTGGAAGAAGTAGGGGAGTCGTCGAGAGATGTGCGTCAATTCCTCAACCGGAGAGAGAAGGGGATGCAGCAATGGGGACACATGGTACACCATCGGATGAGAGTTCGACAGCAGATAGGCCCGACAATATGGAGGAAATCGATGACATTATCAACGACAAGAGGCGTCAGATCATCTGGAAGACACGAACATCGGGGCTGTTAAAGATCGATTTCGCGAAGTATGGAACAACTAACGTTACTACGATCTGGTCTCAACCTGGGATCGGGGATGATCAAATCTGTATGGTCCTAAAAGATGCATCAAAGCCGGGGAAAACGGGGAAAATATCTACGTGGGGAACTCCACCATTTGGGAAAAGATCCAAAGGGTATGGAGGTCGGAAAGGATTGGTGTAGACCGCAGTTTCATTCGCTGCAAGCGAATGGTTGAGACAATCCGAGAAGTGGAACGCCAGAAAGAGGTGACCTTGGCACACCACCAAGGAAAAACGAACCACCGCGGGATCTCTGAAACTTTGGTAGCATTGCGACGAAGATACTTCTGGTGGGGCATGAAAAAGACAGTAAGCGAGATCATCGGGACCTGTGAAGGGTGCCTACGCACAAAATATGATCGACACCCACCAAAAGCTATACAAGAAGAAACACCTACAGCAGAAACACCCCTTATGGATGCCCAAATCGACACATTCACTAGGAGAGGGTACAAATGGGTGACGATGGTGGACCTATTCAGCAAAGCGGCAATGGCATACCAAGTGCAGGAGAGATCAGCGGACGCGGTACTAGGAGCATTGCAGCGATGGTTCGAGTTTTACGGGGTCCCAGAAAGAATTTCTTCGGACGGCGGTCGAGAGTTCGACAACGCAGCCATTCGGGAGGAGATGCGCACCCTGGACGTAATATGGCATCTCAACACGCCTGGACACCCTAAGAGCAGAGGATGTATCGAGCGCCTCCATAGTACCCTAAGCGAGCATCTGCGGGTGTACCAAGGAGAGAAGGGGCTGGAACCAGACATTGCCATGGCCAAGGCCATCGTCGCTTACAACCATTCCATCCATGCGGCCACGGGATTCTCACCGTTTGAGATACTGAGGGAGCATCGGAGAGATTTTAGAGGACGAGGACGGGAAGCAGATGGTGGCAAACCGCATGGAAATGCGAACGATGTGGAAAAAGGTCCGACGTAAGTTACGAGCCGAGAAAGTCAAGAGGGTAACGCGGGAGAATTTGTCGGTGCGGGACGTGATGGGGGGAGTAAAAATCGGAACAATCGTATACCGAAAAATTGGGACTAACAGAGGGAAAGAGCTATCGCGATATGAAGGACCATTCAGGATGATCGTTATCCGAGAGCATAACGTGGTTACAATTGAGAGTACTGCCAAACCGCACAAGCGGAGGGACAGTGCATATTGAGCAATTAAAGATACCAGCACCGGAATCGCCGGTCGGGTAAATTACTGGAGTATCCTCCCTTGGGAACATGCAATTGTGTTAACGGTAGATTTAATACAAATGTTTTTTTACATATATTGTTACATTTATTTTCTAATTTATGTATCTATGAGGACAGTGGACCGGAGGTCGAGATTATTTCTTTATTGTTTCATTAGTGTTAGTATTATTGTGTAAATATATCGTAGTGATGTTTAAGATTATTTTTTTTGTTTTGTTTGTACATAATCATTGGAATTCTCAAAGTTGTGAGTATTTATTTTTTCTGTGATTGTGGTAGCGTATAAGGTTCTTTTTTTATTTATTTTTAAGTTGTTATTATTCATTTCTGTTATTGTGTTAGTTAATAAGATTTTTTTTTTGTTTTATTTCTTTCTTCTTTATGTAAGAGTTTCCGAGGACTGTTCGGAAACTGGCAGGGGGGAGTTATGAGTGGCAGTAGGGTAGTATTACTTCTAATACCATGAATGCTAAGCATAAACAGTGTAAAGGATATGTAAGGAGGATTATAAGAAAGAATAAATCAGTATGTTTTCAGAAGTCGAACAGTGAGTTTTATTTTCAACCTTTTCATTCTTTTTTTTATTATTTTTTGTATCACATCGCTTAACTTATATATATATATATATATATATATATATATATATATATATATATATATATATATACATACATAAATCCTTCTCCATTTTTAATAGTATTTCTATTAATTAGTGTAGTATTTCTGTAATTTTTTATATCGAGGTTTATTTTGTTAGTAAAGAGATGATTTGAATTCATCATTCCGTATTTGTAAGGTCCCGTTGCAAAAAAGATTGCTTATCCTTGATTTAGAACAAAAGAGCATCTATGATGTTTATCTATGATAAAAAAATATAATGTGGAAAGGAAAGCGTTAAGGAATGTTGGACTAAGAATGGCTTCTTAGTTAGGAATACTAGGTTAACTAGCATACCCGAGCGAGAACTCGCTCGAATCTTTCTTCTAAAACCTAATGAGTTCGAAGTATAAGCAATATTAGAGAAACTTGTTTAACAAACACATTTGGTGAAGCTAAATAGTTTCTAATGTATTGTTGAAGTAACAGTTTATACTAGATATGTAATTAGCTTGCCCCATTGGAAAACATTTTTTCATTTTAACAGTTAAGCAATAAGATAACGGCTATATTTGTTGTATTCATATTAATAGGTTTTTTTTTTCTATTTGTTATATTCATATTTAATAGTATTTGAAGGGTTACTCATGTTAACGAATGCATAATCTCCTCTATCATTCATAGAAACATAAAAACAACATTTTATTTACAAAACAAAGTTTTCATCCTCTTAAAAAGTTTTTGTCGCAACTTGCATCCATGGATATGAAGTCGTCATGATAACGACACGTACGCAAGTTGTCATAGGGCTCGTACTGCCCTAAATTGTGTGTTATCCCGAAAACGGTAGGTTTTAGATATAACGTGTTTAAATATCGGGATTTTATTACTTCGGCCGCTGGGGCGTGTTATGTACTACGAAAAGTTATCATTAGTTTTACATGCAATTTTATCTGTAGATAAGGACTATTAAAAACCAAAGTTTAAGCCCCGAAACATGTTCCAATGATAATTACATGACCTGTAATTAAATATAAAATATTGGCCATATTTCAAAGTTTTTAGTTATTTAAAAAAAAAGTATTACTTAATTTACTTACTTTTAAATATTGCTTTTAAAGACGAACAAAAATAAACTTTAGACTATTGAAATTTCTCCCAAAAAATTGAAAACCGCGAAATATTGCCATTTTTGAGATGAGCTCATATTCCTTATTAGTCGAGCTAGGCACTTACACATATGGGTCACCGAAATAAGAAACACATCGTTAAAATAAAGCACAAATATCTCTACGTTGGATGTAAATTGAATTTCTGATAGCTATATATTTTTTGTTTGCATTCAGTTTTATTTCTATAACGATTTAAAAAAACTATCTTAAATAGGCATACATATTTCTGGTATACTTACAATGCACATTGACTGCTATTCTTTTGGAGACCGCTGGCGGGACTCCATTCTGCGCCATGCACATGTAGTGTCCCATGTCCGACCTGGAGACCTTGTTTAACCGCAGCATTGGTCCTTCGTGCACTGAGACTGTAAAATAAATTAATTTATATTTAATGTGACTTTAATATTGTTTTAAGAATTTTTTGTAAAAAGTATTACTTTATGATAGTGGACAAGTATAAGCAATACAATTTTACACTAATAAAGTAATTGTTTTTTTCTGTTATAGATGGGAATACATTTAAGATTGGACTATTGGAGATATTTATTTGTTAATCTTAAATGTATTCCCATCTATAACAGAAAAAACAATTACTCACCGGCATTACTGGAAAAACCCTGATCCTTAAACCGTTTACCTAAAAGCATCCTACTTACCTTTCGTTCATTGTTAGTTCAATGCGAGAAGAAACCAGTACAAACTTTTCTGTTTGATATAATCCACTTAAACCTTGGTGAGTACCAACATGTATTTGATTTCTTGTCTTAATTAAATTCATAATTCATAAATGTTTTATAATATTGATTCATATTAATCTAATTTAATATGTATAATAATACCAAACTATATTTTGAATTGCTTATTTTTGAATGTTTTGTGTGTTTTTAGAACTGAGGATGAATGTATAACATTCGAAACTAGTTTTCAATAAAACAAATTTATAGAAGTGGCAAATAATTTATCAATCCCTAATTAGATTAATCCTTCTATGCCATCATGCGGTTGTCAACTAAAAACCATTCTTTATTTATTGTTATATAGTTAAATTATCCTGCTTTATATACCCAGTGAAAATACAACTTCCGTTTACAATCATTAGCATTACATTATGGTATTTCTTCAATCAACATTCAGAAGTTTTCCTCCGGCTACAGGATTTATTTATTTTTTTAAATTAAACGTTACAACTACAAACACCATAAATATTTATAAATATGAAAAAATAAAGAAACTGAAGACAAAGAAACACATCGAAACGTTGGCTGAAGAAATACAATAAATGTAACGATAGTAAAGAAATCTGGTGAGAAATAGTTTTTACAATTTATATATTTATAAACAGTGTCTCAGGAGTAAATTTACTGTTAGTCAGTAATTGAGGGAGGGATAGTCAATAAAAAATGTAGCTCAGTGCCACCAACAGGATCTTCTTATCTTAATCCGTTTTGGAGAAATAATTTTAAATTTTTTCCAAGAAAACCACGTTTTTTTTTTCTGATGAAAGTCCAAATTTCTCTACTCTTAACTGAACATTTCTCAACTTTTATCCAGGTTTAGAATCTGCGATGTATTTCCTCTAAGATAACAATTATTATAAGATAGCGGTAATGAGGAAATGAAGTGGCATCAAATACTACAATGGCTGCCCATTAACCACCTGTCCCCCTAAAATAAAAATTAATTAATAAATAAATAAAAAGTAAACTTGACGGACAAACAATAATAAACATTCAAAACTAAAAACACTGTATTTAAAGTAGTAAATCAATGCAGAAAAAAAAAACTAAGGTACGAGATAACAAAAAAAGAAACAAAAGTCTGGTGCGGTGCTCCCATCACACAAATTTTTCTTACCACCCTTTTACAATAATCTTTTTAACATAATTTTAAAGAGTTCAAATAGACACTACTTGAAATTAATTCAGCAGAATGCACGTCTTCGCGTCTTCTCTCACAAAAGCGTAATAAAGTAGTTTTTTTATACAATTTTAATACGACTATTCTGTACATTATATATATTTGGTTTGTCAAGCTGAAAATATGTTTTAAAAGTTTCGGTTTAGTTTCCATGGGAATTTCATTTAGTTTCTATGGAAACATTGTGGTTCCAATAAATAATATGAAAGTAGAAATTATTATGGTAATTTCTATTCCTATATTATTACGTTGCATTATTAAAGAGCGTGGATGGTAGCTGGGAGGAAGGAGATTCGGTCCGTATCCTTTCGGACCCGCTCCGCTTTCCATCTAGGGTCTTGTAGCCTTTTTGAGAAACGCAGTATCTTTGCTAATACTGTTCTGAGTTGTATGATTTTTTTATTTATTTCATGGAATACGCTAGAAATTGGACGATTTCGTGGAGCTCCCGAGCTGAGATACGCAAATCCAAACATAGCCTGATTATGATCTTGTATGTGAGCTTTTATAATGAATGGGATGCCATGTACCTCAAATGGGATGTACCTCAAATCGATGTTGATGTTGGAAACAGCAGTTTTTTATTCGTTTGATTCTTGTGCGTATCTTGGATTGTATGTTAGTCGCTAATTAAGAATAAGTGATTAAGTTCTAAGTCCTTTGTCGGTTTATTAGGGATAAGAGAAAGGTTATTAAAGGATATTATATATATATATATATATATATATATATATATATATATATATATATTTATATATATTGTTATGTATTGAGGATACTGGGATTGAAGGAAATAATTAATATTCATAATAGTAATTAAATAAGAAATAAATTAAAGAGATGCCACCCGGTTCAGTAATATCAATATTAACCAATTTCTGTTACGGACAAAGGAATCTTCACAAGGTCGTGCGTTATACCTGGGGGGTGTAGGTTCAAGACCGCCAATTGGCCGCTTAAGATAAGCGAAAGTAAGAGCACCATAAACCTAGAGATAGGTCATGGTGCAATAAAATCTGCCGCCCAAGGTTACAAGTCCTTTGAAAATATTCTTAGAGCGTCAGCCAATAGGATGTCCCAAAAGGAGAGTGGGGAACAAAATTCATCTGTTCAAGAAGCGAAAACGGTATAAGAGACGGAGGAAAGACAGTTCAGGGGAGAGTTCTGGTAAAAAGCTTGAAGTGGAGAGTTCGGGTCAGAAGTTTGAAGTGGAGAGTTCTTGAGAGAAGCCAGAAGACAGAGGTTCGCAGAGGGAACAGTGGAGCAGTCCATCTAGAGACGAAGTTCGAGCCAGAAAGAGAATCCTAGACCGTCGAGCACCGAAGTTAGAAGGCAACAATAAGATAAGTGCTTGTACTTTGATTCATTGTGTACATCAATGTATAATATTATGTGGCATCAGGATAATATTTTAAATAAGCAAGAGTTCTCCCAGTATTCCCAAATACACATGTTACAGTCTGTAGGTTTTTACAATGAGGGTAATTTAGATTAGAAATTATCAAGCCAATAGTGTAATTAATAACGTAACGTAAATGAAGTAAGATCTGTAACAAAATCTAACATTCTATTTACCCTGCATGCCATCATCTAGTTAATTAAGTGAAATGGTGAACACGACACCCTTGGAAAGGACTCCAATGGTATTTATAATATCCCAAGCTAATTGACCATAGCAGGGGGGGTCTGTGGTCTCTAGCCTTATATGTTAAAATATAGTTTGATTGATCGGCTCCCTTCTGGAACCGATGCAAAAAGAGATTAAAATTAGATAATTAAATTGAGTAAATGTGGTTTCTGGAACCCCCACCTGCCTTAGAAAAGCAGTTTGCCAGAAACATAGCAATATATATATATATGTATATATATATATATATATATATATATATATATATATATATATATATATATATATATATCTGTATATCGTAGATTTAGGACATATAATTGATTGGATTCGTTTGTATTAATTTAAATCCTCGAATATTTGCACAACTGGTAGATGATTTGCTCTATTCCTTTTTGTAACTGGATGTAATGATGACAAATAAGTTTACAATTATTTTGAATATAATTTTTTCAATGTAGGTAGTAAATAAAATCATTTTGTTCCAGCCGAAAAATGAATTTAATCAATAAACTCTTGAGTATTAAAAAAAAAATATAGATTTAAAATTAAAAGTTTAGATAAAATCAGTACAGTTGATATATGTACTACAAAGGAATAATTTTAAGTTTAGTCTGTATACTTAATTGTGAATTAGAACAACTAATTAAAAATTGTATAAATGTCAACTTTACATTTAGTTCTTTCATCTGCGACTGAAATTGAAGATTGCGTAAAAGATTTACGGCTCACGATAAAAGAAAAAAAATCCCGCAATAGGTATCGAGGATAGCATACCGCTCATGTAAGAAAACCGATGTCACGCTAGGAGTTTCCTCGTGCAAACAACGTTCAGTCTAATCCATTGTAAAACAAAAGTAAAACTGCATTGGGTTTAAAGTTAGTTTAAAGTCCTATCCTTCAGTTAACATAAAAAACATAAAACATAAACAAAAAACAAATTATTGATTTTTATGAAACTATAACTCATTTAGGACGTGTATGCTTCTTATGACTATTAGAACCAACATAAAATTATTGCGAATACAGTCGAAAAGTAATATTTCATTCAGTAAGTATCATTCCAACACGATAAGAATAACATTGAGTGATAACACTAAAATTGAGTTTTATAAGCATACAAACGAGGCTTCACTATCTGCTCAAACATATATCGATTTTAACGATCTAGTGTTTAGAACAACCGATGAGAATATCTAATGTTTCTTAGATATCGATTAAAAATAGTAGAAAACCGTTTTTTAGGCTACGTTTTTTTCTCTCTCGTACAAATGCCCCTTTTTAGCCAAAATTATAAAAGCTATTCATTGGTTTGAACCTTTTTACTTCATTGTACGCAGTAAAGGAAGTATTGTAATCGCGAAAATATTCAGTTTTGAGATTTCAACTGAAATATCTATTTTGACCATCTCTGAATCCATTTAGACTAGTTTCGTCGTGACGTCTGTATGTACGTTCTTTCGTACGTATCTCGCTAAATTCAAAAAGGGTTATCCCTAGAAAGTTAAAATTTTGTATATAGGATTATTGTAGAATATAGTTGAGTAAAACCTCCGTTTTTGGTCACTGCATGATTACCGGAAATGGTACTTTACTTGAAGGCCACTATTGATTTTCATCCAAAATTATATTAAAATATAATGCAAAACTTCTCAAATTTGGAATATACGACTTGTATATAAATATAAATAACATAATAAATTTTGGTTAAAATTGGCAAACCGGAAGTGGTGCTTTAGTTTATTAAAATATAATGTAAAACATCTCAAATTTGGTAAATTTGACTTTTATATCAACATAACTAATATAATAGATTTTGGTTGAAATTGAAGAACCGAAAGGGGTACTTTACTAGAAGCTCATATTAATCTTACATCAAAAGGTATATTGACTTTTAATACAGAGATCATTTGGTTCGGAGATAAAGGTTATAAACGCGATTTTTTTTAATTATTCTAATTAAACAATTTTATTACTTGTTTGTGTGTTTACAGTATGTGCAAAATACTTATCTTTCCTCCCCATTTGCGAGCTTAACAAGTTTGCAACAGGAGAATAAGATATAAGTTAAGGGGGTCTTTTTGAGCCATCGATTTATAGTTTTTAACAGGCGTACAAGTAAGTTATGGGTTGTCCACATCAGATATTTTTGATTACCAACAAGAGTTTGGAAAAGAAACAGACGGGAGGTTTTTAGGTTTTATTGGTTTTTAGTTATAACTCAAGAATAAAAAATTTAAATCTCGAAATTTAAACCCATTTTTTCTTTGGAAAATATATTTTATTTGGACAAATTTCTGTTCTTGGTGTCTGTTTCGTTCAAATATCATTGAATGTAAATTGATTTTTTTTTTTAATTCTTTTTCGGTTTCTAAGAAAATATGTGATACAGCGTAAAACCAAAAAAAAATGAAATTTTCAGATGTATAATCGTTCAATTAGTTATGTTATCAAAGGATATTTATTGGCGAGTCTACCCTTCCGTAGATGTATTGATATGACCCTGGGTGCTTGGCCTTTCATAGAGAAAAAGCGGTATAACCATATCAAAGGTATACAAAACCCAAAGGTAGACAAAAGTATAAAAAATCAGATGAAATACAATTAAGACATAGATGTTTATTTCCAAAATTTCAAAACACATAATCGAATTTTTCCCATTCGTAAGTTTAACATGGGACAGACGATATGAGCAAAATGATTACTGTAACACTTCTTCTGGGGTAAATAGTAATTATTCACAAACAACTCATATATGCGATCGGCACAAGCATAAACTGTATAGATCTTGGACTTAGGATATTATCTAGAGAAATATCAGCAAAATGAGCAAATAATATTGAACAGGCAACATTGAGTTTTATTTTGAATCTATCAGTTGTTTTGGGACGAATAATAAGGAAGTAATTATGAGCAAAGAATTGATGGAGTGGCAACGCTCAGGATTTGGCAAAAAATAATTTGGATCACTAAAAATATTTATTTATTTATTTGAGTTCAGTTTATCATCTGTATACAGGTTTCTAAAACCATCTGCCAACAGAGGATTGGCTGTTTACGTTCACCCTCTTGAAGATTAAGTTGAGCTAATGAAATCACTAATTTTCTCTTAAAAAGAAAATCTTCCAACCATCCTAATTCATATCAATCCTTTGTTTTAATTCCCTTCGACTTAAATTTATTCTGAACATAAAGAACGTTATTTTTCATTTTTGAATCTAATCAACATTATAACTAATGCTAAAATTCATCTTTGCGGTTTTATTTCATTAAATCCATTTCCGTATTAATTTTTTGAAAGCGCTCAATAAATCACAACCATTCTATCCCCAACGAAGTAATAAATTCGCCCAAATGACCCCCATTGGACGAGAAAAGGATATTGAATTTACTTCAATTAATAATAACAGGGACGAACTAATGATTCTATTATGCTGCTATCCATTGTCGTTAAGCAGTCTTTGTCGGATGCGTCATTGTTCGCTTGAAGTCTGAGAGAAGGCAACTAGAGTATAGTGGGCTTGGCGGTCAAGTTAGCCAGTCAAAGGGATGTAAGCCTTAATTGTAACATAACAATCTACTTTAGGAGCCGGCACGAACTATCTCAAACCTCTATCATAGTAATGTGATGTGCTGAATTATCGCTGACAGCTGTGTGCACTGTTACCAACCACCTTAGTTCTGGCTCCTAAACTTCGCCCTCAACGAAAATTGTAAACCAAGTTGACAAATCGATCCCAAAGAGAAGAAGATAATTAGATTGTTAATGTATAATTCGAATATTCCAAAACTAAGTCTATTGTCTCTCAAATAGCAGCTAATAGCTAAGCAGGCAATATTTCACTGATTCGATAGAATTGAAAAACTCAAAATAATTTTAATACTGACCACAGATAGTCCATCTTAATAAAAAGATTAACTAAACAAACTTTTTTAATTTATTGACATGTTTTTTTTTCAGTCTGGACGAGTGTGGACGTTGTCTCTCATAACGCTTGTCTCTCATACTAGTAGATTTATGGGAGGAAGTGTGACTTGGGACTTCGAACCGATATACAGTGTTTCAAACGGCGACTTTAGCACGAAAAAATTCAATTTTTTTTATGAATATCTAATATTGAAATGGAAATTGTTCTTATCCAACATAAACTAGCTAGTGGCATTGGAATCTAGAGATCATCCTCGATTGCTTACTCTAATGATAAGACAAGTAAGAACTAAAACAATAAATCCTTTTATTTTCTCTGATTATGTGTTTGTTTATTCATCAGTGAGTAGAAATTTTCTCCTAAAATGGAAACTACTGAAGAAATGTAACCATGAAAAAACAATTTTTTATTGATTATATAATTAGTTAATAAGTTAAAAATTAAAAAATGTTCAAAATTGATTTTTAAAAAGGTACAGAAATTGGATGTCTTTTTTACTTCCTTGTACGAAGTAGAGGAAGTATTGTAATCGCGAAAATTTTCGGTGTTCAAATTTCAACGGAAATATCCATTTTGACCATCCCTGAATCCATTTTGACTAGTTTCGTCGTGGCGTCTGTACGTACGAACGTTCGTACGTTCGTACGTTTGTATCTTGCATAACTCAAGAACGGTTAACCGCAGAAATTTGAAATTTTGTATTAACGATTGTTGTTAAATCTTTGTAAAAACATATGTTTCGGTAATAGAATGTTACAAAGGAAATTTTGTTATCAATCCAATTAACATTTTTATTACTTGTTTTAAGTGTTAAAATTGAGTATAAAATACTGGTTTTCCTCCCCATTTGTGTGTTTCAATATATGGATGTCGCGACGCCGAGTGTCGTTTTTTAGATACTGTAATCTTCGGAAACTAGTTACCAAATTCAGAATCACTTTTTGAGGCACCGATTTATAGTTTAATAGGCGTACAAGGAAGTCATGTGTTATCCACATCAGATATTTTAATTTAAAAATCATCTGCGAAAACTGAAATACTGGATCTGTTTATGAATTGATTTCGACTTCAAAATAAATTGAATGGCAGAGGATATTGTTGACAAATGCAGACTGCGTTATTTGTGCTAACTTCGTCTAATTTTTAAACGAAAAACTAAGAAAAAATTGTATAGTGATGCTATAATTATAGCAGAAATGCAACTTTTCTTAAATTTTTGCGTTCATCATCCCGCGAGGAAATTATCACAAATAACGCAGTATGCATTTATTCAATAATGGCTCTCTGTTATTCAATTATGTTGTAAGTGAAATTACTTCATAAACAGGCTGAGTATTTCGGTTGTCCGGAACTCCCTGTACAAAAATTAACACTGTGCTTGTTTTCGCAAGTTTTCACAGATGATTTTTGAATTAAAGATTAGGCAATACATTTAGAATATAAATATAACGGCTAAAAGACATCCAATCGTGTCCAACAATTTCTCTATCTTTGTAGAAAATCAAATTTGAGCTATATTTAAATTTTATATAAAATCAATCAAAATTTGTTTTTTTCATAATTATATATCTTCAGTAGCTTCCATTTTAGGAGAAAACTTTTACTCTCTGATGAATAAACACATAATGACTGAAAATACAAGGCTTTATTGTTTTTATTCTGACATGTCATTGAATTATTTGTGTAAACAATCCAGGCTGATCTCTCGGATCCAATGTCAATAACTAGTCTATGTCAGGTACGAACAATTTCCATTTCAATATTAAATATTCGAATTTTTAATTTTTCCGTGATAAAATTGCTGTTTGACCCACTGTGCGACAGTTTGTTAATTTTTCTTAGATGCAAACAATATCTGTAATTTTGGAGGTTTGAATTGTCTTTCTTTTATTATGTTTCTCGAAATAAATATTATTATTCAAATTTATTATGGTATTATTCTTTTCCCATGTCATGTTGGTACCTAACAATCGGCGATTGAGATGTTAAACTTCAAGTTATTATAATACTATCGATAGTTACAATTATCGAACTATCGGAAACTCTAAATAATAGTTCTTTGTTTACTTTCTAGTGTATCAGACTTATCAAACAACGTTCAGTTCCGGTAAATTGTAACGTTAGCCCACTTGTAAAATTTCTTATTTATTTAGGTTTGATAAGGTCAACTCACCAAACTGAAATATATTTCTGACTACTACTTAAAAGGTTAAATGTAACTTTTCAAAAAAAAATTGTGATTTATAAAAAAAAAAAAAAAAAAAAAAAACTGATCGTAATTTGAGCGAGATTTAAAATGTATTCGCTTCAAAATATGTTTCACAGTACAGTCATTCCTGAGGAAGAACGACAATAAAAAGTGGTTCTTTAATTTGTTTGCCGTATTTATAAATCTACCTCGACTCGACATAAAAATAAGAGACCCCCTTGGGAACCCGAAGACAATCTTCTCGAAACGAATTATTCGTAGCCACAGTGGGAGAAAAAAAAGAGTATATATGAAATATTAATGAAAATATTGTTGCTCTTTAAGGATTAAGTTGTATTAAATCATATTGTAAAAATGTCACATAATGCATACATTTAAAAAAATTTATTTATCCGTAGCATTATATCAATTCGGATTCTAGGCATTTATCTGCTTAACAGAAATGTCAATTGCAAAAACCAGACATGATGAAACCTGTCATATTTCATGATAATACCTATCAATTTTGATTAAATGCTGCTATCTGTTACACAATGATCGCAGCATGATAGCTTTTAAACATATCGAAATATAAGTTCAATACATATCGAAAAAAATATCGATATTTCGATATATAGGGCCTCGATATTTTTAATGTTTTAAAGGGACTTACATACCTATATATCGATAATTCTGTGCCGTTATAATAAAGATATTGTTTTTATAATATCGATATTTCAGGGACGGTTTCATTAAGAAATATTTTTGTTAATTTGATTTACAGCAGACTTTAAATAGATATTTTGCTTTCGACATCCCATCCATAGAACACGGCCACTATTGATAGTAACACGAACCCGCAGCCATTGTTGATTTTTTTAAGTTAAGCGTCAGCAACTATAAACGTCAAAAAATATCTTATGTGGACAACACATGACTTCCTCATCTACGCCTATTAAACTATAAATCGGTGGCTCAAAAAGTGATCCTCAATTTGGTTACTAGTTTCCGAAGATCGCAGTATCTCAAAAACAACACTCGGCGTCGCGACATCCCTCTATTGACACTCACACACACAAATAGGGAGGAAAACCAGTATTTTACACTCAATTTTAATACTTAAAACAAGTAATAAACATGTTTAATTGAATTGGAAACCAAATTGCGATTGTAGCCTTTATTACCGAAACATATGATTTATGTATTTAATTTAAATATAATTTTTGATGTAAGCATATCATGACCTTCAAGTAAAGTACCGTTTTTGGCTCATCAATTTTAACCAAAATATAGTAAATACATTCACATCAATATAAAAGTCCTATTTAAAAAATTTGAGATGTTTTAAATATAATTTTTGATGAAAGTCTAATATGACCTTCAATTAAAGTACCGCTTCCGGTTTTCCAATTTAGACCAAAATCTAGTATGTTATTTAAATCAATATATAAGTTATAAATACCAAATTTGAGAAGTTTTGCAAAGTATTTTAATATAATTTTTGATGGAAATCAATTATGACCTATAAATAAAGTACCACTTCCGATGATTAAGCAGTGACCAAAAAAGGAGGATCACAACTAGATTTTACAACAATCGTAAATACAAAATTTCAACTTTCTACGGCTAACTGTTTTTGAATTATGCGAAATACAAACGAACGTACGAACGTACGTACGTACCTACAGACGCCACGACGAAACTAGTCAAAATGGATTCAGGGATGCTCAAAATGGATATTTCCGTTGAAATCTGAAAATCGAAAATTTTCGCAATTACAATACTTCCTTTATTTCGTACAAGGAAGTAAAAAGGAAAAGATTAAAGTAATGACACTCACAATATCAGAAATAATTCTCCTTATATACATTCTGTCTGTTTACAGCAGCATATGGTATTACAGCTGCACTCCGGGACTTAACTTCAAGATACTCAATAAAAGTTGATTGATTGAAAAGAAAGCACAAAATAGCCAAAAATCTGTGTTTCAGTGAACACAGTAATTGGCATATGAAATAGTACAAGAGGAATTTATTCTCAGATTAGTCCAACTTTATTCTGTTCATAAATATTGGCGTAATTAGAGCATGGAGAAGAACGTTTTTTATCCTTTTCGTTTCAACCATGGTCCCTATGGTGGTGGTTCAATTATGGTATGGGTAGGAGTTTCTTTTACTGGAAAAAGTGATTTGGTTGTATGCATACCATTATATTATTACAATTTGTCGTTAACATCTTTTATGATTAAAATGGCAATAATAAGTAAATTAAGTTGAATAACTGAGCATTAAAATCAGTTATATTTCGTTTTAACTGATAACGCGATATTATTTCGTAAAATAGAATACATTATAAAATGTAAAAATAAATTTATCAAATACCTCTACCTCAGCGTTAATTATTTATCATAAATAAAATTATAGATAACAAATTTCGATTTCGAACATGAGAGATATAGTAAAAATGTCAGAGAGGCATAGCTCATCACGGGACAGGCTGACAGCAAGTGGGATAAATTTTATAGAATGTTATAAACAATGCAATTAATAATTAAAATGTTTTAGCAAACCATGTCAGTAGTCTATTGTAGCTGTTTTTTGTTGTGGTTTTTCTCTCCCTCTCCTCCCCCAGGCTGACCTGTCATTCAATATGCTCATTGTTTCCTCTTTTCAAACGAAGTCTGTCAAAATAAAGTTAAATTTTTTTTCCCCTCGGAAAAATCGGACTTACATATACGTCATTTTGGCATTTTAATGTTTTCAGACAATGAATATTTTGTTTTTTATTGTACAGGAAATAGCGTATAATTTGAATTGACAAAGTGAGGCGTTTTTAAGGTAAATTTATATTGTTTGTTTATATATTGTTTATTAATTTTTATTGTTAATTTATATTGTACAATGTAAATGCTGAATAAACTATTCTTTCAGAGGTAGAGGTGTATTACTTCTGCTTTGCCATGTTCATATGGCACGGGATCCAATGGCATATTTAAGATTGTAAAGATTTTCTAATATTTGTGTCAACGTATTTAAAAATAATTATTTTGGACAAAAACAGACGAAAAATATATAAGAAGAAATTTCAGGGGAAAAAAATCTCAGAATAATTTACACCATTCACGTGATAGCATTTTGTAAAAAATTGAAAAGATAATAAATTACAACTAATATATTGCTAATCATCAGTGAGAATTAAGTATAAATTAGATATTTTATTGACTAATGTGTATCATAGTTTAGTCTATTTCACAGGAAAATATGGCTTTTTTAACTTAACTCAGTTTTAGAAAAATGTTTTCTTTTCCCTGATTTGAAAAAAAGTTTGCTTTATTTATTTTCCTGCATTTTTTTTTATTCTATAATTTGTATTTACAACACTTTTTGTGATTATTTAAAATAAGATTATTATTTTATTTCTTCTGCCTTTATGTTCAAAGTTGTGTTTCTTTTGTGTACAATTATTTATTTTTTTTTTATTATCTAATTTTAATTTAATTAGATTTTTGTTTATTCTAATTTGGTTTTTAAATTAATTTTTAACCCATGAAAGCCTGCTGTATGAACTCATCATTCAATATTCATATTCCTTCATAAAGAGCATCCCATAAACCGTTTAATAACAATTACATTTAATTTTTTTTTAATATAAACTTATTTGATATAATTAGGTACTTTGTTAGAGTTTGAATTTTCATAGGGTAGGTATTCAGGTCAAGGTAGTAAAAATATACATATATATATATATATATATATATATATATATATATATATATATATATATATATATATATATATATATATATATATATATATATATTACTCAGTAACAAACATGGAAATAATAAACAAAAAGGAGAAATAACGTTATTTTGAAAATACTGCTACATGAAAGTCAACAACTAAGCCTAGTGTTTGAAAATTGATACACTGTAAATTAATCGGTTCCCGAAAAATGGCTAATAATTTCAATCAAATTATTGGAATACCATAGGTAATTTTGTTTTATTACTGGACTAATAACTTTAAGTATTCCAAAATTAATATATCATAAAAAACAATCCTTTTTCACTTTTTTGTCAGAAGGACTGCCTATGTAGGACATTTCTAAAATACAAACAATTGACAGAAATACTTGAACCTCTTTATACTTAGAAATTAAGAGAAGGGCTGCGGAATTAGAATAAAAAGAATATTCATATTAAAAATAAACAAAAGGTTATTTTTCATTATGAATTTTCATACCTAAGGCTTTAATGGGTTAATATGTAATTATGTTGAGTGGGATCAAATAGGGTCCCTACCTAAATACAGATAAATAAATATTCGATTTTCTACATTAGCGAAAAAAAAAGAAGGTTAAATTAGGGTGAAATTAGTTTTTCTTGTGTGCAACTGAAATACGAAAAGATTGTATGATTTTTTGAGCACTTATGCCTTAAGTTTTTTTTTTTTTTGTAAATAGTTAAAAAATGTTTAGAAAATTAATTTAAATCAGATTAAACAGCTTATGTACATGCTTCTTTCAAATAAAATAATATTTCCTTTTTAATATATAAAATCTTACTAATTAATAATAAATTTGCATATATACGTATATGATAATATCCTGTTGCATATATTTTTACAAAAAAAAGTGATTATAAGCAGAAAGTGATCAGAATCTAGCCGATAATTTGCCTCACCACAAATATTCGTCCTAGCGAGCTGACGCAGTCCCAGCGAACAGTACCGATAATGAGGATATCTCTCGTGAGCGTGAAATGTGGCCGTACGTGCATAATGGCCAGGCGTGTTAATAAGCCTCAACTTAACTCCTAACTCCTAACAAAGTTTTCTTTGGCCTTCTGCAACTAAAACATTACGCAATCAATCATATTCATTACCGGTTTTTATTATTGTTTTTTTTAATTTTTAATTTGAGGTTATACATTTCCACATATGTAGAAAATCCCCCTATCCGCGGACCGCTACGCATAGTGGTCAAAAATCTGTCTTTTTGTGAAAAAACTAGCCCCTCATCTTATCTTTATCTGAATAACACTACAGTTGAAAATAAATATATGAACATTAATGAAATCCCAATTTAACTAAAAAATAATAATTTAAAAACTTTTAACGTAGTATTGATATAAATCTAATAATTGTTGTATTGATATAATCTGATATAAATTAAATATAATACAAAGTGCAATATCAATAAAATATAAATTATTAATTAAGGTATATTTATTAAATGTTCTCGGTGATCAAGAATTTGCTTTTTTTGGTTTGTCTTTACTTTATTACCAAAAGCATCGGATGTCACCTTAAGCATGTTGTCGACACGACATCCTCATTGGTAGTGAACCTGCTGAAATTTCGGGAATGTCCCAGTACGATACTCTGAATATTTTTTTCCTAGCTACCTGAGTTTTGTCCATAAGCACCCCAATATGCTGAATCCGACTAAAATCGTAGTTAATTAAGTTGTCATGCAGAAATATTTTGTGGACGTTATTAAGTATATTTTACCATATAAGCAGTTTTATATATAGTTTAGCAATTTCATGACGATGAAATTCTGAGAAGGAATCCCGAAATTTATTTTTTGAGCTTTTTGGCATTTTTTTATTTGTTTCTGAGAAAAATTTGTAGTGGCCAAGTTGAAATTTACAATCAGCACCCAAAAAGAATAAATAATTAGATTTTTAGAAATTATTCAAAACTTTCCATCTTTCTGGTTCCCATATGACTGCCTCTCTTAATTTCGATTCATTTACACTTCAAAGCGGAGCTTCCAATAAAAAAAAAAATTTAGAATGATAATTGTAGGTAATTCATTCTTGTTTAATTTAATGTAAAATTAATATTAGAAGTTATTCTAATTAATGGTTTTAAGTAATGAGCAGAACAAAAAGAAAGAGTTTTTTTTTTCAATATTTTTTATACTTCCAGAAACAGTTTGAGGTGGAAAAATTGAAATTCGCAATTAGCACCCTAATAAACATAAATGAGAAAATTTTCAGAACTTCTTCAAAACTTTCCATCGAGATCCCTTTCTGGACACGTTCAGTCAGAACAATGTTTTAACGAATTGAAATCAAAATATCAACAAGGATCGCAGATTTACGTAGCTGTACTATTTTCTCAACAAAATAGAAGCCTAATATTTTAAGAGAAACGAGCTAGGACAATTCGCACGGCTGCGCTCAAAAGATGCACACTTTTAAAAAAAGCTATTCCAACAATTCAAAACAAATGCATATAAAAAAGCCCTTCAACCTCCCTCAAGTGTCATATATGTCAAATAGATGTGCCAACAGTATCATTGCATATTCATAGATAAACTAATAAAAGACTCAGAATTTTGACATCAAATTTCATACTTCAGAATTTGATTTATTATAGCTTGGATCTAAGCAAATTCAACTGTAGAAATGCCATTTTCTCTCGTAAACCTGGAAATTGGCATATGAACTATTCTAAAATGATGGTATACTTGAATCAGCATTTTGAAATATTTGCGATTTAGATTTTTTTTCTCCACGTTTTGACCACTGTGCGGCGTACGCGGCTTCTCCCTAGGCTACTAGGGTGATTTTTCGGAGATTTGTCACCAGTCACAAGATGATCCTCGGAACTCGACGTTACACTCCGCCATTTGTTTCGAAATGGTAGACGAATAAAGATTCTATACGTCCGTAACTAATTCATTTAAGATAGAGCAAAAAAAAAAAAAATTGTTATCGCTACTAATACTAACTAACTATATGGACAGTATTGTAAGCCGATCGAAATTTTGATGTGCAGTTTTCAACTAAACTATACGTTTAAGAGCCCCCAGTGCCCGAAAAAGGAATTTTGTATGGACAGATTTCGTTTTTCGTTTTTTTTTTTTTTTTTTTTTTTTTTTTTTTTTTTTTTTTTTTTTTTTTTTTTTTTTTTTTGTAGCATTTCGGTTCCTGATGTTTGTGCACAAAATTAGGGATCTATCTATGCTTAATCACCTAAACACGTATTTTTAATTTTAATGAAACTTTCTTTAAATCTTTTCCTTAAAGCCCTTTTAATTTCCATGTGCAGTAGATTTGGATATCTCAAGAAGTTTACCTAGATTTTATTGTTGTTATATATAAGATCATTTGAGAGGTAATTAAATTCCCTATAAAACAAATAAAAATCCGGGATTGATAAATTATTTGCCACTTCTATGATATAATTTTGTTTTTATTTAAAACTAGTTTCAAATGTTATACATTCATCTTCAGTTCTAAAAACACACACAAATTAAAAAATAAGCAATTCAAAATACATTATACATATAAAATTAAATGTAATGTAAATATAATCTAGGTGATGTAATCTACTTAAACCTTGGTAAGTACCAACATGTATTTCATCTCTCGTCCTAATTAAATTCATAATTCATAAACTTCTAATTGATTTTCGAAAATTTTGAGCAAACAATTTTTATTTTTCTTTCTCTGTAAAAATTAGGGTTTTTCGGTTGCGAAAAAAGAATATTAACTTTGTTTCTCCCTAAAAAATATTATTATCCATCATGTTTATAAAAGATTAAATTCATAATTAAAATCTAACAAAATTAAATCACAATCGGTGTTGGAACTTCGAATTACAAATACGACATGATTTTTCTCACAAAGATGGGAAAGTTTATACCACTATGCGACGTACCAAAATGGAACAAAATATTTTTTTAGGGAGAAACAAAGTTCATATTCGTTTTTGGCACCCCAAAAATTCTAATTTTCATAAGAATCGAAAAATAATTTTTTTTTACTCAATATTTTCGAAAATCAGTTAAATTGCGATAATTTTAACATGACTCCACCGATTTCCATGAAACTTAGATATGATTTAGGCCTCTATAAACTACACGAAATGGCATAAATCCGACCTCTAATTAAAACCATTTATTAATAATTAAATAAAAAAATGTTCCATTGAAATCGGTGATTCCACGTCCGTTGCCTCTGTTTCACAGGACACCTTCAGAGCTCTTCGTTAAACTATTGAGCTATTTTCATTAACGACCGAACTCGTTGGTAGTTTCGGCATCGAACCTCCGGGTTTGTTGTGCCTTTTTACAATTAATTCTGTTAATTAAGAGCCTTTTTGGATACAAATAGATCCCAAACCTACATTTAGTTTCTATAGTTAGCGAGTAGTTAAGTAGTTTGTTAATTTGCAAAATCGGTAAAATAATAATCGCTAAATCAGGTTTCTGAACATTAATGTCGGAACTTGTTACGACGTGACTAACATTAAGTTTGATTTAAACCTTTTACCGAACACTTGTTAACAATGTCTCAATTCTTACTATTTTATTATCTACCTAAGAAAATTTAAAATAAAATATTGCACAATTTAAAAACTAAATAGATTTTTTATTGAATAATATCCTTTTTCTTAAATTTACTATTATTCATTTTTTTATTATTACTTTTGACCAATCAATGTCATATTAGCATTAATGAAGATCTAAATTTAAAATATCATTAATTCATATTATTGGAACAAAAGAGAAAGAAAAATATACTTTTAATCATATTAGTGATAATTAATAGTATATTTTTCACGCTGTAATTTTATTAGTAATTGAATTAGTTTTACATAGTATCAATTAATTATCCATAATTAAGAATCTGATACGGAGAACCTTATGCTAATAATTATTAATGTTACTTAGGGTAGAAATATTTGTTGATACTAATTAATCGGTAAGCTGTGTTCTATTGTATTGAATAATATTCTGTAGATAATACTGCCTATAATCCTTATACATTAGGCAACTAACTGATAAATGGAATAGGTCTATGGAAATTTCGGAATAGCACAGTGGTCTAATTATGTAAGATAATTATTTAATGTGATTTTAATGATATATTTACCGGAGAGTCTTAGTTGCGCCATTATTTTTATACATTTAAATGATGAATCTCTTGTTAGATAAGATATCGGAATTTATCGTAAATATTTTATTGGAAGCTGTGTTAAACTTAGATATTGCTAAGTGTTGCAATTCCTGGTGATATAAGTATTGCTTGAAAGAGTCAAGTTTAGTTAATTTTTTTTTTTTTTACCTATTTCTGAAATTAATCTATCCAACCGACCTTTCCTATTATATTTTATTTTATATTGGTTGTTGCAATTCCTGGTGATATAAGTATTGCTTGAAAGAGTCAAGTTTAGTTAATTTTTTTTTTTTTTACCTATTTCTGAAATTAATCTATCCAACCGACCTTTCCTATTATATTTTATTTTATATTGGTTGTTATAATGGTGTTCTTTAATTTTTCGAAAACTAATTTTAGGGAGCCAGTTGTTATCTATCAGTAATATTTTTATGAACCCATTACAGTGCCATTTTGTAAATTTCGTAACGACTATGAGAAATATTAAACTTTTATCTTAACATACGCTGTCTTGTTATTGATATTTACTCAGAGAAAATAACTGTTTATAGAAGTCGAGACGAGCCCTTTATATATGATCAGATTTGCGCAATCCCCACATCTGCATTGAATAGAATAAAATTTCCAGTATAATTGATCTGTTATCTAGATAAATGTTAACTGTTATTATATGATGGCCGTGTCCCTTGAAATTTCGTGTGTGATTCCCTGAATAAAGCCATGGTTTCTCTTTCGTTGACTCTTAAATTAAAAGTGTTCGTTCGAAAAGCATCTGAGAAATTCGACACTGAAAGTTGAACCATTTTTTTTAGAACAAGTAAATAAAATGAAACTGATGTTCAATCTAGACAAAAAATATTATTTGTATACTTAATAATTTCATAATTAGAGTTGTTACACGTTAAGAAATAAATTTTGTATATATATATATATATATATATATATGTGTGTGTGTGTGTGTGTGTAAACATATAAAATAATTTAATAATTATTATATGTCTAGTAGATTTATCATTATACTGTTGCGATTGAATGCACATATTTGAACATCAAAGTGTTTGTATCTTTTTATAAATGCCATATTTATCTCTAAGGAGGAAGTGGAATGAATTCATGAAATAAATGTAGTTCATCAACAATAATAATTGTTAAAGTATATCCAAATATCAAATTATTTTATCTTCCAGCTTAAAAGTCTGCGTTAATAAATTAAATGCCAGATATAAAGTTCTATTTTAATTTAATGGAAGCTTAGTAGGAGGAGGAAAGTTAAAAATAGCTTGTAACTCTGAAGAGCATTTAGATAATTGCTTTTATTTCATATCAGCTTTTTCTTTCTCTCTTGATCACCCATGTTGAAATGAAATAGATCTGCGATTAATCAGATTTACTTCTTTATATATTGTGTTTAATTATGATTATGAGAGATTGCACAAGACAGAGCGCTATATCGGTGTCTTCTTTAAGACTTTATATTATTTAAGGTGACTACAGAGGTAACTGCAAGCTTGACAAGCATTAACTGTCAAACTTTTTGTATAAGCAGACAGTGACGTAGTCAAAGAGACGGCCCTAGGGATCCGGACCACTCTCCCTCGAAATTACATGATACTTATACAAATTCTTATAAGTAAACAAAAATTGTATAAACCTATTTTGTAAATAATATACCTTGGCGTGGAAAATTGAGAGCGCCCCCGGACATCCCCGTTTGAGGTGGGTTCTTTAAAGTAGATCCCTTGGATTCCTCCTCTCTCCCATCCCTCCGAAACGAAATCCAGGCTCAGCAACTGCAAACAACTTGAGCGTCTGCAGAATTATTTAGCACAAGCATTTTGATTGTATAAGCTGCGTTTGCGCAAGTGAAACTGAACCTGTATGCCAACGCCTCTTCTTTTCCTTCCTCCTTGTACTTTTCAGTGTGGAGGAGCCTCAACTCATCTCATCCATTCCTCTCTATCTTGTGTGAGTTGTTTCATTTGAACAAGATTCTTCCCCTTCTTTTCTCCCAATTTGCGAATATATTCATTGTAGGCAATCCTGGATCTTCCTCAAAGTCTTGAGCAAGTAGGTCTGGCCACCATTATCTTCCGTAGGTCTCGGTTCTGACTCATTCTGCATACGTGTCCGAACCACCTCAGTTGTCGCTTATGCAAGGTATCTATTAATGCAGTGATCTATAGTTCTTCTCTAATTCTTTAATTCCTTACACAGTCTCTTCTAGTTTCGCCTGCTACTCTGCGTAGGTATTTCATTTCTACCGCAGTGATTCGCCTGATATTCTTATCACTAGCAACCCAACTCTAACTTCCTTACATCAGGATAGGGAGAAATATCGCTTTAAAAATATGGAATTTGAAAAATATGGATTTTGAATCGCTTGCTTACTTCATGTTTACCTACAATGGTGTTACAAATCTGGTAATAGACCTCACTTGCTTTCCTTATTCTGCTTGAAATTTCCTGGTCTATCTTTCCTGTCTTGCTAATAACTATTCCTAAGTAGGTATAATCATTAGCATTTTCTAATATTTCTCCTCCATGGTAAAATCTCTCATTTCTTGCCTCTTCCCTGGAAACAAAGAGTACTTTGCTCTTGGAAGTATTTATCTTCATGCCTTTCCGCAAAAGCTCCTCCTACCATTCAGTTATCGCTTGTTGCAGTTTCCCTTTTTCAGCAAGTAGCACTATGTCATCAGCGAAGAAGTATATTTTTTTGTGAGAATTGTCCTGAGATTCCACTTTTCTATCGTTGTCCAGGGAGTCCTTCTTTTACAAATCTTATGGATCTCATCCATAAGAATTACGAAGAGGAGGGAGTTCAAGCTATCTCCCTGTTTTACTCCTCGCTCCATTCGAAATTTCTTAGATGCTTGACCATTTACACGTATTATACCTATTGGTTCTTGATACGTTGACTTTATAGCATCTATTAGACCTACAGAGACATGCTTCAGATGAATAGATTCCCATAAATGTTTCCTAGAGTCAAAAGCTGCTTGTAGATCTAGGAATGCAACATACATATTCCTGTATCTCTCCCACGCCCATTCAAGAATATTTTTCAAGATGAAAATATTATCCTGTGTTTATCTTCCTGGGCGGAACCCAGCTGGTTCCTCCTCCAAGTTACCCTCTACTATTTCTCTCAGCCTGTATTGCAGGATCGACGTATACATTTCGTAGACTACTGAAGAGAGACATATCGGCCTATAGTTGCTGCATTCGCTTTGCTTCCCCTTCTTATTTCTTATCCAATTACGTTACTTACAAAACGATTGACTAATCTATGCCAATGTGCATATATATATATATGTAAGTTAAGATAGTGGATATGACAATATTACATGTAATCCTATATCAGGAATGTAAATAGAGCCCAATGCTATATATAGAGGATTATAAGACAGAATAAATCAGTCTTTCTCCAGCACTCGTGTGTGTTATTTCGCCTCCCTATTTCCTTTTTTTTTATTAGTTTTCGTCCATGAGAACATAAGTGGTGCCGAAACCCGGGAGGAAAGAAGACCAGTAAGAAGATAAGATTTTTTTTTTTCCTTTGTCACTTTTCTTTTCTTTTCTCTTCTTTTTAGTGCATCGAGATAACGATACGGACACAAAATGACGGATGGAGTACTGAGAGCGCCACTCCTGACATTACTATCAGAAATTCCGCCACTGCCGAAGGAAACCCTGGCATCGACGCACGCCAACTCGCTGGAATGGCTGAAGGTGAGGACGGCGACATCCCAGGATCTAAGAAAGGCCGTGTCGGACCTTGAACGATTCGACGGCGGCGTTGGGGAATTGAATCATTTCCTCAAGGGAGGCGACCGAGTGAGCGGAGAGAGGCTAAGGCGGCCGAAAACTTAATTGACTCGATGGACGCGAGCGCTCTGAAAGCCGCTCTGGTATGTCGGGTCAACAGAAACGTTTTGAACCTGATACAGCCGGACGAGGATACACCATGGGCCGTCGTAAAGGATAGACTGAAGAAGGCATATGGAGGAGGCCCGGAAGAAGATATACTACAGATGTTCCGGGAGACAAGGCAACCTCATCAGACGAACGGACAATATGCGGGATCGTTGTTAGCTCGGTTTAACCGGATAACAGAAAAGATGAGGGAGACAGTTAATGCAGCCGAGGTAGAGGACAGGATGGGATTCCTGGCAACGATATTGAAGGTGCAATTGGCACGGGGCACGGGAAAGAAGGATGGATTACCCCGAGAGAAAAACTTCGTAGAGTGTGCCCAGGACATGATGGACGCAAGCGCCCGAGACGAGGAAGCCCGACAGGGAGAGGGTATCGAAGCAGAATGGAGTAGAGTGACTTATAGGAGAATCCGAACCAGACCGGAGGTATGGAAGAAAAGAGATATCGAGTTCGGTGGGAGAGAGAGAATAGCGGCGAGGGAGAAAAGACCCGGAAAGGAGAGGAAGAATTGGGCAAGAGAGGAGAGAAACTGTCACGGATGCGGAAAGATAGGACACCTGGTAGCTCAATGTCCTCGCACAAAATGTTTTGAATTGCGGGAATGAGGGGCACATTGCGAGGCAATGTCCCTACATGAGTAGACGAGGAGAAATGGTCCGCGGAGAACCCATGGAGATAATGTGCAAAGGGTATGGAAAAAGAGAGGAACACAATCAGAAACGGAGGAGTACTCAGAATCGTCGGGAACAGAAGAGGAAGGAAGTGAACCAGGAGAAGACCGAGTCCGAGGAGGGATGAGCAGCAGGAGGATCGGAGGAAGAAGAACGCCAGCGGGGAGAGGCAGACGAGATGAAGAATGAGTAGAGGGAAAGGAGAGCGGCAACCACGCTATCATAAATAATGTGGAGAGTGGATGCGTGGAATTGCCAATTGTGAGTGTCGCGAGTGGAGTGAAGTGTTTGGTATACGGGGAGCTCTAACACGATTATGTATAGCGAAGCTTTAGAAGAAATTTGTAAAGGAGAAGGAATACCCCAATTACAGGTATGTAAGTGTAAATTGATCACTTTGGGTGGCCCTGTAAAGTAGAGGGGGAAGTAGAATTGGAACTGAATCGGTGGGTAACCGGGGAAGGGAGCCTGCGGATACACATAGTGGAGAGCATGCCGAGGGAATACGGGGGGATAATAGGGTGCGATCTGTTAGGCAAATTAGGGACAAGGATTCGCAATCGGGGTCAGCGATGGGACATCCGAATAGGCGGGAAAAGGTATAGGGCGAGGAAGGGCCGGTCATGGGCCAAGATCAGATCAGGGGTGATCAAACAGACGGAGCATTGGAGGCAGACGATAAAGCGAGAATATGCGGATATTTTTTTTTATGGAAGGCGAGATATTGGGGGCTACGGGGAGAACAGTCTATGAAATTCCGCTGATACAGGAGAGGGTGACATATGTCAAAGAAAGGAGGTACTCACAAGCTATGCGCCAACATATATGGGAGGAGCTCGAGAATCTCAAGACCCAAGGCATCATAGTAGATAGCACGTCGCCGTACAACAGCCTCCTATGGGCAGTAAAGAAGAAATCCGCAGATGGGACCGGGAAATACAGAGTAGTCGTCGACTTCAGGAAATTAAATGACAATACCATCGACGAGAAATATCCAATTCCCCGATTTGAGGATATCCTAGACAGACTGAGGGCCACAGTCTTCAGCACCCTGGATTTGAAGGCGGGATATCATCAAATAGGGATGCACACCAACGACAGACACAAAACAGCATTCTCCTTCGAGCGGGGACATTACGAGTTCACGCGGATGCCGTTCGGCCTTAAAAACGCACCAATAACTTTCCAAAGATTCATGGATGAGTTCCTAAGAGGTCTAGAAGAGGCATTTTGCCAGATATATATGGATGACCAACTAGTCTTCAGCAAAGACGAGGGGCAACTTGTCGAGCACTTGAGAAAGGTATTCGACAGTCTACGGGAATTTGGGTTGAAGCTTTCAGAAGAAAAATCGACCCTAGGCCAGGGGATCATTAATTTTTTAGGGCATTCCATCTCGAAGGTGGGAATTCAGCCAGACGAAATGAAGATGGAAGCGATTCGGAACATGGCAATACCAAGAGACGTAAAGGGTGTACTCTGGGTCTGCGTTTGCTAATACCCTCTAGAACCAGAAGGGCCCAGGTACTATGCGTGCTCGTACAATCCGCTCAGGGATTAAGTAACAGGGAGGTGAGTAACCCGAAGGTAGCTCCCACGGCTCAAATATTTATTCAAATCAAGACTCTTTATCGAATAAGGCGAAGAAAACAAAACTTCGATTACAAATTTGCAGCTCAGCTACAAATGTAAAAGAATAAATTAATAAATGAAATATTGTATTCAATCCAAAACAATGTGACGATAAAATTTTATTTTTGTATATTTATTTTACATATATTTATTTAAAATATTGATAATATTTTGATTTTCAAAAGTCCAAAAACGCCAAGCTTTATGCCAACGGCTTGTGCAGATTAACGTCAGTATATCAATTTGTTTTATGTACTATGCAACTATAGCCTGGGGTGAAATTATAGTTGAATATTTAAGCTATTCACATTCCTCCTGATTGTGAAAAATAGTAATGTAATTTTTTCGTGGGTGGTCGCCCTTCTTCCCTCTGGATCGCATTATTCTTTTTAATTAAAGATGCTATGAGTGACAAAAGCTTCGGATAAGCTTCTTCATTCATTCAGGACAAATAAGCCAAACACGCGGTTATATCTTCAATTCACTTAGTAAATTATTATGGGAATATGTTTTCCCTTTGATTGACAACTCTTTATATCAAATATCACGTTTCTTTTTTCTGTGGACCAGAAAAAAACAGCCAAAGCGAGCGCATTGTCGTCCGATTTCAACATGGCTAATCGCAAACTGGTCGTTGATCAAGGATACTGGTAGCTTGTGGTTTCGAAGAGAATTTCTTCTCGATTTTAGAAACAATGAAGATCACACATGCTGGCAGTAATGCTGGTTATATGTTTAGCCAACTTAACTGGAGATTGAAGCCATTGAATGAAATACTTTTAAAAATAATATGCAAAATCCTTTAATGATACTTATTGGGTACAGTTACTTAGTCAAGGTTTTGTAGTCTGGAATTCGATCTTACAGAATCTACTTCAGGTCTTTACTACTCCAACATTAATAAGATGTGTCACCGGTTTAAACCACGGAGTAAGCTCCTTCTGTTCCATTCTTTTATATCTGTTTTATTATCGAGGTGATGTTATTTCAAAACCAGATCATTCCGAGACTGACGGATAGGTTAGTCTAGAACCAAGGATATCTCATCGAACAGCCTGGACTAACAAGGGGAGGCTACGGACGGTGCCTCAATGAATCTTTTTTTGTGATACTAGGTCAAAACATATTAGTCGTGTCCGAGGGTTCTTGACCATACGCCCCAGGAGCCAAGGAAAAAAAAAATAGTTTATATAATTTCAACGATTTTTTATATAATTGTTTTGTACAGCTCATCTAGAAAAGTATGGGGTCTAAGAAAATAAATTTGGCCCCATTTAGTTGAAAATTTAGTTCATGTTTAAAGTGTAATTAAATTGGACTAAATGGTCCTAGGGAGCCAAAATTTAGAAAAACTGAAAAAACTTCAAGAGTTTCAGAATGATCCGAAGATCTGTCGAGGTCGAAAACTTCGATTTATCATTTGCCATCTATCACATACAATAAATCAAAATCAAATAATTTAAATATTTTCAAAAAAAGTTTACATTATTGTTTTCTGCCTTTGCTCTGTGTAAATTTCAACGCTCTCATATACCAATCGATTTTTATATATCTAAGAGTACAATAAAAAAAAAAAAATATTGCCGATTGTATCAAATGAACTTAAATGTACAAAAAATGACAAAAACCAAAAGACGCTTCTAGTAAAGTTGGCGAACAAAAAATATTTTAGGAAATAGCTAGTCAGATTAGCTTTTAGCGTTTTTTATACCTATTTTCATAGAAATAAAAATTTTTGCCTTGATTTTTCGGGAAAATTTTATTTTCCTGTTTATGTCCAGTGTTCACAGGAAATTAAATTTTAAATGTTAAATTCAACTTTATTACAACCGCTGGAAAGCTGAATGTCTCACCTCGGACCCATACCAATTACTTTTAGAGTTTATGCCTTTATAAGGGAGGAAAAATAGTGGGGACTAAATAAAAATTCTTCAAATGTTTTATTTTATATACCCTGTATGTATTTGTTTACCGGGATTAAAAAAAAAAAATGTGCACTGTGTAGTCAGTAATTATTTTTAAAATTTTGCAATTTACAACAAAGTGCCTATCGAATTGGATGCAACTTCAACAAAAGAACGCCACCTCGTGAACACGCAGGAAGATGGTAGTGTGAATTGGTGTATCTTGAGAAGACGTGGCGGATGTTAAACGTCAGCTTGTAAAAAAAAGGGCAGGGGAAACAATAGAATCAGAGTGTAAAAAAATGAAAAAGTGAAATGGGTATGTGATTTTTATGGTATAATAATAAAATCATTTCTATAAATTTAATCAGCTTTGAGTCGACGAGTCAGCGTCCATGGAATAGACAGAGACGTTGATGGGATGATTTCGTTTTACAAGGCTGGCCTTTGGAAAATGTGGTATCGGCATCGAACCTTTGGGTTTGGCTTGCCTTATTATTAGATATATCGCCTTCTAAACACGTAATGATAAATTCGACAATGATTTCGCAAATAAATGTACATAAACAGAATTCTAAAGCACTTTACTAAAAGTACGAAGATATAAGAAGACGACGGGAGGATGTGGTTAGAGCTGTTCCTGTAGGAGAAGTGCCTTATCAGACAGCTGTTCCTGAAGCTTTATCATTAGAGAAAGAAAGGGGGCAATGAGAGTTGAAGCGATGGTTATTGTTTTTTGAAGGCGCTCCCTCTAATTCGGCTTTTTGCTCTCGCTCCGAGCGTAATTGCGCCCAACCCTACACAATTTGCCCCAAGACAAATATTAACCATCTTAGCCCGATCTTGTGTTCTGCCTCACGCCACTGACCCCTGGTTTATGGCGTTCCTCTTAGTGCCGAATCGTGCTGGAATTCTAACGAATGCTGAAATCAGTCGAAATTAACATATTGTGGGCGTTTGAACAAAAGTCAATAAGTCCGAAATTGTAAAAAAATCAAAACAAATCTTACATTCACAGTTCATTTCTTCACTTAGCAAACCAAATATTTTCACCTGAGAAACTTCACTAAGTCATTCCATGCCTTTTTTAGGTAGAATTTCGCTGGAAAAGGCCACTGGCAGTGACTGCTCGCAGTTGACTATTGCTTTGAGGGAAATGAAAGAGCCATATTCCGTTGGGTTCTTATGTATTTATCGTTCGACCAGGTTATGGTAGACGTTCGCCGGTACTGTCCATGGTTGCTGCTGGCAGAAAGATTGCTGGCAATTGACTACTGCTTTGTCTGAAATATTTCGTTGGCACTGCCCGGCAGTCTTGGTATATCGTCATACCAATACTGCTGCTGGCCAGACGACTCCAAAAGGAGTCTGTCGGTAGGTAGTACGACGGTTCTAGGTTATGTTATCGTGACGTGGATTTTTTTTTTAACGCTAACATTCCGACGGTTCCTATCTTACCTTTATTATTTTTTTTCGTCCGAGAAAAAATTAGATGTAATATTGTTTCAAATTTAAATAAAACTATAGCCATTGAATTTCGTAGGATTGAAGTAACAAAATTATTCATTACAGTTTATATCTTATACTAATTAAGAAATTTCTCTTTAAAAAGGGTTTCAAATGTAAATCCAATTAACATTAAATAGTGAAAAAAATGTTCATCTTAATTAAATACTCAAATTCAAGTACTGAAAAATCTATGAATATATATGATATTTATTACTGAAATGATCGTACTAATAATAGCAGTTACAGTAATAGTAATGAATTTAAAATGAGAGATACAGTTTTAATTCTTAATTTTAGATTTAATATTGAACTTATAATGTCAGGTAAAATGGCGTGTATTGATTAATAAGATCACAACTCCGCCACCATGTGTATTCCTGCCCTTGCTATAAAAATGAAAACCAGTAAATTTAACTCTAACATTCAGATTTAACAATAATTTAAACTGGGATTTTTAGTATGAGAGGAGTTGGCCGTTATGATGTGCATTTCCAATGAAATACACAATTTGTAACTATTGACAGTCACTGCCAACAGCTACGGTGGGGAGTTCCAACGAAATTCAGCTTACTTTATCATTGCTCTAAGGACTACAAGAAAGACCTGACCATTGACCAGAGATGGACATATGTTGCCTTTCTACCAAAACCTTTCAAGTTCCTCTAATATCAAGCAATTATTACTACATATTCTTCTGCAGATACCAACTTTATATATTAACATCCCTTCAAACTCACCCCTATGAAAAGAAGAGCACAAGATGATCACAGAAGAGTCAGCTTTATCCAGTTGAGATCGGTGTTTCTCAAGGTAGCGTCTTGGGACCCGACCTCTACATTTCATTTACCGCTGATATTCCTATTCATTCCAATTCCGTCCTTGCAACATTTGCTGATGGCACCGCTATTCATCCATCTCATAACCTGAAGTAGCATCCTTAAATCTACAAAGACACATTTCCCTAATCAAGACTGGTGTAATAATTGGCTTATCAAGGTAAATGAATCTAAACGTAAAAAATACCACGTTCACACTTCGACGCAGATCCTGTCCGCCGTTTTATTTTAATTCCATACCATTTCCTTTCTCAGATACAGTCCGGTATCTTGGATTTGATCCGATCCTTTCAGTCTAAAGTCCTTCGAACAATAGTCAGTCCTCCATACAATGTAACTAACAATATCCTGGATCATTACCTTAATAACCCATTTGTTTAACACCATTATCCCAACAAATTTCCAAATTTCACCAGAGCCTAACTCATCATCCTAATCCTTTTGCACAATTCCTATCTAGCTCCACCTATCCCTATAATCCTCCTCGACGGTTGAAATTGCAGCGCCCGGAGCCCTTTTGTAAATATGTATATTGGAGAATGGCCAGATTCTCCAATCGAGCTCTGTGCGGCTGTTGCGATTGCGCCCTCGCCCATTCTCAACTGGCTTCAATGTCAGTGACGTGGAGAAGAGAGAAGCGCTGGGATATCCTTGATTTCCGCTTATCCATCCATAAGCGGGAGGACATGTCTTTCTCGGGGTTCCCCAGGCCGTTTATAAATAGTGTATATAAATATACCTGCGTTTATGATGCTTATGTTTATTTTATTGTATTTAAGTTTATTTATTCTTTCTTTCTTTCTTCTAATTTATTATTTTTCTATTATTTTATTTATTTAAATTTCTATAAATATGTTGTTAATGATCTTTTCAATCATTATCACTATCGTCCTTAATTGAGACAGCATTTAACATTAATCAATAAACTAAAAGATAAAAAATAATTTGTATGAAGTATTTTTAAGTTAATGCAACATTTCTTGATAAGAAAAGTTCATTTCTAAAGCCCGCTAAAGAGGTAACAACGGTTGTTCCCATCTGTACAGCGGTAGCCGGCTTAACACATTCACTACAGTGTTCGTTGATTAGCGTACGCCGCACTGTAATCCAAAACTACAATCTGAAGGGGCATAATTGTTAATTTTCATGTTTTTTCTAGATATCAATCTTAACATTTTTGATATGTTTATAATAGTTTTCATATTATTACTGAATTTAAAAAGATTTAATAAATATACACAGACATGAAAATAATGATATGAAATTTTAATAAAGGTTTTAATAAAAATTTGTATTAACTAGATTTTTTTGTTGTTAACAAATTATAGCTTGTGTTATATAGAATAATGACATAAACAATTCATGAAAAATGGAATTAAAGAAATCTCCTTAGATACTAAAGTAGTTATATTCATCTTCTTCCGGTGAACGAATGCGTTCTTCTAAATTTGAACAAGTTGATTCTTCTTCTTTTGATATATTAATCGTTGACACAGTAAAGATTTTTTTTAGACTAATCATAAGCCAGCTTACCTCTTCCTTTCCATGTTTTCTTTTAGATATCATGATAGTAAAACACTGCAAATAAATGATTTTTTTATCACGGTCTCCGTCCCCCTCCATCATCCAAATCTGACGCCGATTTACATTATGTTTATGCTCCTTACAAAATTAAGTGAATTCAATGTAGATCTTAACATTACCATCGATGCCACGAAATTCTTAACTGATTGATATCGAATATTATTTTGTTTTTAGTTTCAAAAATTTATTATTGATTTTCAGAATTATTAATACAAAGGACAAAAATGTTAAACAAACAAATTCAACATCGAAGTGATATTATTTCCCCAAACATCTCATGTTGTTTGGAGAAATTTTTACAGAATGTGGAAATGCCATAATTTTTATCACTTCAATATCTTCGTAATAATTGATTTTAACAAAAATATTTATAGGATCGTTTTTAAAGCGATTTCAAAGTACTTTAATTTTGTATATAATAGAGTTTGCGATAAACCTCATAGTTTTTGAGATATCACAAAAATATGAAAAATGATCAATTTTTTGCCGCTTTACCCCTACTCGCATCGAAACTCTACGTGGAAAACTATTGGATATTTTAACATTCATTAAGGGAAGGATGATAAACAATTTATGACGAGTTTTAGCTTTTTTTTTTTTTGATCTTTGGATTACGCGCGTTTTTTACCTGATTTAACTGCATTCGGCATACTACACAATTTTATCTTTAAAATAAAACCTTCTTTTTTTATGGCGTTTTATGATAATAATTTTTTTTAGATAAATGCTTTTTCTATAATATGATGCAGATTACAATGAGTAGAAAAAAACTAGAGTTGCTATGAATTATGAACATTGGTTGAAAAGTTAATTTAAACCTTCCTTTGCTAAAAATGTTGCTATTAAATTTTTATAAATCAAAATATTCCTCATAAAAATTTAGTATATACTTTCATTTAACACTTCCATGGCGAAGTAAAGAATGAAAAATTCTCAACTAGGATGGGAGATGTTTATACTTCAGTAGCCGGAAGTAGTGTGTGGAGTCGCTGGAAATAATTACACGATTTGACATGTCACCACAGGCCACAGACACAGGGCTTAGCGGAGGCAACTAAATGAGCCAGTTCAAACACCCCTGGTTACAGTAGGTGGGACTACATTAAAATTTATGTAGATCTGGAGGAGTTCATTTTTTGAAATTTGTTCCTTCAGATTGTCGGTTTGGACCACTGTGTGCCGGTTCGATTTCGACCTACGAGCGCAAATTTTCGTTTTTACCCGATACTTTGATCGAGCAAAGACAATAGCTTGAATGTTCTTCTCAAATATTGTCTATCTTAAACTTGAATTAAAAAGGTTATCAAATTCTATGACTAAAGTAATGTTTCTTCTACCAACTATTAAATATATTTTTTTTTTGTTTCTGCTTCTACTCTTTTAACAATCGAAATACTGTAATGAGCTGACTTTAATATAAAATATAATTTAATATTATTGCGCAATGCTCCTAATGGATTCTTGTCAGTTCATGATTGGTTTAGTAATCAATATAACCAAAGCAACTCTTTGGTACCATCAATGTTCACTTTAATCTGTACATAGCCATTCAATAATTTTACTTTGCCTAACTTTAACGGGGTTTTCATCTTGGCACCAAAATATTTTTTTCGTTCTACAAATCTGCAAAATAGCTTCGAAAGACATTAATTAAGTAGTTTTGAAAGGACTTTCGTAATATCAAAGTTTCTTGGATATTACTGTAGATTTCCCGTAATGTCTCCATTATTCTAAAAATATTTCCTCTTTTATTCCGTACATTTTATTTGTAACATCGTACTTTCGCTTTATTCGGTTCAAGTATAATTTTTTTAAAATTAAATACTACTGTTTTCTCATGATCGTAATGAATCCGATAATTTTTTGCTTGTATCTATTTATATAATAAATTATTACTGTATTTTCATACGCTTTAACTCCGTCTTGTTTATAATCTCTCCTAACAAAGGCCTTTCTGAATGGAAACTTTTAGTTAGAGAAGTGCAAAGGGGTTATTCAGTTACTAAAAGAGAAGCTACCGGTTAGGTAATATGAGGAGGTTGCCTATATTCAGGGCAGTAAATAATATTCTATTCAGATTTAATTAAGGCGATAAAACGATAGCCGACGCGGAAAACACACCCAAGGGAACATTCTGTTCATTTTATTCTATAAGCCAAATTGGCCGCTAGTCGTGGTGCCACAGGGGAATTGGCCCGATATTTTGTTTTCAGGACTGCCTCACAATGCAATAATATTAATCCGTCAATTATAAATACTGTATCTGAAAATTATAAAAAAATTCCTTGGGTTTATAATTTTAAAATATTAGCTTTCTTGATTCTATAAACCGAATTGTATATGATGAATTTGACGTAATTATATGACATTATAATTAGGTAAGGTCTTCCTAGATTCTACATCTAACCTCCTGCACTAAGGGCATCTGATTTGAGATCATTCACCCTCAGTATGTTTTAAGCATTTGTTTTGGTTATCCACGCAAGCAACTACAAAGACCTGGTATTATTATTATTATTATGCTGAGGGTTGGGAAGCCTTCCTCACCACGACCCATGTTGGACCTTTTGTGAGATCCCTCTCTGTCCGTCTAGAGATCCCATAGGACCCGTATGCTTCTTATGAAGCACATTAGTTCCTTAGGGTTAGATCAAGTAATGTCTTCAGGTTAAAGTATTGTTTGAACGTGTAGACAAAAAAATACGCAGTGAGAAAAAGCATTCGCAGAATGTGCTCAGCCTTCTCTTCATCTTCTGGGCACAGACGGCAAGTGGAATCTGCAATAAGTTTTGTTTTTTTGAGATGATATTAAAATATCATATATGCTAAAGCGAGCAAACCTGGTAGGTGTCTTGTGCGTTTCGAGGTAATTGTTCTTATTTTTATTTATTCATAAGTTATTTGTTGCTACTAAATTTAATTTGACATACACGTTCTCTCGCTGAAAATTTAAGCCTTTAGAATCCTGTTAAAACTGTAAAATAAACTCAGGAACTGTGAATCTTAAAGTAGTTTCTACAAAGACTTGGTAGGTCTCTTGCGTGTTTCCAAGTAATTATCCGTATTATTGTTTATTCACAAGTTATTTGTTTCTACTAAATATACTTTAGTAATTTTGTCATTTATTATAATCAGTTTTACAATTCTGTAAAATTGATTTGGTTCTGTATCGTGCTATTATTGTTGTTAAGTAGATTTTTTTTTACATATTAAAAATAAACTTTAAAAAATTCGATTCCACTTTCTTTATTTTAAATTTACTAAATCTCCTGTTTACTTTACACTTTTGAAAATTATTTACTTTCTTGAGCGCACGGTAAATAAATCCACAAAGCGTTCAATCAAGCGGCTCGTTAGCTTTATCTAAGGAATCATTCTTCTGACCTAGCAATGAATCAAAGAATTGATGATGGACGGTGACCTTCATGATTTATTTTCGTATGGGCAAGTAAAGGAAAAGATACCAAAAGGTGTACGTATTACATTCTAATAGATATGAGACCTCTCAGATCATTGCGCGCTCCCTTTCATGTCTTCGACTGCGCGTTCCGACAGATTAAAGAAGTATAAAAAATCTAGACCAAGTTTGAAAAAAAAAATTCACGTATCAAATAAATTTCTTTTTTAACCTTATAATTAACCGTTATATATATATATATATATATATATATATATATATATATATATATATATATATATATATATATATATATATATATATTTCCGATTTCCAAATTTCCGATACAATAATGATCTTATTACAACGACATTCTAGGAGAAGTATTGATTAATTTTGTTTGGTTCACAGTTCAAGCAATACATATATATATATATATATATATATATATATATATATATATATGTATTGCTTGAACTGTGAACCAAACAAAATTAATCAATACTTCTCCTAGAATGTCGTTGTATATAAGATCATTATTGTATCGGAAATTTACATAATCGACCCGTCACTAACTGCAGACACTGTTTTGTAAACATTTTTCTTAATCTATTCCCAATAACCATCCGAGGTACCAGAAAAAAAGATGCCTCCGAATTCTTCTAATACAAAACATTTGTTTTAATGTAGAGAATAAGAGTTCTACTATTACGTCTAATAAGTTAACTTACATGCGTTAGACTAATCTTCATTGTCATTTTCCTTTTTCCATCACCATTACCAGCACTTAGTACATCAGTATGGTAACAATAGAAATGGAATAGAGAATTTACGGTAGAATTGTAAATATTGTTTACAATTTTTCTGATGAGTTAGAAACAAGGCTGAAAATATTAATGAGTTATTTTGGGATCCCCAGAGGTATTAATTTTAATTTTCCATTTTTGAAGACACTTTTTAAGGTTAAATAGATAATGCGATTAATGAGATTAATTAATTATATACTATGACAATTATATTTAGGTAATAGCCAACAAAGTTTATTTATCTGCAATTAAATAATTAAAACACAACTGTTTTAAAGTTATCTTCATTTTTCCCTTACTCATAAGATGATGAAAAACAATTTAATTTAAAATATGTGATGTGGGCAACACATGACTTCCTTGTACGCCTATTAAATTACATATCCGTGGCTCAAAAAGTGATACTGAATTTGGTTACAAGTTTCCGAAGATTGCAGTAAAAACGACACTCGGCGTCCCGACATCCATCTATTGAAATACACACTCTTGTAACTGGAGGTCTCGTTCCGTTATTATATATCGTTTTCCTTCAGTAGGCAACTAGTTTCCAAGATATTTCTTCATGTTCCATGACAACAATAAAACTGTCAATACCACTGGATAAAGCTTTAGAAATGGACAGTTTCGACATATTAAGCGGAAAAACCCACTTAACTAATATCTTATTCGCATGATGAAGACTTGTTGATCTCACAAATGACAAAGAAAACTAGTATTTAAGACTCAATTTTAAAACTTAAAATAAGTAATAAAAATGTTTAGTTGTATTGGAAAACAAATTGCGTTTGCAACCTTTACTACCGAAATATATGATTTCTCTTTTAATTTAAATATAATTTTTGATGTAAGCTTATTATGACCTTCAAGTAAAGTACCTTTTTCGGCTCACGAATCTTAACCAAAATCTAGTAAATACATTTATATCGATATAAAAGTCCTATTTACCAAATTTGAGATGTTTTAAATTATATTTTAATATAATTTTTGATGAAAGTCTAATATGACCTTCAAGCTTCCGATTTTCCAATTTAGACCAAAATCTAGTATGTTATTTAAATCAATATATAAATTATAAACACTAAATTTGAGAAGTTTCTCATAGTATTCTAATATAATTTTTAATTGAGATAAATTAGACCTTCAGTTAAAGTACCACTTCAAGTGATCAAGCAAGGACCAAAAAGGAAGGTTCACAACTAGATTTTAGCACAATCCTAAATACAAAATTTCAACTTTCTACGGCTAACTGTTTTTGAGTTATGCGAGATACGAACGAATGTACGTACGAACGTACGTAGAGACGCCAAGACAAAACTAGTCAAAATGGATTCAGGGATGGTCAAAATGGATATTTCCGTCGAAATCTGAAAACCGAAAATTTTCGCGATTACAATACTTCCTTTACTTCGTACAAGGAAATAAAAACAAAAACCGACTACATAACTACCCCATATCTTCTTATGTACTACTTCTTACCAATGTACTTTCATATCTTCTTAAACACATTTGTGGGCTGTTAGTGAAGTTGATGTCTATGGATATTGAAAATTGGTTTAGTAGTCGGTTGCCTTTCATACACGAACGAAACTCAGGACTTTTCTCTCAATACATTAATTTAAGTTTTGTATGTTAAACACACAGATGCAAGGAGATTTCTATATATTGACATGGGACTGAAAATACTTGCAAGGAACTCTAACCTGGCACCCGACTACTACAGCATGTTTCAACATTCATATACGTCAATTTCATTAACAACCCACTCATTTTTTAGATTAACTTATTTTTTGTTTAGATTAGTTTTTCAAATATTGCTAATTTATATTTATTTCATATAATCATGAATTTACACATTAAATGATGTGAAATATCACAAAAAGTCGAGAATACCTAAAATATAATAAAATATTTTTTCAGTATTTTGACCTCGAATTGTTTTAAAAAATTCAAAGAATTTCACTGAATAATTTGAGCCACCAAACTTGAAAATCGTTTGAATCGTTCACTCAAAAAATCATTACAAATGGACAAGCTAAACACAAGACCCTCCTTTTGCTTGTGCCATAGTCGGGTATATAATGGGTAAATATGCCTGTATTTTTGTCGCAAATGTTAGGTTTCGGATTGATTTGACTGGATCCCACCATTGATTGAGAGGTATTTAAATATTATTTAAAAATTCTATATCGTTGAGTTTATTAAAATGCATCTAAAAGTCAAAAACTGTTTGATTATCCAAGTGACAGATAGGCAGTTAGTAGGAGGAAAGGATTGTGAAGAGCCTAATCGAGGTGGAGTTAGGTTTTATTGGTCTACCTCTGGCGGTTGGGTCATAGATCCTCGGTCAGGGGTTTGGTGCTGGCAAGAGGAATGTGATCCTTGCCTAACCACAACCTTAGCTTAACTCCGCCTCTCATTTGTTCTCAGCCAGTTGATAATTTGTCAATGGTTCCTCTGACTCCTATATCTAGTCCTTATTTCCCTAGATTATTGCTAAAGTTTTACATTTTACATTTTCAATATTAATCAAAGAGGCATTATAATATACAACAACCTAATCCAAATGTCGGTACACAAATCAATAGTGTACTCTAAATTCTGAGTAAAGTAGATATCGGCTATTTTTGTTCGGCTAAGACCAACAAGCATAAAGTAACCTTATCACCAATAAGGGTCAGGCCTATTTGACCTAAGTCAACAACCTAAGGTCAAGATAGTTTTTTGAGCTCGATCCTAGTTAGTCTTTTCAGATCTTCTGCCATTTCAATTCTAAACCTACCAGTAGATGACGAATTATGATTGGCATTATCTTATTAGGCATGCTCTTTGCTTCTGAAAAAATATTTTTATCGAAATATTTTTACTTCATTGTACGCAGTATTAATTAATCGCGAAAATTTTCGGTTTTCAGATTTCAACGGAAATATCCATGTTGTCCATCCCTGAATCCATTTTAACTAGTTTCGTCATGACGTGTGTACGTACGTTCGTACGTGCGCATCTCGCATAACTTAAAAACGGTTATCCGTAAGAAGTTAAATTTGTATTTTGGATTGCTGTAAAATCTAGTTGTCAACCTCCTTTTTTGGTCACTGCTTGATCACCGGAAGTGGTGTTTTACTTAAGGTCATAATTGATTTTCATAAAAAATTATATTAAAACATAATGCAAAATTTCTGAAATTTAGTATTTTTAACTTAAATAATGATTTAAATAACATACTAGATTTTGGTCAAAATTAGGAAACCGGAAGTGGTACTTTACTTGTAGGTCATACTAAACTTTCATCAAAAATTATGTTAAAATATAATGGAAATTTTTTCAAATTTAGTATATAAGACTTTTATATTAATATAAATAATATACTAGATTTTAGCTAAAATTGGTGAGTCGGAAGGGGTACTTTACTTGAAGGTCATAATAATAAATTTACATCAAATGTTATATTAAAATTAAAGACAGAGTATGGTTCGGTAATAAATGTTACAAACGCGATTTTGTTCCACTCAAATTAAACATATTTATTACTTGTTTTAAATGTTAAAATTGAGTGTGAAATAATTATTTTCCTCTCCATTTGTGAGCTGAATAAATCTGCAGCAGGAGAATAAGATATAAGTTAAGTGGGATCTTCAGCTTAAAATGACGAAACCGTCGATTTTCAATGCTTTATCTAGTAATATTGATAGCTCTAATGTTGTGGCGGAACACGAAGAAATCTCTTGGGAACTTGTTATCTACTGAAAGAAAACGACATATAATAACGAAATGAGACCTCCAGAAACAAGAGATTGTGTGTGTGTGTGTGTGTGTGTGGGAGGGGGGAGGGGGTGTCGATAGATGGATGTCACAACGCCGTTTCGTTTTTGAAATTCTTCAATCAAATTCAGAATCACTTTTTGTGCCACCGATTTATAGTTTAATAGGCGTGCAAGGAAATCATGTGTCCACGTCAGGTATTTTATGATGAAATATTGCGTTAACGCCACATTATAATAATGTACTTATAAATGTTGTTAATAGTTTAGTATGTAATTTTATTATATTTAATTTTGTTACTTTTCGTTTAATTTCTTTATTTTTAGAAGGAATTTATTTATTGTGTTTAATATATAATATGATACAGCGATAAACTATCTCATAAGAGGTTAAGTTTTTTATTTTTTATTTTTCATGTTTTAAACAGTGTTAAAGAGTGTTTGAGTGGTGAAAAGTAATTATATAAGAACTAAGTAGCTTACCGAACTTCTTTGAAGCATTGCGAGGTGAATTCTGGGACAGTACATATGAACGAACCCCTCCAGCCGAAGTCGATGGCTGAGGTCGAAGTCATGAATGGATTAGAAACAGCTACAATTAATAATTTCCAGATTCAAGAGGGAGTCTGGGAATTAGTTAGAGGTCGCAAACGCCTCTCTGAAGTCACAGGAGAAGATACTAGTCGATGTAAACGGCCAACTTTCAATGTGCCTGTAACTCCAATACATAACAGGTTTGAAATTTTAGCCAATTCTAATACTGGATCAGAACAGCTACAGATACATAAAACAACTACATCCAAGCCACCAACGATATTCGTAAACAAAGCGAAAATCTGATAGAATTTCTTGAAAAGGTTAGTGGGCCATCATCGTTTAAAATTAAAGCAACTGGTACAAAAGTTTGCATTTATCCCCAAACCCCTGACTCTTATCATGCAATAGTGAACTTTTTAAGAAAAGAAGATCCTGCTTTTCCTACCTTTCAGTTACCCGATGACAGATGTCCACGGGTCGTAATTAAAAATTTACATCATTCAACCCCAAAATCAACAATTTTAAATGAACTAAAAATTAAGGGGTATGAAGCGGTGAATGTCACTAACGCAATATCGAGATTTTGCAACCATTTAACGACGAAATATGCAGACATTTAATGACGAAATATTTCATATTTTCTTTACAATACGCGCGTATCGATCGAAGAACCACGCAAAAGGAAGATGATACCTTCATTCTTGGCATCCGATGCCAGCAGTATGGCCACACAAAAATCTATTGCAACCACAAACTTAAGTGTATGAGATGTGGCCAAAATCACGAAAGTGCTTCATGCCAGAAGACCCGGGACACACCACTTGTGCCAACTGCCAAGGAGCTCACCCAGCAAAGTATAGGGGTTGTCAGACCTTGAAAGTACTCAGAACTGACAGAAATTCCCGTTACCAACCACATCTCAGGCCAGCAACTAGTCAACTAGCCGTACCATCAGGACCGCAAGATTTTCCTCCACTGCTGCAGCCTCATCAGCCTCCTACGGGGCCAGTGAACGCACCGCAGCAGCAGTTACCACCGCACACTTTTTCAGCTTCAGAAGGAAGCTCCAGAATTACTTACTACAACTACAGGACTATTTTAAACAATGGAAAATAAAACTAAACAACGATAAATCTCAGCACATCACATTCACTCTTAGACATGACATCTGTCCTACAGTATATGCAAAAAATGAACCCATTCAACAGACTAACACAGTTCATTTAAGACTGGAAAGGATGACCTGGGGCCCATACGTGAAACAGAAACGCTCAAGCATAAAAAGGAGACAAAGACTCCTGGTACTCTATCCTTCAAAAACGATCGTCACTACAAATCAGACAACGACTGGATACTTATACATACCTTTTGAAACCCATATGGGCCTATGGATTACAAATATTTGGGACAGCAAAAAAGACTCACATCCAAAAAATACAGACTTTTTGATAAAAAAAACCGAGACTAATAACACGTTCACCCTGGTACGTCAGCAACAAAACATTACACACAAATCTACACATACCTACAATTCAAGAGCATATTCAAATCTCGTACAAAAAATTCCATGACAAATTCCACGGACATTACAACACACATATACGAAATATTGCAGCCACGGACATGCCTGAACTTACCATAAGAAGGCTGAAAAGGAGCTAAGAGATCTGGCGAATTTTAAAAGAAAGAATTTTACACAAGCAGATCTCTTTCTGCTTGTGTAAAATTCTTTAGAATCTCAGGTTAGGAGGAGGTGTCAATGGGTGCCTCTCTCATGCCTGCCATGCCAGTTATCTACTATTTATATCACATCCGCTTATTGTCGCGATATGAGTGACAGGTGGAACTTAAAAAAAAATAAAGTTATAAAAAAATTATATTGGTTGTACGCGATTATATGAAATTGCTGTAAACAACTAATTATTATGCCGCGTTGCCTAGCAGTAAAACGACTGGGCGGCGTTGCCTAGCGACGGGCCGTGGTTCTGCTTTTTTCTAGTTCAGTTGCGCTTCATTAGCGGCTCATTCCAGTCCACTACGCTGATCCTGTCTGTGGTGGAATGAGTACCAGTACGGTCTTATTGTTTGCTGACAATTTGCTTGTGTATTGTGAGTATAGTGTAGACGTGGGCACATATTTATGAAAAATTGAAGGTATTATTAGCTACGAAGTCGGATCTCTTTTCACGAATTTACCGATAAACGCCATGATTAAAACCATATACCTGTATAAAAATTAAATAGAAACTTGTACATTGAACAATATGAACAAATTTTTTTTTGATATAACGAATAAATAAACTATCATCACAAAAATATTCTTAATACTCAATAGCAAAAGATAAAACAGACCTTGGATTTGTATAGTCCTTCTCAAAGGCAATCGGCAAATTTACACCTAATCTTCGCAGTTCTGTATATTTTTCATTCTAATAAAACAACTCTGCGAAAATTCATTGAATTATGAGAGGTAGGGAGAGTTGACCATAGAGTGTAATAATTAATTGGCATTATGTTATGGAAAAAGAACTGATCGTATTATATTTTAATTTTCTTTTAACACTTACCCACCGTATTTTGATAAGATTAGAACATATGAATCCGCTATCGTTGTAAGAATTCAACCGAAGTGGATTGTTTTAACTCCGGCGTTAGTTAGTTATATTTACAATCAACTCCTTAATTGTAATTGAATTCTGTCAATATTGAAGGTAGTGAATTTAAAGTTTAGAGACGTAGAGCTAAGCGGATTTAGAAGTAGCTACTCACTTCTCACAAACTTATCATTCACACTTCTCTCAGAAACGGAGAGTCTTACTCCAACTTCGTATAAGAGCTAAGTGTCACAGATGTGCACATCCCTACCTCTTGGCTTAATCTTTTTATTTTTATTTTATTTTAGCTCTCATTCTAATTTTCTCTAAAATACCGCGACGTTTGAAATGTCCTCGATTAGTGTAGTCATGATGAAACGTGTAGAAGAGTAGGTGGGAAGTGAAAAATAAAAAAATCGTCGGTAGAATCAGATATTATCTTTTGCATTACGAATAAATTAGGAACCGAAGGCTCGATAGTGATATTAATAGATATCGCTGCCCAAAGTCAGCCTTAAAAGAATCCTCCAACTTACGCCATGGTAAACTCCTCAGACTTTTATGTCGGTCCAGCACTAATTTATTTTTCAGAGATTCCTCATTTATTACGCATAGCAAACTTCATACGTTTATTTCAATGGTCGCAATGCTATTACTTACTGTAGTCTTGTATTTGTTTTAATAAATAACAATTATAATATCATATCTTAAAATATGAAGGGAAAGCAATATGAAACTCTATAAAATAGAAAAAAAATCTTGTAGATATAAAATATTAATCTATTTTAAAATATTTTATTTATAATATTAAATAAGACGCAATTAAGGAAATATTCCCGTCATTTATTTATGCTAAAGTTTTTGTTCTCTACACTTTTAACCAGAATAAATATAAATTACTTATTCATTCATAATAATACTAAGAAATATCTATTGCGTATTGAAATAATGCGAGCTGACTTTGGAAATAATTCAAGATGATGACGAGTGTGATGGTAAAGTTTGATACAAAAAATAATAAAATACCAACATTACAAAGCCTTTAGGCCCGTAGTTTGGACCCGTTGAACCCTCGACCGTACAGTATTGCGGGTACTGTATAGCCATCTCCGCGTCAATTTTTAAGCTGTATAAATAGAAAAAATATGAACATCTAATTGCGAATATCGAAAATATCATTAGACAACTTAACCTTCCGGCGGGCTCGCTGTTGTACTCAGTGCTACAAATGCATTATTTTCGTTTTCACTTATTCCTGAAGGATTAGCGGGACTCCTCACCTCCTATTATTCTATCTCCGTTACATACTTTAAAAAATAGAAAAGAAAGAAGAAAAAAAAATTGCAGTAGTTTAGTCGTAAACAAACGTTTAACGTCAAAAGCCTAGTTCTGTAGGACTCAACACAACGCTCGCCTTTTTTTTGTTATAGTTTTTTTGACTCAATCTTTGGACATGTAAGTAAAACAATCTAATATTTTTTTTTCATTTTGAATTTTAAACAATACTAATAATTGATTAATTTTTACATCAATATCCATCATGATTGAATTAATTACCGTTCGAAACTTAATTTTGAATTTTGGTCATAACAAGGCTGACATTGTTCACTGGTAATATGTCTCCAGAGTTGAGGAGTAATTTTTATGCTATTTTATATTTTTTGTAATCTTTGCATAATAATGAGAAAATAAAATAATAAATAATTTTCAAATAACAACTTTTTTATTATTATTTTTTGTCTAACATTTTAAAATACTTAAAATAAAACATGATTATACATTTTATATATATGTATAATATATCATATGTATAATATATATTATATATATGTATAATATATCGTTCTATGGACTATAATTATTTGAATTGTTTTAATTCAAAAATGGATATGTAATATGTAAGTATAATTCACTTATTTCATTATGAAAAACACAGGCAAGATACTATACAAGTTACTGTAGTAATAACAAATGTAAAAGTAAAAATGTATATGAAGGTTTTAAGTAAAATAAACTTTTGTTGTATAGCCAGTATTGCATAATCTGCACAATGCGCGCCTGATGATGCTATAAATCAAGATGCGCCTACCAGAAAGATAATATTAAAGAGTCTTAAACAAATAAATACAGATTAATTAATAAATTAAGGCTAAATAAATATTACGTTTTGTATTTTTGCCAGTGATGTTATCAGTCTTCGGGAATGGGCTTCATACCTCACCTTATTATTTAATAATATAAAAAAAAAATTTATGTGATAGTTAATTTTATTTAATATGATAGATATTTTCAATTTCAATCAAAATTTAATAACCCCTTTATGAAACTTGTTATATTTGGGCTTTCAGGCGTAAAACTCTAATGTTATCAACGCTTGATTATTTTTTTTAATCCTGGTTATTTCTTATTTTCATGCGCTAACTTTACTTTTTGTTTTAATTTTACTGTTTTATTTGTTCCGTACGAGCTTATTCTATATATTCAATTATAACAAGTCAAATGTATGCTCTTCATTAATTTTGTTTTTGTTATTTTAATTTTTTTTTATTCATTGTTACTTTTTCTTTTTTGATTCTACCAATTATATGCCACCATTTCTATGATTTTCATCTTTATTGTACCATGTTCTACAAAGAACGCGAAAGAAGGCCTACACTGTGGGCTAAAACGTCGGCATTCATTAAATACTTTTCCTATTTTTTGTGTTAGTAATTAATGGTGTGATTTTAACCCCATTTGGAATACATTTTCCGAGTAAAAATTATAACAAATTTTTAAATTAACCCTTTTAGTTCTTTCACTGACTTCTTTTTCAGGCTGTCGTGCTTATGAATTTTGATAATTTTATGAAACAATTATTATGGTACAAGTGATTATATAATAAGTGTAATCAGGAAACATTTCTAAGATAATTAATGTGATTATGTGATAGTATGGCTATTTATGTACTGTAAGAGGAAAAAATTAAAAACATCTTATGGATACAGATCAAATAAAGGAAAATCCAGGAAGAGGGGATTACGCTTAGAATTGAATCCTTTAAGGAAAGCGCTGTAATATTGTTGCCCCGCTGGGTGTAGCCTACCTTCCCACGTTACTCTGTAAAATATATTCAGCAGAAAATTTTAGATTTCATTTTGTATGTTAAAGTCTTGTGAATATTGGTTGTAATTTTTCAAGAGCATCTAAAGTCTCAAGCGGGTTCAACAAAATGTAATACAAACTGTCTAATTCCTTCTTCTTTGAAACTGGGAGCAAGATCCGAGTTTTTATGGAAAATATCAACACAGTAATCGTTATTATGTATTATTTTGATCTTATAACGCATTTAGAATTAAAGAAAGCGAATTGTTGATAAATCTCATATTAGCTAAACCATTTAGTTAATATGAGCTGAGTTTTGGTTGGTCGACCACAAACCTAATTTCAGTTTTCTTTTCTCAAACCATTTTGAACTTAAAGAAAATTTAATTATAGTAATCGAACAAACGTATATGTTCTTGTAGGTTAATTAAATAATTTAATTTATTCGGAATTAAAAAAAGTATTCTGTCATATTAATTATTCTGAAGAATTAAATTAATATATCATAGTTAGAAAGTGTATGTCTGAGACATTTAATTAAATTCGAATCGGCAATTTTTATTTGGAAAAGTTAGAAGTCCGTCCAGGTATAAACCCCGATGACTCGTTTTCCCCAGTTTTGTTTAAGTTAGCGCTTCAACACCTCATTTCAGATTTAATGCTGGACGGTAAAATCCCTGTGGTTAGGTACGCTTGTGAATTGGTATTGTTAATTGAAGATGCCTGAACATATTAGATGCAGCAACGTTGATAAAATTCAGAAAAGAATTAGGTCTCGAAATAAATAAAGAAAAAACTAAATATATGAATATTAGAAGAAATAGCGATAGTTTCGCTAATATAGATGTAATGTAAAATCCGTTGAAAGCGTAGAGAAATTTAATTATCTGGAGTCTACAATAACTAGACAAAAAGATATTCAAGAAAATAAATGCTTTAATATAAAATTTGTTACTTAGTAGTTGCAAAATGATTTAGTTAACTAATTTTCTTCTTTACAGAAAAATAATAATTGTAATTTTTTTGTAATGGATAAACACCAAAAATACAGAAGGAAGTGATCAGTTTTTTGAGTACGTGTGGAGTCTAACCGAGAGCGGTCTTACTGTGGGTCTCCTGAGGAAGAAAACCGCTAATTCATAAAGATAAAAATGAAAAAAAAATAAGAAAGAAATACATTAGCTCATAATTCAATTGGGACTCAACGTGATAAGCCGAAAGAAGGTTTTTAATCTACCAGATCGATGTTGCAACTTATTGGTCACTATCCATGTCCCAATTGACATGGAACATAGTGGTGAACAATTTTTCACGTGTTTCTTGCTATGATTTTGTTATTCATTATTTATATATATATATATATATATATATATATATATATATATATATATATATATAAGATAATTTTATATACATTAATAGGGTATATGCTTGATTTTTTTAAATACCTTACATAAACTATTTTCATCTCAGAAGTTACGTAACTCATTAAATCATTCTTAAAAACATTATTATTAAATTAAAAAATGAATATTTCCTATAGGCAAGAGTTTTCGGGTATTTATCTCGGAGTTTCTGTTACGTCACAATACATGTAACGTTTCTTTTTAAACGACTTTGTATTGATTCTGGTGAACTTACTAAATTTGATCTTATTTTGTGATTAGTAAAACCATGGAACAAGGGCAAAAACCTACGTGAAGTATTGTCTCGTTCGTAAGTGCAAGAATAAAAAAAATGTACCAGATAACATAATTTTTTCTCGTTGCATAAGATTAATGTATACGAGCAAAGCGGTGGGAACCAACGTATGAATCTCCGAGGGTTAGACCACGATAGTGAGTGGATGGAGATACCTAGAGGCGAATGATGGTGTCGGCATCGAACCATAGGGTTCGCTAAGTCTTTATTTTTTTAATTATTTACACTAAATTTTCAAAAAAACGCGTGGATATTTTCAGGAAATTCGATCATTAATTTGAGTATAGCTCCTAGAACGTTTCATCAGGCAATTTTTATGTCAATTGTTATATAAATGAATTTATCGATAAATTTAAAATAACTTTGATGAACAAATATGGAACAGCAGCACGTAATAGCCAATATATATTGTATAGACAGGTAAAGTTTCAACCAGACATACTCAGTGATACTAAATTGGAATCTACCTCTATCAGTTGGATATTCAAAGTGAGGGGTGAACTGTTGCACTTGAATAAGTATAGGTTTCATAATCAGAATAAATTATACTCGCTATGTAACTTCTCAAATTGAGACGAAGACATTTTCCAGTTTACAGCGGTTTGTCCTATTATTGCTGAATTTAGAATAAAATACATTAATTGAAGTAGAATTTAAAAGTTAAGTGAACGGTGAAAACTGGAACAGTCTTGTTGGCTATTGAGAGTAACCTGGCATTACAGGTATGGATTAATAAAATAATCTAATTATTAAATTTAATAATAAATATTTAATATTGAATAATTATTAAAGTATGTTTTTTTATTGTAAGAATTTTTTTTATAACCACTTGGAAAAACTTATAATTAAATCTAATTCCAAACGCTGCAGCCCTAACTTAGCCATACAATTTTTATAGAAAAAAAACCCATAAAAAAACAATGAAGATAGAAAAACAATTTTCCTGGCAACTGAAGTTAAAAGAGAACGGTAATATCCACGAAGAAGATATAAATTGCTGGATTATTATTAAGGGAAGGGGCTCTTGTTTATTTTTGTCTGAGATGACAATGGTTGAAATCAGAAGCCTAAGCTACCGCAGAAAGTAGGCCTATCTTGTACAACACACCATATCGGATTTAGGTTGTTTGGTTATGTCCTTTTAAGTAATTTTTACGATAGAATAAATATATATATATATATATATATATATATATATATTAGTATGAGTGTATACCGTAAACGGAGGTAACATTAGATATTTGTGCGAGTGTATACCATAAACCGAGGTAACATTAGATATATATGTGCGTTATGCCGTAAACCGAGGTCACATTAGGGCATATTTTACAAATATTTTATTGTATCATCTAGATCAGAAAAGTATTTAATTTTAAATCAAAGCAAAAAGGAAGCTTTAACCTTTACTTGCGTTAATATGCTAGATTCTTCTGATATCTTTACTTGGAGAATGAGGGAGATGAATGTGTCTTAATTTTATTCCATTGATTTCCGTTATTTAATTTAATTTTATTTATTAAGACTGATATGTTTTCTCATTTTACGGGAAAACGGTTGGTCTGAGAGAAAAATGTTAAAGAAAATGATTGTTAAGGGTGGTAAACGTTTCCTATAGAACATATTCCATCATTTGACACTTTGATCTCGTGTATGCGCCTGACGCGCGTCCAATATTATTTTTAAAGATAAACATATTATCGAGCAGATAGCAACAGCATTTTTCTGATTAAATGCGAATTAATTAATTTCGCTAAATTAATTCGGTTTTTATTATTCGTTTTAACTTTTAATGTTCTATAAAATGGTGTCTGCGATCATTACTGCTAGGTGTCGAAGTTACATGTAACGGGCATATTCTAGAAGAAAACGCCACGCTCTATAATTTTTTCCTCTAGAATTTTTTCTATAATAATCCATTTTATCTAGTGTGTATTGAGTCTATCGGGGAAATTGTTTTTTATGTAATATTTTAAAGACATGATCTATCGAATTAACTAAGAAAAAATGCGATTGATCAAGAATCCTGGGTTGCTAATGTTACATAACACTTTATTAATATTTATTTGTATATTCGAAACGGACACACTGGTACGAGAAGGCGTAAATACGGCAAACAATCTGGAAAACTGAATAAACTAAATGAAATATTTAGTGAACATTGGGCCTTTGATTCGACCTAGACGAAAGCTCAGTTCGTGGAAGCCGACAGGAAGAGGTAAAGAATACGAAAACCCAAAATGAAATAAAAATATTCTACTGTCAACCAGAGCCGATTAATATACAAACCTCAGAGAAATGCATGTAAGGACAGTGAGGGTAATTTAATCACGAACAGAAATCAAATAACGGAGAAATAAAAATACTATTTCCAAGGACTTTTGAATGAAAGAGAGTGAGAGCACTCCTCAAGTTAGGGAAGAGAGACAGGAAATACCAGCAGGCGAAATGAAGCCTCCCGAGATGGAGGATGTGGAAGAGTCAGTAAAGTATCTAAAAACAAAAAGGCTCCATGGATAGATGCCATCAGAACTGTTCAAATATGGTGGGGAAGAACTTGCGAGATATATATATACAATATTATCATGGACAAATGACAAGATAAGAACGGAAATATCTTGGACTGCCACAATTACCGTGGGATATCCTTGCTATCATGCGCATACAAAATCCATTCAAGAACCTTATTCCTGAAATTACTTCTGTTGGCTGGAAGCGAAATAGGCCTATATCAGACTGGATTCATGCGGGGGAGAGCAACGATCGACCAATATTTTCGATCAGAACAATCCTAGGGAGGACAAGGGAACATAACATAAGCACACACTACCTCTTCATTGATTATTAGAAGATATATGACAGCATGCTTTATTAATACAAGTGACAATGAAGAAAGTAAAATGTGCTGTCAAAATCCAAGGAGCAATGTCGGACTATAATGGATTGCGTCAAGGTGATTGCTTGTATGCCTCCTATTTAACATTGCCCTTGAGTGTGCATTTAGGAGCTCATTAATCCAGATTGGCGGAACTGTCTTTAATAGTTCAGTCCAACTGTTGAGGTTTGCCAATGACATTACATTGGTTGGAAGAACACGCGCATCCATAAAGGACACTTTTGTAGCCCTTCAAGGTGCTACGTCAAGAGTAGGCTTATGAGGTAAATGAAAACAAAACTAAATATATACGGGCCGATCTAAGGGATGGGGGCGCTAGAAAACTGTATGTGGAAGTTGGAGGCTTTAAATTCGAAAGTTTCTCAGAATTTATATACCTTGGTTCACAGGCAAATATAAATAATGACATGAATGCAGACATTTAGAGGAGTACCATGGTTGAGAATAGAGCCTATTTGTGCCCTCAAAGACACCTAAGAAGCAGAGTAATCTAACACTCAGTTAGGCTGCGCACAAACAAAACCCTAATCAGACTCATACCAACATATGGGTCAGAGTGCTGGTTGCTTCAATTTCAAGAACCCAAGAAGTAGGTCTCCTTCGATTCGATCGTCGAGTGTTAAGAAGAATATTTGCACAATAGACAGTATTAACCAGGAGTAACGAATGCGAATAAACAATAAGCTGCAGGAGCTGTATTGAGATGCTGACATTGTTAGGGTAATATGAATCGGTAGATTAAGATGGGCTGGACACATTCATCGGGTACCTGAAGAACAAATTTTTAGTCATTATGAGCACACAAACTGTCCCGAAAATAAATTTCCAGACCTTTTCCAAACAATACAATATAATTTTTTTCATAATTTATGAACAAAAGTTGGAAGTTAACCGTTCAAAAGATTCCTTCGAAAACAATTCTATGTGGCTAGAGGGTTGTGAAAAACTGAACAATTACGTAAATTTGCTATTTGTTAAAAAGGTTGGACGGCCAGCGTAGACGTTTTCAGAATGTGCCCAGAAAACAAATTGGAAGAAGACTGAAGAGTTAAGTGCTAGTGGATGTGTTGAGGAGCTCTTCTAACAAAACAGTTCTATTATATATATATATATATATATATATATATATATATATATATATATATATATATATATATATATATACACACACACACGTGAATCTAGACCGATTTGTCGTTGAACCAGATTTAGTCGGTGGGAAGGGCACTACCGAATTGGGGCCCAAAGGGACCATGAAAACCATGCTTCGTCGCAACGTGACATTGGGTGACCCCCCCTCCGCCCTGTTTTCCTTAACGGGATTGAGGAGGAAAAACTTTAAATACCAATTAAAAGTTAAAGTTTTAGTATAAAATATTTTTTAAGATCTAATTTTTGTTTTATTTATGGTTCGGTATGAAAATTATGAAGGTATTTATGAGAAGGAAATTATGAGGAAATTGAGAACAGCATCATTTGCGAATGCCCTGCTGCTTTTCCGTGTATCACAATACACATAGTCTTCCTTATAACTTTATTTAAAATATTAAATCACATCTAATGTTCCAAGGTATTTTTGCCTCATTGTAATTATATAATAACAATGTGCAATTTTCTCCTTCCGTAACAAACATCAACAATATATTGACGGAAATAATTAAATGATATTAGGTATAATATCATTTAATTAGCTAATTAGCATATAGCTTAATAAATTGATGTGTATGTACGAATTGGAGGGTTGTTGGATTATGTTTGATTAGTTTATATGACTTAATTTACCAGATACTTGCAAAACCGCTGGTTCCTGCATTTATCGTTAACGAAGTGTTTAAATAACATTTTGATTCCGGTTACACATTGGTGTACGTTGGCGCAAAATACTTATCCAATGCAAATACGAAATTTCAGGATCTATTGAGGAATGATTAATTTCCGAATTTGTTTAATTTGTTACATCAAATTACAGAAAGAAACATTTTGCAGAACTCAACATACCACATAAAACATATTTCCTGATTTCTAAACAAGTTATAAAATTAATGTCGTGATAATAGGCTTTTTATTCACACACTAATGGAAATCATGAAAACCCATATTATTATTATTGGCTTAACTTTTGAAATAAATATATTATTTATCTAATCCTCACATCAAAAACATAGCCAATTTGCATTTTCTGAACACCTTGAAAATCAATGCTGCTTTCATACCACTGCAAAGTGTCGCTTCTTACGCGAGAATACTAATAGTCCAGGAAACGAAGGATTTCAGAATTTAAATTATTATGGAAGATTAAATACATGAAGTTCTTTTATGTAATTGTGAATATTAGCTCTTCTTTATAACTTTATTAAAAAAATTATTTCACGTCCAATGTTTCAAGGTATTTTTGCCTCATCTTGTGGGTTAACCTTCAACTAATAAGTTCACATTTTTTAAAATGATGAGGATTTCAAAAAGCAAAGCTTCAGGTAGTTCTGATTTTTTGATATCTTGTTTAGGTATGGATCGAGATTATAAATCTATATAATAAGACGACCGGAAGTTTTTTTTTTACTAAAATATTCGTTAATTTTCCATTCAATGGCTAATATCTTGGAAACTATCTACAGCACGAAAAACATTAAATTTGCTAATTTTGTCTCAATATCTTTTGCGATTCTTTGCACTTTAATTAACATCGTTTCTTTGAGTACTAAGGTGGCACATTAAAATCTAGACCATATAATGTATAAAATATATTTACTATAATGCTAGATGTACAGATTAGCAAATATTTAATGTAGAAAATGATACGAATTTACCTTTATTTATTATTGTAATATGTATTGTTTGAGTATTCTGTGTTTACAAATATATAAATAAATACATAAAAATGCACTCACTTTTCAATATTACTTAATTTATGCCACACGATTGGTTTTAACGATGGAATGTTTAATACGCAAACAAAGGTTCTTTTAATTTTTCTTGCAATGAACTTCAGTTAATACAGATGAAAAAGATTTAATTTAATATTTTGTTTTCCTGGGATTGGTATGTAATTTGCTTAATTTAAATGTTTGATTTTCGAGGAATTGATAGGCATGTATTCAGTTTCTTTATAAGATAAAACATTAATTTTAATTCTAACCGCTAGATGACGATTTCATCCAGTGTAAAGAGAATACATTTTTTTTCTTTCCAAGAATTACCTTCGGAACAGTTCTGTTTTCTAAAATGATTAAGCAAGAAAAAAAATATATATAAAGTAAGCGAATCATTTTGTTTATTTTAAGTGATAATAATTTTTTTGGATGTTCAATAATAAACATGGCTCAAATGTAAAGTTATCATTAACTCATGGTAAGCATAATTTGTGAACGGGTGCACCCTTCCTCTCCTCCCAAGCTTTGAAACCTATTCATTAGAATAATAACCTTTTAGAAGTAAAAGAATGATAAAATTCTCAGTAGACGTATAACATTGGATGCATTGGATTCCTATTTGTGTATGATCTTTAAGGTGTAATGCTCAAATAAATTCTATCTCAGATGTAAAATAAGAAAGAAAAAAAAAATAATAACAGTAGCTCCTCCCATCAATGTTCAGATTGTTTCACAAGACATTTTGGATTCATAGAATTTTCATTATCGTTTCTATTTGAATGTAAAGTATTAACGAACTGTTCGTTCGCACATAAAAACCTAAATTAAAAAAGAATTAATCAGCAAAGTGTTTGTAAAAACGATTTCAAAACTGAAAGCTTATTTGCGAAATAACTGATAAAGCTTTTCAAAGCAGCCAAATTGGAAAATATAGAAGAGATTCGGTAAATTTCTTGAAAAATGTTTTGGTTACATTCTTTCTTTTAAATAATTAACATTTCTATTTAATCGCAATAAATTCCTAAAAAAATAGTAAATTCAGCCATAGTAAAATTGAATAATTATTCTACATTTTAAATTTATTTATCAAATATAAAAGAATCAAAACCCCAATAGAGGCATAATTAATTGCTAGAAAACAGTTGGAAGATTCCAAAACACAAAAAGTCTCAAGTCTCTAAAAGAATGGTAAATAACTAACCAGTCAACGTTTAGCCAATTCAGGCATCGTAAGGACATACACCAAAAAATCACATCAATGAAAAATTAAATACAGTACATATTACATCCTTTTGCCTTCAGTTCGTGATTGGATGTCTTGGAGTGATCTGCTGCCTCTGCTTGAAGCGTCTTTCAGGACGGTTGATGTGTGTGATACCTGAATTGGCGAAACGTAGACTGGTTAGTTTTTTGCTGGTATTTTAGAGGCGTAAAGCTTTGTATTAGGATCTCCCAATTGTTTTCTAGCACTTCATTTATCAAAGTTAAGATTCCAATTAATTTTCTATCTTATGCCAAGTTTTATATTTTTAACATGTTTTTGTTTAGTAATTGTAATATTAGTTAACAACTATTCAGATCGTAACTTGTATCCATGACAATGAATTACCAAAGGGTTCGAATAGTTTCTAAACTTTAAAGTTTAAAGGAGCGTAATAATGATATGCATGTTTTATTAAATGTGGGCGATCATGTCTTGAACGAGCATATCCCTCATTAGGCTCAAATAATCAATGAATGTATGGTCTGGAAAATGTTTGTCTCGGATCTTAAAAGATATAAGATTTTATAAAATTACTCTTTATTAATTTTTCTAATTATACCAAAGCAGCATTTGTTTAAAAAATTAACATTAACTGTTTAAATCTGCTAAACTATCAAGGAAAAATATAACATTATATTTACACAGTATATACCATATATTATAGTATACACTTTTGAATACTGAGGACTATAGTAAACAAATGAGAATAAAATAAAGAAAATGGGCTTGAGTGGTTTTTTCATTTTTTTAAGCAAGCAAATCGCAATGGTTTATATCAGAAATATATTGATGTTCTAATTTTTTAAATCAATTATCAAAAGTTTCAAAATTAATTTTTTTTTTTACTTTAATTCTTTATAACACCTGTCAATTATTTTAAATTATGATATCGATCCACTTAATACTTAAAAGAAACTTTTATTTATAAAAGATACAAATTACAGAGTGAATTATCCACATTAAGTGAGTACTATCGACTAACCTTACGATCTATGAATGGGTCGTGGAATTGAGGTGTCAGCAAGGAGACTGTAAGTGTAAGGGGTCAAGATTGGTCTTTTAACTATATAAATAATGTGAAGGTCAGTATTTAAAGTTATGTAGCTAACATACCAAGGTGCTTTTGTTATAGTTCTGAAAATTTTGGCCTGAAAGATTTGAAGTTTGTGAGTCTTTTTAGCTGTCCCATATATGATGTGATGCGTAGGTTCAAATATGTTTCAGTAAGAAAATGTGTGTGCTCAATTTCTGATCAAATTTTTCAAAGAGTGAGCAAATAAGTCTTCGTCTTTGATTTAGGATTTTTCTTTCTTATCTTGACATGTGGACCCTTTGTCATTCTACGGTCAAATGTCAGACCAAGATAGAGCACTGTGTCTGTCTATGGAATCTTTCGATTGTCTAAGACACTGGAGGACACGTTTGGCGATTTGATGTGATTTGTTGTGATTAATTCGGGTTTCCAGAATTTAAGCCTGCCATGCAATTTCATTAAATACTGTTATACGGTCTCTGAGGTATGTGCTGTTTTTTTATGTCTTGTTAAGATTGCAGTGGCATCTGCATACGTCGCTGTTAGAATGTTAGAATTGCAAGGGATTTCGTATGTGTATATCTTGTAAAAAAGTGGAGCAAGTACTGAAACTTGGAGTACTCCTGCTACGATAATAGACCTAATAGAAGATAGCTATGGCCCGTGTCGGACGGAGAAAATTCAGTTGATAAGGAAGGATTGAATTATAAGGTAGTAGCTGGGTGGAAGTATTATCTTGAGTTTAATGAGAAGCCACTGGTTTAAAACTCTTAAACTACGGCCAAAAATACGCCCATTGCATATCATTTTCGTTCTTTTACCGTGGATATGTAGTCCGCCAGTCTTTGTATTTGATGTAACGTTGAGTGTCGTCTCCGAAATCCAAATTGGTGGTCTGTTATAATGTCCATGTTTGTTAGTACATCAAAAAGTCTTTTATATAATTAGTTTTAGAAAATTTTGGAGCAGAGAGGAAATTAGCTGATTGGTCGGTATGATGAGGGAGTGTTTTTGTTTGACTTGTGAATTATTATAATATGTGAGTATTTCCATTGTAACAGGAATTTAGTTGTCAGCATTCTAAATTGCAGTCAGAAACAATAGAGCTTTTCTAGACATTTGCTGGAGCACCTCGGCGTTAATCAAGTCATATCCACGGGCATTTCTTTTAAGCGTCTTTCTGATTTGTTCTGCGACTTAGCTGTAGGGGTGATGGAAGGAGGTAGTAGTAGAGATTCTTCTGAAGTATTTATCACATTGTTGTGATTGTATTATTGTTCAATATTTGTGTATTCAGCTGTCTGGTTGTGATTTTCAATTTTTCTCCGTCAGACACGGCCCAGGAACCATCTTATTTTCGGCGGGGTGCTGACACTTGATGATGCTTAATGAGGTTTTTGGAATGCCTACATAAGCTGCCATCGTCAGTCGGAAGGATACTAATGCAGTTCTCATAAGTTGTTCGTTTGAATTTCACAATATGACGGTAGAGTCTGGTGTAATCTCGTTTATCAGATGGAAGTCTGTCAGTCTGCCATATTTTCCGAGCTCTTATCTTGTTCCTGATCAAATTCCTCATATATTGGGGATGAATTGGTAGGTTTTCAGATTTTCTTGGTCTAGGAACTAATGAAGACTATGCTGCTTTTAGATTCCACGTTAAGCCTCCTCAAATTCCTCCTTGTTCCAAATTGTTCTTAATATACAAAAGAAGAGAGTGCGGAAATATAAAATATTATAATAATGTTTCTTGAACATCTATTTATCGGTTTTGATTTTTTTTTTTTTTTGCTACCTCTTGATGATTTTCTTCTCGTTGCGCTTCTATATACATTTATAAAAATTATGACAGTTAACAAGGATTTAATTTTCTACATAAATGAGTTTATTCCGTCTTTTGGCTTATCTGTAAATTCAGTATAGATCTTAGCTATAAGTATGTTTGTAATGCGAAGTGTTTCGACATTTTTGTATTCCTGAAAGTCTTTTAACTTAATTTGGTTATTTTGCAAAAACGACCGACCGAAAGAAGTAAAATTGCCTAATCATATCGATTAAAATAATCTGTCAATCAAGGACAACTTCCAAAGGGATTTTCACCACCGAGCGGCGAGGAAATAACTGCAGCCTTAAGGGATGAAGTAGCCCCTTTATTGCCGGTCATTTAATCCGCCCACTCTCCCGCTTATCCTAACAAGATTTATTTTTTTCTTTTATCTCTTGCCTCGAGTATAATTATTTATTGAGGTATAAATAATGTAAACGAAAGCCTTTATTTGCAATATATTCATTATTTAAAATATTATAGAAAATATTTTTTAGTTTAAAACATAGGTCTTAGAATTTTTAGTTCCAACTAGAGAGAGTAGGGAAGAAAAGAAGGCTAAAAAGGAGCTGGATGAGAGATCTCCTTTCCCGAATTAAAGAACTAATTGAAGACCGAGAATAGGTGCTCATGCCTATCATATCACTTTTATATATCATATCAATAACATTTTTTATTGTCACTCTTCTATTAGACAGGTGTGAATAGTTGAAAGATGAAAAAAAAAGGTGCCTTTTTCATTTACCTACAATAATGTTCTCTATATGTATTACCTATATTACAGAATGTAATACCAAATGTATTACCTATAGATATAAGTATGTAGACACGGGACAAGCTATACAGTACTGTTATGAGCGGTTGCTAAGGGTTAACGGGCCTATGGTAAACGACTGGAGCCTGTGAATTTTATTATATAGAAGGTATATGATCAGCCGAACGTCTAAGAGGAGAACGATACTACTGGATTATTCCATATTAAATCATCCAGAAATATTGGGATATGACACTCACTATCTCAGATTTTGACATAATTTAGTATACCTTATCCTATCATAAAGATAAGATTGAATACTTGAAGAATGAATCTGCCGCCATTGTGAAACAAAAAGACGGAGGGTAATGTTATAAGGATCATTCTAGGGTGAGGTGTGATCTTCTTGCAGAATCTCAAGAAAACGGTCCAGCAGTCTCATAGAAAAGCGGCGGGCGGCATACGGTGTGGGGTGTATTGCGGACGGCAGACGGACGGATTTTTTTTATATATTTGGTTTGGATTCTGCGTATCATGAATCAAAAATTAAATCCAATTAAATTAAATCCTCAAATTTTGAGGGGATAACAAAATTGTTTTCTTGGTCGGTTGGTGCCAATCAGTGAAAAATCAATTAGTGAAAATAATTAACCAAAAGCATTTATATAGCTTTTTGGTTTTCACACTTTCTTCTAATTTTTTATGTTTTATAATTTTTATTTTTCTATCTGAACTAGTTTTTTGTTTAGATTCGCCAATAGTTTTGACAAAACCGATCTTTTTATATCCTCGGAGCTTCCGAAAACAAATTACATGCAAGGAAAAAAAAATTATTTATTAACCAAAAGGTGTAAAGTTTTCAGATTACATTAAAAAAGCTATGCTTATTACAGAAAAAAATAAACAGTCAATGTGTACATCAATATCAATTTAAATACCAAAAATTTACAAAAAAAAATATTGTGTATAGAGTTGAAAATTTTAAAGTAAAATACGATGTTTTACAAAATAATTATTTTGAAATAAAGATGCTACGTTAATGTAGAATCCAAAAATCAAATATAAAAAAACTGTCCGCCGCCATAGGCAGCTTTTTTCACGCAGACTATTGAGCCGATTTGTTTTAGATTTGGCACCAAAGTAATAGGCCCATTCCAGAATGGATCTTGGAGCTCGGCATTAATATCCACTTTTGCGGCCTAAAAGAGGTGCATTTTAACAATAATTTATAAGAAAAATATCTCGAATCATTACAGATGCACAAAATCCTACATACTGACTTTCACCTACCAACAGTCGATGAATATATAAGAACTCTTTATCAACGATTTTGTAATAACTTACACGAACATATCCAATATATTGATTAGAAAAATGGCGACGGCCGATAAACTCATGACTTTTTAGAATCCTTGAGGAGGAGTCTAAAAATATGGTGGATGAGAGATCTCCTTTCTTAATTATCAGAGGTAAGAGATTCAAGCCAAGGAAGAGGTACTGATGGGTACTATCCTTCCACATGCCTTACATGTTATTTGGTCCAATATTATTAGCTCATTTGCTGATTGTCGACTTACTGTTGACAGGTACAAATATATATTTTAAGAGTGAAAAAAAATTACACAATTCACAAATAATATATATTTAACATCCACGACATTTAATCTAGCGTCATCTATTCTAATTTTATCGGAAGATTATAATTCTATGACAATTATCATTCTTTATTACATAGATATTGTAATACGTTAACGTATCGGGGATTTGTTATTTTATATTTGTTGCTATAATGCTTAAGTTGAGCAAATATCAAGCATTTTGCAAAGTGATTTCAATTATTATCACTATCTAATATTGTATGACAATATTAATATTGCATGACAATAGAAATATTATTGAAAAAAATTGTTAAAAGTATCGTTTTTATAAAAAGGCTTAAGAGCCAAAAATTCGAAATTTAGGTTTCAATTTATTATCGGACGTAAATTCCATCTCTATCGCTTATCGCTCTCGATGTTTCCAACGAAAAATTGAAAATGGTCCAAAAATCGACTATTGTAGAATGAAGCACCAAATACTGATGACTGAGTCGTCACTCCGGCTTGTACCAGTGCTATTAGTCTTAAAATATTTTGTAATTATAAACGTTTTGCCACATCAATAAATTCCTACGGTACACAATAACGAACTAAATATTAATATATATATATATATATATATATATATATATATATATATATATATATATATATATATATATATATAGTGTTATTTGGGGAAAAAACATAAAGTGTATTTCCTGTAAAGCTTGCTAAATGGCACCTACGCCTTTTTCAAAAAACGACGTCGAAAAGTATTGTAAAACTTATAACACTATTTAATATAGAAGTTATTGGAAGATAATCGTTGCTCATTTACTTATTAATCAAGCGTATTTCGCTATTGGAAGTTCTTTTTTCCGATACGTTTGTTTCTGTTAAATCTTAATTAATCAGAATCTAATCTAGCTCATTGTAAAGCAATGAACTTAAGGGGCTCTTCCGATCCCTCCTGTGTTTTCAGCCGTTGGATATTTTAGTCCAAGAATACGTATATTTTTCCTTTATTAATAATAAAAAAATCTCTTCTGAGCAATATTTTATGTTTTATATAATTTTCAAAAGATTTATTTAATGTAAAAATAAATATATATTTGGTGAATATTAAAATATTTTATAGGCATATTAATATAGGCAATAAAGGGAAAAATTTAAAGAAAACAAAACAGAAAACTATTACCGAATACTATACTGATAATGATAACCATACAAAAACATTTAAGAAAAATGAAAGATGAAATCAAAATGATTGACAGAGAAAATGCATAGTTTATAAAAAAAAATTGTGGCAACTGTGAGATGACCTATATAAGAGAAACCTCGAAAAAGTTACAGAAAAGAATCAAGCAGCAAATCAGTAATTGTAAAAAACAGTAAAAATAAAAATATTACAACTTTGGCCCATCATAGTATAATTAGTAACCACAGATTTAATATCAGTGGTTACTAATTTATACCATAATTTGATATCCCGAAATATCAGAAACCGAAAAAATTCAAAAAATAGAAAAACATTGGAAGCAATACACATTGCTTAAAATCATAAAAAAGTAGTTAATTTCAAAACAGATAAGGTTGACTTAAAAAAACATTATGCGGACATAATTAATAAACTAAATATAAAATAATTTATGACCTAAAATTTAGCAAAAGGCATATTGATTTAAATATATAGAATATAATAGTAACAATAATTGGAAAACAAAAATAATAGTATGTGTGAAGAGAATGAGTGGAGAGGCATATGACAATAGGGATTGGTACAAAGTTCAATTCCAATGATATCACTGTGTATGTGACAATGATGGAAAAGAAAAGTTAATGAAACCAGCTAGGATTGACGAAGTAAAATTATACAGATGTTGGGACATGGGGAGAGAATCATGTAATTTAAAGGTAATAAAATATTATTTAAAAGAGTAACAATATCTTTTGTAAATTAAGGTATTAATATTTAATATCCTGATGACGAAGAAGTACCTCGAAGCGTCGTAACCAATGTTAAAAAAATGTTTTGTTTTTTTTCAATATAAAGTTATAGATCAAAGCGAAAGTGTCATTCACAAATTAATTTATTATAATATATTAACTTCCCTATAAATTAGAAATTATTAAATATAAAATATTTTAATATTTTAGAACGACTTGTAATTTGCTGATGAATAAACTATTAATCGCTCCATGTCCATTTACTTTATACTGAGAAATTCAAGCTATAACTTCTAGATATCCACCTCAGCTCTTGACGAATATTTAATGATAATCTCTTGACAGGCTTTTAAATTGATGATCGATATCCATTATAGGAACCTTTTACTTTAAGGAAAGAAACATTCACATGTTGTATCTGATGGAACATCACCATCTAACGGTCAAGAATATAGACCTTATCTTAAGTGAAAATCATCAACATACACTCCTCCGTATTCGGTCGAGTATCATTCAGCTATATAATTTAAAATACACAGCAACATATGCATTCCTTTAAAGGAAACGGTATATTCATTGTTAATAAATAAATGTACATTTGAAGTTTATTATCTGCCATGTGGATTGTCTGCCTACATTCAATTATCTCAACCCTCAATGATTCATCGATATCAGCTCATACTGAAGTGCACTTGATAAGTTAGAATTGGCCGAACTGTGGAAGAGTGGGAGAACGGATGATAAGTGGAAGAGTGGAGACGGTCCTCTCCAACTTTGCCAAGAAGTACATAGGAATCCGAAAAAAAAAGTTTAAAAATTTAGAAATACAACTCCGAAGATAGAGAGAAAACACGACATTATAAAAGAATATTTTGACAGGTGTAAGCAAACATCAAGGGTGAAAATCCTTCTCACTTTATATGACTTTAGAAGCTACCTTCTCAAATATACCATCTTGAATTTTTATTTGTTTCACATTCTTTCAATCGAAAAAGCAATAATTCGTAATTCGATATTTTAATTTAAAAAAAAAGTTATTGTTAGGCACATGCCCTCAAAAAGTTCTTCCTAAAGTTGTCAACCTACAGTTATGCCATGAAACTTTCCTACATTTTGCAGTCGTTACCAATATTTTTTTACAGAACGCAGTTGAACTGAAGTGTATGGTTTATCTTTTGTCTTAGGAGAGAAACCATGATTTTTTGAAGCAGTGTGCGATGGACTTTACTTTAGTTTCACTAAGCGGGTATTGTCTCGATAATATTTACATCTTGTATAATTTTCGCAAATTTTTATGATTAACAAAATATATAATTATTTCTTTTAAAAGAAAAGTGGTGATAATCCTCAAAAGAAAATGCATCTGGACTCTTGATTGGGGAGAAGGTTGAGCCTGAATGCTGAATATTATACCTCCTTGCATAAACCTTGATCAAGAAACAGTATTTCCTTACCAAGAACTGAACCAAAAAGAACCTCCATGGCTTGTAGAGGAAAGATTTTTTTAAAATGCTAGTATTGGTTCATTAAGTGGGAATATTATATTAGTATTCCCAATCGGCATTTCACCAAAAACAAAAGAAAGGATTACAATTTTAATTCGAGTCTTCGGGCACAATAGCAAGTGTTGGAGTTTAACGATAGCTGAAGGGGAAATGCTTTTGATGGAGTGGCTGAGAGGTGTAAACCCTATCTAAATCTTTCCATTTATCACCCTATCGCCTTTGCCACTTTAGATCTTTCTTATTCACCATTTGAGGCCCATGATTTTACTTGAACATCATGTGACTTATCCCTGATTATTATACTATTGATTACTGTTTAAAATGTCTGGAGTATTTACTAACTTACAAATGGGGCCTTAATTGTAAATCAAGATTAAATTTTAAAATTAAAACGTTGATTCAGAGCAGAAAATAAATAATCAATTGTAATATAAAGTTCTACTATGTCATAAAAAGTTTAAATACAATAAACATAAAAGGTAAACTATGAACTGTTCAATTTTCAAAGATAAAATACTAAACAGGCACGAATAATATAGAAAATTTATTAGTTAACGATATGTTACCAGAATGTTTAATGCACAAAAGCTCTTTCCGATATAATCGGCTTCAGGAGATACTTATTGAAATAAAAAATGTTGGAAATTTAATAAAGGCTAAAATATAGTTTCTACTGGCTCAACAAAGTTATGCACAAAGGGCATTTACAAATCTCATTTAGAAAGCAAAATCGTGCTATTAGTATTATTTATTGATTTTTAACGATAGAATGCTAAATATAACAGTAGAAAACTGCTCAAACAATAGGCTCGGTTTAACAGACTCGATTATTTTTGGTCTCACTCTGTTAAATAGCCGCCTTATTATTTTTTCGCCTCACAGGTCTCTGCTTGAGGTTTCAATGTGCCAATTAAATATTTTGTTTGTTAGCTTACTTCAATTTGTTTCAATTTAATTACTTTTTTTGTTTAAATCGCCATCTTACCACTGATATGCAGGCAAGAACACCACTTCACATATCAGGAGTCTAAAAGAGATTTACCAATATATTTAGTTTAGGTTTAGTGTTACCCAAAAGCTCGACGCAGTATGGCCAAGTAGACCTGACAATGGTAATGTTAATCAGTTTTTTGTGATAAAATAGAAACAAATTTCATTTTGTTTTTAATCAATTTTGGAAATCGCTTTGGTTCTCCAGAAGCTGTTATTTAGACGAAAGGATGGGTTGATTTTTGATAATTTTCAGAGTTAAATTTTTTTATTTCTCTCACTTAATCTATACTTGATTTTAGTCAAATATTATCAAAAAATTGTAGTCAGATTTCTGTTGTTTTATTAAGTGAATACAATAGTGCATGGATATAATAGGGTAGCGCGGAATATGATTTTGTAAATTAAGCTATTCAAAATCAGTGGTGAAAGGCCTTAGGCTTATAATGACTGGTAATAAATGATTTAGCAAACGTCTTAAGTTTAATATCATTTTATTTTTATATTGGAGAGAGGGTTCTGCAGAAAGTACGTTTATAATCACTGGAAAAAAACAATACACAAAATTTATTATTTAGCCTTAATTTATTATGCTAATATTTATTTATGCCCCTCCCATTTTCAAGGAATAGGTTCAAAAAAATTGTCCAAACGACAATATGTATGACTTCTCCACACGATTCAGACACGGAGCAGGCTTATACAGTACCCGCGATACTGAACTGTTGTGCGGGTTTAGACATAAACTGCGCCCGCATGAAACATATTTATTATATAGATAAATATAGATGTCGGTCAAGGTAATATTGGATAGTCTTTTAGGTAATTTGTTTTTTTGCTTAGGTAGTTATAGATTTTAAATTCGATTATGAGTGTCATCTTGCATTTCGGAAGCGAAAAAACTATTATTTTTTGTGGCAGATACATGATAATAAATTCGTAAATCTACTAAAAATTTTCGAGAAAATTTATCTCATTCCTTAAAAAAAATATCAGTCCAATTAAAAACAAATTAATCTGATTAAAAAGCTAAATAAGAATTATTGCGATACAAATATTTGATGATTTTCAATACTTTATAGGGGGTTCATTCTGAGATTCTGATTATTAGAATGCTGAAAAGAGAGGATTTAAAAAACAAAAAAAGTTTGGGTCGGGACCGTATGAATTGAAGGCTGAGTAGAAAAGTTGCCTCATATCGGGAGCTCTGCATTGTTCAAGTGGAAGGAGTTATATCACCAGAAAGGAACTCTCTATAATCTGGACATATTGCTTTGTCATGGAAAAATATATTATAAACCGCATGTTGATGTCTCCAGTCGTTCAGTATCCATACAAATGTTAATTATATTAATGAAACACTTTTATCTTTATCAAACTTATTATGTTTGTATTTACTTAAGAGCTTTAGTATTCAAATATGTCTATATTGATTTTTTTTACATTCCCTTACCTATATATGAAATGGGAAGAATTGCGATTTTTAAAACTTTCGAATTCAAATTTTCAACGAAAATACTCGTTTTAAGGTCCTCTGAGTCTAAGAAAGCAAGTTTCGTAAAATGGTCCCTCTGTGTCTATGTACATGTGAACAGCCTACCTCAAAAACAAATAGTTGGACGAAACAGAAAGTATTTATTAAAGTTGAGTATATGCCTAGAGCGTTACAGCAACTTTTTCGCCTAAATCCACTAACCGGATGTGCCATTTTATACAATCGAGGATCTTTTCTGTTTCCAGGTCTCCGGTTACTATTATGATATCGGTTACTCATTATGATGAAACTGTTACTAAAAGCAACAACTTGGCAAGGTATAACCATGCCAAAAATAACGAAAATAACAAAAATAAAACATGTGTTTTTATTCATTATTAATAACAACGGCTATCTGAAATGGGTGACCGATATATTATTCGTAACCGGAGGCCTGAAAACAGAAAAGACCCACAATCGATTTCACACATTTTTTTACGATTTTCTCGAAAACGGTTCTAACGATTATGACGAAACTTGCCAAAAGTCTTCTCTTCAGATCCCCTTAGCTTGTCATAAAGGTCATCATCATCACTTCTCATAAATATCATCACCATGAAAAAATTATGATTAAAAGAAAAATTTACTTAGGCATAACTCTAAAAGTATGCATTTGATGGCCATTTATTTATAGAATTATAAAAAAGGTAATACAATTCTCTAAAAAGTAAATAAGAAATTATCTAAATCAGACCTGTATTAGCCAAAATACAGCGTATCTAATAAGGACTATAAGACTAAACACAAATTAAAAAAGTCGAATGTGTCCGAAAGCAGACAGATGCGACCGGACCTCCTTCCAACACATCCTGTTCTCTACAATATACTCTGTTATAATTTAATGTAATAACATAAAAGTAGAAATTATTAAGTTAATAATTTAAACTTTTGTATCATTTAATGGAAACTAAATGAATATATATTTTCAGTTTTGCAAACCAAAAATATATACTGCACAGAATTCGTCGAAGTTCAATTGTTTAAATAGCTATTTTATTGTACATTTTTCAAAGAAGACGTGAAGAAGCACATGTTGCTAAGAACATTTCAAGTAATGTTTATGTGAAATCTTTATAATTATTTTTAAAAATGGATTATTATTACAGGATGGTCAGAGAAAGTTGTGTGATGTGCGCACCGCATCAAATTTAAAAAAATATAATTTGAGGTTTTTATTTCAAATGTTTTGTAGTTGATTAAAAAAATCTTTTTCAGTTACATTATCATTAACGTTTGAATTCATATTTTATATATATATATATATATATATATATATATATATATATATATATATATATATATATAATCCCTTAAATTTAAAATCCATTTAAATTACTCCATATATTTTGTAATTTATATTAAATTTACTTTATGTACTCAGAAAGGTCATCTAATAATTTATTCAAAGTGGATATGTCCTTTAGCGTGTATAAACAAATATTTAGACAGCCTCTCAAATGACGTTTTGAATATTTAATCATCCTAATGAGGATTTAATTTGAATCGCTGGTTATTTATCAATAAATAGACGGCTGAAGTGAAATATCTACCCCCTGTAATGAACTTTATATTTTTCATTCAAATTATATATTAAAATTTAAAACGTAATAAATAGTTATAAAATTGTTTTTAATAATCTATCTGCTACGATTCGGCTGTTATTTTGTCATTTTAATATAATTCAATGATGGGAGTAATTAGTGCATTGTATCTAATAATGTATAAATTATGAAGTAAATAAATTATTTTGAACTGAATTAACTGTATAATCCGTATAATAGGAAAAATCTAAACAAACCACTTAAGCAAGTTTTTGGTTGATCCCAAAATAATATAGGTTTTTGATATTTTTTTGAAAATATGTCATATCTTTACTTCGAAAATTTATATTTAATCAAAATAATTTTCATCATAATATATTTCCTTTTACCATCGTACTGCAAGCTTATTTATCCTAGTACAAAAAATGAATCCTCGAAAAGGATTTTGCATATCACTCTGGTACTCGAAAAATTCAAAGTAATACAGGATAGATCAGGCGAATACGGCGGGTGTTGTAGGATTTCGTGGCCCAACTCGTGCAGTCGTCGCAGCGTTATTTCTGCAGCGTGTGGCAAGGCAGTATCGTGGAGAAGGATTGGCCCCTTCCGATTAATCAATGATAGGTAAAGACATTAAGGCTTCCGTACATGCCATCAATTTCTTGACTGTTGAGAAAGTTGTAGATAATAACGACAGTAGGCCACCTTACTGCGTCCATACATTTTTTCGGGTGGCAGTCAGAAAACCATTTGCTATGTTTTCTAGATTTAGTTGAGCTTGATATCTATCTAGCTCTAATACATTAGTCTATATATATAGGGATGCCATTGGGCAATCATTGAGGATGATTATCCCAAAATTAAGTAAGCTTATGAATACTTTTGAATTTCTTACCTTGTCCTCTAAATTGGATACCTTTCCAAGGGCCTGGTTTGTGGTTACCATTATTTAATAATTAACCAAGATAATGTTCCTACTTTTAAGTTTAATACTAATGTTAATCAAAGTTACTGCTATCTTAATGAAATATATTCAAATTAAATATGGGCATGGTTACTAAAGAATAACCTCCTTGCTAACATTTATCTTTATTCCTCAAAATTAAAACAACAAACTATTACAATAAAAGGTTAACCATGGAATGATTCAGCCAAGACTTAGTCATTAATTGTTTTAACATAAATCTCTTATCTATACGAATTGGTGTTGATGGTTTCTCAGGCTTGAAGGCGATGGTTGAAGGTTTGCATCAGGCGGGATCAGTGTTCAGAGGGGAAGTCTTACATCAGCCGGTCTCAGTCTCGAAGTCTTCCCTCAGCCTCGCTCAGTTCAGAAGTCCTCTCTTTTTCCCTCCTTTCTTCTATCCCCCTTTCTCTCTTGTTCAGCCTAAGAGGGGGTCGAAAACGTTGTTCATTGGCCGACGAGTTTTATAGAGGGAGGAAATTCTGGGATTTCATCGGATGGCTCCACCCCTTGTCCTGACAGCCGGTATCTGCGAACCATTATTCAACTAGTATAATTTAATCATACCTTTTCCAGGCGGTCTTCACTTTTTCCTCGAGGCCAGCCAAGCCTAAGGGGACCAGTTCTTAAAATTGATTAGGTATCCTAGCTATTGGCTTTGTTACAGTGCTAACTTCTCGGTAGGGTTTCTAAATTAACTTATCCCTTATCACTTATGTGGTGACATCTGTCATCGCCTGTCAGTTACCCTTCTCTACCTGCTCGTCCCTTATTTCTTTTGTTCGCACCTGGTCTGTTTAAATTATATAACGATAATATTTTCCAATATCAATACATATTACAATGTTGCGCTGTGCACTCGTTAATGGTACCCGGTGTATATAATTCATTGCTTCATTGATATTACGAGCAGATTGCGTTGTACTACGGCCTAGTTTAAATCGGTAAAAATAAATTTGCTAAAAATCACTCATAAACACTGTATTTTCAAGGGCTTTAAACAGACTGAACAGAATAATTTTATTGTTTGAATTTTGGCTAAAGAGGGGATATAGAATAAGCTTTATTATGATATATATGAAACTGACATTAAAGATTTGTTTTGAGTACAAGATTGGTTTTAAAACGCAGCTAAGGCGGAAACCTTCATTATTTTTGCATCAATATAATAATCTCTTTCTAAACTTTCAAAACAAAAAGCAGATTTAACACCTCATGCATATTTAAGAGCATCAAGACCGTTTTAGTAAACCTCTAATTGTTCATTACAAAATGACCTCGGCACTTTAATAACAATTCTCTACTACATATAATTTCAGATGAAATCTAAACTAAACCAGATGTAGGTGTCACTAGGTATTATTGTCAGTCATTTATCTCATCCCATTTATTTTAAATTATTTTCTTATGAATATCTCAATAACCTGATAGGTCTCATATCTACTAGAATGTAAACTGACTAAAACATCTTTTATTTCTTTTCTCTGTCATACCCGTAAGAGAATCAATCATGAATGTTCAATCCTTTGATTCATTGCCATTTCAGAGGAATCATTCCAAAGGTATAGCTGTCAAGTCGCTTAATTGAACGCTCTTTGGGGTTATTTACCGTGCGGGCACGAAGCTAATGCATTTTCAGCACTGTAAATTAATGATTATTTTTAGTGAATTTGAAATAAATAAAGTAGATTCGAATTATTTAAAGTTTATTTGTAATAAGTTGACAAATCCGATCCAGATTTTGGCTTAAATTACCAAATAAATATCTCCAATAGTCCAATCTTAAATTTATTCCCATCTATAACAGAAAAACCAATTACTCAGTGGCATTACTGGTAAAACCCAGACCCTTAAACCGTTTACCTATAAACATCCTACCTACCTTTCGTTCATTGTTAATTCAATGCAAGAAGAAACCAGTACAAACTTTTCTGTTTGATATACATTTAAACCTTGGTGAGTACCAATATATATTTGATTTCTTGTCTTAATTAAATTCATAATTCATAAATGTTTTATAATACTGATTTATATTAATCTATTTTAATATGTATAATAATACCAAACTATATTTTGAATTGCTTATTTTTGATTTTTTGTGTGTTTTTAGAAATGAGGATGAATGTATAGTATTCGAAACTAGTTTTCAATCTAAAAAATTTATAGAAGTGGCAAATAATTTATCAATCTCTAATTATTTGCAGTACGTAAAAATTCTACTTAACAATAATAATAGTACAATATATAATAAAATCAATTTATACAGATTTATAAGACGGGTTAATACAGATAACACTATCATAAATGGCACAATCACTAAATTAAATTTAGTAGCAATAAATTACTTATTAATGAACAAAAGTAAGGATAATAAATTGAAAACAGGCAAGTGACCTATCAGGTCTTTGCAGAAAATTATTTCAAGATTCACAATGACCTCAAAGTTCCTATTTTAGAGTTATTACGGGATTCTAAAAGAGTAAATATTAAGCGAGAAAATATATATGTCTAATTACATTTGTAGCAACAAATAACTTATGAATAAACAAAAATAAGGACAGTTGCCTGGAAACGTGGAAGAGACTTACCAGGTCTGTTGTAGCTGCCTGCCACGTGAATGACCAAAATAAATGCTTAAAATATACTGAGGGTGACAGATGGTGCATTTCCCGGTTTCCTCAAATCAAGTGCCCTTAGTGCAAGAGGGTAGGTGTAGAATCTAGAAGGACCTCATAGATCGCGTGCGCCCGCGGGTTAATAATAATAAGAGGAAATAAAAATTAACAAAAGAGGAATTGGTTCTAAAATAATATTAGCATATAGTGAGGTTATTCTTTTCAATGAAGTGTTTAATTTAATTGAAATCGGCTTTATCAAAAAAATAAAAATAAAAAATAAATAAAAAAGGGAGTCTAGAGTTAAAAGATGGAACGAATTGTTTTTAGGAAATATGAAATCATAAGATAGTGAGTTAAGCATTCTTTCGTTAGGATCATCAGTATAAAGTTTTTTATTTCAAATATATAAAACATCTGATGTGGACACCCTATGACTTCCTTGTACGCCCATTAAACTATAAATCGGTGACCCAAAAAGTGACCCTATTCGGTTACTAGTTTCCGAAGATAGCAGTATCTCAAAAACGCCACTCGACGTCACGACCTCCATCTAATTACACATAGAGACACACATACATTAAGCTCTTGTTTCTGGAGGTCTCATTCCGTTATAATATGTCGTTCTCTTTCAGTTAATAACAACGTACCAACAGATTTCTACGTGTTCCTTGGCAACATTAGATCTGTGTATGCCACTAGATATGGCATTGGAAATCGACAGTTTCAAAATTTTAAGCGGAAAAACCCGCCTAACATATATATCTTATTCTCCTGCTGCAGACTTGTTCAGCTCGCAAATGGGGAGGAAAAATAAGTATTTTACACACAATTTTAATAATTCAAACAAGTAATAAAATAGTATAATCAGAGTGGAAAAAAATTGCGTTTATAACCTTTATCACCGAACCATATGACCTCTGTATTTAATGTCAGGATAACTAACTACCTTTTGATGTAAGTTTATTATGACCTTTCGGCTTTTCAATTTCATCCAAAATCTATTATATTATTTATATTGATATAAAAGTCTAATTTATCAAATTTTAGATGTTTTAAATTATATTTTAATATAGTTTTTGATGAAAGTTTAATATGACCTTCAATTAAAGTATCACTATCGATTTGCCGATTTTAACATAAATTTATTATGTTATTTATATTAATATGCAGGTCTTATATATAAAATTTAAAAAGTTTTGCATTATATTTTGATATAATTTTGGATGAAAATCAATATCGGCCTTCAAATAAAGTACCACTTCTGGTAACCATGCAGTGACCAAAAAAGGAGGATCACAACTAGATTTTACAGTGATTCTAAATACAAAATTTTAACTTTCTACGGCTAACCGTTTTTGAGTTATGCTAACGTATGCTGACATACGAATGAAACTTATCAATATAAAAATGGATTCAGCGATGGCCAAAATGGATATCTCCGTTGAAATCTGAAAACCGAAATTTTTCGCGATTACAGTACTTCCTTTACTGCGTACAAGGAAGTAATAAAAAATTACAATAATTTTTCTACATAAAATAAATCCCATATCATAATACGAGCAATTTCATATTGTCTGCGAGACTATATCTTGAAATTCCGTTGAAGGATTTTGCTTAAATGTTTAGTTTTATAGAACAGAATAACTTACTGTGTGTTGGAGGGCTGGTAGTGTGGACTTTGGTCAGTAGGGCCTGCACTAGAAGAGAACTCCAAATTGCCGACTGCTTTCTCTTTTATACCGGCCCGAGATTCCGCCTCATTCGTCTTTACATCACTTCTTAAGTATCCCCAATCACGCTGCCCCTGATTCCTGGACAGCAAACTGACTGCTTGTTATCACAGGGCATTATAAAATAATTACTTTATATCTGTTATCGGTAGTTTTTCTAATTTATATTCTGTTCTGTATTACGTAATGAATCTTTAAACTTAAAAAAAATTACGAATTGAAATAGCTATACCATTCAAAGAAATCAGGATTTAAAGAAAATGTTCTGGAGGAGGTTGTACTTGTTATTAGAGCTATGGATGGATAAGGGATCGATCATATTCAGTACTGATGGAGAATATGCTCACAAACAGCTTAAAAAAAACACGGTCATTACAGAATGAGTGATCTGTTATTCAGAAAAAAATAAATAGTAATAGAGCATTTCAGTGAAACACGATTAAACCCTCCCTCGCCTTGCCGTCCACACTATAGATTTCTAACTTATGTAGAGGTTCAAATATCAGGGCATTTAGTTCCAAGCTAATGAGCCCCCGGAAGTTACTGCCTCAGTCCAGAATGATCTTAATTATCATCTGATATGACTTGAGATCTCAAACAAGTGAATTTATGTTTAAATAAATTTTGCTAATGGAGAGTATATGTACAGTGGCAACATCCACCATGAAGTCACGAAGGAAAAATCGCAGTTTTATCGCTTATTTGACGGTTGAGTAAATATTGTGAACCTGTAGATAAAGAGTGGCTATTTGTGGTTGTATGCAAGTGTCATTATATTTTGTGTCTAATGTTTGGGATTGCGTGGTATCCATCTTGCTTTGGAAATCCCTGTGGGGCTAGTTGGCATAGTTAGATATGGAGTAAGTTGGTATACAACTAACCCCTCCATTATTGTTCGTTAAAAAAGAAACAGTTTCTGTAAATAATGACTAAATACGACTTATAAATAAGGTTCTGAGGAAATAATAATTACTGATTTTAAGCCAACAGGCCACATCAAACAAGACCAAACGCAAATCCTCCACGATCTCAAGGCCTTCCGGATCACCCTGAATGGCTTACAAATGACATTCTTTTAGTGAAGTACTCGTTCAACACCAGCAGGTACATTTGGGAACGTTGTGAAAACCGATGGCAACGAGATTCGCGGATCCACTTTGGTCAATACGGAGAAAAACAAGAGTTGGTCAAACAAGGATCATTTGGAATAAACAAAGTAAAATTGTGCGAACATTGAACCTATGTGCTAAAATAAGCGTCCAGCTCCTACATTTGTATTTGATTTAAAATATTGCGTTAATTATATTTTAATAATTATAGTAGCTATAATAATTAGCAGAATTTATTTTCCTTGTTCCATTTAAGTGCTTACAGGTCTTAAACATGTTACACATATTTTCAATATTAAAAAAAAAATGCTTTGAAAATATAAAAACATATATATCTTTATGTTGATTTTAAATTTAATTACGAGAATTTTAATTTTTTACTAAAGATAAGCTATTATCAATTCCATTTTTTAGAGTTTAGTATGGTAGTGACAATGAAGACCTAAATGAATGAAAATTAGTAAATATGACCAACCTCCAACGGTCAAAAATATTCTCTGACTGATGCTAGATACTATCATTTTTTTTTGGATCAAAAGGGTTGCATATCGCAGCATGACATTTCAAAACCATAACTGCACAACAGTAATAGGTCATTGGTTTAAACATACAATTCACCATTAAAAATTATTCAATGTTTTATTTAGAGGGTTTTAGGTCGATTATCATATTTTCTGAATTGGATTCATTATTTAAATTTAATACTTAAAAACCTTCATCTAATCTGTAATTAAAATATTTTGTTTATCCACACTGCATGTGAAAACAAAGTGAATTTAATATCAAAGTGGCAGAATCTAGCAGAGCATACTATTCATTTGTAAGAAAAGTGCCAAGATACAAATTTGTGAGAAAAAATGTCAGGTTTTTAGTTTCAATAAAAGACTATCGTTACGTTAGTAATTTTAAGTTCACTAGGCGAACATAATGACTTCGTATAAACTGTGATTAATGAGTAACTTCACAAACACTGTTGATAAAGATAACAATAAATTATTTTTTAAATTGTATTAATATAATTCTTATGTTAGTTGGGGAAACAGAAGGTATAAATTTTGCTTCTGAATGAATAATGGGAACCATCATTATTTTATGTTTAAAATATTATTTTGTACTTTAATAGATTCAATAAAATATTTTGAGTTGGTTTTAATTTCAAAATTCAATTCTTGCAGTTTTTTTTTTTTTTTTTTTTTTTTTTTTTTTATGAAAAGCTTCAGTTAAATACTAAATTCATGATTAAATGATCAAAAAATGAAAATTTATTTTTTTTTAGAAAAAAAAGGTTTTATTGACTAACGAAATTTCCGCTATTTTAAATTTATTGATGTTTTACCAGTGAGTTAAGGGACAGAGATAAATCTAAAGCGGCCTACACACATGAGAACATCGGTTCGCCAACAACGATTCGGCGAATCAAGTTACCATGTATACAATGATTCGGAAGTTTTTCCTTTGTTCGTATAGTGTGAAGAGAGCCACGAACCGAACTTGGGTTCGCCGAACCGTTTTTCGCGAACCAATTTTCCCATGAATGTAGGCCGCTTAAATAGACAAACTTCAAATGCTTCTCCTACCAAATTCCACGTTTTCTTAATGTGGTACTCTTCTTCCAAACGATTCATTGATGCTGAATGTATATTAAGTTTATACCATAGAGTAACTTAATTAAAACATGCATTACATTTTAAATTATGGTTAAAATAAGATGCTTTGTTTACATGTGAAAATTAGTCGTTCAGCCAATTTGTTTTATCTGCATTTCAGCTCTTTAAAGTTATGCTTAGAGAAAATTTTGATGAACATAATAATAAAATTTATTTTTTATTAAAATCTAGATAGGTCTGTTTATAAGCGATCCCTTTTCGATCGGGTTTTGTCCTGTAAAATGGCGTAGGTATACTAGATTATGTATTGTATTAGAGTGCAATTTATCTTTCCCACAATGGCCTCTTACCACGACCTGCCTTTATGAAGGAATTACAAAAGCTGATTAACATCAAGCAAACCGAATTCGACGGTGGCTGACGTAGATTTCATCAACTGATAATCGATTTCCTCCACCCCCTCCTCCTCTCGACGTAATTTGCCATGAGATAAATTGACGATTAGTGCTAGTGAAGGTAACCTACATTCCCTGAAATATTGCTCTTTTCTTTTCGTCTCTTAAATAAACTTTGTTAGACAACGACAGTTCACCGGATTAGAGTAGCCATTCTATGCTTTCCTAAAATTTAAATTGTTTGTTTATAGAAACACTTTTATATAATATATCTTTGTTTAATGTTTAGGCATACTACAATTTACTCCAGTGATTTTAACTTTCTTTAATTTCAACAAATGTACAGAGTACCGCATTGAAACGAAATTATTTCAAAATTTAATTATTCATCAAAGAATTATTTTTTTTAAATTAATTTTTCATATATAAATATAAAGCACAAGAACATCCATTTGGCTCATAAAAAAAAAAAAAAAAACTTTTCCAAAAAGAAAACAAAAAAAGTGTGAAAAAAGAATTGTAATTTTTTTTATAGGTTTATCTAAAAACAAAAGTGTTGTGATAAACCCATAATTATTTATGCTTTCAAACAACGCATTCGGGAAAAGATTGAAATAATACCGTAAATATTGCTATGATAGATCATACAACACTTCTAGCTAAGATTCGAAGAATGCACAAATTTCAATGGGTGTATTTGGAAAACGTGTTGCTCATAGAATATTTGTTTTTTTTTATTGTTCGTGATTGGATATTATTGTATATTTATTCATGAAAAATTAATAAATACACAATTCTTTCACAAATAATTTAATTTTGAAATCATCTGCTGCTAGACCCTGTATATTCAGAACCAACAATGAATGCTCCTAAAAGTGTTCACTACCATTCCATAGTTTTTGATCCAAATAAATATTCTTTATCATGCATTAATATATCGAGCTCATATAGATAATTTAACTGAAGAATACCAGCAAATTAAAAACATAAATAAAAATAATCATTTGAAGAATTCTATGGTACTTAGTGTACACTATTCGTGTTACACTAACGAAAACAACTGAGTGTTCTATCAAAAATTGATGTATCCACTTTTCATATAAATTAAGTTTCTGACGGAGTAAAATTCTTTATTCAAAACTGCATCTAAAGGTTATTCACTTTGTTTTCAAAACCTAATTTTTCCATCCCAAATAGACGTTCAAAATCACCCTTTTCAGTCAATATATTCACATGATATTTGCCCATAGCCATTTTTTTCACTTTTTCTTTCATAAGTTGATTTGGCCACAGCCCTCTCTAGGCTACTTAATACCCCTTTCTTAAATATTAGAATATTCCGACTTTTCATTCGCTTTTCCTCTTATATCTCGTGAACGGGTGAATGGATTTTCGAAGTTTAAACAATTTTCCGATTAATTGAAGGTAGATTTAAGAGGGAAAGCGAATAAAAAGCCGACTAATTTTCATATTTGTTTTTCTTTTAGCCTACCTATAAATATTCGGAAAATCGTTCAAACAGCGAAAATCCATTTCCCGTTCACGAGATAAAAGAGTAAAAGTGAATAAAAAGTTGGAAAACTTTAACACTCATTTTGGTTTTATCCTACCTCTACATAGTCAGAAAATCATTTGAAACGCGAAAATCCATTTCCTGTTCACTAAATATAAGAGAAAAAGTGAATGAATAGTCTGAACATTTTTATATATATTTTCCTTTTAGCCTATCTCTGGAATCTGTTAAATTATCATATACAAGTTTCTTCCATTGTTTTACTAAGTAAGGAGAGAAACAAAAAATAGTCATACATTATTGCTTCTGCACTTTTTATGATTTTGATTTTCTTTTCATACTAGAAGTTACCTCACGAACATTTATAAAATTTAGTTGTGCGTACAGAAAAAAAAAATCATTTTAAAATTTTGAATGTTAGTTTATTTATTTTCGGCATCATAGTTTATGAGTTTACGGGCATGAGAAAGGGCATTACCGAGCCGGTACCCCCAGCCAGCACCATCTCAGCTGTTCAACCTAGTTAATGGCTTGAATAACCTCATCCAGCCCTTTTTCACTCTCCTTCAACAACTTTCAGAGATAACTCGAGTCATATACTCTGGATATGGTCAATAATCAATTGACTGTGGGCTCCATGTCCGTTCTTCTTTGGAACGCAAGTGGCATTAATCAACATAGGACTGAACCCGACATTTACTTACATGACAAACTGACTGACATTGCTCTAATAAATGAAACACACCTGACTTCACATTCCAAATTTCATATCTCCGGATACACCATATACAGAACTGATCACCCAAATAATATTTACTAATAATATACTTCACACGATGGTACCGCAATATTAATTAAAACATCACTAGTGCAAAACCCTTTACCTTTACACCAGACATACAATTCACAGCCATCACATTGTACACCCAACATCACACCATTACCATACATCCGCTATGCTTTGCAATTTCTTCCGACGCCTTGGAAGATGTTTTGTTGCAGGAGGTGATTACAATGCCAAAAATCAGTCCTGGGGTTCACCACTGTGTACTCCAAGTGGAAGAAATCTGAGCTCTCATTAGACACAATCTCACCTGGAACACCTACTTATTGGCCAACCTCAAGACAGAAATGACCAGATTTACTTGATTTTTTCATTACTAATGGACTTCGGACCGTACCCATACTGCAAATACGAGTTCCTATCTCTCTTCTCAGCATTCCCTTCTCAATTTGATCAACTATTGGATAAACCTTGCACTGCCATAAAAAAAAACCATCTCTTGTAGAAGGGATTATTGATTGGGACGCTTATACCAATTGTTTAAACTCAACGCTCTCTATCCCAGTGTCTCTAAAGAGCTAGAAGACGAGCCATTGAAAAGTTTACCAGCTGAACATGGTATAGCAGACTGTATGGCCTGCTTCTATGCCCAGATCCAGAATAATTGGGCAACTTCCAAACTATCCCCAGTACATCAGAGATTTGATCAGAGATAAGAGAAGAGCTCGCAAAGCATGGCAGACTGACCGACTCCCATCTGACAAACAGGCGTTTAATAGACTTAACAACTCAAACGACAAATTCAAAGTTTCAAAAGCACAATTTACGACAATCACATCAGAAATCTTGCGACTGACGATCGGAGCTTATGGAGGCACACTAAGAAACTTGCAAACATTCAACAATTACGGAGGGTGACGGACTACATTGCTACGTCACTAGAGCAGAAATTATATGCAACAGGAATATTTATGGACGTTGCTCAAGCGTTAGATAGAGTCTTGAATCAGGGGCCTCTCTTCAAGCTTAAGACGATACTTCCTCTTACCTATTATCTTATTCTTCAATCCTTTCTTTCTGAAAGATTTTTCTCTGTCTGCCATGGCTCATAACTGTATACCATTCGACCGGCCTTAGCAGAAGTAGCTCAGGAATAAGTACTAGCTCCGCTGCTCTACATCATACATACACACGATATTCCAAACAGCACCGAAACTCTGACAGCGACGTATGGAGACCATACAACAATTTTAACAAATCATCAAAATCCAGCAGATGCCTTATAGACTTTACGACACCATCTAACAAAACTTCATGATGGGTGCAAATTTTTAAAAATTCGACTTCATCAAAACAAATCTCAACATATCACTTTTACTCTCCGACAAGAAACCTACCCTCCTATATACCTCGACAAAGTAGTGATTTCGCAGACAGACAAAATTCGATGCCTTGGCCTGACATTTGACAGAAGAATGACATGGGACCCACACATCAAGAATAAACAAAAAACGCTAAACCAAAGACTGAAACTATTATACTCACTTCTTTCAAGAAGTTCTAAATTGAAACTTAGACATAAATTGAATACTAACTTACTCTAACCATCTAGACCCTACGGTCTAGTCACAGATAAACGGGACAGCCAAAAAAACATCAAATTTTTCAGTCAAAACTTTTAGGACTATCACCAAAGCTCCTTGGTACATCAGCAACTTTACGTTACAACAGACCTAAATATGCCTACAGTTAACGAACACATACGGACCCACTACAAACGATTTCACGATAACTTACACGGACATCCTAACACACTCATACAAGACATGGCGACAACCATGCCTGACAACATTCGCAGAAAGCTAAGGAGGAGCTGGATGAGGGATCTCCTAGCCTAACTATATCCGATCATCACGACAGGAAGAGGTGCCGCTGTGCACTACTCTTTCTCATGCCTTTCATGCCACGTTAACATGTTCTTAGCCAGCAAATTCACTCGTTGTCTCATAGACAGGTGTGAATTTAAAAAACAAAACAAAAAATTAGTTTATTTATTTGGATTATAAGTGTTATTTTTTATGTTGAATTTATTTAAGTCGAGAGTTCAGGCAATGAAGTTGTGACACATCTTACCGGAACAAAATCAAAACAATTCTGTTTTTTTTGTGTGTGATATTTCGGCAATGAATCAACCATAACCTAAAAAATATCAATATAGATATCTGTATTGTTTCAAAGCTAGTTCTCTATTTCAAATTTCCCTTTTCTTCAGGTTTTTCACAATGCCGAAGTGTTCCAGGTATTTTGTCAGTAGTTTCAACATTTACATATAAAAATTTTATTTATTGTTCTTTGCAAGTATAATTTCATTTTTCTTTTACATTGGTTTTGTAGTGAATGATTTGAATTAATACATGTGTGTGTCCAGTATTATAATTTTTTAACAAATGCTATTAAAAATTATTACAATTGTATCAATTGATTTCAATGGGAAATAGTACTAAATGTTATCTATGTAATAAAACCTGGTGTAATAGCTAGAAATTCTTTCTGCATGACTACTGTCGACTGACTTCAAAATAAGAATTTTTTAAGTTGTTTACTAAGCGAGGACGATGAACTTTTAAAAATAAATAGAAGCATAAAAATGTTAGATAAGTTGCTATAGCGAATAATAAAAGTTTTGTCTATATAGCTTAGAACTATAGAAACTGAGATCGTTTTGTTTTATGTCGACTAATCCCAACTCATTGGCTCAACGATAGTAAGCAATGGCACATCGATGTTTCTAGCTATAAAATTTCTTTATTACTGAGAACAGACTTGTTCATCTAATTTATTGGACAATCCATTACTAATGAAAACCCATCCCATTAATTCCTAAAGAGAAGAGACACCATCAAACCGTTTTTCCTTTACATGACTCACCTTGCTCTTGTGTAGTCCTTAATAAAACATTATACTAATAAAAAATATCTTTTATACCATTTCTATTAAAATGCTACGTTATGCAAATTAATTGCAACCTTTTCCAAATTAAATGCAACGCTTTCTATTCCAAACGTATAATTATAGCCGATGGTTTTGATTGGATCATCGGTGATTTTAATTATTCTAGACTATCAGATTTATCATTGTCATTGCATATTGATTCCCTATGATGATCGCTGATTTTGATCTAGAGAATTACGGATTAAAACGTTGTGATCGCATTTCTACGTACATAAATGATTTTCATGCCTACTGACATTTTATAGATATTGTTTTATAGTTTTTCATGGCTCTAATTAGCAATATATACACTCTCTAATTTGTGTTAGCTAACTAAAATTAGAATCGCGTGTGCAAGATGATTTATGTGCTCATGATGTTTTATTTTAATTTTATTTATCTTTACCTTGATTGTTTACTTATTTTTCGATTATTGAATTTATCTAGAAAAAAATAACTCTATCACTACAACCCATGAATGGTCTTGCGTTCAATACTTAGTAAGGACCTAACGTTTTTAGGCCAACGGTTGTACAATGAGGTGAGCTGGCCAGATTAAAGCTCAATCGCCATGTTTTCTCCTCAATTAAGGGTACCCAATTTGTAGAGTGTGGAACCCCAGGACTGTCTCTCGATTTCCACGTCAATTCATGGCAAATTTAATAGAATAAAAGATTAACTGCCTATGTCGGACGCGAGTCCGAGAGATAAGAGCATGCTGCCTTACTCACTGAACTATCCGGCTCCATAATTTATCTTTCTATTTATTTTTATGTGTGATGTACATATATTCATTCAATATTCATTAATTCGGAGCAACAACACGTTGACGCGTCCAGGCCTCCTCAATCAGCAGCCGCCAGTAGTCCCTGTTCAATGCTGCAGCCATCCAGTTGCGGACTCCCAAGCTCCTCGCTTCTCCAGCCACACAGTCTATCCACCGAAGTCTTGGTCGGCCGACTCTCCTCCGCCCGTGCATGACCTCTGTCAGCAATCGTTTTGTGATCTCCTCCTCACTCATCCTGGCCACATGTCCAGCCCATCTTAGTCGGGATCGTTTGATAAGTCACAACATCTGGTTCACCACAGAGATCATAGATTTCCTCATTTTTCCTCCGTCTCCACCTTCCATCAACAAAAACGGGACCAAATATTTTCCGGAGGACCTTGTGTTCGAAAACAAGCAGATTTTGGTATGCATCATTCGCCATTATCCATTTTTCCGCTCCATCTGGAAGTATTGGACGAATTAGAGTTTGGAACAGAATGATTTGGGTTTTCCTAGTTACTACCCTCCTTGTTAGGTATTGTCTGAGCCCAAAATAACAATGGTTCGCGAACAATATTCTTCTCCTGGTTTCCTCCCCGATGGCGTTGGTGCAGGTGACCTGGTATCCAAGATAAGTTAATTCTGAGACGCTCTCGAAGAGATATGTTCCTAATCCTACCTTATCTCCAGATAAGGTAAGATTTGGAACATACCGGAATATGTCTTAGGTGCTATTCACCCATCATGTACTTGATCTTATCATGGTTAACTGCTAGACCAGCCTTCCTTGCTACCTCTGCGAGGAAGAGAAACGCATCTTAAACCGACTGCTTCGATCTTCTAGTCTATGTCAATGTCATCTGCATAGGCAAGGAGCTGTACCGATCTATTTATGATAGTTCCTTGTGCCTGGATCCCGCAATCTTTAATTGCCTTTTCTAGAGCCAGGTTAATAACAAATAGGCGAGTGTATTGTCCTGACGTATATCTCTTCTTGGCGAGAAACTTTCGCTACGATCACGTTGAAGCTGGATGACACACTCAAGGTCAGTAATAGTCATTTTTATCAAACATATTAAACCAGCGAGAATGCTGAGTAGTCACAATGCTCTATAGAGACCATCCCTATCAACAGAGCTCTATAGGTTATGTTTTTTGCCTCAGTTGCGTGTGAAAATTCCTTATCGAACCATGGTGACTTGGTTTTCTTTCTTCTGCTCCTAAGATATTCTCTGCAACATTGTCCACTGCTGAGTGGATCTTCCTCCATTGATCATCGACTTCGTCCTCTTCGTAGTCGAATGTAGCTAATTTTTGATCCAATGCGATATTATTTTACTAATTTTTATCATTATTTATTTTTCTTTAGTCTGTATTAGATAATCAATTAGTCATCATTATAAAGCAAAGTAATTTTTTCTCAGCTTTGTATGAAAACTATGTATGCTACAATAAAGATAAGCCCAAGAAAAACTGGTATGATTCGGCTAGCTCCCGGCCATGCCAACATTCATGAAGGTATGTCTTCCTGTGCATTCATAAAATAAGTCAGATAGTTTCGAGCATACAACCTTTAGTTAGTGCGTTGTTAGTACTGGCGCATCAAAAATAAACATACCAACAGTTAATGAATATTAAATTTATATTTTTTCCTTCTGCCTAAAAGGCAATAGTATGAAGTTATGCATGCCAGCGTAACAACACACTAATGCAAATAAATCATGTTACAATTTTATAAGTAGCTGTGCACACAGTCTGCTTTTCGCTGCTCTTCAGTTTGTCCTCTGTCTTCTTCTTTCCATCCTCTATACGGCGGCCTCTTTCTCCCATTCCTAAGGAAAAGTGTGTTGGACCCGCTAACGTCTTCCTCCCGCACACAAAATTCTTATAGTGCAATTTTAAATTCTAATCCTGTTGATGAATATATGATCTCAACCATCTTTCACGACAAAAAGTAACAAGAAACTCTAATATTGAAGGATAGGTGCAATTAGATACGGTCCTTTCCTCCCTTATGCCTTTCATGCCATATCATTGGATTTATAGTTGTATGCACACTTTTTTTCTCAGTTTTTCAGCGTAGATTTTGATAAGCGCTTACTGATATCTATAGTAATAATATTTTTTACGTTTTTCTCTATGGTTGTAACCAGGTTTTAATTCTATCATTCAAAATTATCGGCCATTAAATATTTCAGTTGTTTTAGTAAGAAACTTAACCTAAAAATCAAGGTGATGAAGTATTCATATTAAAAAATATATATATATATATAAATTAGCAGTGAGGTTGATAAAATGTTATGGATAGGGCAAGTTAAGATATCCGGTAACATTAACCCCTTGAACTGGTTCTATAAACATTTTCATTTTCCCTCAGTTGCTGAGACGTTTATACAAGGGACCGAGATTAGACAGACCGGGGGATATTGTTCCAAGACGACCGGCCTTTTGTACAAACAGAGAATATAAATTAAAGAACAACAGGCTGAAGACTGTTAGCCGAGAGCACTAATGGCCGCGGTCAGTGTATCATCCCGCAAGTACAGTACAGTGGCGTGACAAATAGACCTCGGGAGCACTGTCTATTAGGGCTACTTCTGACCATTCTCGGCTCATAAGTGCTAGCCTCCCGAGAAATATATATTTCCTCTCAGCCACGAGACATCTACTAACTCTCTTATATTTCCTTCTTTTTTCCTCCTTTTCAGCTTCCATCAGTCTTACTTTCTTCCCTCGTTTCCTGGTTTGTGTTCCAGATACTTTATTTTACTTGTCCAGTGTCTGTATATATATATATATATATATATATATATATATATATATATATATATATATATATATATATATATATATATATATATAGCGTTAGAAATATAGCGTTACTAACGCATCATTACGCAAATCGTTATTCTAATATTCTAATAAATAATCTAAATAAAAAGTTCAACAATGAGCATCTTTATTAGGTTCAATCAAAGGTCTTGATTCAATAATATAAGACAAATTTTATATATATGTATTTTTACATTTTTTCCTTACATGGTAACCCCATATAAAGACCGTTTATTATGTTATACATGCTCCATGCCTTAGAGGCATACTACATGAATGATAAGAATAATAAAATTTACATATTCATATAAATTGAACTAAATTTAAGTATTCAATTATAAATAAATAACTAATAAAAAAGAAAATATACAACGAAAACAAAACAAAACACAACTGAATCAAAAAAATAAATAAAATAAATAAAAATTAAATAAAGCCATCAAGAAATTACCTACGCTGCCCATCTCTGGTCAGTGAGTCCAAGTCTATATTTTTAATAAATTTAAGCAAGTCTGTCTTGAATTTAGACAGCAAATTTTTTTCCGTTTCAGGCCATTGTCCATTTTTAGCATTGTATTTTTAATCAAATGAAAACTTCGCCTGTCTAATAATTTACAGTCATAAAGTATATGTCAAAAATTATGGATTTGCCCGTCTTCTTCGCGTAAGCTTGTTTGTATAATGTTGAATAGTTTGAGATATTGTTTTGTGTTACCATGTTCTGTCACTAGTTGCGTTAGTTTTTAATCATTACTGTGTATAGTTCTGTAATTGTGTAATGTAACATGGGGTATAAATCTGTGTAAGCTAGGTGATTTGGATGAGGTCACCCATATTTGATCCCATCTTTTAACCAAATCAAAATGCAGATCCCTCTTTATTTAGGATAACGGTACTTGATGGTATGATGGCAATAAATCACTTTTTGCCGCTTCTTTAGCAAGGTAATCGTCCCGTTCCTTATCCTACACCACTGAATGTGCCTTCACCCATTGAAGAGTCATTGATTTCCCTATGTTTTGAAGCTCTATTAAATTTTGTCTAATTTGGTCAATCAAATGGTCATGAATGTCTGAATTATTTACAGAGTCCAGTAAAATTTTGTTGCCTGTATCTATAGTGTATGTGCGTTCGTTTGTAGCGAGTCGTTACTTATGTAAAGCATTTCCAAGTCAATTGTAACCTTTTCCATTTCAAATGTAACTTTTTCCATTTCAATTGTAACCCAACCGGACATGAATTAATTCATTATTATTATTTTATTATTGAAAAATAATTATTTTAATTACATTAATGACTTTTATAATAATTTCGGCATATTCTATCGACATTTTTTTCGTTTATTAGATAATTGATTTTAAGTGCTAATTTCAAGTAGGTAGTTTAAATTTTTGAAATAAAATTGTTGTTTATTTATTTTTAAATATTTATTATTTTTTATTTATTTAGTGGAGGGTTGGTGGATATTATCGATTTGGTGATCGTTCATTAGGTTTTCGAAGTAATTAATGTCAAATTTGCTACCGAAATTTTTTTCGGCCACGAGTATTTCTAATTAATTATTAGTTTTCAAAATTCTTCGGTATAGGTAACGTTTAGTAGGTATTCAAGGGCGCTATATCCGAATTCACTATCGGATTTCCGATCGCGCATGCGCATTTAATTTTTCCGTTTCTACTGAAGATTTCTATGATAGAGGGATCGTTTATTAGGTTTTTGAGGGTTCTGATTCCATTATTTTAGTTGGGTTTTGGATAGCGCACGTTCGTTTTTTATTTCCACTACTGCTGGAGTTTTCTATTAAATAGGGATCGCTTATTAGGTTTTCAATGGTTCTCATTTATTTTCTTGAATTGGATTCAGGATCGCGCATGCGCATATTAATTTCCGTTGCTATTGAAGATTTCTATGAAAAAGGTATTGTATATAAGGTTTTCGAGGATTCTGATTTCATTTTTTTAATTGGATTTTTAATCGCGCATTTCGCTTTTCCGTTGCTATTGAAATGCACCTGCTCGATAAAAAGTAAAATATGAAAAAAGGAATCAGAATCCGAGAAAACCTAATTAACGATTTGTGTAACAAAAAAACTTCAACAGTATCAGATAATGTAAGAGCGCTAGGAATATCACAATTCCAATTAACAAAATCGAATCAGAACCTTCGAAAACCTAATAATCGATATCCGTACCAACGAAATGTCAACTGTAATAATAATTAGAAATGCGCATGCTCAATAAAAAAATCAATTCAAAAAACGTAATCAGAATGTATTTGATTTCTTGTCTTAATTAAATTCATAGTTCATAAATGTTTTATAAATGTTTACAAATATTCTAATTTAATATGTATAAAAATACCAAACTATATTTTGAATTGCTATTTTTGAATTGTTAGTCTGTTTTTAGAATTGAGGATGAATGTACAGCATTCGAAAATAATTTTCAATAGAACAAATTTATAGAAGTGGCAAATATTTATCAATCCCTAATTAGATTGATGCTTCTATACCATCATGCGGATGTCAAATGATAAAATAAATACCTTTACTACTGTAACCAAGGATGTTGAGTTCATGTTGAGTTATGTCAGTACTTCGTAAGGAAATACTGTTTATGGGCCAACGATTGTGCATGGAGGTGATTTAGAAAGGATCACGCTTAACCATCATGCTTTACCCCAATTTAGGGCAACCACTGTATGGAGACTGGGTGGACATAGGAGGGTGAATAAATATAAGTGAATAAATAATTATCTGTCACAGACGGAATCGTCTTTAAAATAGAAAAGGGAGTCAAACAAGGAGACTGCCTGAGCCCATTACTCATTATATTGTATATGGATGGAGTTGCCTCAAGATGTACCCGGAGAACGCAGAAAACTTGAACAATGAAACCTAAGCCCTGTTATCACTTATGTGTATGACGTTGTTCTAATTTCGGATTCCAAGCAAAAATTGCAACAAGCGGTCACAGAATGGCATGAAGAGCTTTCAAGGAAAGGTATGAAGGTCTATTTGGCAAGAGACCAAGAGCACGTCCAAGAACAACATTTCTCGAACAAATGGAACGACTGGGAAGAGCCAGAGAGGAGACGTTGCATGGATATGAGGAGGCTCGGCGTCGATTAGGAGAATTGGCAAATTTGGCTAATTCACCACCACGCTGAAGGCACTAAGAGTGGAAGACAAAGAAGAAGAAGAGGACGGACTCGAACATGGGTCCTGGAGGACAATGCCTTACTCACTTATCAACCTCCCCCTCTCTATCTCTCTCTCTCTCTCTCTCTCTCTCTATATATATATATATATATATATATATATATATATATATATATATATATATATATATATATATACAGGTCTGCTTGTACTCAGTACAGCCTTTCATACAAAACAATTGTTATTTTTATTATAATTTTTTAAAATCGAAATAAATAATGAGCCTAAACTAAATTCATTATTTTATGTAAGAAAATAAAATGTAATGCCTGATTCTACTTTTGGCATGTACAAGTGAGGCCGTATGTTCTGAGGCTTGTGCCCAGCCACAATGAGGAGCGAAAGTGAAGCAGTATCACAAACTTTACCTTAGGCAGTTCCGGAATAAAAAAAACAAAACAACAACTATGTTTGATAATCTGAAGAAATACATATTTATTCTTGATATAATTCTTTGGAATTTAAAATATTTAATTACATGACAGTAAATGCGATTACAGATTGCGATGATGACGGATATGCTGAGCCGTACACAATAGGAGTGACCACCTCAGCGAATAATGAGGAGGGGGTGGTGTGGGGGGGGGAGGGAGGGAGTAGGGATTGTTATAGCCCGCTTTGACGAACGATTTCAGCCTATAAAAGGCCGCGCTCCGATTTATTAGCCATTCTTCCTTGTAAACAACTTTATTATCTGCCCCCACTCTCCTGCACCGCCGACTATTTTTCACCAAGTCCCTCTGACCAGTGTTCAATTCCATTAGTGCTCTTCCCTCTCGTATGGTGACAAACTCCCTGCCTTTAATTAGTCTCCACTAGAATATGGTAGGGTTGTTTTTGTTATCAGACCTTTGTCTTTATCCTATTCAATACCAAAACGTTCTCAAACAATAAATAGCAATAAATGTTATTAATTAATACATCAATCAATAGAGACAAAAATTTTCGTTATTGCAGGATTCCAAAACAAAGCCTTCAGTATCAAACACCAGTTAATAACTAACCAACCACCGTTTAGGCAATTCTGGTTTCATCAGGACAACAAAGATAAGATCACATAAATCCAAAACGGAGATAGTTTACAGACCTCAAGTCTATTGTTTAATAAAAGACTATTTACACATAGTACATTACTCTAATACATATTCACAGACCAAAAGTTGCAATATTATATATTACCTCGTACTTCTGGCGTTTAGGCATTAAAAACTTTGCATCCAAATACCTCAATATACCTGATTAATTTAAATAAAACATGAAAGCCTTTAAATAGAATTTCTTATTCAAGGTGGATTTAAATGAAACTTTTTGATTCAAATAATTTGTTATAAGGGTATGTGAGACCTCTAATCGGTCGTAATTTTGAAACTAAAATGCCGATTAGTGATGTCGAATTACTAGGATCATCCTGATGTGACCAGTGAATTAGGTGCAAAATTAAAAAAAAAAAAAAAACCTGCCTAGTGGTTTCCGAGAAAAGCCGTGGAGTTTTTAAAGTTTAAGTATTCCTAATTTGATTCAAATTATTTTTTTTTTTCTACACTAAGCAGGGAAAATGTCATTATTTTTATAAATGTATATGGTAGCGAGAATCATCCAAATCATCAAAATAAATCCATTGCTTCAATTAACATACCATCTTTGGCTCATAATAATGTGAAACACCATATTGTACTCGAGAATTTTCCTAGTTTGATAAAAATATATTTTTTCTATATTATGAGGTAAAATCTAACTATAATCATAACTACTAAAATGATAACATAACATACCACCTTTGGTTCATCATAATTTTTTTTATAAAACGCCATATTTTATTTAAACATTTTCATAGTTCGATAAAAAATAACTTCTATATGATGAGGTAAAATTCCATCATTTTTATTATTGTAAATGGGAGCTATAATCATCATAAATTCTAAAATAAACCCATTGCTTCAATTAACATACCACCTTTGGTTCATAATATATTTTTTTGTAAAACACCATATTTTACTTAAAAATTTCCCTGGATGATACAAATATTTGTTTCCTTTATTAATAGGCAAAATTTATTATTCTATATGGCAGCTAGTATTATTTGAACTACATAAAAAAATTAATTCTTTTGATTAGCATACCGTCATTGGCTCACAATAATTTGTTGGTAAAACATCGTATTTTACATACAAATTTTCATTTGTTGACACGTAACATTTTTTTATAAAGTTTTATTATTTCATTCATTGATTTTAATTTTGGTTTATTATTTTCAATAATAGACCTTTGGAATCAACCAAGGAAAAAAATTTTGTAACCCCCCTCAAAATTTGAGATTTTACGTTTTAAGATACGTAGAATCCAAATATCGAATAAAAAAAAAAATCCGTCCGTCCGCCGTCCGCCGTACGCAGTACGGACAATTGGACCGATTGTCTTGAGATTCGGAACCAATGTCACAGGTCACCCCGGGATTATCCTCGGAACCCGGTATTACCATCCGTCTGTTCGTTTCAAAATGGCGGCCAATTAGAGATTTCATAAGACCATAAAGGCCATTTATAAAGATAGAGAGGAAATGTAAGGTGCTTTTATTGTATGTAAACGAAAGCTAATGAAATTCCCTACAAAACGAAATAAAAATCATTTAAATCGGACCATTGTTAGCTGAGATATTGCGTAAGGAACTTCGGAGACTGATTCTCCTGGCGGCTAGTCATCCGGCTTCATGACTTATCTATTGGGCTTCTGACATCCTCGTATTTCTCTGTTTTATTCTTCCTTGGATTATTTCTTTACCTCCTTTAGCTTCCTTAGTCTTTCCTTTTTTTTTTCTTCCTGAAGTGCACATTAAATATTTCCTCTGTATCATTTTACATCACAGCCTACTTCCATTGACAGTTTTTAAAATTAACACTGCCAGTTCAGCACTCTCACGTCGATCATCTTGTGAAAAGCTTCAAATTTCTTTCCTTTTGGTGCCTACTGCTTGATTTTTTTTACTTAGACAGAATAGAAATTTTTGAAATATTACTAAGTGGAAATAATAAACCATTGTATAATAATTTGCAGCGTTTTTTTTCTGTATAATTTGTTTTATACAATATGAAAGGTTCATAATATTTGGTCGGTAAACAACAATAGTACATTTTTTTTTTCGGTAAGCTCCGTGGTTATCAAAAGGAGGGTTTTGTAAAAACTTTAAGTTGCTCGAAACAAAAAAAACTAGTTGAGGTAGAACAATAAAATTTGGTATACAATCTTGTCTATAAGAAAGAATAACTAAATTTCATCAAAACCTGATGATAAGTGTCATGGTCTGGATGAAGTAGTATGGAATGATTCGGAAGCCAAATGTCGCAGTGTTTCCATACGGCAACGCTTGGTTACTGCGCAGGTGACTGGTCGAGAATTTTGATTTTATTTGTTTACATTTATATAAACCTAAACAGATACAGAAAGGATAATTAAAAGATGTAAAAATGAAAATTCGATTGTCCTTCAGCCGTCTTTGACGCAGTATAACATTGTTAACGTTAAAATTGGGGATATAAAATTCTTCGTCACTGCTTTCAGTAATCTCATCTAGGACTGGATATTGCCAATTCCCGCCCCACTATGCTTTTTCGCCTACAACATGCTTTTTCCTGTAGGAACTCTCAAGTCGGTGTACAGTTGTATCCCACGCGCTTAACTACGTCCTATTTTTTTATTACACTGAATCTGTAATTCGTCTTTTTTTTATGCAGGCTTGTATACTGATTATTTGTATGGATATTTTAGACATACTTCTTCTTTTTCTTCAAAATTTTTGTTTAACAATTTGAATAATTCATACAATTTGATGTTATTGAATAATATTCAAATAAAAACATAAATCACTTTATCATTCAAATCACTAAGATTTTTCACATAAATTTAAAATTTTCTTTATTAAATTTAATCCAATAATTGTTCATATAATAATTAATGGTTTTGTTTATTTTAGTTCAAAAGTATATTTTGATGTCATTTATTTATATCATTTATTTCGTTAGTTGTTTTTATAAATGTCAATCGCTAACATCAGATGTGGATGCTAATGTCTTGCTAAAATGTCTGAATGAGTTTGAAGAAGAGGAGGAAATAAAAGATGAGTTGAACATCAATTGTCAACTGCTTTATTGTAAATTTTAAATTGATTAAAATATTTTATACAAATATTAATATATTGTTTCACTTTCTATGTATTCTTTTATACCTGAAAACAAATAATTTGTCAAAATTTTGAGAGAAGACAAATCAAAATGATTTTCATTTTGTGGGGAACACATGTAACCGATGCGTCTGTCTACTCCAGAACTAAGCGATAAGGGAGCATAAGTCGTACAGGTTATTAGTAGACAATTGGGTAATAGTTATTATCTAACAAAAGGTTTCGGGGATAATGCCGTTTAATTTTCGAGTAGGATTCCATAAATAAGTGGAGCTGTACTATAATTATGACAATGTTTATTGAATGACAGGATAGATTTTGATGAAATTTTGGGTAGTTGTTACGTTTCAAATCAGTGTGGTCAAAAAAGACGTTCAGAAAAGGAATCACTCCCAGTAAAACATTAAAAAGTTGATTATTTAACTCAAGGCTCGACGCCTTTATGAAAAGATTCGTATTATTTTAGCAACTCCTGCGTTTTATTATTTCTAGAGACCGTTTTCAGTGTCAGTTATAGTTATTATTGAAGATTATTGATATTAACTGTAACTGTTTAAGTAAAACTTTCAACTCTATATGATGATCAGATTATATATATATATATATATATATATATATATATATATATATATATATATATATATATATATATATATAATATCAGATAATATAAAAAATAGAATATATTTCGGATACTTCTTTTAATATTATAAATAAAATTAAAAAAAAAAACGAAGAAGTTTCTTGGGCCCAATTGCTGAATACGTATGTCCGTCCATCGAACCAAGTCAAAACTCAAATATTCACGATTAACCTTAACACAATCCTCCCAGAAACTTATGATCGATCCCTATGATAATTTACTATAGTCCAGTCAATGAGTGCTCAAATGAAGGGGTAGACGGAAATGACGGGACCTCATAGTAGTTAAGAGATTAACGTACTAAAAGTTCTGGGTTCTAGGAGCAGAGGCAAAGAGAGAAGGGGAAAGAAGATCATATTTTTCGGGTTTTCGTTTATATCTCAAAAAAAAAACGGTTGGTCCTAGCTTAAAAATTTTAAATTAAAAGAATTAAATTTTCCACAATATATTTTTTTTTTATTCTTTTTTGTATCTGTTATATTTTAAGTTCTTCAAAGAAAAAAATTAGAAAAAAAAAATTACTCTTTAATGTAATTGGTGTTCGGGGTACGATGTACACTAAATAATTGATAATAATTCAAAGCCGTGCTTTTATTTTCCAAAGCAATTGGTACATAAAAGGTATACTGGAACAAAATGAGAAAATAGCAGAATAAGAATTATTGGACAACAATACACACATGAGAGAGCTCTCAACAGAACAACTTTTTCAGGGAGGTAATTAATAGGCTTGCCAATGAACACGCAAGAAAATTTGACTATTGAAATTTGCAATAAGAAAATTAGTTAATTGAAAATGTTTAGCGGAAAAACGAAAAAATGAAATAATTAATTTTATATACATTGGCAAACCCATTTTACAACCATAACCTCCCTGGCACTGATATCACTATCACTGCCCAGTCGCCACATCACTCCCCCCAATGACATCGGCACAGAACCGCACCTTAGGCTTCACCTCTCTACCAGAGCGAGTGCGGTAACCACGTTGCAACGTAGGAGGGTCTGCGTCGAGGTCATTCGGATGGTCGCCTGAAGGTCCTGCGGCAGGTGTAGGAGTGGGTCGATCTCTGGTGGCGGTGCTTTCTCCGTTGTCGTCCAGGAGATGGGCCGGCTTCAGTCGATCCATGGATATGACCTTCCGACCGGAAGGCAGCTGGACAGTGAAGGTCTTCTCTTCCCTCGAGATGACTTTAAAAGGGCCAGAGTAGGGAGGAGTCAGTGACTTACGGACGTGGTCATCCCTCAGAAACACATGACTGCAGTGCCCTAAGTCTCGGTGGACGAACGTCTTGGCTGTGCTGCTGCGGTGAGGAGCTGGGCGAAGGTCCTTCATGGCCTGGCGAAGAGACTTCAACGTCGACTCGGTGTCTTCAGGACGTCTGGAAGGCTCGAAGAACTCGCCAGGGAGACGTAGAGGCTGCCCGAAGGTCATTTCAGCAGCGCTGGCCCCGATTTCCTCTCTAACGGCCGACCTGAGACCCAAGAGAACTGTTGGCAGCACAGTCGTCCAGCCATCATTGTTGAGTGCTGCCATGAGGGATGCCTTAAGGGACCTATGCCACCGCTCGATGCACCCATTGGACTGCGGATGGTACGCCGTCGTGCGACAACGCTGGATACCAAGGACACTAGTGAGACTAGTGAAAAGGTCTGACTCGAACTGGCGTCCCTGGTCGGTGGTAATCCTTGCAGGCGTACCATATCGAGAGATCCACGTGCCCAATATTGCTTCGACTACCGCAACACTGGTGATTTCCTCCAATGGGCACGCTTCGGGCCAACGGGTACATCTGTCGATCATCGTGAGGCAGTATCGCTGTCCATTAGAGGGTGGCAAAGGTCCGATAATATCCACATGGATGTGCTCGAACCGCCTGCTCGGCTCGAAATTACCCGGAGGGGTGACCGTATGCCGAACCACTTTGGAGCGCTGGCAGGGTATGCAACAGCGAGCCCACCTCGAGATGTCGGCATTCATGCTCGGCCAAAAAAATCTCTGGGCAACTAAGCGTCTGGAGGTTCGTATGCCGGGGTGACTGAGCCCATGTAGCCGCTTGAAGATGTTCTGACGCATGGATTCAGGAACGTAAGGTCGCGCATGAGAAGTGGAGGTCTCGCAGAGGACCGCTGTTGAGCTTCCAGGAGGTGTCATCCAGCGAAGTTGGAGACGAGGATTCTTCTGCATCTCCTGGATCGACGAATCATTCGCTTGCTCCTCAGCTAGACGAGCAAAGTCTTCCGTGCAGTCAATATCCTCCACTCTCGACAGCGCGTCGGCGACCGTGTTGTCATTCCCGGCTACATGGCGGATATCGGTTGTGAACTGGCTAATGAAGTTAACCAACCGAATCCGCAAGGGCGTCGCTGTGTCCGGCTTCTGCGAAAATGCAAACTTCAGAGCTTTGTGGTCTGTCCAGATGACGAATTGTCTCCCCTCCAGTTGGCCTCGAAAGTGCTTGATGGCCCGATGGATCGCCAGCAGCTCCCGATCGTATGTGGAGTATTTCTGCTGGGCTGGAGCGAGGGACTTAGAGAAGAATCCTAGAGGCCGCCAGGCGTCGCCCTCCTTCTGCTGCAAGACAGCACCCATTGCAGTGTTGGACGCATCACAGACCAGCACGAGATCTGCATCGTGCTTGGGGTGTCCAATCACCACCGCTGCTTTGATGGCGGCCTTGCAGCGCTCGAACGCCTGGTTTGAATCTTCACTCCAAGTAATTGGCGACCTATCATTCTTCTTCGCTCCAGCCAAGTACTTGTTAAGCGGACCTTGCAGCTCTGCCGCTCTGGGTATGCAACGTCGGTAGAAGTTAAACATACCCAGAAAGCGTCGGAGATCCTTGACCGTGCCAGGTCGTGGGTAGGTGGAGATGGCCTCGACTTTAGCAGGCAGTGCGGTGACGCCCTCCGAATTCACGTGGTATCCGAGAAACTCGACGTCCGGACGCCCGAAGACACATTTGGCCAAGTTTATGGTCAGCCCTTGGTCATCCAGCCGTCGCAGTACTTCCTCCAGATGTGCTCGGTGTTCCTCTTCGTCTCTGGAGCATATGACGATGTCGTCCAGGTACCACCACGCAAACTCCAGACCTTGAAGAACCCTATCGAGAAAACGCTGAAAGGTCTGAGAGGCGTTCCTGAGACCAAAACACATCCGGAGAAATTCGAATAGACCAAAGGGAGTTATGACTGCTGTCTTCGGTATGTCCTCCTCTGCCACCGGAATTTGATAATATGCACGGTTGAGGTCCAGCTTGCTGAAGATCTTCTTACCGTGCATATTGATGTTAAAATCCGCCAAGTTCGGAACTGCATACCTGTCGGGAATTGTCTTGGCGTTTAGCTGACGATAATCTCCGCAAGGTCTGATTCCACCGTCCTTCTTCTGCACGATGTGGAGAGGGCTAGCCTAAGGGCTGTTTGAAGGCCTGCAAATCCCTTCCTCCATCATCTGGGCAAATTCCCTCTTGGCGGCGATGTACCTTTCCGGTGGAAGGCGCCGAGCTCTCGCTGCGACTGGAACTCCCCGTGTCTCTATGTAGTGCCGCACGTCGTGCTTGGGCTGCTTCGTGAACGTGGTCGGGTTCGTGACGCTGGGGTACTTGCGCAGGATCTCTGTGTACCATTCTCCTGCTGGGACGGAGTACACAGTGGGAACTGGTACTGTCGCCAGCCTGCCGCGCGTCGTTAGCCCAGTGATGCCATCTACCAACTGGCAACCGGCGAGGTCTACTAATATGTTATGGCGATATAGCAGATCCGCGCCGATAATGGGGTAGCTCACCTTTGCCACGACGAAACGCCAGGGAAGGCTCCTCCGCAGCCCCAAGTCCACGTTCAGCAGTGTGCTACCGTAGGTCGGAATAGGGGTGCCGTTCGCTGCATACAGCGTGAACTCCTCGCTCATTCTTCTCGTCGGCGTCTTCACCGGGAACACAGATAGGGTGGCTCCTGTATCCACCAAGTATCTGTGCCCGGACTTCTTGTCCGTGACGAAGAGTCGGCGGTTAATTACCTGAGCGACAGAGTCCGCCTTGTCCGTCGCTGCGACTAGTTTCCCGATGGCTTCGGGACGGGTGAGGGCCTCCAATCGCACGGCTGGCGGCAGTTTGTCGCTTTACTCCCAAACCTGTTGTGGTAATAACACAGGCGGCGACCCTTACTTCTGCTACGGCTTCGTGGCCGGTTCCTCCCCTCATACCTTCCTCGGGTTTCTAGAGCTGCAACGCGATCGGTCAATCTCTCCAGGGCCGCTAGAAGCCTGTCTTCTCTGTCGTTGGAGGTGGAGGGCCGCATGGCAGCTACTTCGCCGGTTCGGTACCCCTGGATCTCGGCGATGCGGTCAGCAATGGTGCTGAGTTTGACCATGTCGGCCGGCTCCGCAGCTGCTAGCGCTGCCTGCATCCCATCTGGCAGTCCCCGTAGCCAGATTGACTTTAATAGGTCGCTAGGCAGTGTGGTTCCTCCCAAAGACTGCAGTTCCCTCAAAAAGTGCGATGGGCGGCGGTCCCCGAGACGTTGGTCTTCGAGGAGTTTCTTGATTCGAGTATGTTCGGAATCACCGAAACTCCCCATCAGCCTGGCCTTGAGTAATTCGTAGGGGTTCTCCAATGGAGGTTGCCTGATGAGGTCTATGACATCTCTGAGCGGCTCTCTGTCCAATTGCGTGGCCACGTATCTAAATCTAGTAAGCGAATTAGTGACCCGGTACAGGTCGAAAACCATCTCGCACTGTAAGAAAAACATCTCCGGGTCACTCTTACGAAATGTGGGCATTCGGGCCGCAACTGTGGCCGCCGAAGCAGCTTCGATCACCTGGGGAGCAAACCCCGTCTCTTTGCCCTCATCGGCTCCATCGAGTGTCAATAAATCGAATTTATTGCTAAGGGGCATCTTCACTTATAGTCCTTAGCGTACAAAAAAAAATTATAACAATTGTACTCACCGATCACGTCGGGGTCACCACTTTAATGTAATTGGTGTTCGGGGTACGATGTACACTAAATAATTGATAATAATTCAAAGCCGTGCTTTTATTTTCCAAAGCAATTGGTACATAAAAGGTATACTGGAACAAAATGAGAAAATAGCAGAATAAGAATTATTGGACAACAATACACACATGAGAGAGCTCTCAACAGAACAACTTTTTCAGGGAGGTAATTAATAGGCTTGCCAATGAACACGCAAGAAAATTTGACTATTGAAATTTGCAATAAGAAAATTAGTTAATTGAAAATGTTTAGCGGAAAAACGAAAAAATGAAATAATTAATTTTATATACATTGGCAAACCCATTTTACAACCATAACCTCCCTGGCACTGATATCACTATCACTGCCCAGTCGCCACAACTCCATGCTACACTAGACTATACTTTTCCTTTTATTGTCTTAACCGTTTATATTAAAGAGCGCATATTTATTACACTATAACAGATAAAAAAATAATTAATAGGCACATTCTTTTAGGAAATTTAATGCTCTTCAATTTTTTTCTTATAACGTTTTAAGCTACGAGCAACCGTTTTCTAAACGACAATTCGAAAATCATCATCTCCTTTTTTTTCTCTTTGCATATGTTCCTAGATCCCAGGACTTTTAGTATGTTTACGTCTTAACTATTTTAAACAAAGACCCGAAGTCAATTTAAGCAGTCCCGTCATTTCTGTTTTTAACCCCCTCATTGACTGGTCAATTAGTTATTCATTTATTTACTTAAATAATTTACACTGTTTTATCCGTCAATTGCTTCCATCATAAGTACAATTGTGCGTACCCGCTAAATTCTTCAGTAGATTTATATTTCTTCGAGCCAGATATTCTACGCAATACTCTATTTTCGAAGACCTTAAATCATTATTATTCCTTTAACGCAATAAGCCACGATTTTAACGCGTAACAAAAATTCTTCTTTCGGGACTCTTCTATTCTGAAGTGTTGAAAGTAACAAATACAAAAATATTTGTGATATAATGGAAGAATTTATTCCACAGATGCTAAATGTTTATATATGACATTGAAGTTTTTAGAAATCCTTTCACACTGGACGACGTATCCGTATTTATTTAAAAAATAAATTCGTAAAATAAAATATATTTATTTTAGAAAACCGTCCTTTCACACGAGACCACGCACAGTGGGGTATTTGACCTGAAAAGCTGGCCAAAAGTCGATTTTTTTTTTTTACTTTTACTCTTATATGGTATTTCATTTCAGTAGACAGATCTTTGGAGTATTTAATGACACCTTAACCAGTCCTGTCGGACGGCCATCGGTTGCGGGACAGAACAAGCAAAATCATGTCTTGACGGGAACGTTACCAGCACCGAGTCAATCTGTTGAAGTTGCTAGAAGTTGACGCTCGCTCCTTCTGTCTCAGAATTCCCAATTATTTATTTCTGTTATGGCTGATCCTTATCGTGGTATGTACTACAATTTATGACCAATTTTAAAAATATTAGTGTATTACAATGGTGCTTTAGCTATTTTTAATATAACTATATAAAAAGACATGTTTTTTTCTCTTCTTCTAAAAACTAAGATCTTTTTGTTATACTTCCGAGCGTTTCCCGGTGCTCATTTCTATTTGACATGAAAGAGTAAATTAATTTAGTTTTAATATTGAAAAACAGTAGCCGCCGAAAACCGCCTATAATCTTTTCCTGATTATTTATTAAAAATTAGTGGCAAAAAATAAAAATCAGTTATCATTTTACGTTTTCTAGAAAATATTTTTTATTTTATTTCAGGCCCTTCAGGCATCACAATTATTATAAAAAATCAAATATATGACAAAATGAAGCTATTTCCAGCCAAAAATATTGGACAAAATCTTGAACTAATGGAAAAAAAACATTATTAAAAGTGAAAATTATTCTGCCGACAAAAGAAAGGCATTTAAAATTAAATTTTCCCACATAAAATCTTAAATAAAGAAAATGTGGTTTGCCATAAACAAACCAGAGCGTATTTTTTTTTTTTTTAGCAAATAATAGCAATTGGATGCCAGGTGCCATCGAGATAAATTTAAAAAATAATTACGTTTAATAGTTGATGTTTCGAAACCAGGGTATGGGCCCATCTATAAATTTTCTTGTTATATCCTGGACACCGATTTCCAAGTTTGATGGGTCAAATTACTCGTTTTGACATTTGCAAGTTCATGATCATACGGTAATAAATTATTAATAGCCAATACTTGAAAAATTAAAAACCTTAAAATAAAATTTAATAAAAAATAAAAATTCCGACTACGGAAATAAATATTATATCTTACAGTCCCATTCGTCCTATGGGACGGAATATACTTGCATATCTAACTTAAGCGCATTAGCAAGTTGTTAGTGAAATTGACGCCGATGAATATTGAACCTTGGTGTAGTAGTCGGGTGCCTTCCACTACTCGTTACCGCTCCTAGCAAGTATATTCCCCCTCGTTCATATAGAAATATAGACAAATATAGAAAGCTCCTTGCTTCTGTGCATGTAAACATACAGAAAGTAAAGTAATGTATTGATTAAAGAAAAGTCATAATATTCATTTGGGTGTGAAAGGCACCCAACTACGACACGAGGTTTCAATATTCATGGGCGTCAGCTTCACTAACAACCCACCAATACGCTCAAATAGATATGCAATTATATTCCGTCCCTCAAGAAGAATGGGATTGTAAGAAATAAAAATTATTTCCGTAGTAGAGATTTTTATTTTTTATTAAATTAATTTTTTTATATAAAATATCTTATTTTGATCATATTGAATTAATTGTTATTTCATTATATCTAATATTTATGACAAAAAATATTTCCTAACATGACAAGAACATATTTATTCCTTGACGTAATACAGACATATGGTGAGGATATAAAATACTTTGTATGTTATATATTTCCATTCTGTCTTCTATTATTTTAAGCTTTTAAGTTCTTAAAACTACCATATTTATTACAAATACCATTATCATTAATATGAGACATAAAAGGGATGATAAATAGTTTTGGCCAGCTTTTCGGGTCAAATACCCCACTGTGCGACGTATCCGTTCGCAACTCGCAGCCAAATAAAGCAGGATATTTGATCTTTCGTGTATATTTTATTTTATCATGTTCACGATTATATTACTTAGTTGGTTGGTTGGCTGGTTATCAGTCCAAAAATAATTTTAGCAATATTTTTGAGAAAAAAAAATTGTAGGAAATATGAAAGGGTTCAAAACATGGCATTCTCACCACTGTTCGTAAATAACTATCTTTTCTACTTCCCAAGTCAATGAAGATACTGTTTGATATTTCTATTTGGCTCAATGTTTGGCGGTAGAATGGGCCTTCTTCAAAATAGTGGTCTTTTGTTACAAAGTTCGTAACTGAAGGGTAATTTGTTCGATATAATGAGTTAATGTATCAGGCTGTATTGATTAGTTACACAACAGTAGCCATAGTGTTATGTCCGTATCTTTCTAAAGTTATCAAGGCAGCTGAACCGAAAAAGTTATTCCGTTATAAATGATTTACTTAAGAGATAATCCAGCAAGTTTGTTATTGGCATGATTAGCCAGGTATTCTGTTGATAAGGCCCTTCCAATCCAATCGAAGGAGATTGATTCGAAAAAGCGGAAATGAGAGGATAATGAAATCGCAGGGAACGACGGTACCCATCAGGCTGCCACTTCCACCGCGCTAACAAAAAACAGACCATATTACCGAAAAGCAAACGAAAAGAAGAGGATAGCGAGTCGGAGGATGGTGCAATATCCGGGCTAGAGGATAAAGAGGATATTCGCCTACAGAACGGGATTGGATTGTAGACTCCATGGATTGTGGACGAGGAGTCCAATCACGTGGATAGCCGGCCAATTAACCTGGATCATGGCTAGTGCGGTAAAAACATAACTAATGGTTAGGCACTCTCGTTTGCATCTCGTTTATTTCTCTTTTCACTGCGGTCCATTCCCGCTCCATCGTTATGCTCCTCGCGTCTACGATCTGGGTCGCGAAAAATATATTTATAAAACTATTACTAAAATGTACGATGGTAGGAAAAAAACAGGTGAATATTTAGTAATCTGATATAACTGAAAATCGGCCAAACATGGAGTTGCTTCCTTATTATCATCGTTGGTAAAAATACATAGCTAGTCGCTTTTGTTTAACAATATTTATTTCAGTGTATGACACAATTCCTCACCGCACAACTGATCTGAAGTTATCTTCATGATAATTATTTAGTTTCAAAACAAAAAAAGATTTTATGAAAATGTTAAAAAAAAATGATTTGTTTTAAATTTCATATTTTTAATAATTACATTTATCCTAAAGTTTTACATACTAAACTACACAGTATTTTTTTAGATTCACTAAATTTGCATGTTGTCAGATTTTGAGTACAGTGTTGTAACTAGGATATAGATGAGTATGAATAACAAAATAATTACCAATAATAGTCGATATGAATAAAAAATATAGAAAAAAAATGTTAAATTAAAATAAAAAAAAAGGTTTAAATTAATACATAACAAAGAATATAATTCCTTGGGTCAGTAATTATAGTAAGCATAGAGTTACAAATCATTACTGGTATTGTTAAATAAGTAAAAAAATAAAATAGCTTACACACTCAAAGAAATCTTAATTGTCATTTAGGCTGTACGCAAGATAAGGTTACTGTATAACAGTGAAGTTATTATAATATAATATAACTGACAGGATTTGACAAAGCGTCAAAGGGTTAGTTATTGACTTTGACTTGGGAGAACCGTAGCTTTTGCTCCGGATATTCTAAAAACAACCTGAAAATGCTTAATGATTTAATATTATCCGTATTTTAATACTGATATTTTAATATCTCAAAGGCAACTAAACCGATTTTTTTCCAGGCATCTACAATTTTGTGATAGAGTGAAATTGAAAGTAATTTCTTAATATTAACAGATTTTTGGGGAAATGATGAGCAAAGATGACTGGGAAATTGTTATTCCAAAGGAGGCAGAAGAAAGATTATCCCAAGCTAAAGGGCGAATATACAGAAAAGCGGTACCGACATTGAATGGATACCCTCCTGCCCCAGGGGAAGTACTCCAAGCACGTCCACGCTCAATTCCTCACCCTCCGTACCCCGACCATCCAATATATTCTATACATAAACGTATTTTCCGTCGAACCGAAATAATTCCATTCATTGATATTCGCGGGTAATATGATGCAACTAATCTCGAAGTATAGATTTTTCGTTTATTATTGTAAGGAAAATTCGTGGAATCTAGAAGCATAACAAACAAAAAATCTGGTGTGGTTATCGCTTCACAGAACTTTCACATACCATCGTACTCCAAGAAGAAATTAATTACTACTCAATTAAGGCTAGTGAAATTTTAAAAGTTTCCATTTAGATTCCATTCCAGTAAAAAGTTTCCTTTGAGATTCCATTAAATAAAATAATAGTAGAAATAATTTACTACAAAAATACCAATTATCTTCAACGACTTTATATGCCAGTTTATTTTCTAAACTTATTAATTTTACAATGATATATTATACATCAATATTACTACTCATATTTCCAGATCTGTTTTATACCTAGTTAATCATCAAATTCATTCATAATTTTATATTTATTCAGTGCTACTAATAATGAGCAACGGTTAATTATTTCAAATAAACCAAATTAAAGGTACTTACTTCAAAGGAAGGCATTATGAAGATTCGGCATTTAAGCCCTGTCAGTCTATTTCAATAAGGATAAGATCTAGCTGATATTGACATAACCTGCTACAGATCGACGGGTTTTCAATAAAATATTGTATAGCATTTTTTTTTTAAATATCCAATAATTAATTTGAAATGTGATCTAATGGCTAGAAAATAGTAATGCATTAATATCATTGCATTTTATGTTTTTCTGTCAATCATCACTATTTATGTGGCCTATTGCAATCCACGAGTTTTTTATACAATATTGTAATTTTTTTTGTTATATCTAATACCTAATTAACAGGAAATTTGTTTTGAACAAGAGAATTTGTTTTAAAATAACAATTTATTTGTATCACAGCATTGTAAGTAATTTCTGGTAATCGTCATTGTTGTTTGGTTTACTTACTTTTTATCAATATCAAAATTTGAATGGCAATGTTGGTAACACTGCGTTCAAGTTATTATTATACATCGTTATATGCCCTTATCGTTTTAAAATAGTATTTTATTTCTTATTTTTCAAAATGTGTGAATCTAATATTAATGGTACACTTAACGAAACGTAACTTACGAATTATTTTTAAAGATCAAAGTTACCCGAAAAACATATCAAAACAAGAATATATAATACAAAATAAAAATTATAAGTTTAGAAAAATATATAAAATTTATTTCAACTGTGTGTTATAAATTTCAAGAGACAAAAGAATTTTAGATGATAGTTTCTTCTATGGTCTGGTTGAAGGTCTAGCAAGCGATCGACTTTTATTCTAATCGAGATTTGATTCGTGATAACGAACATTGGATTGCATGGCTCATCGATTTTAGGTATCACTGAAGATTGATTGAATTATTTCTGTTTTGTTCATCTATGCTTTATTAATGCTTATTTATTTATTTTTTTTAGTTATACAAAAAAGAAAAAAAAATCAGGCATCTAGTTTAATGATTTTCACAACCAATGTTGATTTTCTCTTGTTGCAAGACTTTTCAATGAGGGTATTCATTATTTTAAAAAATCGATTTCAATATATTAAATCAAATTTAGTTTTCATTATTTATATAATAAATAAAATCTAATAACCCTCATCTTTCTAATCTAAAAATGTCTTTGCTGATATCTAACAAAAAAAAATATTAAAAAAAAAAATTAGACATTGGAATTCTCTGAATACTTATTTTAATTTTTTTTATATTAACGATTAGTAATTATTAACAAAGTATGAAAGCTATATGGTATACATGGTAGATAAAGCTGTTGAGTGCTCGGTAGTAAATGGCTGTATAAATTGAAGAGTGCTCACAGTATTTTTATTACCGAACTCAAATCAATAAAACAAGCGCTGAAGTACTTTGTGGTGTCGCCCATTCGGTAAAAGCAAATTCATGAAGCAAGTACCGTGATAGCCCTTAAAAAATCTGAATAAATGAACGAAATCGGGAGCTTGTGGTCGATATGGAAAAAAAAAAAAAAAAAAAAGAATAGTCTCGATTTGTGTTCCATCTTTTTACGGTACAAAGCGAAACGAAAAGCCGTTGCTCACTTGTTGAGAAAAGACGAAAGGCGTGACGTTCTCGTTCTGAACGAGTGGAATAATGCAAAGTACTGTAGGTTTCTAAAGAAAACAGCCCAGGCATTGGAACTGATAGGAGCGCTAATAAATTGTAAAAAAACATCTCTTTCATCCTTTGCATTGTACAAGATATAATTTTTTCTAACATCGTATAAAGGTGCTCATCGTTTTACATATTTTATGTAGAACGCACTCACACATGTGCATCTGATTGGACAGTGATTGTAACATTATAGTGCATCAATAAAAAAAGCAACTCTCTAAAACATTTTCACAGCATTTCCGAAGCAAAAAGGTTTATTATAGTCAAAACATCCTTATCAAAACTCTAAAAGAATACAAGTTTTCTTTTTTTTTTTTTGGCGGTTTTTATATCTTGTTTTGTTGATTTTCAATTTGATTTATTTTCTTTATCTTTTCTAATTACTTTGACATTTATTAGACCTTGTGGATAATAAATTGGCCTATTTGGACGTAAGGTAACTCTTGTGAATCATCAAATTCCCTCGTTTATAATCCTTAAAAGCAAAAATCCTTTGAAAAATCTTCAATGCTCCATGTGTCAGGAATAAACTTATGTATATGACCTTAATGCTTGTTGCTAATTTAACTCGAAATAGAGTCGTACAATTCCAATATAATCTCCTAACCAACTTGCACTTATTATTTTATTCTCGGCGATGCCCTGAGGTGTCTGAAAAGAAGATGGCTTCAATACGTTCTAGAATAGAGCTGTCACTAGAGTGCTAACAAAAAGTAGGTAGTTCCTTCATGTACTACAATTTTACATGATCTTCAAGATAGCATATTTATATACTATAAAGTTGTAAACCTCTGTAATTAATGGACGCATTGACCGGGCTCTAGCTCTTTTGATTCATGTAGCTATTGTATATTATAAATGTACTACTTACCTCTGCGCACTCCGTGTATATCCCGGAACACTATCTCAGCTCGATCCTCTCTCTTCCAAGTTATGTCGGGATCCGGGTATCCTCTGGCATGGCAGTGCAAGGAGACCGAACCTCCTTCGGGCACTGAGACGTCTCGAGAGCTGTCCTCGTCGATTATGTCCGGAGGAACAACAACATCCAAGAAACCCATCTGTAAATAGAAGAATACCAGATCATTATATATTTTTGGAAGTTTTAAAAAGGGGAAGGAAAAATTATAATATGAATTAGATTATTTTTAATTCTGTACATCTTAACTAGTCAGATGAACTATTTTAAAAATAATCTAATGGATTGAATGTTCGATGGAATATTTAATAGTGACCATTAATACAGTTTAAATAATACCACTAACTTTTAGTGAATACTGTATTGTATGATGTGAATTTGAATCATTACTGTATGATTTGCAAGTAAAAATATTTGAGAAGAATTATTATTATATACACGTAAGTAAATTTTTTGTGGGCTACCTTTTTTTCTATCATAGAGGAGAATAAAACTAGATTTGGATGATTGTGAATACTCTGATGTGATTAAAATTAATTTAAAAAAAATTAGTTTAACTCGTGAGGCTTTATGATTGCATCAGATATTTAATGATTTAATGTAAAAAAAAGAAAGTTTTATTTAAATCAGATCGTTGAGGATAAATTAGGCTATCGTTAGAAAATTCCCAAATCCCTAGTCTCTCAAATAGTACAAAAGAATTAGCCAGTCCACGCTTCACAAATTCATACATCCATCAGGATTGAAAACCAGATGTAAAACGTTTAGCTTCAACAGGTTTAAAATCAACTTACGTAGAAAGTAAGTTTACTTTAGGCCATTGAAATAAGAAAAGGACTTTTTTCTTTTTTTTTATCCAGCGGAATCTCCACTTTCAAGTTACATTTTTTGCTCATATCATGCATATAATTATATTTTTAGGTTCTTCTAATAAGCCCAGA